>OY728159.1:1731483584-1732185250 GCA_963277665.1 Viscum album
GTTATTATATCAATGTAATAGAAATAAAACATATTTTTATGCTTCTTAAGAAACATTAAGAGTTTAATTTGTTTTAAAATGTTAATGAACCAAAATTTGTTGATAATTGTTCAAGAGATGAAATGTCAGAAGTTAGGGACTCATTAAAATAATAGGAAAAAATTTATAAGAAATATTTTTTTGAACAAAAGCATGTGGATGTTGAAAATAATTTCTCCATGTATTTTGAATGTTCCAAAAGTGAGAATCTGGGTAATATTTTAGTGCTATTTTTTAACTCTATTTTATCCAAAGAGGTAATTTATGAAGATTAATTTTTTATCTTCTTATTAGTAGAATTTTAAGAGATCTTGAAGTTGACATTAATATATCAAAAAATATGAGTAACGTTTTTCCACTTGTGGGGTATATATTTTTTGACACCCTATTGATTTTTTTGAAAAATAATTTAACATGAATCCTCGGCATAAAATAATGCGAGCTATCCACTTTTAATATAATTCGAAAGTGTGTATATTTATTAGATAATTTAATAACATGTCAAATTGATAAATTAAATATAAGAAAAATATTGTCTAATTTAGGCCTTCTATTATTAATATTCTTCCATCTAGTTAAGAGGCATAACATCATGAGATTAAACCTTTTCCTATATAGCAGAAAATTTGTTTTTAGGTGGTAACTCTTCACTATATGTCATCATCTCTATGGAAAATGATACCATCCAAGAAGAAAATCTAATGAATATTCTGAAATGTACAAATATCCTATAGGATGGACTATTTATTACATTATGGTATTAACCAATTATTCTATATTCATCTGATCCCTATGGAAAATGATCACAAACCTAGAGTTTAGGGGAAAGAAGATTAAATCCAAAAATAAAAGGAGTTGTTAGAGAATAATTAATAAAACTTTTAGATGATGGTATCATTTATCCAACATATGATTGTTCTTAGGTAATTCATATATAGGTTTACCCCCTAATATGGGATGTTTCAATATTGTTATGAATAAGAATAATGAAAAAAAATTTGTTTTGAAAAGCTACTAAGTAGAGTGTCTGTATTGACCATAGGATTCTTAATTCATCCATAAGTAATGAAAAATGAAATATGTTTTGGAATGATTTCTAAAGGCTAATCATGTTTTTAATTGGGAGAAATTTCAATTCATGGTTACTAATGGAATATTTATTTGTAATAAGGTTTATAATAATGTATAAATAATGATAATGAAAAGATAGACACCACAAATAATCTTACCCCTCCCGTGAATATAATAATTTTTATATGTTTTCTTTGTTTTGATAGTTTTTATAATAGGATCATTAAATGATTTTAAAAAATTATAATTCTCTTATGTTTCTTATTGGGGAAATATAAACCTTTACTATTTAATAAAAAAACATTGGAGTCTTTGAATATTTTTTAAGGAGAAACTTATTTGATCACATTTCCTTACTACACCTGATTAGATGTTTCCTTTTGAAATCATGTGTGATTCAAGTGATGTGGATATTTGAGAATTTCTAGGATTGATTAAGGTTAATAGGTTAATTCTCTTGTAACATGCTAGTAGGGTTATATATTATTGTTATAAGGACTAAAAATTATTTAGAATGAGTCATATGTAATCTTTTTTCCACTAGATAAGTTCAAGGAGTATATAATAGGTTCTATAGTAGTCTTTTTTACATACTAATATACTTTAATATACTTCTTGTCCAAAAAATGACCAAAACTAGATTTATTTTCTAGATAATTTTTCTAATGGAATTTAATTTAGAGTTTAAGGATAAACATAGTGATGTAAATTATGTTTTTATTCAATTTTCTAGGTTATATAGTACTCAAAATGACAATCTTAAGGAGATTAATTATCAGTTTCCTAATTAAAAGACACTTTAAATGAAAGTTAAATAGACTTAAATTATTTAATATTTCCTTAATTACTTATCTATGGAAGTAATTCCAATATATATAATGCAAATAAATAAATAAATTCTCAGATAAGTTAAAAGTATAACATTGGGATGACCCACTACTGTTTTAGGGGTGTATTGATGGTATTTATAAGAGCTGTGTTCCTGAGAAAGATAGAACTTCCATTCATTAATTTTCCCATTATAAACCATGTTTTGGATATAATTGAGTAAATAAGACTACTAAATTTTTTTTATAATAATGTTTCTACTAATATACAAACATTGTAGGTGCAAGAAGTTTAGTTTCAGAATTTGATAATTGTCTAAGGATATGAAATATTTGTATAAAGCATGGAATAACTCTAAAAAGTTTTTTAATGTTTAAATTTTATATTTTTGGGGATTAGACATTATGTAACCATTTCTAGCTTCTTATTTGAATGTTATCATCATGTTTTCTTTAGAAAATTATTCTGAAATAATTGAATTTGTAACACTTCTAAAAAATCAATCTCAAAGTGCTATTAAATTCCTTAAGAAGAATATATTTTCTATATTTGGGGTTCCAAAAACTTTTTTCATAGATAATAGAATAACTTTATGAATTATAATTTCAAATATTTAATGTAAAAATATGGATGTCTTTAAAAAATAGTAATGACTTACCATTTATAGTCTAGTAGATATTATGAAATATCAAACAAGGAACAAATTTTTTTATAAATAAATGTATAGTTCTAAGAAATAATGGTCTTGAAAACTTGATTAGGATTTTTGGGCCTATATAACAACCCTTAAAACACCTATAGTAATATCTCTTTATAGATTACATTTTTTGAAATCTTTTTTCTTTCCTATAGAGTTTGTGAAATTTTTTTTGGAAGAGAATGCCTGAAATTTTCACTTGAGGATTTATAGAGTTAGGAGATTACTTGATTTATGTAAACATAAAAATATTATAAGATATTACTATAAAAATTATAATATTTAAATGGAAAGTAACATAATTTTAATTATTAAATAATTTAAAAGAAATATTTTTATTTAGGAGAAAAAGTTATAGTTTTTTATTCCAGATATAGAAAGTTTATTGGGAAGCACAAATCCATGTGGTTTGGATCACTAATTATTCATATAGTGTGAAAACATTGAGCTTCTAAACTGATTGGAGAAGTGAAGAATCCATTCATCATCAATGGCCGCATAATTAAGAATTAATTAGAGTGGAATCATAAGGGTTTGGATGTCATCTTTGTCATTAAATATTGAATATACATTGAGCCTGGTTAAAAAATATAAATTTAGAACTACATGGGAGGTAACAATTATATTTTTTTTTGTTTTTAATAATTATAAAACTTCTTCTATATATTCCTAAGTTTCAATTTTTTCCTACTATTTTAGAAGGATGATATTTCTATATTGGTACCTCATAGGTAGAACATTAGAACACCTAAATCATAACTCAAAAAATTCCCATTAATAACAATAGAGTTTATATTTATATATTTTAGTAGTAGATTTCCATAATAATTATATTTGGATATTTTTATCACTATAGGATCTTTATTCTCATGTTCTTTTTTTCATTTTTAGGTTCCACAACTTTCTATCCAATTATATTTACCAAAAGAATAAAGGGAAGTGTTAGAATAAACTTATCTGGTTAAAGATTCACTACCAGGGGAGTTTTATATTTCATTTGTCTTTGATTTTTTTTGTTCTAAATATTCTTTTATACATCCATGATAATGGTATTTTTATTAAATCTTCTCAAAATAAAAAGTTAAGTGTTGGTGGGGGGATCTTCTTTACTATTCTAAATTTTTAAGTGCGTAAATTTTGATTTATAGAATAGATGTTATTTCTATCTTAATTATTTATCATTGTAAAAATTTATGAACCAAATTTGAAATTAAATATTAACACCCTAAAAAAATTGAATAGTATAATAATTCATGAGTTTATTTTTAAAATCTGATTTTTGATGGAGTTAATACCTAATCTATGGTACCTTGAGATAAATTTAATATTTTATGGATCAATAAAAAAGGAAAAATAGACCTACTTTAACAAATTCATTTTCAATGAATCGTTAGAAATTACAACAGTATGGTGTGTGATCTGTATTCTAACACATTATCTTTTATTGGAATCACACAATAAAAAATCAATTTTAAATATTTATCATTCAAATGTCTCTCCCACTAAATTATTCTATATTGAGGAAAATGTAGAGTTGTATATGTGGGGTAGGGTTCTTCACTATGATGGGTTGTATTCATTTAAACAGAAATTAAAACCCCCTATCTTGTACAAAATTGGTTATTTTCAGTGTTCTATCATTAATTTTAGTAGGATAAAACATTTCATAAGATTAAAGGATATTCTTCAACTTTTAAGAGGCATATTTATATTAATTCATGGATTTCCTTGAGTTTAGAATCTTTATTTCACTCATATGAGAAATTTATTTTGGTAAATTTTGGATGTATATATTATAACTATCCTTGAATTTTAACTTTTTGGTATGAATTAAATTCATTAGATATGCATCCAAATGGTATATTAAATGAAAATACAAATATATATTGAAATCTTGATTCTTTATTCTTTCAACTAATAAATGTATTAATTATTCATTAATTTTAAGTATTATACTTACCAGTCCATTCAGTTTCACCTATTAAATCTATATTTATTTATATATGTTGTTTCAAGTGAGGGGGATAAAATTTTGGATATTCTAGTTTCCAGAAAAATAATGTTTGTTTAACTATTTTCATAATCTACAATTCAGATCATTTTTGTGAATTAAGAAACCTATTTTTCCCAAAAATGATATTATTTCTAGTATACCAATCGCATTTATAACTAGAGATATTCCATGGGGGATAATTAATTTTAAAAATAATTCTATATAGAATTTTTGATCTCCACACTTGAGATTTATTATTTTCCATTGAACATGACAAATAGATAGCTTAAGGGAAAAAATTTCTTAAGAGGGGAGTAATTTTATGTGGTTATATTTTTATACATTTTATCTTAATCTATTGGAAAAAATAGTTGTGTTCTTATGATTGAAATGTGAATTCTATGATAATATTTGGAATTGAATTGGTATTATGCTTAAATTTATATTTGTTGAATATTTTTATTTTAAGGTTTATTTCTCAGTTATAAATTACTAAATGACCATGTTTTAATTTTCCTCAGTTTAAAAACAATTTTCACTATGTTGGGACTAATTTTAGTTTTACTTTAATTAGAATTTACTCTTGAGTGGAATCCCTATCCAACAAGGGTGTTAGTCCGCTACCTAATGTGTTGAAATCCCAATCAGATAGGTATAAAGTCCTCAATGGCTAGATTGTAACCCCTTATAATAGAAAGATGATGGTCCTCATGACAATAGAGTGGATACCCCCATCAGTTTGGGCAAGGTTCCTCTATCTACTGAGTAGAACCTCCCTTTTGGATAGGGTATAGGTCCTCATGACACTAGAGTGAAAGCCCCCATCAGATTGGGCATTGGTCCTCTATCTACCGAGTGGAAACCCCTATCAAATAAGACATGGGTACTTGGGACACTATATTGGAACCCCCTTGATGCATCAGTGCAAGAGTCCTCTATGGATACATAAAGAGTAAAACATCCCTGGTACACTAGGGTGTGGGTGCTGAATTTGGGGATTGTTCCACCTCGACTGTTCATCATAGTGGTTCTACATGGTCCTTTACTCAATTATTTATGTATAGATACATTAGATTTTGGTCATCATTGATGGAATTATAGAACTATTGTCCACGTGTTTTCCTTATTAGTATTGTGAGAAGGAGATTCACTTACTCTATAATTTGGGATTCATTTTTTTCTAATGATATATATAAATATATATCTTCATTCATACCTTGGGATATGGTTACTCTCCTGCACTAGGCTGCAAAGACATATATGGTACGCCACATGCATTCTTTATTTATATTATCATGGTTGGATAAGGTTGGTCACCTACTCTGGGTGGAAAAGACTCGATGTGCAGTTCATCTACATAATCTGTTGAGCATCCTATGCTTGGATGAGGTTACTCTTTATATTTTTTTTGGGTTGAGTTACATCATGTTTACTATCTAAAATATTTCCATTCCTATTATTTTTCTTCCTTCTCCCCTATCAGCTTTCAGGTCCTCAAGAGGGGTATGATTATAATATCCCGTACATGGGAATTTTCCCCACATATCATGTCTTATGTATATGATATACATGTCAGTGGTGACTTTGGAGGTGTAGAGGGATACTGGCTTTTTGGGACCACATATGGTGGTCATAACTTGCAAATTATTAGCTATCCTTTCTCAGTAGTTTACTTTCCACTTATTCAGGTTGGGATATATTTCTAGTTAGACATGAATTTGTACCCCATTAGTTTTCAATTTACACCATTGTACTCATGTACACCCTAGAGGGGTTTCATACTTAATTTACATTATATTAGTTTCATATTTTTATTATTAATCCTACTAATTTCTGTATTGAGATAGCCGAGTGTGTGAATACATATACTTTAGGAAAGGTCATCTAATTTATGATACGCCTTTTAGTGCATGTCACAACCTCTTGTCCTATAGAGGTGGGCTTGGGGTAGTTGCGGCTCGAGCCCTGAGCTGGGTTTTCTCATGGTGGATTGGTATCAGAGGTGGTTATATCCTTAAGTTGGTTTTGAGAATAATCCAATTATGTGGGTTCGGTTGGGTTTTGGGAAATAGTGTAAATGTTTTTCAAGTGAGGCTCTCAAGCCAGTAAATCTAGTGATGGTATATGTGGATGATGTATCCATTCACCATGACCTTTAATACCTACTTATCAACTCAATATACCAATACATTGGTTACAAGAAAAATTGTACATGAATCATAAAGGATTTAGTCTTTGAATTTCCTTCAAGATTCAGCATTCCATTGTTATACATATGCTCATATAACAATGATACGTCTTGATTAAATTTCAAGGATGTACCTAGGATGCCTTCAATCTTGGATACTAATTTTGGATTGTGACAATGATAAGATGAGAGATGAGGCCTTAATTTATGGTCTATCCCATGAGATTCTTATTCAAAATGGACAGGTAGCATCACCCCCACAAATTTAGTATAAGATAATCCAAAAAGATCTAGTTGAAGATGCATGCATTCTTAGTTCCCTTTGTGAGTTCCATCCCTAGTGACTGCCAAATCTCCACTACAATCTAGATCATCGGGAAGTAGAGAATTACCTAAGTTCATTGGTCCATTTTTTAGATTCATATGAAAACCTATGGATCAGGTGGTTATGCTAGAAACTAGTCCTATCTGCAAAGAAACTAGGTGTTGGTGGAGTCTTGTTAACCATATTCCTATTCATTCAACACTCTCATGGCCCAATTTGTAGAATTTATTCTAAGAAGAGTAATACCTCTCCAAAATTCACTTGGTTTGGATCCATGAGATTCTAGAGCTACAACAGTGAGGGATTACAAGTGATCTGTTTTCTATGAGGTTAATAGCCCTTACACATTACTCCTTCAACATGATATGGGATGGCTACTTCTGGGCATAGACGTTTGAGAAGGGGGTCTGTGAATAGATCTATACTAGTGTGGTGACCTTGTGCATACACAAATATTCTTGGGTGTTGGAGAGGGAATTGGTGATAGAGAGTTTCCTATTAAAGGGACACCCAGAATCCATAGTTTTCATTATATGTTACATTCCTAATTCATCTGTATAAACTCACAGGCATCAGTCGATAGGATCTTAGTGCATGATACCTCCTCCTGATCAGTCTTAGGCACATGGTCTAGGGTATTGGAGAGGACCAAGTATCCCGAAGTGGGGAAATGTTTTGATTATAAAGGGAGAGGTCACATGGTGTGATGATTCCTGACCAGACATGCCAATGATCATTGGAATATATATAATGGGACACCACGGAAGATGTTGCAATATGATCAAGGATCTCCCAGGAGTGGGAAGGGTGGTCCCCAAGGAGGCGGAGCTAGAAGTATAAAAGGAATAACTTTGGCTGGTGGATGATTCTATGAGATCTTTCCTCCCCCACCACCAAGAATACCACATCAGGCTCATGAAACTAGAATCTAAGGGCGCATATAGCTACATTCCTTAGAGGATTATGATCCAATGACACACAAGATGATAAGACGTATGATATTAATGTTTTATACTCTTGATTATGCATTGTTAGACACTTGATTCGTTCATTAGTTCAACTCTATACTCCTAGTTCAATAAATAGAACTCCCAGTTGATGCTCTCACTTAACAACTTCTTCTTGATGTTCGTATAGAGAAAACATAATCAATAACTTTTATTGGTTGGTAGTATGATCTGTCACTTGATAGAGAGAGGATCATGTGAGAAATTTTGGTTATCACGATAGAACCCTATGACATAATATTGTGTATATATTATATTTCAATGGTCTGAGATTAGATTTACTATCACCATAGATGAGTCAGATTCATTCACACTAATGGGATTATATTCACCTATTTAAGTGAGAGATTTCTCATGGAAGGTAAAGCTAGTGCTAAGAGATGGAGGTTTCAACCCATTATGCATATGTTGGTGAGTATATATCTTATTGTAGAAGGGTATTTAGGTATAAAAATTTCTTTAGTCATGGTGGATTATATAGATTCCTTCCCAGAGGATGTTATAGTACTACCCTTGAGGATAGATATGTATATTTATATCAACTTGCATCATGGTATAACTCCAATAGTTTCTTAGGTATATTATATGGCCCATACAGAGATATGGGAGATGCAATTATCATTATAAGACCATTAAGAGATGTGTTTCATCAAACTGAGTGTGTCCCTATGGGAAACTATGGTGTTGTTCGTGAAACAAATTGACAAGATATTATAGATTTTCATGGATTATCATTTCCTAAACTAGGCCATGATAAATTAAAAGTACTCCTTGCCAAGGATTGATAATCTATTTGAACAATTTAAAGGAAATATATGGTTCTTGAAGATCAATATCATGTCAGGATATAACTAGTTGAGGGTTTGTGAGGAAGATATTCCAAATATGGAATTCTCATGTAGCTACAAACACTATGATTTCTTAGTGATTGCATTTGGTAAGATGAATTCCCCTACCATGTTTAAAGATTTTATAAGCAGGGTCTTATATCCATTATTGGACTTGTTTTTCGATATATTTATTGAATACCTACTCATCTTCCCTACGATATAGGATGAGGAAATTGAGCACTTGAGGATAGTATTAGATTATTCATTAAGAGAACCATATTTATGTAAGGCTCCTAAAATGCCAGTTCTAGATTCATGAGATTCTCTTACAATAGAATTCCATCTTGGAGCATGATTTATCCATGTACTTGGTAAAGATCGATGTAGTTCTTTCTTGGGAGCCACCCAATAACATGTCAGAGGTGCATAGTTTTCTTAGTTTTGGTGGGGGGGGATAATATATTAGGTTCCTGGTAAAGTTATATAGGATTTAATAGCCTTTGACCACCCTGACATGGAAATGGGATCCTTTTACCTAAAATGAGTTGTGCTAGAGGTCCTTTGTGGAGTTGAGGATGAGATTGAAAAGTTATCTGATTCTTAAACAACCAAAGGATGGCATGGAGTATGTTTTGTATGGGGATACTGCGGGAGTTGGTATTAGTTTCAGGTTAATGCTATAGTAGATAGTTATCATATACAGTTCAAGGAAGATGATACCCCATGAGAAGAAATACGTGACTAATGACCTATAGAAGGAAGAGATTGTGTTTTACCTAAGGATGTAGAGGAAATACCTTTTGTGGGAGTGATTTATGGTTTAATTAGACCATCAAATAATTTGGTATGTGTTCATGGAGAAAGACTTGAACTTGATACAATGGAGTTGGTTGGAATTCATTCGAGACTATGAATTTGAGAGAGAATATATTTTGAGGAAGGTAAATGTAGTAGTTGAATCCCTAAGTAGGAAGTCCTAGTCTCTCTTAGTGTAAGAGGCTTCAGAGTAGTTGGATTCCTTATATATGACCCTAATAGAGAAGGAGGGTGCATCTTTCCTTTAGTTTGTGATGTTGGATCATCCACTTCATAAACATTTGAGAGATTCCTAGTTGGGAGATGTTGACTTTGAGGCCTCACATGACTAGATATCCATGAGGGATTCACAAGATGGATATTCTGAAATATGAAAACATGTTATCTTTTTTAGGGATGAACTATAGTCCCATTCACGATATGGTAATATGTGATGTGGGAGTTCCAAAGTTCCCCCCTAATGATACACACCGGTTTGGAGAAGACATACATAGACCGTAAATGGTAGTTTTGGTGGTTTTGCATGATGTGAAGTGTATATTATTTTCTCTCTCAAAACCTCACCTATCAACAAGTGAATGTTAAGCACCGGGATCTAGAAGCATTTTTTAGCCCCTTGAGATCCTGAGATAGAATTGGGATGACATATCTTTGGACATTATGACAAGTATTCCCTACATAGGGAATGGTCATGATTCTTTCTAGGTGATAGTTGACTAATGCACGAAGTCATCACACTTCCTTTTTATCATGAAGCAAAGTTCAATGGAGAGTATTCTATAGTTGTGTATACAGCATATCATTCTACTTCATGGTGTTACCTTGAATGTTGTCTCTAATCATGATTCATTGTTCACGTCAGGATTATAAAGAGGCTTGTAGGAAGAATTCATGATCTATATGAGATTGACTACAAAATTTTACCCCTAGACCATTAGTATCACTGATAACAATATTAAAGTGTTTGAGGACATTCTGGGGTATTTCATGTAAGAATTAGGTCGGAGTTGGAAGGATCACATGACATTTGTAGAGTTTGTGTACAAAAATAGCAATCACTATACTATCCGCATGACACCTTTTGAGGCCCTCTATAGGTGACCTTATAGGTCACCCTTGTACTAGATAGATATTATAAGGACATTGATTATAGTCCCTGAGTTTTTGTAAGAAACAATGGAGATGATCCAAGTCATCCTTGAGCGTATGAGGAAAGTACAAAGAAAACAAAAATCTTACACAGATTATCATCGCAATCCATTGGAGTTAGATCAAGGAGATATCATTTTCCTAAGAATCTTCTCATGATGAGGATTATGGAGGTCCAAAAAGGTATGGAAGATAACCTTAAGGTTTATTAGGCTGTTCAAGATAATTCAAAGGGTTGTCAAGGTTTCCTACTAACTCTCCCTACCCCCACAACTAGTGCGGGTGTAAAACATCTTCTACATGTCACAATTGAGGAGATACATGGATAACAACAATCACATCATCAACTGGGAAAGGTGAACATTGAGAATGGATCCACTTTATGGATCACCAAATGGAGATTGAGGATCGACATGATATGACACTGTGTGGATGGACCATCCCCTTGGTTCATATTTTAGGGTAGTATGAGAATGTGTAGGAGAGATCCTAAGAGTTGGGGAGCCAAATGTGGGATCAGTATCCCATGATTTTTGTTTATATTTTTTCCTTTCAAGGATGAAAATATTAATTGGGGAATAATGTAGAGACCATGTTTTTACATGCAATACTTTTAAATATTTATACCCAAATTTTTGGAGTCAAGCACTGAAACGTTTTGAGATTATGAGGCCCAAAGTTCCCATAATTAATTTTATAAAAATATTAAAAATATTTTAAATTATACACACAAAATTTGTTGAAGAATCTATGTTAAATGTTAAATGGATTCTTATATTAGAAATCCAATACCACAGTTGAGTTAGAAATGAATTTTTTATCCAAATCATGACCTAAAATGGGTCAGTACAGGTCATTTAGATATCTCACCCATTGGCAGTGTAATTAGTTGGTTAATTAATTAAATTTAATTTGTTAATTTATTTATTTAACTAATTATCTTACTATAATAAAACATATATAGTGATTTTTCCATGGATAGAATCGTAACTTGGTGACCATTGAGTGCTTATTATTCCTCTCCATCCATTTTGAAATTAACGTCTAATAATGATGAAATTATGGATAAGAGTATATTGGGGAAAAACATAACAACTTATTCCATTCCTTTTAGAGAGAATTATTCTATGAATAGTTATCCAATATATAGGTAGGACCCATAAAACTACAGCTTACACCCATTTTGATAAAATTTATTGAGTAGGATCATCCATCTTATGATTTGTGCCAATTTCTAGGCCCTGCATGTTCCTATATACTTGTATATTTGATTACTCAATTGTTTTATAACCCCAATATTTATATTCTTGAAAATTATCCATGAAATATTATAAATGCCCATTTTACCCTTTTTTGGGGATTTCCTACCTTGGTTCTTCATGTTCTTCAATAATTAGATCCAACTGTCCTAGTTTGACATTATCGGGCAATACTAAGCCCAATCAGACCCCCTAAATAATGAAGAATATATATGAAAGGGAATGATCAATAAACCATGGATGATTTTAGATATTTTGTTATTTTAAGTTAATTTATTGATGATTAGTATCCAAACCATCAGCAACAGAAGAACCCAATCGACGTGGGTTGAGAAAATAACCACTGTTGTGATCGGATGCTAATTTTTGGCCTTCAGATGGAAAAAAAACAAAAGGATACTAGTTCCAAAATTTCTTGGTGAAGGAGAAACTATATTTGAGGTAGATAAATCAGATATTAAGCGAAGATAATGGATCTATGATTTTATGAAAATCCCAAATACAGGCCGTGTAGTTAGAAGAACATACAACATGTTTGGATCATGCTATAGAGGCTATGATTTATGGGAATTATAATTATCACACATTATATTGAACCCCCACACACCATATGTCATTGAGACGATGGAATCGACATGTACTTCAAGAGTACCCAGTCACAAGAACAACCAGGAACACCATGTACCAATGTACACCAACATGGGATGGATACAAAGACATGACTAAGCACATGGGTGGGACCCCAAGTATAATGGTAATTCCAGCTAGATCCTATATATTCCATGTATCCCAACATAGTTGGTATTCCATGTACCTCTAGGGAAATTACCATGTGATAGAGTGGAACCATAAGACATTTGGGTCCCCTCACAAACCATTTACCCCCTTAGTTCTTTTTTGAGGAAATTAAATCTTTCGTATCTCCTTCATTTGAACTCATATTTTGGTTTGGGAAAAGCCTATTCTATGTTATTTTATATGGAGAACATTATGGTTCATTATGTTGTGGATTTTAGGATATGATGTAAGTTGTTTCATTCATGAAACTTTTTAAGGCGATGCTTAATGATGACAGCGATCGAGAATGATCACTAGAGGATTATTATAAAGTGGAACACCCCTTTCACACCAGAGTATGGGTCCTCTAAATATTGAGTGGAACCCCCCATCAGATAGGGAGTGGGTCCTTGAGTACTAGAGTGGAACCACCCAATCACACCAGGGAATGAGTCCTAATGACACTAGAGTGGAACCCCCTATCAGATTGGGCACGAGACCACTATCTAATATGTGGAACCTCCTTTCATATTTGGAGCATGTACTTATGAAACAAGAGTGTAAAATCCATCATATATATTGTAGGTCCTATATCTTTATAGTGGAACCCCTTATCAGGTTAGGCATGGTTCTTTATGACCCTAGAGTGAAACCCCCTAATTCATTAGGGTGCAAGGCCTCTATAAAAAATTATAGCGTGAAAACCCCATGTTGTAGCAGGGTGAAAGTCCTCTATTTTGAGATCATGACCACTCAGTTGTGAAAAATTGTGTTGGGGGTAGGGGCCTTCATTCAGTTACTTTTGGGAAGCTTCTTTAGATGATGGTCTTTATTAATAGACTTATGGAACTTTTGGAGATGACTTTTCCTTATATGATTTATGAGATAGATATTCCCTTTCTCTCTTATTTGATACTTTTTTATAAGGATATAAATATATATATATCTATATCTTTACATTTATATTTTGTTACTCCCTTTCCATGGGTTGAAAATACATGAAGGGTATTTCACGCACTTTCAATGTTTATCTTCTCATGGTTGTATAAGGACACTCTCATATTCCGGGTGGAAAAGAATCAATGTGTATTTCATATACTCACCATGTTGATCCTCTTACACTTGGATGATGTTACTATTTCTCTTACTTTTGATTGAGATTCCCCTTGTGTACTATCTAAAATATTTCAATTCCTATTGTGTCTCTTAATGCTCCCCATTTTAGATTTCAGGGAATCCTATGTGGTATGTTTGTACCCACCCCTTCATTGGATTTTACCACACATCTCATGTCTTATAAAGATGAAATAAAAGACGACAATGACTTCAAAGGAACATGGAATACTGGTTTCTTTAGACTGCGTATAGTGGTCATTGCTTTCAAATTAAGATTTGGTCTCTCTCAGAAGTTTAATTTTATAGTTTTTCAGGTCAGGTCGAATTTCAATTTGGGAATGTATTTGTCTCTTTTACTTTTCAGTTTTTAATTTATACTCTTGTAGAACATATAGGTTTTTTATGCTTGATATAACTTCTAACATTTGTATCTTATTATTATTATCCCTAAACACATCTTCATTGAGATGGTTGGGTGTGATCATAAATTTACTTTAGGAAAAGGCCTCACATTTATTATATGCCTTATGTGCTTGTTTCCACCCCATGGGCTATGGGGGCATGCTTGGGGTAGTTGTTTCTTAAGCCCCGATTTGGGTTCGGTCATAAAAAATCCTTCTTGGATTCAATTCCATAAACATTTACTTAACATATTATATTTGATAAAACTTATATATTCTCAAACATAATTATCCTATAATTACATGACATAATGAAAAAATTACATTACATACATAACTAATAAAATTAATGTTTAATGATTTAGTAAATTAGGAAAAAACAAAACTTACCAAACCCAAGTATTTCTCATATGTTGGATATTTTTTAAAAACAATATAAGCAACTTATTAATCAATAATATATCTACAACAAATCCCACAAGCTATCTTGTTAGATATATCATGTGTATTAATATTATTCATAACCAGGGGAAATGGAAACATATGAAGGGGTGAGCTCAAATGGCATGTAAGGGAAAACATACAACTGAGGTAATAATAGAATGAACATGTCATGGATATTAGGGAACAAATAAGTAATCATCATAATTCCACATTCAATTATACATATAATAATAATATATCCATGCATCACAATTAAAATAAATAGATCACATGTATAAAAATAATTGGTTCCTTAGTCATTAAATTCATAATGATGGAAAACTAATTTCATAATATAAGTTAAGAAATAATGATATTACTATAAAAGAAATATCTGGATATTTAAGGCATACACCACCATACCCAGACATGTTTATCTCATGAAACCCACTGATACATTGAGGGGCTATATAATGTTGAGTCCCACCTTTCACTTGATTAAGTCCAATGCATTCATCCCATAAGATATTGAGTATACAATAAATAATCAATTCCTCCATTAATCCTCCATTTTGAAATAACAAAATCTAACACACCAATACTTATCCCCATGACAATAAAAGGGATACCATGATTATAACCAATCTGGAGGATGAAGTTGAATGCTCAAAATAGTACATAGTCTACATGCCAATCATCATTCATATTGGAATAAAAACATATGAAACTCTAATACTTTTCTCAATGTCAATAAAATGGATATCATGAACATAACCCATTTTTTGGAAGATGGTGGATGTTCAAACAAGATATAGTCATCATCCTAGTAATAATCCATTTTATAATGACAACATATGAAACACCAATATTTTTACCCATGTTAAGAAATGGAATAACATGATCATAACCTATCAGGTGGAAGAATATGGTTGGTAAAACAATACAAAGTAAATTTTTTAATAATCATCTATATTCGAAAAAATATATGAAACACTAATACCTTTCTCTATATCAATAAAAGGGGTAATATTATTTCTAGTTGAACATAATCTAATCTGAATATTGAAAAATGTGATTTCTACCCCCAATAGAGAAATAAGTATAAAAATAAGTGGAAAATTGAATAATATGATCATAATCCATCTAAATAAATAATGTGGATAGATTTAATAGAACCTAATCCCATAGTAACAAATGAAACATATAAGGATGTTGACAAGGATTTAAAAACACCATTATAAATGAATGCTTGAATGATAAAACCCAATAAGGGATTAAAAATTGGATTTTTGGGAAACCTAAGTTTATTACCTCAAAATATAAATATATATTTGATTGTAAACAGTGAAAATTACACTCTAATTGGGTAAATACTTTTTCAAATTAAAAAGGAAATGTGAGTGAAAACTTAATTAAAATATTATAATTTTTTTAAATTAATATAAAAGACAATGTTATAAGCCACTTGTAAAAGTATTTTTCAAAGGGTGAAGTGAACTCTATTTCTAACCACTAAATTTAAAAATAATATTAAAAAATAGGGCCATAAAAATTAATAATTGTTATCTTGGAGAAATGTGGAGAGTAAGATAATATATATAAAAGTGAGACAAAAAACCCTATTTAATATATTAACTTTTTTCTTGAAATCACATTGTAAAAAGTGTTTCATAACATTATTTTTTTATAAAAATATCATTATAATTTTTTGAATTGAAAAATTAAAAAAATTAAAATGATATGATGGGGGAACCCTTGAATGCATGAAATAATTTCATGATGAATCAATATAACTCAAGGAAATAGAATATAAGTAATCAGTATTCCTTATGAGGAACATACTTATTGAAGTATTAAATAGTTTAAAATGGGATATTATATAGTAGAAATTAATATTTATGTAAAACATATAGAATGAAATTTAATATAATCTATTGTTAGTATGTTCCCATCATTTAAGACAAACAAGATGACTATAACTCAATAAATGAAAATTGGGATACTAAAAGCATTACAATTATTGTAACAATTAGTTAAACCTAATTTGATGGAAAAAGTATTTTTATTATATTTTTCTTAAATAATATAAATTTATGTAAAATATATATCCATTTTCATTGAATGAAACATTCAAATTAAAACATTTTGAATTAAAAAATATGCCTCTTGGAATTAAAGATTGAGACATTGAACCCCTATAACTTGAGATAAATTTTAATTAAAAACCCTAGAAAGAGTGGTCTTGTAGTTGAACTAAAATTACCATTGCTAAAATATAATTCATGATATTTTATTTCAAATAGGTATTATATACATTACATAAATGAAATCGTGTTTATAATATAAAATATATCTAAAAAGAGGAGTTAGAGAGGAAAACCATTATCTTGTATTCCAGATTATATATCTAGGCTCTAAAAGTTTTTATAATGAACATAAATATCTTAATAAAACATATCAAAAACTTAATATAAACATAATACCCATTTTATAATTTTCTTATAACAATTTATTTACTATTTTTTTATATTCATTATTGGGTGTTTTAGCTATCAGTTGTTTATTTCAAAAAAACTTCACAAAGATAGTATTGATTCTCACAAAGTGGTAAAAATTTATTCATTACTATATAATTAATTAAATAATTATATTTTTTAAATTATTACTTAATTTCCATATCATTTATTCAAATACATGAATATAACTTGTGATAAAGAAAATCACAATGAACTAGTTAAGGACGTGTTTAATGTTTAGAAGATGATATTTTTATAAATACTTTAAATATTTAAAAATATTTTCTAGAATAAATAATATAATTAATTTTATTATTATAATATTGTATTAAAATTATATTAAATCTAGTAATCATTTATGATATAATTTATGTTATATCGATTACATAGGCAGTTCAATTTACCTAAATGGTTACATTTTACAATAGTTTTCTATATAAGGGGATGTATATATAATGGTAATTTTAAATGTATAATATATTAAACATATTATAAAAATAATATATAATAATTAAATTCATTCTTATAACAATCATTTTATCAGTGGTGTGGATAAATGAAATTATTCATTCTTGGAGGCAGTAGTCCGCACGTACGAATAATTAAAGATCCAATTTCTCATTGACTAAATAAATGATTGTATATGAAAAATAATCATTTAAAAATTTTATTTGTAACATATAAAACATATTTATTCTTAATATATATCCTTGATACCATCAATGAGAGGTGGTGATGAAAAATGAACTATATCATGTCGTGGAGGCTGTAATCCATTGGTACATATGATCAATGTTTTAAACTCTCTTAATGGAAAAAAATAACGAATAATTTTTTTAATAAATATAATTATATTTACAAATAATAAATATACTTATTTAATTTTATTAATAATTTTAGTGACTATATTAAAAGTATTAGAGTTAAATAAATGAGTATGTGAAAGTAATACTTAGGTTAGAAGCTTGAGTATTCACTTGGATTGTTTTTTAAAAATTAATACCCTAAGAAAAATAAAGGCTAGATGATTATGGAAATTTGGGATGGCTATATAATGAGAATGGTGATTTTGATTTGAAAATAAATTCTATGAATAGGTGATTCATAAAATTATTGAAGTGTTACCTTTTTATTGGTGAAGAGATGGGTAGTTATGGAAAATGGAGCCCTTTAGGAGAGAAGAATAAAATGTTTCGATTGACAAGGGGTAGAAAATGGAAAAAAGAAGATGAGAATGTGGTTTTTATTATAAAATTAGCTCAATTTTTCTGGATACAACCATGTGTGTTTTATGTATTTCCTTTTTAATGTTTTTTATTTTTCCCAAATTTAATTTTACCCTGTTAATTATTTTTCATCGATGTTAATTAATTGTAATTATAAAAAATAATATTGAAAATTTTACCTAATTTGAACCTTATGGTTTCAAAATTTTAAGTCATTTTATCAATTCAAATTTATATGGGTTTCGAAAAGGAAATTTTAATATTAGTTCACATAACATATAAAAATAGTTTTTAGGAAATTTATGCTTTTAAACTTATAATATATTCATAGTCCATAGTTATTAAAAATATAATTTCCTAAGGAAATTTTGTTTTATTATAACAAATATATACATTATTAGGCTCTAATGAAAATCCAAAAATGAATATGACATTAAAAAAATTGATTTAAAGAAAAGATAGAAAACCATTTTTAGATATATTTTAATTTAGTTATAAAAATGTTTGGAATTGGATTGATAAGTTCAATGAATAAATTAATAAAATTAATATTTTATAACATAAATTGTGTTTTTAAATTATAGTATATAGTTATATAATTATAAAACCATATTTTTTATTTTTTATAAAAAAATATTTTTGTCTAAAAATAAATATTATAAAAAAATTAAAAATTAAAAACACCTAAATTATTCCATGTGTTATTTAAAATTAAATTTTTTATTATCAATTTTTGTTGGGAAGTTTTTAAATTTAGTTTATAAATTAAAATACATAATATAAAGTAAATATTTTCTATTGAAAATAATATTTTTCAATATTAACTCATTTTAATTATTTATACTATGAAGGCCATAAATTTAATGTTTTAATATCATATTATTTATTATAGATTTATTTATAGTATCATTATAATATGGGTTGGTTCATTTAAATTAGTTGTTTTGCATAATTCATGTCATGAGATATAACATCAGTTTTTCAAGTTCTAGAATTTTGGGTCGTTAGAGTTACCAATTTATCAGAGGAATTTTTTTTCCTTATGCATTGTCACCAAAAGTGACATGACCTCCAAACACATTTATAATATTCTTAAAACATTATTAGTATATATTCATTTTATTTGAACATGAAATACCCAGATACCTTAATCTTTTACTAGAGATCTTTAATAATTATACCTATATACAATTAAAAAATAATTTATTTTTGTACACATATTTTATTGGGTAAATAATATTTAGATGATAAACATTTGGGTTTCCTCATTTGGTTCATAGTATTAGTAGTAATATAATTAGATTACTCCGAGAAAAATGTATTCTTTGGTCCAAAAGAATTATAATTTTTCTGTAACTAGAGTCCTCCTTATTCTTTTAAATTAATATATTATTTTTATTACTCATAGAAATATAATTTTTGTATGGAATCCTTTGTTTCCTATACTAATATCCTATAAAATTTCAAGATTTAGGTTTTTTTTATTTTCTAAAATCATATCAATGTATTTTCTCAATTGGTAAATTTTTATATATCATTATTTAGATGTTCATTTTAAAATTTCATATCCATCTTCACTTTTAATAGTTTCAATTTTTTTCATTATCATCAAGATGAATGCTTATAATAAAAACACCCAAAGAATGAATATTCTATATTTTTTCTATTTATTTTAAATTTTATTCATATATTCATTAATATTAGATTAGTAATCTTCAAAATAATCATTTTTATCAATATTTATGAGAATAATTATTATTATAAGTGTTATAAGTATTGTGTAAGTCAAATAAAATTTCAATGATAAAAATATTAGGTTTTCCACTTATATAATCCTGAGAATAGTGTGAATCACTAGAGTTATCCTTTGATGACATATGGGTTTCATTTATCACTTTTTTTTCTTTATTTTCTCTATAACTATATTTTTTATAATTTATATTTATGTATCCAGGGCCGATATCATCTTTTCACATACATTCATAATAATTAATTTATATAGATGAGTTTTCCTTTTCTAGTTTAACTTTCTATCATATTCTTTTAAATAGATTGATTTTATAGATTTTTTTTATTCTTGTTGAAATATCTCTTAGAATGATGAGCCTTATCTAGATAAATTTCATAGTATGATTCACATATGATTGAATGATCCATGATTAATTTATTTTATTTTCACTGATACTTATTAAATTAAATAAATTTTATATTTGGTTTAATATATCCATTATCTTATTTATGTTCTTCTTTATACCTATTTTGTTTCCAATTATCTCATTATATATAAGATTTCTTATATAACATTATAATCTGATGGAAACTTCTATACTTCTCTATTAGTCAAGTAGACATCTCCAAATTCTTAGAACTTATTTTTTTCATCCATCAATTGTCTACGTGAAATAATTTTATTAATTATCTCATTATAAATAAACTTTTTTTAAAAATAAAATCATCTACTTTCGTATAAAAAGAATCATATTTAATAGTATATGTGTTTAAAGATAGTTCATTTACATTTTAGGTTCCTTCGTGAGTAACATTAAGAGTATCCTATATGTAAATCATTGTAACAATGGGAAAATTTGGTCAAATTATTATTATTCTAATAAATAAATAAGGAAGTTATATCATTAAAATTTCAATCAAACATATATTTAATTACATCACTCGAGTATTTTCTCTCCATTTATGGGTTATTATATTTATATTAAATTATATCACAAATATAATACACCATTAATTCATGATATATTTTCATTATTATTTCCCATTGAGTATTTTGAATACTAAATAAAAGAATTGAAATTTTATAATTCCATCCAGGTATAGAAGAATCCAAATATATAGAATAATAATTACATAGAACTTACAATATTTCATTATGAACATGATCATGGTCTAAATAAAATAAAAATAGTAAATAAGTAAAAATAGAAAGGTTGAATGAATTTCATTGATAACAATTCTTAGTCCCAATGTAATGGTAGAGATGTGTGTGTCTGTGGGGGGGGGGGGGGGTAGAAGGGGTGACTTGTGTTTGTAATAAAAAAATTCTATTTTGAAAGGCTATATTTTTAAAATCCCATAAATTTAAAAATATCACAGTTAACAAATATAATAGATATATATTTCTATAAATATATAATTTCATTATTTAAAATAATTTCTCAAAGTCATGCTAATTATGGAATTAAAATAAAAGAAATTACTTTATATTTTTGAATTTACTATACTCTATAAAATGTATACATATATCACATATTAATACTAACCATATATGTTTATTTCTTAAAAAATGGTTTGTAAAATAGGTATTAAAAAAATGTGTTAAAATATGTTCTGAGTGAATTTATAATAAACAATTAAAGAAAATAGAAAATTCAACATTTTATTTAGTATATTTTTTTATTTCCCTAATGGATCTTAAACCTCTCCTATTTGTGAAAGTCACTTCTAAATATTTTTTAATACTAATAAGTAGAAATGAGATCTTGACCAAGTTTCTTGATCTATAACTTGGATCAGGATTTAAAAACTATGAAAAGGGAAGTCTAGTTAAACCAAACATCTTCCATAGTCATTCAAGAGATATCAAGTGTATTGATTATAAGATAATTGTATCAATTTAATATTTTTATAATATAAGGGAAGTGGTAAAGAAATATGCAGATGATGCATACACAACTCAAATTGTAAAAATAGTAGACATTATTGAAGAGATATGAGAATGTATGATAAAAAAAATCATTCATCTAATTCATTTTATCAATATGTTTATGTTCTCCTTTGATTATGTTCTATTATGGTTTGGATAAATAATTTTATTATTTAGTATTTCTATAATTTTTTTCAATAAAGTGTAGGGAAAAAGTGAGTCACATAAATATAAATCTCTACATAATATGTGTGTCTCATATGTATATTTTCACCACCTTTTAGAAATGATAATTCACTTTACATTTAGATAAATATTCTTTAATTATCCATTGTAATATAATCACAAATAAATCCATGTAATCATAATAAAATTATAAATTCATTGAATATTATGACTTTCACTCCAAATTATAGTTATAGGATATAAATAATTAAATATAATTTGAAATTAGAATGATCAATCCATCACCATAGAATCCTCACTTAGACCTGAATGATCCAGCTTCTAATGGTCGATTGACTCAAATTTCCTTTTGATAAGTTACTTAATATGTTTTATTTATCAAGTGATCATGAATCCACTTAATATTTTTGTAGGTTAATAATTCCTTCATGTGGTAAATTAATCATAAATATTAATTAAATATATATTAATATGGTCTATAACACTGATCATGCATCTGATTAAGGATATATTGAATTTTTTGGGTCCGGTCGATTGTATGAAATAGTTGGTAGAGTTATTTAATGTGGTTGATCATACACATAGAAAATATTAAATTGCATATATTTATGTTTTATCTTGTAGGATTCATGGTATATCATTTGAGACTTGTAGTTGATCTATTATTTCATTATCTGTGTAATCCAAAAGATTACAGAGAAATTATGGTTGATTAGAGTCTTTGAATAATTATATTTGAAGTTAGTAATATTATTACATGGTCACTCTATCATTCATGCAGTCGATTCATGACTTGAGCAATTATTCTTAAAAAATAGATTAATTAAAATAAAACATAAAATTCATTAGAATATTATAAAACATGATTTTGGATCATTATAAAAAGGGGGTTTGTTCTAGAACCATATTATCTATTAGAATTAATCATTCTTACATGTAGATATATTATCCCTTAATAAATTTATTTTCATATATAAAATTTCTTCAATATTTAGGGGCACATGCCTAGTTGGTCATCAAAGCATCCATGTCATGTAAAATAGACTAAATGCCATCCACAACCCATTTTATAATACTATTCACATGTTATCACTTTTATGCTAGAATAATTTAAATGAATTGTATATTCTAATCATTTTTTTTCAAATATTTTATTAGTGGGGTCCTCTTCACTATAAGAGACTATCTATGAGGTGTATTAGTAGTTAGAGAATATGGGATCTATAGTGATGATGATGATTTGATATGGGTTAGATTTTTTCTGAAGACATATGGATTTATAATTTTCTTTTGAAAGTGCTAATGAAAATATAAAATTCCTCTACAATATTTATGGGTTTTATAAATCTATAGATGTTTATTGGAAGTAGAGAGTTAATTTATGGATAGTGTAAGAGTAACATACTTGGATACTTTAAGAAAAGACTCTTATGGTTCCCCCATTGGTACATGGATATTGGAGGAGGCTTGCAGTTCAACATAAGAAAATAGATAAAGTATCTCATCTAATGCGCTCATTATTTTTGGTATATGTGTGTTTCCATAAGAAGGATGTATTAATTTTTCATCATTGATTCTTGATACTAATTATACATGGAGGATCACTTGGGATATAAATGGTAAATTCAAACCTCAAAATATATCATGTTGTTTATATGAGGAAGATGAGCCCGTAAGGGGCGACGCGATCTAGGGTTTCCTCCTGCCGCCGCCTCCTTCCTTCGTCTCGGACCAGCTCGCTTCACTCCCCATGCTCAGCTATTCGTGGCGGCGGATCCTCTATCGCGGTGGTTCCTTCTGGCTTGGCCGTCTCGGTGATTCGCATCGTTGGCCGTCCATCTTGCTCGATTCCTCCTTTGACGGGATAGGGTTACTCGGCAGCGCGGTGTCGGACCAGAGGTTGAGCTCCGCTTTCACGGTATGAGGGAGCCGATCCGTTCTCGGATGCAAGAGTTTGGTGGTCGGGCGTGGCCTCCGCGAGAGTTATGGATGGCGGCGACGGGATCTTGATTCGGTTTCCCTCTGTGTTCTCTTCCGGTGTTCTGTGAAGGTTTTCTTTGTTCTTCGCTTTGCATCTGTTATTCCGTTTTGGATGGATTTTGGGATGACGATTTGTTGGCTTCGATCCGGCGGAGGCAGGGTCGTCTTCCTCTTGTCATCAGTGAAGCGCATGATTCTGCCGCGCTTCGTTTGATGCGGATGAATTTGTTTGCTGTTTGGTTCGAAGCAGTCTGTGGATCATGCATCTTTGTTTGTATTCCGGTGGACGTGATGAAGGTGGTGGTTTGCGAATGTTTTGGCGACGATGACGACTGATTTGATTTTGATCTGGATGTTTTGAAATGGAGAATTGGCAGTGGTGAAGTACTGTATTGGGTACCGGCAACCCTTAAACCGGTTTTCTGTACTTTTCTTTTATTTAATAAATAGTCAGGGGCCTGCCTCTGACTGACTTTCCTGGTATATCATGTTGTTTATATTTATTAGGGAGTAAGAGAGAGATAGAGATTATTTACTCAAGAGTATACTTACTTTTATCATCTCACAAATTTATATTATTTTTGCTGACTAAAGGAAAAATGTTATGTGAGTTTGGTGTTAGTTACCTTCTCAACTAAGGTATCATGAATGATTTATGGGTTACCCTTACATTTATGGAGTTAACACATCGATAAATATTAGTGTGTGAGTTTTATACATTAGAATTTGGTTTTGAGGGACTCATTTTTTATTATTCTATTAATGAGGTTCTTTTTACCATATGTATGATGGGATAAGGCACTCCCCAAAAGTACATGGCTAGGTTTCCCTATTTATTGGGTTAATAATCCATTGATATATATATGGGATTCTTTAAATGAGGATTAATTCCTCCATTTAGACTAGGCATTTGATTTGAGATTTATAGGGTTGGGTTTGTTAACGGGTTGTTTTGGTATAAGATGATTTCATAATAATAACATGGACCTCGTATGTATGGGTAGTTACAATCTTTACTGGGTAACATCTAATTTTGGTATAAGTAATGTTTCTCATAGATTGTTGAGATTATATAATGGAGTTTTATTTTCTTTGTTTCCTTTGGAGGGATATTAATACTATAGGTTATTACCACTTCATGGATGAAATTTACTTTGAATCCAAGAATTTATATATGTGAGTAAACAAATATCACTTTCCTATAAGGTATATTATTTCATTATGTGGTACACATCCCAATGTAAGGAGTTAACTATTATGTTTACATCCTTTTCACTAAGATAGCAATTTTTGGTGTATTTAGGAGATGAATTCATAAGAGTATTCTATTGTTTCCATTCCTTAACATATCACAAAATATGGTGCGATTCAGGCAGTTGATCTATGTTTTATTTACTATGAATTGACTTACTATAATATCCTTTCATTTTCTGATGTCTTCTATGGGTTATTTTTATAATCACCCATACATGGAATATCTAGAAAACACTTTTTATGTTTTTATAAAATATATACAACTAAAGGGAGATCTATTAGGATGAAAAATTAATGAATTTGGTTCTTAATGATGAAATGGGGAATTAATTTCCCATATAATAGTCTTGAAGAGTTTTCTTCCATTTTAGTGGTGGAATGGGAATCCTTAACATTCTAATATTAACTCTTTTCCTTGTTTGGTAGGTTGACTATATATTAGTCAAATTTATTAGTAATATTTTAATACATGTGCTATCTCATCAATGATTATCACATCTTATATCATATCAGAATTTATAATTACACTTCATTGTGGGTGACTTTTTATTTTTGATTATTTAAATTAGACTAATGGCCTCCCATGTTTGTTATTAATTCTTTATTATTGATATCTGGGTGGCGTATTTGGCATATGTTTTAGCTTTGGTGGGATTTTTTTTTGCGTTCATGTATATGATATTATTATCAGAGTAGTTTTTTACTAGGATTAAAGTTTATATATATATTTTCATTATGGTAATGGTTAGGAAAAATAGGGTAATGATACTTGATTTATTTTGGTCTATTTATTTGAACAAGTATACCAAATTTGAGATATGGCAGAATAGGTATCCCAATATGAGGACTCTGATACACTAAAAACTAACATTATTATCTAGAATGTTTTTCCCAAGGTATAATTAATTTGTTCATGTATGTTAAAACAACCCAACAATAATTTATATTATTTATTGGAATCCAATGAGATGTAATTAAATATTATTATGTGAATAAAGGCGTTATTATGACTATGTAATATTTATGACTATGCTACAAACCCTCTATGAATATTGTAAACATAAAAACTACTCACAAGGTTATAGGTTTAATTAATATATTTCATTTCAAAATTTTAGTATAATATCACCAACATATTATTATGTATGTATCCCTGGAACTAGGATATGAATATTAGTTATAATGACTACATATTGTAGGAATGGGGCTAGGAACTGTCTTACAGATTTATTATCTATGATATGTTGGTCCCATATATAAAAGAAATAGTGGGTAGTCCATTGAATATATTGGATGGGTGTCCATCCTTTTAATCATAGGGTTAGTAATCCAATGATACCGTAATGCAATGAGTCTTTCATATAATAGAAGGAGTTGGTAATCCCCTACGATAAGGTGTGTGGATCCTCCATCAATATAGTTTATAATCAACCAATCATATGGGAGAGGGTATTATATCCAGAAATTTAGTACTACATTATTATAATGGTTTTATTCCACAACCTTTAGAGTCAATTAGTCCCCCAACTAACATATTTTTATTCTGGGTGGTGTGGAACCACCACCATAGCTCATTGATTAGTGATATTTTATGAAAAATGTGATTATTTGGGGTTACATCAAGGATAATAATACAGTCTTAGAAATTACACTCTTCATAATACCAAATTATCTTTGGGTCTATAATTTGGGGGGAACAATTGTGGTAATATTCATGTTATGTTGGGGTACATTGTTCATGTATGAATTATATGATATTTCCCTCTTATCATATATAATCCATCCTTTTTACAAGAATATTTCTCCCTGATTTTATGGGAAATAATATATGAAGATATATGAAATAATCTTTTATAAAATGCGATGAAGATTTATTTAATGGGATACCAATTTTATTATACATGGTAGGGTTGTAATCCTATTATATATATAAGGATGATTTTTTTATGGTTGGGTGTTTTTAATGGGTTTTTGTCCCATAATGGTGAGTGGATGTATCTGATACAAATTTTGGCACCAAACCCGATCCTTATTTCATTTTTTATATAGTTGTAATGATGGTTATATATTCTCTCAAGGGATCCCATCTATTGATGTGGGGAAATTATTTAGTTTCTTGAATTATTAATGTGACGATAATCTATAAAAGTGACAGTGTGTCATAAATTACTATGGTATCTGGTTCATAGGATAGTTATTCATCCTCAATGTTTTAAAATCCTAGATATATAGGGAGATTTTTTTGTGGAATATTGTTCACAGAATCATATAGAGTTTAATGATGTATATTTTTTGGTAGGATAGGGTTGAGGTCACTCAATTATTAGAAATGATCATCTTTAAATATATACAATATTGATCAAGGTTATTTCACTAGGTCAAAACTATCCACTTTGGGTTGTGGTAGAATAGGTAACCAAATAATTTATACTTGGTTGCAAGCAGGTTTCAGGAGGTGTAATAATTTTTATTTTTGTGACAATCAATTTTTTTAATGAAAGAGTAATTCAATTCAAACTAAGAATTATATAAATATGGATACGAACATGGCTTATTCTAGGGATAAAAGAGTGTTACCATTCAAAAGAATAGAATGAAACACAATGAGTGGATTATTGTTATTATTTTTCCTAATGATATCAACTATGATACTTGTGATTCATCTAGAGATGATGATAATGGATTAAAATACCTCAAATACAATATCACCTTTATATTATTATGAAAATTATTTAGTTTAAATTTTAATGTATAAAATTTCTATGTTTAATATGAAAGAATTATCTTTAAATTATATCTATCTCAATTACTCTTTAAAAAAGTATAGATTGTAGTTCCATAACAGAATATATCTTGGTTAATAAACTATTCTAAAGATGATATTGGTGGTTCGTGGTTTTATATATATTTTTATAAAATATTATCATCTTTCTATTTGGAAATAATTTTTTAGAGAATCCCTTAGAAATATTCATAAAATTCCATCTTATACATTTATTGAGGAAATTATTTTTGAAGGAGAATTAATTATTTTTTGTCTGTAGAGTGATGAACTATAAGATGAATGTAATATAAAGTGGACATGATGATTACTTTATTTTTATTTTGAATCAACATATATTTTTTCCCATTATCGATATAAAGGTATGTGAAATGTTACTATATCCATTCCCATGAAATTGGTTTATGAGAATCTCAATTTAGCATCCCTAGTTATTTTAATTTTGGGTAAAAATTTATATTTATGGGGAGAATGTATTGAGCCAATATTTTCCTCAAACATGAAAAGTTTAATCATGATTTTAAATAAAAAAATAATTAATAAGGAGAAAATATTAAATTTACCATAGTAAACAACATAAAAATACTTTCTAATGATTATGCTGATCTTAGGGATGATGTTTAACCTTGGTTAGATTTTTTGAATGATTCTAAGTTGGTTTAATTTTAATGTAATTTATATTATTCATTTGTAAAATTAATTATTTATCTCAATATGATTTTTGGTTTATAATTAAATTATCTCGAGGTAAATAACATATCACAAAGACTATGTTTTGTTTAAGGGTTATTATATTGGGGATGTGTAATTAAAGATTTTGATTTGTGCCATAGACTGAGCCACTTTTGTTTCCTTAAATAATTATAGGTTGGCCAAATTTTAATCAATAAAAATAACACCTTTAGCTCCTCTAAAGAGGGATTAATATTATCTTTAATAAAAATTCAATAGAGATTATAGAATTTGATGATGCATTCATAGAGGAGTTATTTTTTGATCATGGATCATAGATGAGTGTTGAAATGATGATTAATTGACATCATGATAGGAATATTTTATTTTATGATCTTTCTCCATTATATATTAAAAAAATGAAATTCTCATTCATTATTTTTTGGAAAATGATCTTTTAAGAAAATATCACATGTGATTCCAATTATAATAATTATTTTTTTGGAAATTTATTTTACTATTTAATGTGTTTATAAAAGGTATATTTCTATGAAGGAGTATATTATTATCAGATTTCTACTAGCCACCTCTACATATAATTCCATGGGTGGTGTTCCTATCACAACATGGTGCCGCCAAATTAATCAGGTTCAAGGAATATTATGAGATATTGCCAGAACTCCCTGACCACTGCATTTCTTCTCTCCCCCAGTCCACCAACTTTTTTCATCTAGTGAATGAAATATTTATTACCTTCACAATAGGTATTGTTTTAAAAGGGGTAGTTATATTTGAATATTTAGGGTGGAACTAAACCCATGAGTGGAATAGGCTAGACTTGTGTCTCAAGAGTGGGAAAATTCATAACGATGTGTTTCATATGACTAAATTTGTAAAATTTGGTAAGATAACATGATGCACAATATATGATTCAATAATACAATATAAGGAAATTCCATGATGTGTGGGAAAAGTGGAGAAATTTTTAGAATGATGGTGGAGGTTTAGAAAATAAGATAGAATGATGAATGTGGTAAGTGGTGTAAAAGTAAAAAATTCGTGACAAGGGATTGACTAAAAATAAAATAGAACGATACCATATATATGTACTAGTCACACAATGAATCTTGTTTTAGTTGGAAGCTAGGATTTAAAAGTTATTATCTATATAATATATATTCCATACTAGATCATGCTATATTTTTATTGGATACATGACTAGGTCACATGAAGTACATGACTGATTTATCAATGCATCCAATATGACACGTTGCCAAAACATACATGCTATATCTAAATTAGTTTCTCACCTAGGTATACCCTTGATGTAGGTTAGTCAATGGGATATTACGCCCTAATGAAAGAAAACTTATATCCCACAAGAAAAACATATTCCATGAAAGACACAAGATATATGGAGTGATGTGGTATAATAAAAACTACCCATTGAGCTCCACACTCAATGTCATAATAAAGACAAACAATGTGTATCAATAGGACATTATTGGCCCATAGGGGTACACACTCATTTGATCCTTAGGGAATGCATGCCTTTTGGAATGATGTATATACTATTTAATCTCCATTTAATAGTATATTTTACTTATTATCACCGAGGTATTATAAAATAATAAATCAATTTTTAGTGGATTGAAATAGTGGATTCTAATTCACTATCAAAGGCTACATGAGAGGAATTTTTATAGTTTGAGTATTCTTATTTTAAGGAAAGCATGATGGGGTAAAAATAAGAAATTTGATGTAAGCATGGGGTTTGTCAATCCCCGAGAAATGTTTTGATGATACGGTATGGGTGCCCCATTCCTTATAGATTTCAATACTCTTTAGAATTTTATTATTAGATTTTGGTTCATTGATGGTTAATAGAAGAGAAATGTACAAATAAATTTATGGAAAAGTCCCCCGAGGTTCCCTATCAGCTAATTTAGTATTGGATGACACTTTTAGATCAACAAAAATCATAGGAAGATTAATTGATTCCAATAAAACCAATTCTTCTTTTTTATTTTGTTTTTTCTTATGATGTATGTTTTAGAGATTATTCGTTGGTCCCTAATAAATAACTACATTAGAAAATGACTAAAGACCTCAAAGGAAATTATTTTTAGAAAACGTGTTGATTCATTCAGATTTATGATTCACGATAACCTGAATGATAAATTTAAAAACATATGTTCCGAAACATAATGTTTGTATGATGAAGTAATCCTTTAAAAGAGAAAGGCATGTAGTTCAGGAAGATGATGTTTTAAATATAGGGTGTGCATATACAAATCACATGGATGAATTAATGTTGAATTTATATCATATTTTATGGTTACTGGTGATAATACATAAAGGTTACTGGATGATCTATAAAGGGGACATGTAATGGTTTATGTATAGATCTGTAAATGTAAGTAGTTTAGATTAGCAGATTGCAGAATTCAAGGAAATATTACCCATGGGGAATAAAATGTAGCTAATGAAACTAGTGAATTACATATAAAGATTAGTATATGATGGAACTAGTTGATGAGATAGAACAAACTATGATGATGAGGTTGCGTAACTTTTACATGTGTTTATTAATTAAGGATCTAATTAACTATTTTTTAGTTATAATTATAATCGTGTAATTTTTTTGAAATAAATAATGAAACATAATTGTCCAAGGGATATAATACTAATTTATAAGCCAAATAAATATTAATTTTCTTTTCTATTTATCTTTATTTTTCTTTAATATTATTTCATTATATTTTTTCATGTATGAGTTTATGATGGGAATGAAAATTTATAGTTTATTAGGTGTAACATTACTTCTATGTTTTAGTACATTAGTTTAAAGGGGTTATTAATGTATGTGGTTCTCATGGAGAATTTTTCAATGCATTAATATTAATGGGGTTTAACTTATAGTAAATAATGTGTTAGAATCTCAACAAGTGGAAACCACGATTGTGTTTTTTTCTAGATTTTCATACTCAAAAGTAGTTTCAATGAGTAACATTGTTGTATTTACATATTTTAATTTAGTGGGAGTCATTGTTTTTTAGTATATTAAATCAGATGAAGAAAAGGCACCGTTTCAGAAATTCAATGGGATTTACTTTAGCTTCTAAATTTTGAAAACAAATAGACTTTTGATTTATAAGAGTATTTTTGTTCCATTAAATGGGTTCAAATTTAATGAAATTAAAAAAAACGGGAAACACTAGTTTGGGAGGCACTTGGATTAATAAATATACTACTAAAAAGTTTTTTACTATAAGATACGTACTGATGAATGATCTGGTCAACATATATGATAATGAAATAGCTATAATTTTTTTTTTCAAGATTTGAAGATTATTCTACATGAGGATGTCAGAAGGATGAAAAGAGGGAGATCATGTCAATAAATTTAAAATTATTAAGTGTTTGTTGAATAAGTTAATGTAATTTTCATAGAGGATGTGTGATATTTATCTCATCTATCAATGCAATAAGATCCCTGAGACATGATGTTAACATTCATAGGTAACAATAGAATAAAAACTGACTTAGTTTTCAAGGATGTTAAAAATCTTATTCTAAACTAGGATCTTAAACTGAGGGATCTCCATTCCATGACCAAAACCAAACACCACATGGATGGTAGTTGGAAGTATTTTAAATATAGAGGTGAACGGAAATATTAAGATAAATGAAGGGAAACTAATCAAGTTAGATCATAGTGGGGACGGGGAGACATATCTATGTCAAGGATGTTGATCTCTATATAAGTATTATTTGCTTTTTGTTTTTTATTTTCACTATATATAATCATCCCAACAGTTGACCCTATTTTTGATATATTTAATGTTTTTTATATCATGAGTTCATATGTTATTTAGGTCTGATTATTTATGTATCGTGGCATTTTTTACAATATAATTCAATATTTTACTATGATAAAATGTCTTCTTATGGGTGTTTAGGTTATTTCAATTCAATTATGTGTGATTTTACTATGGGTGTAGTCTCCCTATAGGGATATTATCATCCATTATAACTATTGAGATATATTTGGAATATAAAGTGATGCATCTAAGGTAATAAGATATCATAGTCTAAGCTAAAAAATGTATCTATGTTAGGGAATCATAGAATCCGAACTAGTTTTGATGAACATCTTGATCCAAAAATCTTATTTTACTTCCTCTAAAACTATTATGTGTTTTTATCCAATAACTAAATCATCCACATTAATTTATTGGGATATTATCCAACTAAAATGCATTCATTTTGAAAATCCAATAATTTAATATAAAATAATCATTATTAATTTTGAGTCATAAATCAATGTAATTAATATATAATAACATTTCATTCACCACTATATATTAATAAATCATTCTTAGTTATTACAAGGTATATTAGAATATCTGTTTCAATGATATTATATCATTTATTTACCACACAATTTCATTTCGCATTATTCCAATTTTTTTTGAAACATATTTATGAGTAGATAACACTATAAACATAAGGTATATTATAGTCTAATATTAAAAGTTCTATTAATATGTTCATTTTTTTATAAGGAAACCCATACTTTAAAATTTTATTTCTATGTTGTGTTTGAATATTCCTTTTAATTGAATCAATAATTTTAAATTGATTCATGTTTTTAAAAATATATATACATTAAATTAAATTTTGATACCATATTGATCTACCCATCTAGATCTTAAAAACTAATGGATGTGCTAATTTTTCAAGGTATTTATTTATGAATCATTTCCCAAATAAATACCTCAAAAATTTAAACAAGGATATTTATTTGAAATGAATAATATTTTATCAACATAAAATTATAGAAGGACAATAAAATTTAAACATATGTATTTATATATATAAGTTTAATCACAAATTATTATGATATAAAAATATAAGGTCATTTCATAAAAGTGGAAATTAAACATATATTGAACTATAAATTCAATAATTATAACATTTTAACTAATTCATGTGTATCACATTACATGAAAAAAACCCCTCATGTTATGTCATATAAATATCATATAGTTTTTTATATTGAAAATTATTTTCTCACCAATTTGATATATTCCACTATCATAATATTTTCAAGTGACTAGGATGATTATGATAGATTTTATAAATTAAACATCTAAAGAATTTCCATCATACATAATCCCATAAATTTCATGGAGTTATTTTTTTAAAAAAATACTTTAAAAATAGATACTCCACTATTCATTATTATCTTCCTATTAGTGTCACATTTATATCATATAAGTAAGAAAATATTGAGTGGATGAATAAAATTTTAAAAAATATGTCAGATTTAATGGATTCGACATCATCCTTAATGAATCCAATCTATTTTATGAACTCTATGATAATAATTGATTTTTTATATGTTCTGATACCATCATCAATGATTATAACATCATAATAATTTTCAAAAAAAATCACAAATCCATTATAAACCATATGAATATAGTAAAAATTATTGGTTTTTCTATATTTAGATGTTCCTTCTACTAAAATATCTTATAGAACCCAATTATACATATCACACAATATGTCTTATAATTAACAAATTATTTCAAGAAGGAACGATATTCCATTAGTATTTTCAGGGAAAAAGTCATTTTTACTAAAAAAATATTTTTATTTTCTATAGTGTTGTTTGTGGGAGGGATAATTCTAGAAAACTAGTGTGATCAAAATTTTCCAATTTTAGTTTTTATATTTTATATTTGTTCCTCCCTCATAATATTTGGAATTTTAATAGGTTTATCTATTGTGTAATGTAATAATTTTCATTAATGAAATAATTATTTTAGTTTCTCTTTGTGTTTTATCTGTTTAATACTATTTAATGTAATATATTAAAAATCTATTTATAGGGAAAAAATATAACTTTTAAACATAGGGGTTGCTAAAACTTCTATATTAAAGTTAATGAATTTAAGTATATTTTATGTCTTGGGATGGTCAAACTATGTTTATCATGAAGTGTAAGGAAGAGATGAGGTCTAATGTCCTTATATAATAGTGGGGAGGGTAACACCTGGAATTACTTAATGTATACAAAAATATAAATTAATTTTTATGTTAAAATTTCCCAAATAAGATATATTTGTGATATATGATGATTATAATTTAAAATAATCAATAAAATAAAATAAAATAAATATAGTTTTATGTGATGTTTTTTATCTTTTCTCTCAGTTTAACCCCTGTAAATCATTTTGATAGTTACTATGATATCATTGCTTTTTTACACTTATTGGATAAGAAATTTCAATAGAGGATACTTAAACTTTTAGTGTACAATTAATGATATGATTGACCATATCCTATTAAATGTGTTAAATATATGATTTTTATTAATTTTAAATAATTTAATAAAATATTAGTTTATATAAAATACCATTAAATTTACTATTGAGACTATTCAAATAATTAACATTAAAAAATATAAAGAATTTTGTTTTTTTCTAATATAAACATTTAAAATTAAAATAATAAAATATATTTGTATAAAATATTATTATAAAACTATAAACCACCATAAAAGTATTACTTTTATAGTTTTTAAAATTATTTACTGGATTTTTCTATTACTTGTAGAAGCACCACATTAGTATTGCATAATCAATTAATATAATAAATTCATGACGAAAAATTAAAAATAAATTATATTAACTAAAAAGTTATACATATTAAATAATTTTTTTTTGAAATGTTCATAATATTTTTCATCTGTCACAAAAAAAATAAAATATTAAATGTAAGAGGTATAAATTTTAGAATTTTCCATTAAAATAATATAAATTTATTTATTAACAGAAAAATATAGAAAAATGAAGTATTTGTTTATATTAAAAGGGTTTGGTAAAATTAAACTCTTCTTATAGATTATATTCTAGTTTTAGGGTTATTTTAAATCCTTTTCACATTAGATTTAACCCTATTTACGAAAATAGATCTTTTATTATAGTGATAAATATTTTATATTGTTATTAATAATTATGAATAAATATAAAGTTGACCATTTTTTTAAATTATATACATGCTGATTCCACCCATTTGTGAATAAAATATTGTTTATATGAAAAATAAGAATAATTATATTTACTATGAAATTATTTTTTTTAATTTTGAATAAAAATTATCATATGTTTAAGGACCCGACCCCAGTTTCCCGGAGCCGGGGCCTTATTTGATTATGTTGGAATACATACAAGGAATATGAATCCCTAAGAACCGAGTAGTTTAGTATTATTGTAAACAAGATACATACATATGTTTATTATTACAACATGAAGGGAAACAAAAACACTATTTTAATCCACTAGAAACATCGCGTCTCCAAGATTATACTTGTAATTCATTCATAAATTACTTCTTCATATCCTGAGAAAATGAAACATAAGAAAGAGGTGAGCTCAAATTTTCAGTAATAATAAGCAATACAGCAGAAGATAATATAAACATTAGACATGGTGAATAATTGAAGACACATGCCTTTAATAAAAAACATGAAACATATTATGGAAGAAATATGAGCTAAACAAATAATGACACAATTAAACATAATTATGGGTATTATAATAGTATAATAACCACATGAAACATGAGAACATAAATATTATAATATAGGTATCTTGGGGCATTACTTACATAATCTTGTAACCATCTAGGCTACCTTAAAATTTGTAACCCTCACGGCTACCTTACTTTGTGTAACCATCTCTGTTACACTTGGAGTAACAATACGACCGAACTCCAACTTAATCATACCCAATGAATTGGAGGGAAATATATGTCCCACCCTTCATCATAAACAATTCCCAATAACTAAAACATAATCATACAACATAACTAATAGCATAAAAACATTGCTTTGAATATTGTAAAAGGGAATTTTATAAGAGGATTTTAGAAGAAAAGTACCTTAAAAACATCATATACTTGAAGTGATATTTAATAGAGTGGATGGAATATATATATACTCTGTAAATACACATTATTAAACATTTTATAATCATAATTCATCACACAAACAATTTAAATACCACATAAATAACGAAGTAGAATGTTAACCCAAAGAATGGAAATCGGGTTAAGAATTCCCTTACAACAATGTGATCGGTCGAATCATATGACCAGAACATAATAAATATCAAATGAATAATTTATTAACATGAATATAAAGAGAATCATGTTATCATATATATCAAATGACAGTACACATATACCACATTCAAGAAATAAGTGGCTAACGATGAAAATCTCACAGAAATGAAAGTGAGATGAGGAATCCCTTACAACTTTGTAATCAATTGATTCGTATGACCCAAAATTAATTATTGTAAAATGATAAATTTCATATAATAAAAATAAATATATTAATGATATGAGACAATAATTGGTAGTATTCATACACCATACAAAGTAATAGTAGTGAATACGGAATATCTCACAAAAATGGAAGTGAGGTAAAGAAACCCCTACCGCAAATCCAAACGTGTTATCCTCTTGAACATAAGGTCCTGGAATGTGAAATTATACATATAAATAACTTATTTAAGAACCAAATAGACTGGAATTTAGTTTATCATAATTCTTTTTAGTTCCATTATGTTATTGTTTACAAGTTTTTATATTGAATTTCGTCGTTGTGGATTATTTGTTTCCTTTATTTTCATATTCGGTTCACTTTTTTTTAAGTAATGAAGTTGAATGGATGTAAATCTCTAGAATTGAAATTAAATATTACTTATGAACATACATAGTTGTTAATGTCCACTTCTATCATTTGGTTACATGGAATGAGCTTGAATCATTTGATGACAACCACTTCGATTATTCAGCGGTACTTGGATTATTATGAACTAGTTTTGTCATATAACTTAATTATATGTACATATTCTGGTTTTTGAATATTAATTAGGTTATAAAACATATATTATAGTCTGGTTCAACCATGAATATGGTTTCATGACCAGTAATGAAGAAGAAATTTAAGAACGAAACTTCTTCGTCCACGAAGGTTATAAATCGGAACCTTATGGATGTCAATTTTGTTTACAAAATAAAAGGGAGGGAGTAAGAATATTTAAGATAGTTCTTCCATTAACATGATATAAATCCATTATATTAATTCTATTGGATTTATCATGATCATTTGGATAGAGGAGGTGCTGAAATAAGAAGAAAAGAAAGGAATCTTAAAACAAAAGAAAACTTGATAAATTTCTCACAAAAATTCGGCAGCCTAACGGTGTCTCTTAAAATTTCATAAAAATAGTTTTATGAGAGGAATGGAATATCTCACCATTCATAAATAATATGGACAGTAAGGGGAAATATTTAATGAAATATCTCAACACAAAACAAAGGTAATGGAAGAGAATAACATAAAATGGAAGAAAAGAATGAAAATGAAAGAGGATGTTTATCTTTTGATCTCTTCTCCTTGAGATCCTCCTTAAGGGTTTTGGTCTTGGTCTTTTGGGGAGACCAGAAGCTCTAGGACGTGGGGTAGAAGATTGGGGAGGGAATTTGGCAGAATTTAGACAATGCTCAAGGCTTGAGAGGTGTGGGAGGAAGAGGGGAGTGAGGGTGGTATTTATAGTGGAGGAGGGGAGGTATTTTAGATTATTTTAATCATTATTATAATATTTTTATCAAGACTATGAATAATATCAAACCAAGTGGATCTAAATAGTGATAATATCATGTGAGTTCAAAGAAAGTGGCCTTGCATCACTTATGATGTCATAAATAGTGCATTTTTGCTAATAAATTGATTATACAGTATTTTATCGTATTTCACTCTTCACCAAAAACTCAAGAGTTTCAGAAAAATACCAAAACTTTTCCCCTAAAATTTTTCAACGTGTAGAATTCAAAAGTGAGATCCATTTTTCAAAAATAATTTTCTAAATATTATTAATTTAATTTTCAAATAAGGTCACAGTTAATTCGAAAAATAACAATATTAAAGGGCAATTAGTTTTATGTGACATTGGAAAATTAATTAAGATCCCATTATCCTATTTCCTTGGGAAAATAGAATAATAATATTATTAATATTCATGAAGTTATATTATTATTCATATTACTATTCGTATTACTATTCATATAACTATTCATAAGGGTATGTTACTATTCACCAAAAATCAAGTTTGTTCTATCAGACTCCAAATGACTTACTGAGCACAACTCTAGATGACCATTTCTTGAAATTCAAAATATAGAAGAGGATAGATTATAAAATTGAATTCTATATTTATTTCCAAAACCTTGGGGTGTTACATTATTCCCTCATTCAAAGAATTGTATCCTCTCAATTCATTTCATAACCACAAAAGAAAGATCTCGGACGTTCTTACCATATCTCCCATCGTAGAGGACCCTCAGGTGCATTCAGCTGAAAACCCAAACTGTTACTCAACTCCTCTAGTTCTCTGACCCAGACACACCTCAGACAGAAGGGGTTGAACTCTTGAATCAAACACATGGACTTCCAGAGGGAGGCTAAAAAAGTGCAATGTTTAGAAATGTCCGAATGGACCAACATACGAAGAACTCGCCAAACTATGTCTCGACTGAGCACATCTAAGTCATAGATATTGTTGTACAAGCTAAAACTAAAAAGTTGGTACATGTAATCTGCACAAAGGTTTCCCTCCAAAGCAACCTCTTGAAAACATAACCTGGCCGTTTAGTTTCGTTCGAGGGTGAAACATTGGAAAATCCCTTCGTGGTCTTTTCCTCTTCGCCTGTAGTCAACCAATTGTTCCATGGATAAGCGGTAGTAAATGGAAGCATTCCCTTGACAGGTGCGGAGAATGTACGGACAATTTGTCACTTCATATAGTTGTTTACCCGTTTTTTTCAAGTCTGCGAGAGGTAGGTACCTGTCTTCACAGTTTTTGATTGCAATGATTTCCAGGATCTCCACAGAAAAAGATAACATATGGGTTTGTCCTTCCATATGAAAATTTATTATAAAAGTTTACTTAGTGATACTCATTTAAAAGTATAACCGATGAAAGGATAAAAAGAAGAGACAACATGAAATATTTGTATATAACCAGTGGTTAAAAATGTAAAGTTTTGCTAATGGTTTCCCAAGTCCCCCAATACATGAATCCCCCAACTAGTTAAAAGATTTAAATATCCCAGAACCATAAGCAACACTTAACACACGTTACTCCAGAAGTCCCTTTACTGAAGACACCACCGATGCTAGGGTGCTGACGACCTCAGGTGAATTCCTAAGGTAGTATTCAGCTGCTTGATTTCCTTAACCCAGACACACTCCAGAGAGCTAGGGTCGAAACTGTGCTTAAAGCACTTAGGCTTCCATAGGGAGGCACAAGTAGTATGGAGGTCAGAAATTTTAGTGTGGACTAAATCCCTATAATTCCAACGTACCACAACATTCTTGAAGATATTGATGTCGTAAAGTTCTTCATACACACTAAAGCTAAATATCTGAAATATGTAGGTCGCTCGATGGTCACAATCCAAAGAAACTTCAAGAAATTTACCCACAACTTGGTAGTTATCATCCAGAGTGAAACGTAGAAAAAGAGCTTCATGATACTTCCATCTTTTCCTATACGCAGCAAATTGTGCATATGCAATATGGTAATAGACCAGATTTTTTTTGGTAAAGATGGATAATGTTTGGATGATTTGATACCCAATGGAGTAGTTTACAAGTAAGACGTATGTTGGCATAGGGCTGGTCCTCTTCAGAGCATGTCATGACAATTATAGTCTCTAACAACTTAGTATGTAGTGATAAAATATTGGTTGGTTGACTCATCTTCTATCTAAAAAGTTTTAGTAAATCAACATTTAGTATGGTAAATCCATTTTAAACCAAGTTATTGTTTTATATAAAAACATATCAAAAAAAGAGAATTCAACATCATTCATTTTGACATGATTTATAAAACTCAAGAAATTACACAATCTCTTGCTCCCTTTCACAAAACATTAGTATGGACTTCCTGATATCCTTGGTGATGTCCCTCTACCTCCACTGCCTAAGGAGGAAGGTTTTATTCAACTCTACTACTAGGGTAGAACAAACCTCACAGGTCTCCTCTTCCCAAATACACTCTCGGCAAATTAGATCGTGGTTAAACCCAAGCTCTCGTTTGATACAGGTGGTTTTCCAGAGATAGGCGCGAGTAACATCATGTTCCATGACATCTGCTTGGATTTGGTTCCCAAATATCTTTCGAACCACATCATATTTGAAAGTTTCTATGAAGTATTAAAAATCACAGAGGTACCCAAGCATGCAGAAACTCAGGATTTGGTAGATAAAGACTGCGCGGAAGTCCTGCTCCTTTGCAGCTTCTCCGAAAGCCGTGATGGCCAACTATTTCTTATTCAGGGTGAAACACAGGAAGAGTCCCTCATAGTACTACTATTTCTTTTTATATTTCTCAAAAAGTTCATTAGCCATTTGGTTATACACAACTTCCGATCCCCGTAAGATTCAAATGACATTTTAGTTGTTCGAAACATTATAAAGAAGCTTGCAGGATAGTCATAGGTTTCCAAAGGGTTCATAGTCTTCAGTACATGACTTCACGAATATAGTTTCGAGGATTTCTATGGGAAGGGACAAAAGACTTGTACCTTTATTTTATATCTGAAAATTTAAAAAAACATCACTCTTAGAATTGTTTAAGCAAGTTAATAATTGTTCAGTTTAGGTTTCCAGAGTTATTCAAACCCAATACTATGAGGAAAATTTACAATAACACCTTTATAATGGATTAAAAAAAATGAATTATCCTAAGAATATCCCCTAGGAGTGTCGTAACCAAGATTGAAGAAAGGCCCATTGTCGTGTACCAGTTCCCGTTCGAGTCTAGCTCAAAGTGGTGTTTTCAGGTTTTACCCCTAGATACATATGTGCTAGAGCCGCCTCTACCTGCTCTTATCTAGACAAGGATGTATTTTCTATAAGGATTAACATATTTTATTCCTTACCAAAATACCAGGATGTTCTTGTACGTTCATCCACAAATACTATCTTAGGGCTTTGTTCCCTAATCTACGTTTTCTAAATCTAGTTTCCATGTTTTCTACTAAACTTTCCTCTGATACCAACTATAAGGACCCGAACCCAGTTCCCTGGAGCCGATGCCTTATTTGATTACATTGGAATAAATACAAGGAATACGAATCCCAAAGTACTAAGTAGTTTAGTATTATTGGAAACAAGATACATACATAAGTTTATCATTACAACATGAAGGGAAACAAAAACACTATTTTAATCTACTAAAAACATCACGTCTCTTGGATTATACTTGTATGTCATTTATAAATTACTTCTTCATATCCTGAGAAAATGAAACATAAGAAATGGGTGGGCTAAAATGCTCAATAATAGTAAGCAATACAACGGAAAATAATATAAACATTAGACATGGTGAATAATTGAAAACACATGCCTTTATTAATAAACTTGAAACATATTATGGCAGAAATATGAGCTAAACAAATAATTCCATAATTAAACATAATTATTGGTATTCTACTAGTATAATAACCAAATGAAACATGAGCAAATAAATATAATCATATAGGTATCTTGGGGAATTACTTACATAATCTTGTAACCATCTTGGCTACCTTAAAATTTGTAACCCTCATGGCTACCTTAATTTGTGTAACCATCGCAGTTACACTTGGAGTAACCATACGGCCGACCTCCAAATTACTCATACCCAATTTATTGGAGGGAAATAAAGGTCCCAACCTTCATCATAAACAATGACCAATAACCAATACATAATCATACAACATAACTAACAGCATAAAAACATTGCTTTTGAATATTGTAAAACAGAATTTTAAGACGATTTTAGAAGAAAAGTCCCTTAAAAACAACATATAATTGAAGTGAGACTTAATATAGTTTATGGAATATGTATATAATCTATAAATACACATTATTAAACATTTTATAATCATAATTAATCACACAAAAAATTTAAATACCACATAAATAACGAAGTAGAATGTTAACCCAAAGAATGGAAATCAGGTTAAGAATTCCCTTAAAACAATGTGACCGGTCGAATCATATGACCAGAACATAATAAATATCAAGTGAATCATTGAATGACATGAATATAAATAGAATAATGTTATTATATATATCAAATGATAGTACACATATACCACATACAAGAAATAAGTGGCGAACGATGAAAATTTCACAGAAATGAAAGTGGGATGAGGAACCCCTTAAAACTTTGTAATCAATTGATTCGTATGAACCAAAATTAATGATTGTCAAATGATAAATTGAATATCATAAAAATAATTATATTCAGGATATGAGACAATAATTGGCATTATTCATACACCATACAATGTAATAGTAGTGAATACAGAATATCTCACAAAAATGGAAGTGAGGTGAAGAAACCCTTACCATAAATCCAAACGTGTTCTCCTTTTGAACTTAATGTCCTGGAATGTAAAATTATACATATAAACAACTTATTTAAGAACCTAATAGACATATATTTATTTTATCATAATTCTTTTTAGTTCCTTTATGTTATTATTTATAAGTTTTTATATTGAATTTCATCGTTCTGGATTGTTTGTTTCCTTTATTTTCATATTCGGTTCACTTGTTTTTAAGTAATGAAGTTGAATGGATGTAAATCTACATAATTGAAATGAAATATTACTTATGAACATATAGAATTGTTAATGTCCACTTCTATCATTTGGTCACATGGAATGAGGTTGAATCATTAGATGATAACCACTTCGATTTTTCAGCGGTACTTGGATTATTATGAACTAGTTTTGTCATATAACTTAATTATATGTACATATTCTGGTTCCTGAATATTAATTAGGTTATAAAACATATATTATAGTCTGGTTCAACCATGAATGTGGTTTAATGACTAGTAATCAAGAAGAAATTTAAGAACAAAACTTCTTCGTCCACGAAGGCTATAAATCGGAACCTTATAGACGTCGATTTCGTTTTCAAAATAAAAGGGAGGGAGTAAGAATTTTTAGGATAGTTCTTCCATTAACATGATATAAATCCAGTATATAAATTCTACTTGATTTATCTTGATCATTTGGATAGAGGAGGTGAGGAAATAAGAAGAAAAGAAAGGAATCTTAAAACGAAAGAAAACATGACAAATTTCTCATGAAAATTCGGTAGCCTAACGACGTCTCTTAAAATTTCATAAAAATAGTTTGATGAGAGGAATGGAATATCTCATCATTCATACATAATATGGACAATAAGGAGAAATATTTGATGAAATATCTCAACACAAACCAAAGGCAATGGAAGAGAATAACATAAAATGGAAGAAAATAATAAAATGAAAGAGGATGTTTACCTTTTGATCTCTTCTCCTTGAGATCCTCCTTAAGGGCTTTGGTCTTGGTCTTTTCGGGAAACCAGAATCTCTAGAAAGTGGGGAAGAATATTGGGGAGGAAATTTGGCAGAATTTAGAAAATGCTAAAGGATTGAGAGGTGTGGGAGGAAGAGGGGAGTGAGGGTGGTATTTATAGTGGAGGAGGGGAGGTATTTTAGATTTTTTTAATCATTATTATAATATTTTTATCAAGACTATGAATAATCGCAAAAAACGTGGCCCTAAAAACTGATAATATCATGTGAATTTGAATAAAGTTGCCTTTCATCACTTATTATGTCATAAATAGTGCATTTTTACTGATAAATTTATTATACATTATTTTGTCTTATTTCACTATTCACCGAAAATTCAAGAGTTTCAGAAAAATACCAAAAAATTACCCTTACCATTTTTCGACGTGTAAAATTCAAAAGTGAAATACATTTTTCAAAAATAATTTTCTAAATATTATTAATTTAATTTTTAATTAAGGTCACAGTTAATTCGAAAAATAACAATATTGAAGTGCAATTAGTTTAACGTGACATTGGAAAATTAATTAAGAACCCATTATACTATTTCCTTGGGAAAATAAAATAATAATATTATTTACTATTCATGAGGTCATATTACTATTCATATGGGCATGTTACTATTCACCAAAAATCATGTTTGTTCTATCAGACTCCAAATGACTTACTGAGCCAAGTCTAGACGACCATTTCTTGAAATTCAAAACAAAGAAGAGGGTAGATTATAAAATTGAATTCTATACTTATTTCCAAAACCTTGGGGTGTTACATTATTCCCTCCTTCAAAGAATTGCATCCTCACAATTCATTTCATAACCTCAAAAGAAATATCTCGGACGTTCTTACCACATCTCCCGTCGTAGAGGATCCCCAGGTGCGTTCAGCGAAAAACCCAAATTGTTGCTCAACTCCTCTAGTTCTTTGACCCAAATATACCTCGGACAGAAGGGGTTGAACTCTTGCCTCGAACACTTGGGCTTCCAGAGGGAGGCTCGAACAGTGCAATGTTTGGAAATGTCTGAATAGACCAACATACGAAGAACTCGCCGAACTATTTCTTGACTGAGCACATCTAAGTCATAGATATTATTTTACAAGCTAAAACAAAAAAGTTGGTACATGTAAGTTGCACAAAGGTTTCCCTCCAAAGCAGCATCTTGAAAAAATAACCTGGCTGTATAGTTTCGTCCGAGGGTGAAACATTGGAAAAGACCTTCATGGTATTTTCCTATTCACATGTACTCAATCAATTGTGCCATGGATAAGCGGTAGTAAATGGAAGAATTCCCTTGACAGGTGCGGAGAATGTCCAGACTGTTTATCACTTCATATAGTTGTTTACACGTTTTTTGCAAGTTTGCGAGAGGTAGGTACCCTTATTCATAGGTTTTGATTGCAATGATTTCCAGGATCTCCACAGGAAGAGATAACATATGGGTTTATCCTTCCATCTGAAAATTTATTATAAAAGTATACTTAGTGATACTCATTTAAAAGTATAACCGATGAAAGGATAAAAAGAAGAGACAACATGCTATATTTGTATATAACCATTGGTTAAAAATTTAAAGTTGTGCTAATGGTTTCCCAAGTCCCCCAATACATGAATCCCAAAACTAGTTCAAATATTTAAATCTCCCAGAACCATACGCAACACTAAACACACGTTACTCCAGAAGTCCATTTACCAGAGACACCACCGATGCTAGGGTGCTGAGGAACTCAGGTGAATTCCTTAGGTAGTATTCAGCTGCTCGATTTCCTTAACCCAGACACACTCCAGATATCGAGGGTCGAAATTGTGCTTAAAGCACTCAGGCTTCCATAGGGAGGCACGAGAAGTGTGGACGTCAGAAATTTTAGTGTGGACTAAATCTCTATAAATCCCACACACCACATCATTCTTGAATATATTTATGTTGTAAAATTCTCCATACACACTAAAACTAAAGATATAAAATAGGTAGGTCGCTTGATGGTCACCATCCAAAGCAGCATCAAGAAATTTACCCACAGCTCGATAGTTATCAGCCAGAGTGAAACATAGAAAAAGAGCTTCATGATACTTCCCTCTTTTCCTATATGCATCAAATTTTGCATATGCAATATGGTAATAGACCAGATTTCTTCCTTGGAAAAGATGGAGAATGTTTGGATGATTTGATACCCAATGGAGTAGTTTACAAGTCATACATATGTTGGCATAGGGCTGGTCCTCTTCAGAGCATGTCTTGACAATAATAGTCTCTAACAAATCAGTAGATAGTGATAAAATATTGGTTGGTTGAATCATCTTCTATCTGAAAAGTTTTAGTAAATCAACATTCAGTATGGAAAATCCATTTTAAACCACGTTATTATTTTATATAAAAACATATAAAAAAAGAGAATACAACATCATTCATTTAGACATGATTTATAAAACTCAAGAAATTACAGAATCTCTTGCTCCCTTTTACAAAACATTAGTATGGACTTCCTGACATCCTTGGTGATGTCCCTCTACCTCCACCACCTAAGGAGGAAGGTTTTATTCAACTCTACTCTAAGGGAAGAACAAAGATCGCGGGTCTCCTATTCCCAAATACACTCTCAGCAAATTAGATCGTTGTTAAACCCAAGCTCTCATTTGATACAGGTGGTTTTCCAGAGATAGGCATGGGTAACATCAAGTCCGCGACATCCACTTGGATTTGTTTCCTAAAGATATTTCTAACTACATCATATTTGAAGGTTTCGATGAAAGATTCAAAATCGCAGAGGTCCCCAAGCATGCTGAAACTTAGTATTTGGTAAATAAAGACTGTGCGGAAGTCTAGATCCTTTGAATCTTCTCCGAAAGCCGTGATGGCCAACCATTTCTTATTCAGGGTGGAACATAGGAATAATCCCTCATAGTTCTTACACTTCTTTTTATAATTCTCGAACAGTGCATTGGCCATTTGGTTATACACAGCGTCCGATCCCTGTAAGATTCGAAGGACATTTGAGTTGTTCGAAACATTGTAAAGAAGCTTGCAGGATAGTAAGAGGTTTCCAAAGGGTTCATAGTCTTCTGTACATGACTTCACGAATATAGTTTCGAGGATTTACATGGGAAGGGAAAAAAGACTTGTAACTTCATTTTCCATCTGAAAATTAAAAAAACATCACTCTTAGTATTGTTTAAGTAAGTTAATAATTGTTCAGTTCTGGTTTCCAGAGTTATTCAAACCCAATACTATGAGGAAAATTTACATTAACTCCCTTATAATGGCTTGTAAAAAAAATATGAATTATCCTAAGAATATACCCCAGGAGTGTCGTAACCAAGAGTGCAGTAAGTCGTGTTGTCGTGTACCAGTTCCCATTCAATTCTAGCCCAAAGTGGTGTTTTTGGGTTTTACCCCTAGATACATCTGTGTCAGAGCCGCCTCTACCTGATCGTATCCAGATAGAGATGTATTTTCTAGAAGGATTAACATATTCTATTTCTTACCAAAATACCAGGATGTTATTGTACGTTTATCCACAAATACTATCTTAGGGCTTTGTTCCCTAATCTACATTTTCTAAATCTAGTTTCCAGGTTTTCTACTAAACTTTCCTCTGATACCAACTGTAAGTACCCGACCCCAGTTTCCCAGAGCCGGTGCCTTATTTGAATACGTTGGTATACATACAAGGAATACGAATATGGAAGGACCGAGTAGTTTAGTATTATTGGAAACAAGATACATACATAAGTTTATCATTACAACATGAAGGGAAACAAAAACACTATTTTAATCCACTAGAAACATCGCGTCTCCTAGATTATACTTGTAAGTCATTCATAAATTAATTCTTCATATCCTGAGAAAATGAAACATAAGAAAGGGGTGAGCTAAAATTCTCATTAAGAGTAATCAATAAAACAGAAGATAATATAGACAATATACATGGTGAGTAATTGATAACACATTCCTTTAATAATCAACTTGAAGCATATTATGGTAGAAATATGAGCTAAACAAATAATGCCATAATTAAACATAATTATGGGTATTATAATAGTCAAATAACCACATGAAACATGAGAACATACATATAATCACAGAGGTATATTGGGGAATTACTTACATAATCTTGTAACCATCTTGGCTACCTTAAAATTTTAACCCTCACGGCTACCTTACTTTGTGTAACCATCGTAGTTACACATGGAGTAACCACACGGCCGACCTCCAAATTACTCATACCAAATATATTGGAGGGAAATATAGGTCCCAACCTTCATCATAAATAATGCCCAATAACCAAAAAATAATCATACAACATAACTAATAGCATAAAAACATTGCTTTTGAATATTGTAAAACAGAATTTTAAAAGAGGATTTTAGAAGAAAAGTACCTTAAAAACATCATATAATTGAAGTGAGACTTAAAAGAGTGGATGGAATATGTATATAATCTGTAAATACACATTATTAAAAATTTTATAATCATAATTCATCACACAAACAATTTAAATACCACATAAATAATGAAGTAGAATGTTAACCCAAAGATTGGAAATCGGGTTAAGAATTCCCTTACAACAATGTGATCGGTCGAATCATATGACCGGAACATAATAAATATCAAGTGAATCATTGAATAATATGAATATAAAGAGAATCAGGTTATTATATATATCAAATGACAATACACATATACCACATACAAGAAATAAGTGGCGAACGATGAAAATCTCACAGAAATGAAAGTGAGATGAGGAACCCCTTAAAACATTGTAATAAATTGATTCGTATGACCCAAAATTCATGATTGTCAAATGATAAATTGAATATAATAGAAATAAATATATTCATGATATGAGACAATAATTGGCAGTATTAATACACAATACAAAGTAATAGTAGTGAATACGGAAAAGCTCATAGAAATGGATGTGAGGTGAAGAAACTCTTACCTTAAATCCAAACATGTTCTCCTCTTGAACTTAAGGTCCTGGAATGTGAAATTATAAATATAAATAACTTATTTGAGAACCTAATAGACTTGTATTTATTTTATCATAATTCTGTTTAGTTCTTTTATTTTATTATTTATAATTTTTTATATTGAATTTCGTCATTCTGGATTTTTCGTTTCCTTCATTTTCATATTCGGTTCACTTGTTTTTATGTAATGAAGTTGAATGGATTTAAATCTCCAGAATTGAAATTAAATATTAATTATGAACATACATAATTATTAATGTCCACTTCTATCATTTGGTTACATGGAATGAAGTTGAATCATTAGATGACAACCACTTCGATTATTCAGCGGTACTTGGATTATTATGAACTAGTTTTGTCATATAACTTAATTATATGTACATATTCTGGTTCAGGAATATTAATTAGGTTATAAAACATATATTATAGTCTTGTTCAACCATGAATATGGTTTCATGAATAGTAATGAAGAAGAAATTTAAGAACGAAACTTCATCATCCACGAAGGTTATAAATCGGAACATTATGGATGTCGATTTCGTTTACAAAATAAAAGGGAGGGAGTAAGAATATTTAAGATAGTTCTTCCATTAAAATGATATAAATCTAGTATATAAATTCTAATGGGGTTATCATGATAATTTTGATAGAGGAGGTGAGGAAATAAGAATAAAATAAAGGAATCTTAAAACGAAAGAAAACTTGATAAATTTCTCACGAATATTCAACACAAAACAAAGGTAATGGAAGAGAATAACATAAAATGGAACAAAAGAATGAAAATGAAAGAGGAGGTTTACCTTTTGATCTCTTCTCCTTGAGATGCTCCTTAAGGTCTTTGGTCTTGGTCTTTTGGGGAGACCAGCAGATCTAGGAAGTGGGGAAGAATATTGGGGAGGGAATTTGGCAGAATTCAGACAATTATCAAGTCTTTAGAGGTGTGGGAGGAAGAGGGGAGCGAGGGTGGTATTTATAGTGGAGGATGAGAGGTATTTTAGATTATTTTAATCATTATTAAAATATTTTTATCAATACTATGAATAATCTCAAAAAAGTGGCCCTAAATAGTGATAATATCATTTGAGTTCGAAGCAAGTGGCCTTGCATCACTTATGATGTCATAAATAGTGCATTTTTACTGATTAATTGATTATACAGTATTTTATCGTATTTCACTATTCACCGAAAATTCAAGAGTTTCAGAAAAATACCAAAAATTTACCCCTACCATTTTTCGACGTGTAGAATTCAAAAGTGAAATCAATTTTTCAAAAATAATTTTCTAAATATTATTAATTTAATTTTTAAATAAGGCCACAGTTAATTCGAAAAATAACAATATTGAAGTGCAATTAGTTTTATGTGACATTGGAAAATTAATTAAGATCCCATTATCCTATTTCCTTGGAAAAATAAAATAATAATATTATTTACTATTCATGAGGTCATATTACTATTCATAAGGGTATGTTACTATTCACTAAAAATTAAGTTTGTTCTATCAGACTCCAAATGACTTACTGAGCACAACTCTAGATGAGAACTTCTTGAAATTCAAAACATATAAGATGATAGATTATAAAATTGAATTCTATATTTATTTCCAAAACCTTGGGGTGTTACAATATGAACTTTTAAAATAAATTCAAAATTTTTGAAATTGTAAATAATTAGAAAGAAAATTCATTTTTCTCTGAAATCAGTATTTCTCACTTTTTATAAAAAAATAATTTTTTGAAGAATCTAAAGTTCTCAAGATAAATAATTTTTAAATGGTAATTTAAAAAATGGTATCCTTTTTATAAAATTAAAAATCAAAAACTGGAAGAAATCAACCACAACTTTAACTCAAAAACTTTAATAAAAACCTCTTATAGTACAAAAACAATTTAAGTATGAAATATAAGTATTAAAAATTTATTAGTGATTTTGTAATTGTTAAATAGTAAATTTTATTGATTATGAAATTTCTTTTTATATATCTCATAATGTGCTCACTATTATACATATCTTCTCATACAATGACTATGTTATAAGAGTTATATACAACTAATAATGTTTCTCTGCCAATAAATTTTGATGTTGGGTTTCATGTATCTACTAAAACATGGTAACCTTTTAAAATAATATTTAATTATTTGTTTAGTGAAATAATGTTTAAAATATTATTTAATTTTCAATTAATGGGATATATCTTCAAATAAAAAATATAATCATATGATGTCATCCTCTGTATCGACTATTGTATTTTATGTATACTATCATTGATTTCTATTAGAGGAGAGTTAATTGTTACTGACATTGATAGTGGGAATTGAAAATATATTGGTATTTGGGATTATTAGATGTGTTGTTATCAACTAAATTCCATTTAATCATTACATTAGGGATTAACATTGAGTTTAAAAAAGGGAAGGTGATTTATATTTTTATTATTGGGGGTTAGTCATTAAATGTTTTTCAAGAGGAGGATATTTTGTTACCCCTCAATTTGATTTTGAGTTATAACTCATTTTTTCATGAATTTTATGTATCCTTATAGAAAATTTCCATCAATATTTTTATAAAATGATTTTAATTGATTATATATTTACGAAGGGATTCATATATCCCAGTCTATCACCATAAAGTGTTTTATTACCATTTATAAGCATCTCAAGAAATAGTTTTTTATTAGTTTTTGATTTTTTGTTGCTAAATCATGTGACTGTTAAGAACTATTAAGTTCAAATAACCATTGATGACCTACTTTTTATGTTGAATGTAGTTGGATTTTCTCATAGAATTTTACAAAATATAAATATCACCAGATTATAGGGACATAGAGAGATAATCATAAAAAATCCATTCGATATCATTTCGTACTATATGTGTTTGTAGTGATGCATTTTGGAGTCATGAATGAGTCGATAATATTTATAGAATTAATCAAACTAATGATTTGGCAGTTCTTAAATCAGTTCCTGGTAGTTTCCATGCAAGAATTCTTGGGTAATTCAAGGTTTAAGGGGGATAATTTTTAATCAATTTATGGTCCTTTTACAGGTCTTTATATGATATAAATTTTATATAAATTTGGCATTATTTTCCTTTAGAAATTTTCCTCTTAGAATAGATTTTTTTTCATTCCTTCAATGATGGAGGTCAGCCTTTCTTTTGATGATTACAATAATGGTTTAAATGTGTGTAGTTTTGATAGCGTCATAGGATATTTTTTGAGGTTTTAGCTGGATTTCTCATAGATTAATGCACCATTTACATAACTGAACCTGAATTATTAGGCTTATATATTGATTAATAATTTATAAATGTTATTTGAGTACCAAAAATTGTGGTTTACTTGTACTCTCAACTATTATTTTCTAGAGTAATGAGTTATATTAGAGATTTTTTAAATGTTACACTTATATATAAGTGGGTTTAGAATTGATATAAAAGACATAAAATATATATTATATCTCATTGAAGCTATATCCTCATGAGAATAATATTTTGAACAAATAACATAATCATTGAATATAATAGTTTTCTTTTAAGATTTTTTAGAAATCTCGCATCTGAAAAGGATTTGTGGTCCTATTTGAAACAAATATATTGTGTTATATTTTCAATAAAAGGTATTTAAATATGAATCAATATATATATATATGTGTGGATTTATTTTAGGAAAATTAATTAATGTTATCTTATACTCTATAAAAAACAAAATTTATATGGGATTCATTAGGTAGGAATATGTATTGCAATGTATCCCATAATAATGGGGATGACCATAGAATGATGGGAGAGATTGAATTATTACATCAATAGATTGTGGAAGTTATCAATAGATTTTTCTTATATTTGACTCCAGTGCATTCACTAAGGATTTTATAGCTAGTGTAAGAGTTTAATTTAGAGTATCACGAGTTAAAGGTCTGTGGAGATCATACCATCATAGAGATACTTATATGGGATTGACATAGGATGTAATGCACAATGTGTTATTCTAGACGATTCTTTTCATTCTAAGTGTAATTTGAGAGGTATTTCTGTATGAGTTTCATAGCCAAACCTATATTATATAACTAATTATATCATAATGTATCATGATTTTATGGACTAATTTTAGATCCCTGACCCGATTAGCGGCCCGAATAGTTCTTTTGGGTCGAGTTACACTACCTTAGACATGCCTCCCCATATTCCAAATGATACTGACTAGAAACAAGGGTGTAAAGAGGTGATAGTGGGGAGATTATACCCACAATTGATGATATAATAAAGGTATATTATATGTATCATATTCATAGGAATATAAAGAATAGTTGACACCAAACCTGTATTCCACCAACAACAGATGCACATGAAATAAAGAACAATAAAAGAAGAAATAACTAACATAATTACCAGAAGGAATAAACATTCCAATATTCCATTTGTATTTAAACAGTAATATCAATTCAAGTCATACAAAACAATAAACAAGAAGGTCACCTATTGTTGACCAACTGTATAAATATATACATAATCATGATAGCATATAAATAAAAAAAGGAACTCCAGTGGAGGTAAGAACCAATGGTCCCTTGAATTCCATCCCAAACCAAACATCACTAAGTTCAATCTCTCAAACCAATTCCTTTACCTTAACAAAAAATCATGAAATCTACACATTTAACAAAGGGCCCGTGTAGGGTGTGAGAATGGTTCTCAGCAGGTCACCACAAATATGGCCTTTCATTACATTTTTTTAAGTAGGTGTGTAATAAAAATAGAGAAAATGAAGTGCATGTAATTTAAATAAACACAAGATTTCCGGGATCTCAACAGCCACCATGAATCTATAACATGATTTGAATATCTCTAGAAAAAATAAGGATAAGTGGATCTTTAGATCATAGATTAAGTAATCCCCTGAGGTAATGTATCCCCAGGTGAACCCTCATGTTCCGCCTCTAAATATCTCCCAGAACCTCATGTAATAAACCAAGTAACTAACATCTAAAAGGCACACCCTATCAAAATAATCTCGTCCCTCTGGCCCTTTCTCAAAACCCCCATCAGCTCGAAGACTAACATCTAAATGTATAATATTATTTTTCCTCAAACAATAAGCACCATCATCCTACAAATGATGTCATAATATATGGTGATGTACATCCTCCCAAATGAGTTCTGGAACACTAGAATCAAGAACGAAGAGCCTGATCCCCCAATCAATAACCTCAATTTTTTTATCTAATGGATCCTCACCATCATTGTAGATGTTTATGACAAGAAACCCCATACATTTTCCAAATTCGGAACAACTGAGGGCCTCTACCCACATGAGTGGTCAATACCAGCTTATCACGTGAGTGAACCTATGTGAACATGAATCCAAATGGCAAATTGGCCAATACAGGTAAGAAAAAATCAATAAAATTATAACATAAAACTCACCAACCAATGGTCCACCAACCATCCCCAGAATCAAAGTCCTACTATGATACATTGTCACTCTTAGACATCATCAGGTTCTCTCACGTCACACCCAAAAACCATCTGGTTCCTGTATAACACCAATTATTGCCTTGCGCCCATGTCACACATGTCACCTATGAGGCCCAACATCTCATCAGATGCTCTAAATTCTTGGTGCCTCCCAACTCAATCAAGTCCCACATTGTACTAACACTCAGATGCCTATGCACGTCAAGAAACATGCATATCCTTGATGGACCAAAGCCAATGCACTACATAAGTCATCTTTATTCCATGCACCTCATAGACACACACACACACACACACACATATATATATATGGAATCTGAGCCGATTCCAACATACTAACCAAAATTTGGTTAGTCCATAAATATATCATGTGCACCTCTTTGACTCAAAATTGATATACCTCTAAAAAGACCATGCCAAAAGAATAAAATGAACCCTGGTCATTCTCATGACATACCTCTGACCATTGAAGTCTCTCTATTCTTCTTTGAATATGGAAGTTCTATAGTATGCACCTAGCGTGAAGCCTAACTGCATGAAGATTGACCTACGTATGGTGAAACTCTTCCCAAAAGAAACTAACCCCATTTCTGGGTCCCATTGACTCTTCTGTGACCTCCATGTGTAGTTGAAACTTGAATATCTTCACCTCATACTACTCTTGGTCCAATTGATGATCCCTATGTCTTCTCTAGTCCTTGACTATAGACAGTTTGAGAAGGATTCCTAAAGAATGTGTCAATATAGACATCCTATTAATATGCCTATAACTCGTTTAAATGCTACTCACACCGAGTATGAACATGTGATGGATTCCCAAATTGGAAGCACATCATAGATGACACACTCCTTGGTGGTTAACCTGAGTCCTTGGCCAGACTATCCTACTAAAACTCATCTCAACCTTTCTTCCTTCAATCTAAATCACCTCAACTGAAATCGCATGACTCTATCACCTAGCTCAAGTACAACTTATCTATCATGTTTCTCTTATCAATGATCTATAGGTTAATCACCTCTGAGAGTAACATGAAGATATTTTCCAATTCCTGAATGGTGTGCTGTAAACCATCCTAGAAATGTGTCACCCTCAAGGTGTCTTCATCCAACTTGTTTTGTGTAAAGTGTGACCATTCATTGAATTTCAATGAATAGTCCATGACTAATATGTGACCCTATAGAAGGCTTAAGAATTCTTGAGATATCTCCACTGTCAGCATCTATGGGAATAAGTCCTTGAAAAACCTAACCACAAATTCCTTCCAAGGAAGACCCTCATGTACGCCTTCTTGAACCTGTATGTCCCACCAATGCTTAACCGATCATCTATGCATATAGGTTTCCAACTCCACACTCCACCCATGATTCCTCTCTAGCAGCTTGAAGATCATCTAAATTACCTCAATATTATTCTTATCAACCTTTATACCACCCTCACCTAGAAACAATGGTGGGTTCCATGATGGTAACTCTCATGCTAGATATTCCGTAAAAGGATTTGCTCCCTGAGCTTTTGTATCAAACCCCTTTATGAGAAGTACCAGTAACACACTGATATGATCATCAAGACAAGATCCAAAAGTTCTCATCATTGGAGACATCCCTAATTACAACTAAGATTGTACTTGTGGATGTACATATGATTCGTTATCTTTCAGACCCTTAGGGGCCTCAATCTACTCGTGCTCCGACAAAACTGCATCACCACCTGCTTGATGCTCTACGGAGTACGTCTTGGTGGAAACCCTTTTAATACCAATACATGGTGAGATAAATCATAGAACATAGACACACACACAGATATATATATATCACAGATAGGGAATGTAGTAATAGGATGTTTCATATCACTACCCATAATCTCCCCCAATGTAACCATGTCTCATGAAATTCTAGCCTCATGGACTCTTTTTATCACATATAACCAATAAATATTTACCGGTATACATACATATAAAAATCATATAAGGATATTATCAACATGTAAGAATAAAAAAACCACCCCTTTCCATAACAGGCCAAGGTTACAAATCACCTTCCTTACATTACCAAGCCAAGGATCACAAGTCAAATAGAACAAATAATAATCTAAGTGTACCACTTGATTTGTAAATAAAAACATATGTAAGAAGATAAAAATAAGAACAAAAATTCCCATCCCTTACAAATTGGTTTGTCCCTCACGTATGGGGTTGCAGGAACCCAAACACGAGTTCTAAACATGATTATGAAAATATCCTAATCTATAATATACCATATCCCAAATAGTAAAAGTAGAAGAAAAATAATAATATAATATCATTAGTGTTCAAATGATTTCTACTACTAAATCACTTTAAAGAACTGCTCTAATACAATTTTTAGTGTCCTGACCTGATTAGCCACCCTAAAAATTCTTTATAATGACTTCCAATAGACTTATTCATGCTCTATCATATACTAAAGGTTGTTGAATAGATGTGAGAGTGTAAAGGAGTGTTAGTGGGGAGACTATACCCTCATGGGATGATATTATAATAGTCTATTATATATATATAATATGTAGTGAAAAAGAAAGAACTAATGACAATGGACTAGTAAACTTCCAATGGCTGAATCACATTAAATAACAAGCAATTGTAGAAGAAATAATTAACAACATCTTCAAAATGAATAAACATGAAAACATTCCATTTGTAGCTAAACAAGAATATCAATACAAGTCATAGAAAAAAATAAATAGTAATTTCTCTCATGGAAGACCATCAGTATATTCATATAAATAAGAATAGTAGAACAAAAAATAAAATGAAAATAAACTCCAAATGAGGAAAGAACCAATGGTTACTTTCCATCCATCCCATTCCAAACAACCACTATGTCCAAACTCCTAAAACCCAGTACTTGAGATAAAAGTAAAAGAAATACATATACATGAATATTGAATAGACCATATTGGGTGTGGGAATGGGTCTCAGTAGGCCACCTCCAATGTGTTCTTATATTACATTTGTGATTAAGAAGGCATTTAATAAAAATAGAGAAAGGTCAGTGCATGTAATTTAAATAATCACAAGATTCCCTAGTGCTCAAAAGCCACCAAGATTCTATCAAATAATTCAACAATACTCCACTATCTAAGGAGGATAATATCCTTCTTTCATAGCTCATGGTATCCCCTGATGTAAAGTAAAATGTGGTTAACCCTCAGGTTCCACCTCCAAATGTCACATGACACCTCGTTCCATTAACCAAGTAACTGACATCCTGAAGGCATGCCCAATCAAAAGAATATGGTCCCGTAGACCCCTACTCTAAAGCACCCATCGACTCAAAGTCTGATATATTGAGGTATACTGATATCTTTCCTCAAAAAATATTCACCATCATCTCTACAACCAATGTCCCAAGGTATGTTGATATTTGTCCTCGCAAATGAGTCCTGGACCACCGGCCTAATGTATGGTGAGACTTATCCCTCAAACGATCGCCTAATTTTTTTATCTATTGTCTCCTTACCATCCCCATGGATTTCTATGACAATCACCCCATCCATTTTCCTATGACACTACTTATGGGGGCCTCTACACACACGGTTGGTCAATACCACATCACCATCTAAGTCAACCAATGTCGAAATGACTCCAAATAGAGCATTATGTAATACAATTGTGTGAAAATAACAAAACATAGAACTTAAGACACACCATCCTAACAACTCATTCCCATATTACCATGTATCTCAATCTGATAGACAAGGCCATCCAATATCACACAGGCCATACCCATAACTTGATGACCTAATCACTGCATTCAATGACCGAGTCCCCCAACCGGTGATCAACATCACCAAAGTGCATCAGGACAAGACCATATAGATGATCCCATTAACTAAAAATAGATATCCAAAGCTATATCAATCCTTTGGCTGAGACCATAATGATCCCATGGATCTCATAAGTAGTTCATACATATAATTCCATCTAAATTAAATAAACAATTCAATTGAAATATAATAATAATAACATCCTGGACCAACTTTTCCCATGGCCTGAGCCTCTCACTAGGACTCAACCACCTATATTATCACTTGATCATTCCCATAGTCATCCCATAAGGTTAGATTAATTAATTAAATAAAAGAAAACATAGAAATGATGGGGTCTCGTTCAGTCAACTCAATGATGTGACAAAATACAGACCAATAAAACACTCATGAAATGAAAAATAAAATTTTGAACCACCAACCTCATAGATATAGAAATAGGTACATTTGATATTTACCTCAAACATGAACCAATTTTGAAAAAATCAATAATTTGGATGAATTCCCTAAAATAGGAAAAAAATAAACCACACCGATTTAGTGGTCTATGAGGAATGATAAATAATGAAAAGAGGAATGAGTATAAAGAGTATTACCAAGAAAGATCCAAATCCAGAAAAACAAGAATAATAGAGTCAAATTAAAGGAGATGTCTCACACCCTATCAAGAAAATGAAAAAGGGGGAGGAGAGATCCCTGTGCGTGTGGGTGGAGAAGAAGAAAAAGGAATAAATAAAAGAAATACTGATAGGGATGAAAATTTAATTTCACATTTTAATAATTCTTATGGTTAGATTGAATGTTTTTCCAAACCGTTCATCTCTTTCTATATAGAGTACAAAAATAACATGGTTAGATCCTATGCTTTGGCCTAACTGTACACAAACTATTCATGCCACATTGTGAGTTTACTACCCATTTGGCACAAAGCATGAGGCTTGTGCACTATTTTTCTAACTATGCACAGACTATGAAAATTACCTATGCTAAAAACTATAGAGGTCTCACATAGCCGTGCACACCAACTTGCACTATTAACCTAAACCATGCTCAGTTTAAAAAGGGGTTCCATTGTTTCTACTAAGAGTACCCACAGTTATATCTAACTATACACCTCATCTTACACTTCTCTGAAGTAGGGCATTATGGCCCTTAACATAATGGAAATCCATTTATACACCCAAAAAATTCACCAAACCTTTAAATTGTCTAATTTTTTTTTTATGTTAATGAAAACAATAAATTTGGTTATTATCAATGAGGAAAGAGTTAACATACCCACAAAACTCCAAAAATTCATAACGAGTGAGGATTTATACCATCTAAAAAAGGTATGTTACATTATTTTTGGCAGTATGAAATTATGATTTTAGTAGTGGTGCTAATATCTTTGTATCATGTCTACTAGTGTGAAACCACTGGGGTTGATGTTCCCAATCTCACTAATTATATTTTTACATAATTTCCGAACAATACCTCCATAAAAAAATCCTATTGTACAAATTAGATATCGATTAGTGAAGATTTGTTAAAAAATCTATGTATTTTGGGGTAGTTATTTTATTTATATTTTATATTATATAATTTAATTTTAATCATTTAAGATTATTTTATAGAGTTATCTAATTTCTTATCTTTCATGTAGTCAAACATGGGGGATGAGTTATAGGGGATCCATGTGGTAGAAGTGATGAGGATTTATAGAGTTCCGAGGATGTTCAACTCTTATAAATGTCCAGGATTTAATTTTTAAGAGTGAATGAGCCTGTAATAAGATTTTTTTATTTCATTTATTCCTAGAAAAAAATTTGATGTAATGATATTATGTGAGATGAAGTGGGTGATCATAGAAGGGAATTATATATTCTAAAAATGTGTTCTTGGAATTAGAGTTCTTTGTGAAACATTTTATTTTGGTTGAGTTTTATTATAATAATAGATATTAATCTTTCATTTCATTGAATCATTCAATGATTTTTTGAGATGAACATATAGGTGATAATTTTGGTAGATTGAGTTAATATAATGAAAGATTACATGTCCATATTTAGTGTAATCTATGATAGAGAAGAAGAAAATGATTAGAGAGATGATTAAATCAACTCCAGACCATGATAAGAATTGTGAAAATACGAAAAGGCCGACTATAGATTTTTAGTTTCATGATCATGTTTTTTTATTGGATTCACCAAATCATTTGATGTATAGGAATAGTAGAGTAAGTCAAATTTATTTAGGTTTTTGTAAAACTATCATATGTTTGATGGAATTAGAGTGGCAGAATATTGGTTGTCACTTACACACAATAATAATATAGGTAATGATTTATTTTATATTTGGTACATTTTTAAATGTCATAAAAATATTTACTTTTCCATTGACTTGGGATAATAAGATATTGAGGTAGATGACATTCATCTAATATCCTTTGGGGTTTTATGATCTTCGAGAGAAGGACTAATGAGGGTATTTAATTCTACTTGTAAGATTATTTTAGAATCATTATGGTTTATAGGAAGTTCATGAGAGAAAGAGGCTTATAAGTGTTGTCGATACATAATGTTTTTTTGGTACTTAATTGATTTATTATATATGATCTATGGTTATCAGATAAAGTCATCAGAAATTATGATGAAATTTTTTATTTTGTTTTTGAGAATTGTTAGATGGATATATTCATCCTAATGATAAACTTCCTAGAAATTTTTATATTTTAGTCAATTTAATTCTATTTTGGGGTTTTTATAATTAAATATTATTATCTTTTAAGAGGTAATTAATATTGATTCATTTATTTTCATGTTCCTCAACATTCTAATTTTAAGGTGTTGGAAAAGAATGTAATTAAATTATATGTGAATTATGTTGTATAACATTATAATTTTAGTTTTCTCTTAAAACCACTCCATGTCATGGAAATTATTATACCATAGTTTATTAATTATTCATGGATGACGAATTCCTCATGGGGATGTTTTCATTGTTTTGGTGGATGGTTGATATAATTAAGGGTTCCCATTATTAGGATAAAACTACATCATTGTTTACCCACCATGATATTTTTTTATGAAAACGTTTCAATTAATTATGTAATGGTTTATAGATTTGTTTTAATTATGTACTAATTTGAAATGGGGAGTTTAATTGCATTGTGTTTGGGGATTTGGTTTAGAAAATTGTCTATTATAGCAAGAATCTATTTTTGTTGTCTTGTAGTTGGATGGTGGAATGAAAGGGAATTTTTTTTTATTTTATGGTAAAATAATAATTTTAATGAAATATGTAGTTCATGAATGAGAATTAGGGTCGAAAAATTTATAGATTGAGTAATTAAGTAATTATTGTTTTTATATCATTATAGACTCACAGAAACCACAAAATTCATTGGATAAACATGATATGTTTTGATCTAAAGAAATTAAATTCAAAATTGTATAATAATATTATTCATCTATGTTTAGAATTATTCTTGGAATAAAAAGGGAATGGAGAAGAATTTCCTTTATGAAAAACATTATTGGTCTACGAGTCCTTTGCTTTTTGATATTGAGTTTTTAAAATCTAATTTACATTGATTCAAATTTTTAATCCATTTTCACTTAAAGGGACAATAGTAGCAGTGGATTCATATATATGATCTGATATTTGTATAAGGATCGTAGATTATATGTTTTTTAAAAAATCATTATTAAAATTGAGTTTTATAAATTATGTGTTACTTTTTTTGATGATGTAATGATTCATGATTCAATTTAAGGTTGGTGATTCAGATTGTAACACCCCAAGCTTCTACGGTACGTTTCCCTTCGAATAATGCGATAGCGTGTGTTGTACGCAACCTCGAGTTCTAACACACACCACAACTAATTAAACTAGCCGTTGTGAATAGTAATACCTACTTTTTGAAATCATATATATTCAATATTTCAAAATGGACTTCATTTTTAGATTCGGAATATCAAAATTAGCCTAGGGTGAAATTTTGGTACATTTCGGATAACTTTCATATTTTGATGAATAGTGAAAATTTCTAAATTTTAATTAAAAACAACTTTTTTAATCAAAATAATTAATAGTGATAAATTGTGATTTTGAGTGGTTTTAAATTATATTTAGAATATATTTTTACCATTTAATATAATGTTGGTCATTGGACATAATTTTACAATTAAACCGAACATAAACGAGTGTCAATCTTTTGATAGTTATTATCTCTTAAAAACACGCTTTTTGTTTTGACAGCGGGATTTAATTTTAAATTAATTTCTGCCACTTCTGTGTTTTGAATTTAGAAAAATGGATTCCATATTTGGAATCAGGATGTTCAAATTGTGTAAATAGGTAACTTTTATTTTTAGACATTTTGAATAATTACGGCGGTAAATATTTTATTTACCATGGTTAAAGGGTAAATCCAGTAAATAAGGGTTAAAAAAAATAATATAATAATAATACAAAATTACCCTAAAACGTGTCCTAACCTTATTGGTGGACACATACCAGACCATGGGCATCCTTGGGTCAATTTGGGGACCCCTTGAAGCCACTTGTATGTGGTAGGGACACATTATATTAATAAAGTTAAAATAAAAATAAAAATGGCATAAGCTTACATCTTTTAGAAGAACAATTTTTTACATAGGGTTATACATGTTGGATTTTCGATTATAAATATTCATTAGAAAGATAAAAAGATTTCCTACATAATGATGTTTTATTTATAATTTTTAGACATTAAATAATTTATTTTATTTATGAAACAATGATGATGCAGTAATTACTAAAATAGTAAAAAATTAACATAATTGATATTATAAATACCCAAATAAATATAATATGAAACTTTTAATGAATTACACTAATTTTCTAGGATAATATGATATATTAGGATTGATTTAATTGACTTTTTTCGAAGTAATAAATCTGTTATGAGTTTCACAAAAATCAACTATTGAATAGTGTCAAAATTGACATAAAAGAGTTCTTAAAACAAATATTATATTATTAATTGATATTAAATTCCTAAAAATCTAAGGTTCGGCCAAGAGACTTATATTATGATAGGTTAATCATTAATGGACCACTTGGGGGTCTCTTGGATGTATATAGTAAGTTTATTAACCATATTATATAAAAATACAAAGAGACATTGTAAAAGTGAAACTAATTAACTTAGAGTTAATACTTAAAGATAAGGTTTATATAAGTACCCAAACCTGTCTAAATTTTATTGGATGAGTTGTTTTCGACCTATCCCCACATCATCCTTTGAATAGTCAACTTTGGAGCCTTTGGAAACCGAATATGAATTTATTATAAATTAATATTTCTAGCTTTTCCAAAAGTGCCCCTCACCCCTCTTATAAAAGGGCACTCCTCCTTCTCTTTTCCTCACACCTCTCAAGCCACTTGGCTCGTCCAAACTCTGCCCAAATAAGCTCCCCAAATCCCTCTCCTCCTCCTTGAAGCTTCTCCTTAGGCAAAAATCATTTCAAGAAGTCCTTTGGTTCCAACCAAAGTGAGTTACCTAAATTAAAGGTAACATTTTCTCTTAAATTATTTTCATTTATTTTCCTTCTCCAACCCCCAAACTCTTTTTATTTCCTTTTTTTTAACAACACAAGTATACTCAATATACTAGGATGTTGTTATAAGAAGGATTCAAACTACACATACACACAACTCCATCTAATGGATGATGAACATAATGATTCTGTGGATGGAAAACTAACGCCTCACGAAACGATGATTGTTCAAATACATCTTACCGCCTCTCATGGTGGCCATTATGATGGCACTGTAATTAAATATGATATTAATGATATATATTTTATATATAAGCTTCTGTAATCCCATTTTATTTCATACCATTATTCGTTTCATGTTGTATATACATACGATAATTTCATTTGAGGAAGTGCGGACTACCGCCCCCTTAAAATGATATGACTCGTTCATACCACACATGGAACGTATAAAGGATGGTGTTAATGAACATAAGTAACATATATAAAATATTATATTATACTGGAATAGTAATATACCTATGTATCATTTGGATTCAATTCTTTTAAAATAAAAATTAAATGGAAGTAGCGTTCGTGCGTACGTACGGACTACCGTCTCCACGAACGCGGTGAGGTCCATCCTCCATCGTGTCCATTCAAGTCTTATTCTCATTTTAGGGTTAAAAATAATGTTAATATCATTCTGATTATAAATAATATTTAATATATCCATTACAAACATGTCTTACGTAACCAAACATTTAAGAAGAACGAATCGATTATCACCAGAAACCACGATAATACTAAGATATTATTAATAAAGAAATGTTAAAAGATCATATATGATATCATATTAATGTATATGATTCTTGTATAATTTAATAACAATTATTTCACCATTATACCGGAGGTTAACCTACCCCAACAAAGGAAAAGTACAAGGTAAGGGTTATTTCACAATCTCTTCATTATCCGAGGTTGTATTATACGTAATAATCTACTGGGATCTCTTTATCATCCACATCCATGTTTCTTTGAAATGTATTTCAAAACATTTTTACTATTTACAAGAATATGGGTTAAAGTCATTTATACCCTTGTTTGACTTTTTATAAGAGGTTTATAAAGGAATCTTTCCGTCGTTTTCAAAACAAGGTCCTTTTTAACCTTTTCGACTGAATTGAGGTAAGAATGTTTTTTTTAACTTATACGGCGGGTGCGGTTATTTTCCGCCATTATAAAATCGTCGAAGCTTTCCATACAAGCTTATAAGAATATTTTCAAAGAAAATGTTTTATTTTATATGGATCTTAAATGATTTCAAAATAAAAGGAGATACTTCTTTAAAAAGAATTTTGATTTCATCTATGTCAACATCCTTTGATGGATTTTAAGATTATTTGAAGTTGATTTATTATGATACAAAACTTCTATATTGTATTGAAGTTTTTGTGATATGTTTGACTGTGGATGTGCTATTTTTATACCATTCATAGTTTATGGTGAAATTATTGACATTTCGTATGCTAGTTTTAATACGAATGTTTATGTTATGTTTAAACCTTTTCATATGGGAATGCATTGGACTTAATAAGTGACGGGTGGAGCCCGCTATAGCTCCTCGATGCATCGGTAGGTCTCATGAGACAAACTAGTGTCTTGGCACAAGGCCTTGACAAAATCTTATTTGTAGTCTTGGCACGAGGCCTTGACTATGTGGTTATGATAGTCTGGCATTATGCATTCCAACATTATGAAAGTGGTTATTGATTTTTGCATGTGATTATTCGATTAGTAGAATATCCATGTGAATAAGTAAATGGCATTATTTCATTTTATTTATGTCATACCATGTTGAAAGTTCATATTTAAAAGGCTTTTGTTTTAGTTATACACTGCCTTAAGTGTTTATTCTTATTTATGAAAGTTTCCGCTATATTTTTATCCTTACTGGGAATTTGAGCTCACCCATTTTCAATGTTTTATTTTTCCCAGGAAGTGAAGAAGTAGGTTATGAATGACCTGCAGGGATATTATGTGGGGATATGAGTGTGGATTATGGAGACATTATGTTATTGTAGTAGTTTTTCATTTTATGATGTAATGTAAAACTTATGAATATTTCTAGTGTTTCCAAGGCTACTAAACCAATCGGTCTTTCGAGATTTGATCTTTCTTGTGATCATGCCAATGTTATATAATAATGCACCGACTCTGGGTAACTAGGGTCGGGGCGTTACAGTTGGTATCAGAGGAAGTTTAGTACAAACCTTGGAAGCTAGATTTAGATAAACTCTGATTAGAGCACGTAGACCTAAGATGAACTTTGAGGATTAGTATAGAAGAACTTCCTAGAATTTTGGTATTGTAGAGATTTTGTGAGTTTTCCGAGCAATACATCCCTGTCTGGATACGAGCAGGTAGAGGCGGCTCTGGCACAGTTGTACCTAGGGGTAAAACCCGAAATCACCGCTTTGAGCTAGACTCGAACAAGAACTGGTGCACGACAACGGGTCTTGCTGCACTCTTGGTTACGACACTCCCGGGGGATATGCTTAGGATAACTCTCACTATCTTTACAAATAATTATGAAGGGTTTATGAGTATATACTTCCTCAAAGAAAACATTATTATGATTATGGATTATATCCATAAATAGTTCAATTTATGTTAAGTGTTTTATAAGTATGAGATTATGTATTTTGATTCATAAACTGATCTAGTTTATGCCATTGTTTAGAAATGGCGCCTAGTGGAAGAAATGGAAACCGTATCAATGCACGCACTCCATGTAGGGATTGCCCTCCTGCTCAAGATAATTATAGTGGGGCTGGTGATGCAACTGGTGCTGATCAGCTAATCACCATACTGGGACAACTTACTCAGGTTATGAATAATAACCTTACCCGTATGGAGCACCCTGATCCGCAGCGTGGAGGATCAATGTTAGATCGATTCATGAGGCAACAACCACCAACGTTCAATGGGAATACAAATCCCTTAGTAGCTGAGCAATGGATATTTTCCCTAGAGAAAATATTTCAGGCTTTGGGGAGCAGTGAAAGGGAAAAAGTTATCATGGCAGTTTACCGCCTCACTGGAGATGCTGATCAATGGTGGTCATTGATTCAGAACATGAAGGAAGATGATGAAGTATCAAATATGGAATGGAGGGAGTTCAAAGATCTGTTTTTAGAAAAATACTTCCCTCGCGACCATCGAGCAGATATGGAAAGGCAATTTCTGAGTCTGAGACAAAAGGAGGATGAGAATGTCACAAAATATGAGGCTAACATTACAAGGTTAGCGAGGTACGCTGGTGATTATATTCGTAACCCAAGAAGTAAGATTGATCGTTTCTTTGATGGGTTAAAACAATTTCTCCGTCGAGCATTAGTCTCACAATCCTTTTCATCGTACGAAGACATTGTCTCATGTGCTATCAAGACCGAAAATGAATTCTCTAAGTCTTATGACTTTAAAGCAAAGCAAGAGAAGAAGAGACCTGCTGATCAATCTGGGAATGGAAATAAGGGGAAGAAGGGAAAGGTTGAATATCCATCTTGTGGTAAATGCGGGAAGAAACATCCTGGTACTTGCTTGAAGGGAATGGGAGTCTGTTACAAGTGTGGTGAAAAAGGCCACCAAGCTCATGATTGCAAGGGGAAGAAGGAATCTACCAACGTTCAGTGCTACAATTGCAGGGAGATGGGGCATTATGCAAATGCATGTCCTAAGCGTCAGGAGAACTTACCTCAGAAAAGGCCAAGGGATCAAGGCCAGGCTTATGCTATCACTACTGCTGAGGTAGAAGCTCCGAAAGACGTGGTGGCAGGTAATTTAATGGTTTCCTCAAGTTTAGCAAATTCATTATTTGATTCTGGATCATCGCATTGTTTCATATCTTCCCAGTTTGCTAAGAAAATTATATATTTCCAATTTGATTTAATAAGGGAGTTGTCAGTTAAAACTCCTAAGGGAAGTATCGTTGTAACAAAGTTTTGTGAATCAGTCCCCATTAGAGCACATAAATTTTCTTTATCTGCTGATTTCATCGTCATACCTATGATTGAGTTTGATATAATCCTCGGTATGGACTGTCTTTCGGACTATGATGCGAAGATTTATTGTAATAAGAAAGAGGTTACGATTCTTGATGATAATGATAAGGAGCACCTTATTTTTAGAGCAGAATCGTCACCACCTAATTCTTATTTAGATCCACCCCCAGTAGCTCAACTTAATTCAATTATTGGGGAGGAAGAGAATGAAATAACTGTCGGTGAGGAAAGGGATGTTCAAATAGATGATGTACCTATTGTGAAAGAATTTGTAGATGTATTTCCGGAAGATTTACCTGGACATCCTCCAGAACGAGAAGTTGAGTTTTCTATTGATTTGATTCCTGGATCAAGGCCTATATCGAAGACCCCTTATAGAATGGCCACTGTAGAGTTAGTCGAACTAAAGAAACAACTAGAGGAATTGAGTAATAAGGGATTTATTCGCCCTAGTGTTTCTCCATGGGGAGCCCCTGTTCTTTTTGTTAAAAAGAAAGATGGATCTATGAGGTTATGTATCGACTATAGGGAGATCAATGCTATAACAATAAAGAACAATTATCCCCTACCTCGTATTGATGATTTATTTGACCAACTGCATGGAGCTCAATACTTTTCAAAGATTGACCTTCGATCTGGATACCATCAGTTGTGTGTGAAGAAGGAAGACATTCCGAAGACAGCATTTCGAACCAGGTACGGGCATTACGAGTTTACTGTAATGCCGTTTGGATTGACTAATGCACCCTCTGTATTCATGGATCTGATGAATAGAGTTTTCAAGGAGTATCTCGATGAATTTGTGGTGGTATTTATTGATGATATCTTGGTATACTCCAAAACCTACGAAGATCATGAAAATCACTTGCGCATTATCTTGAAGACTCCGAGGAGGCATGAATTATATGGGAAGCTTAGCAAGTGTGAATTCTGGCTTCAGGAAATTTCTTTTCTTGGCCATATTGTCTCTAAAGATGGAATCTCTGTTGATCCTTCTAAGACCAAGGCAATCCAAGAATGTCCAGCACCTACGAGTATAACTGAGGTACGTAGTTTTATTGGTTTGGCAGGTTATTATCGACGTTTCTTCCAGAATTTTGCCCGATTGGCTAACCCATTAACGAAGCTCACACGTAAAGGGGTTAAATTTGTTTGGACAAAAGAGTGTGAAGAATGTTTCGAAGAACTGAAGAGAAGATTAGTCAATGCTCCTATATTGACTCTACCATCGGGGAATGATGGGTTCGTTATTTATAGTGATGCATCAAAGAAAGGACTTGGCTGTGTCCTTATGCAAAATGATAGAGTTATTGCCTATGCATCACGACAGTTGAAAATTCATGAACAAAACTATCCTACTCATGATCTCGAGTTAGCAGCAGTGATCTTTTCTTTGAAGATATGGAGGCACTACCTCTATGGTGAAAAATGTGAGATTTATACTGATCACAAGAGTTTGAAGTATATTTTCTCACAAAAAGAACTCAACATGAGGCAAAGGAGATGGCTTGAATTACTCAAGGATTATGATTGTACGATACACTACCACCCAGGGAAGGCAAACAAGGTGGAAGATGCTTTGAGTAGAAAAGACCATGGAGTTTTGAACAATATGAGAATTGAAAGGGATCCAATTTTCATGGATCTAGTGAAGATGGACATGGGAATAACCAGAGAAGGTGAAACATCAATGCTTTTTCAAATGGTTGCCAAACCATCTTTACTAGAAAGGATTAAGAGTTCTCAGACCGATGATGAAGAATTCCAAAAGAAGATTAAAGCTGTGAATGATGGGAGATTGAGAGACTTTATGTATGAAGATGGAATTTTGAAATTCGGGAAGAGACTTTGTGTTCCCAATATACCTGATCTAAAAAGGGAATTGCTGGATGATTCTCATAGTTCCAATTTCTCTATACACCCCGGGAGCACCAAAATGTATAGAGATTTGAAGGAACATTTTTGGTGGGACAACATGAAGAGGGAGATTGCTGATTTTGTGTCAAGATGTATGGTTTGTCAACAAGTGAAAGCTGGAAGGCAACAGCCTGGAGGAGTCATGCAACCTCTTCCCATACCGGAGTGGAAATGGGACAATGTTACGATGGACTTTGTCATGGGGCTACCGAAGACTCCTAGAAGGAACGATGCAATATGGGTTATTGTTGATCGTCTTACCAAGTCAGCCCATTTTCTTTCTATAAGAGAAGATCTACCCCTGGAACGTCTAGCAAGACTATACATTAATGAAGTTGTGAGACTTCATGGAGTACCCCTATCGATTGTTTCTGATCGTGATCCCCGTTTTACTTCAAGATTTTGGAAAAGTCTTCAGAAATCCCTGGATACTGAACTTCATTTGAGCACTGCTTACCACCCTCAGACAGATGGACAATCAGAACGGACTATTCAAACCTTAGAAGACATGTTGAGATCTTGCTCACTTGACTTTCAGGGTATGTGGGATCAATATTTACCTCTGGTAGAATTTTCCTATAACAATAGCTTCCATTCAAGTATTCAGATGGCACCATATGAAGCGTTATACGGAAAGAGATGTCGTACACCAACCTGTTGGGATGACATTGGTGAAAGAAAACTTGTAGGCCCAGAACTGGTGGAGGAAACGGTGGAAAAGGTGAAAGTAATCCAAAATCACATCAAAGCAGCTCAAAGTAGGCAGAAGAGCTATGCCGATAATCGAAGGAAGGATTTGGAATTTCAAGTCGGTGATCATGTTTTCCTAAAGGTATCTCCATGGAAGGGAGTCATACGTTTTGGAAAGAAAGGTAAATTGAGTCCCAGGTACATCGGACCTTTTGAAATTCTAGAACGAATTGGGGCTGTAGCTTACCGATTGGCAATGCCGCCAAGTCTCTCCAAAGTTCACGATGTGTTCCACGTATCTATGTTGAGAAAATACATGCCTGACCCAACGCATGTACTCACCTATGAGGAATTAGAACTGGAACCTGATCTATCTTATTGTGAAGAGCCCGTCAAGATTCTTGATACAAGAGAACAAGTGCTGAGAAACCGGACGACGCGTCTGGTAAAAGTTTTGTGGAGAAATCATAAGATGGAAGAGGCAACGTGGGAACCCGAGGAACTTATGATGAAGAACCACCCGAGTCTTTTTATGCAGTAATACCCTAGAAATTGCGAGGACGCAATTATTTCAAGGAGGGGAGAATGTAACACCCCAAGCTTCTACGGTACGTTTCCCTTCGAATAATGCGATAGCGTGTGTTGTACGCAACCTCGAGTTCTAACACACACCACAACTAATTAAACTAGCCGTTGTGAATAGTAATACCTACTTTTTGAAATCATATATATTCAATATTTCAAAATGGACTTCATTTTTAGATTCGGAATATCAAAATTAGCCTAGGGTGAAATTTTGGTACATTTCGGATAACTTTCATATTTTGATGAATAGTGAAAATTTCTAAAATTTAATTAAAAACAACTTTTTTAATCAAAATAATTAATAGTGATAAATTGTGATTTTGAGTGGTTTTAAAGTATATTTAGAATATATTTTTACCATTTAATATAATGTTGGTCATTGGACAAAATTTTACAATTAAACCGAACATAAACGAGTGTCAATCTTTTGATAGTTATTATCTCTTAAAAACACGCTTTTTGTTTTGACAGCGGGATTTAATTTTAAATTAATTTATGCCACTTATGTGTTTTGAATTTAGAAAAATGGATTCCATATTTGGAATCAGGATGTTCAAATTGTGTAAATAGGTAAATTTTATTTTTAGACATTTTGAATAATTACTGCGGTAAATATTTTATTTACCATGGTTAAAGGGTAAATCCGGTAAATAAGGGTTAAAAAAAATAATATTATAATAATACAAAATTACCCTAAAACGTGTCCTAACCTTATTGGTGGACACATACCCGACCATGGGCATCCTTGGGTCAATTTTGGGACCCCTTGGAGCCACTTGTATGTGGTAGGGACACATTATATTAATAAAGTTAAAATAAAAATAAAAATGGCATAAGCTTACATCTTTTAGAAGAACAATTTTTTACATAGGGTTATACATTTTGGATTTTCGATTATAAATATTCATTAGAAAGCTAAAAATATTTCCTACATAATGATGTTTTATTTATAATTTTTAGACATTAAATAATTTATTTTAATTATGACACAATGATGATGCAGTAATTACTAAAATAGTAAAAAATTAACATAATTGATATTATAAATACCCAAATAAATATAATATGAAACTTTTAATGAATTACACTAATTTTATATTATAATATGATATATTAGGATTGATTTAATGGACTTTGTTCGAAGTAATCAATCTGTTATGAGTTTCACAAAAATCAACTATTGAATAGTGTCAAAATTGACATAAAAGAGTTCTTAAAACAAATATTATATTATTAATTGATATTAAATTCCTAAAAATCTAAGGTTCGGCCAAGAGACTTATATTATGATAGGTTAATCATTAATGGACCACTTGGGGGTCGCTTGGATGTATATAGTAAGTTTATTAACCATATTATATAAAAATACAAAGAGACATTGTAAAAGTGAAACTAATTAACTTAGAGTTAATACTTAAAGATAAGGTTAATATAAGTACCCAAACCTGTCTAAATTCTATTGGATGAGTTGTTTTCGACCTATCCCCACCTCATCCTTTGAATAGTCAACTTTGGAGCCTTTGGAAACCGAATATGAATTTATTATAAATTAACATTTCTAGCTTTTCCAAAAGTGCCCCTCACCCCTCTTATAAAAGGGCACTCCTCCTTCTCTTTTCCTCACACCTATCAAGCCACTTGTCTCGTCCAAACTCTGCCCAACTAATCTCCCCAAATCCCTCTCCTCCTCCTTGAAGCTTCCCCTTAGGCAGAAAGCATTTCAAGAAGTCCTTTTGTTCCAACCAAAGTGAGTTACCTAAATTAAAGGTAACGTTTTCTCTTAAATTATTTTCATTTATTTTCCTTCTCCAACCCCCAAACTCTTTTTATTTCCTTTCTTTTGTAACAACACCAGTATCCTCAATATACTAGGATGTTGTTATAAGAAGGATTCAAACTACACATACACACAACTCCATCTAATGGATGATGAACATAATGTTTCTGTGGATGGAAAACTAACGCCTCACGAAACGATGATTGTTCAAATACATCTTACCGCCTCTCATGGTGGCCACTATGATGGCACTGTAATTAAATATGATATTAATGATATATATTTTATATATAAGCTTCTGTAATCCCATTTTATTTCATACCATTATTCGTTTCATGTTGTATATACATACGATAATTTCATTTGAGGAAGTGCGGACTACCGCCCCCTTAAAATGATATGACTCGTTCATACCACACATGGAACGTATAAAGGATGGTGTTAATGAACTTAAGTAACATATATAAAATATTATATTATACTGGAATAGTAATATACCTATGTATCATTTGGATTCAATTCTTTTGAAATAAAAATTAAATGGAAGTAGCGTTCGTGCGTACGTACGGACTACCGTCTCCACGAACGCGGTGAGATCCATCCTCCATCGTGTCCATTCAAGTATTATTCTCATTTTAGGGTTAAAAATAATGTTAATATCATTCTGATTATAAATAATATTTAATCTATCCTTTACAAACATGTCTTACGTAACCAAACATTTAAGAAGAACGAATCGATTATCACCTGAAACGACGATAATACTAAGATATTATTAATAAAGCAATGTTAAAAGATCATATATGATATAATATTAATGTATATGATTCTTGTATAATTTAATAACAATTATTTCACCATTATACAGGAGGTTAACCTACCCCAACAAAGGAAAAGTACAAGGTAAGGGTTATTTCACAATCTCTTCATTATTCGAGGTTGTATTATACGTAATAATCTACTGGGATCTCTTTATCATCCACATCCATGTTTCTTTGAAATGTATTTCAAAACATTTTTACTATTTACAAGAATATGGGTTAAAGTCATTTATACCCTTGTTTGACTTTTTATAAGAGGTTTATAAAGGAATCTTTCCGTCGTTTTCAAAACAAGGTCCTTTTTAACCTTTTCGACTGAATTGAGGTAAGAATGTTTTTTTAACTTATACGGCGGGTGCGGTTATTTTCCGCCGTTATAAAATAGTCGAAGCTTTCCATACAAGCTTATAAGAATATTTTCAAAGAAAATGTTTTATTTTATATGGATCTTAAATGATTTCAAAATAAAAGGAGATACTTCTTTAAAAAGAATTTTGATTTCATCTATGTCAACATCCTTTGATGGATTTTAAGATTATTTGAAGTTGATTTATTATGATACAAAACTTCTATTTTGTATTGAAGTTTTTGTGATATGTTTGACTGTGGATGTGCTATATTTATACCATTCATAGTTTATGGTGAAATTATTGACATTTCGTATGCTAGTTTTAATACGAATGTTTATGTTATGTTTAAACCTTTTCATATGGGAATGCATTGGACTTAATAAGTGACGGGTGGAGCCCGCTATAGCTCCTCGATGCATCGGTAGGTCTCATGAGACAAACTAGTGTCTTGGCACAAGGCCTTGACAAAATCTTATTTGTAGTCTTGGCACGAGGCCTTGACTATGTGGTTATGATAGTCTGGCATTATGCTTTCCAACATTATGAAAGTGGTTATTGATTTTTGCATGTGATTATTCGATTAGTAGAATATCCATGTGAATAAGTAAATGGAATTATTTCATTTTATTTATGCCATACCATGTTGAAAGTTCATATTTAAAAGGCTTTTGTTTTAGTTATACACTGCCTTAAATGTTTATTCTTATTTATGAAAGTTTCCGCTATATTGTTATCCTTACTGGGCATTTGAGCTCACCCCTTTTCAATGTTTTATTTTTCCCAGGAAGTGAAGAAGTAGGTTATGAATGACCTGCAGGGATATTATGTGGGGATATGAGTGTGGATTATGGAGACATTATGTTATTGTAGTAGTTTTTCATTTTATGATGTAATGTAAAACTTATGAATATATCTAGTGTTTCCAAGGCTACTAAACCAATCGGTCTTTCGAGATTTGATCTTTCTTGTGATCATGCCAATGTTATGTAATAATGCACCAACTCTGGGTAACTAGGGTCGGGGCGTTACACAGATTCCCACTACAACTTAGAGTTGTAAATATGGATTGAGAATTCATTAGTTTTTATTTCATAAAGGACATGATATTATATTAACAAAAAAATATGAATTGAGATGACATTGGAGGGTGGTTTTTCATATGTGATATATTTTAGATGTATGAAAAAATGTAAGAAACATGGTAATGTTCCATGAACACATTCATGGTATTTTCTATTATAAAAAAGATGGAATGTGAGTGACTAAATTGTGGTTCAGTTCATGGTATCTTATATATTATAATATAACATGTATTTATCCCCATATAAGCTATCATATATAGTTTGACTGTCATTTAATGAAGATTTTAAGAGTTCTAAATGTGTTTAAACAAGAATAATTTATGATTAAATGTTTATAAGTAATTTTCACTTATGAAATTAATATAGAAAATTCTATTCATGAGCCACTATTATGAGAAATTTTTCGAATATAATGAGTTTCATTGGATGGATACAAAATCAGGCTCATGGTTTAACTTTTAGTACCTAACATATTGTGATTTCATCACTATGAAAACCCCTCAGATTAAATTAGTACTGGACCGTATATTTTCAACAGAATTAACTAATGATTATATAAGACCATGGATTGAAATATCTCTTTTGATGCACTGTGAAAATAAAACATCCCATGGATAACCTTGAAAAAATTAATTTGGTAATTGATTTTTAGTGGTCATTATTAGATTCAAGTAGAGTGTATTGTAAATTTATAAATCTCAAAAAAATTCATACACATTCTTAATAACATTAATCTAGTTAAAATGAACTGATTTCAACAATATGTAAATAGTTTTTGGATTATTATTAATATGTATTTAGATAATCATTGTTCCATTAAAACCCTTTACTGATTTTTTTTAAAATCATAAATAAATAACGTTAGATAAAATTTATTGAAGCACATTTATTGTTTTTCAAAGACAAGAAACAAAAGTGTTTCCCAAAAACTGAGCATCATATATATGATAAATTAATGCCATGGATTGTCACGAACCGAATCGATCGCCACCAAAAATGGCACCAAACCCAGCTCGTGACAAGGCCCGAAGGGCGTTCCCGATCCCCACGGGCTGGCACAAGTGCCCGGGTATCATAAAATGAAAATTGGGAACGATTTACCCGAGTTTATAAACATAAAACAACAAAAGAATCCAATGAAACAAATCTGGATTTTTCAAACCAAACAATCTTTTACAAAAATTCATAACTGAATTACATGGCTAAAAACAACTCAAAAGGTCTATACCAAAGGTAAAAATCCAAATAAGGACAGCCCAAGAACCCTCATGGAAAGGGGCACCGCCCTCAAGCCACCTCCACAAGACTTCACCACAAAGGACCTGCTAGAAACCCGAACCACTGGAAAGAAAATCTGTACCCAAACTGCGACAAAAAAAATAACCATGTCTACTTACACCCAAGGGTGTAAGTAGGGTGTGATCCAATGCCCAGTAGGATACCACCACTAAGAGATTCCATGTGATAAACATTTAAAGACGAAAAGCATGCAAGTTTTCAAAAACATGAAAAGCTAGTTACAATTTCTAAAAGATGAAAATTTGAATAAAAATAGTTTTCAAGTAGGCTATCATTAAGAATCAACACTTTTAAAAATAATGTCAACACTACTGAATTTTCCAGAAAAATATACCGTATGCCGATGGTAAGTACAAAGTAAATAATGAGCACAAGAAATAGGAAGTAACCCCTAGGCACTAGCTAGCTGTGGGTCCCAGGTACCTCGTATCTCGGTGAGAGTAACCATCACAAATATCCATTCTCGTGCATGAGCCACTAGTAGGGAACATACCCATAACCTAGTGGTCCCCAATCAACATCATCATAGTTTAGTTAGAGTTGTAAGCGTCAATCTTGCTAAGTGAAACTGAGGCCAAACCCCACGGATTCACTAGCATACTAGTACACGTCCACCCACCTAGATACCCAGGTTTTCCCCTTGTGCTCAAACAAGTTCAACAAGTCAAGAAATATACATTGAACATGAAAGTATCATTTCCACATCACAAATTCACCAAACAGCCCATATGTATACCACACAAGTCACAAAAATCCATTTTTCATTCAAAATGACTTTGAAATCCGAATCACACCAAAATAGCCCACAACACGTTTCACATTTCTTCAACACTTCCACAAAACCATTAAAAAATTTTGTAAAACAATTATAAGATATTTAAACTCATATAACAGCCCACACACATGGAATATAACACTTCTTTCATAATCAAAAATTCTATTTTTCACATCACACTGATACAAAACACTCCACATCACTTTCACATCACTTTCACTCCTCAATATCTCCTTCAAACAATTTAATAAAATATTTCCAGGATGATACATATCACATAACAACATTTTCACAAATTAAATGGACCTTTTAAAAATATACTCCTACCAAAACAGTTTGCTGATATAGTTTCACCTACTACACAACCGAGTAAACCATTCAAAACATTCATAAAACAATTACAAAGAGTATACCCAAACTTTGCACATAAAATCAATTTCAAAAACATCTTTTTAAGCCAAAAGCACACCAAGACCCTACCAAAACAGAATTGGCAGCCCAATCAACATGTAATACTCCACTTTCAAATGTTATATAATCACCTTGAATAATATCCCACAAGATACCCATGAGAACACACAAATCCATAAAACACTTTCAAGGAGTATAACAAGGTTATACAAATAAAACCATTCAAATACACCCCCTTTTTAGGACCACATGGAATTATATAATTGCCCAACCATAATTGGCAGCCCCTTTCAACAACTAATAAACCACTTCTACATTTTACAAAACTACCACAAAAGATAACACATGAAATACATTTGAAAAATACACACTTCAAGCAAAAATGTAACTTTAAAAACAAATGCTTTACTATTGCTACCAAAAATGGTTTTCTCATAATTCAAAGCACATAAGGAACATGTAAAAGTATTTAATAAAGCAAACTAACTCATCATTAAATGGTTATCCACGGAATCACCTACCGAATGTGTCGAAACCCTCAAATATTGGGGCGAAACATCAACCGCATGACTGCCGCACCTCAAGGAAGTTAAAAGAAACCTAAAAACTCAATCTTTCACCCAAAATACAGTAATTTAGAACCTATGCATGAACCCTAACTTCTGGAATTTTTTATAATTCAAGAATTAGGGAAGAAACCCTAAGCAATTTGAAAGAGGAAAGAAATAGACTCACATACTTGAAGTATCCTGAATTAATCACTCCAAAAACAATAGTTTCTGAAATTGAAAATATCCAAAATTTAGGGATTCTTAGAAAACGATATAGGAGGTAATTTGGGAACTAGAATGGAGGGAAAAGAGTAAGAATTGAGAGAGTTAAGAAGGGATGAAGTTACCTCTTCAATTCTGTCCGATTTGAGACACCCTATGAATATCAGCCCTAATTCGCGATTTCAAAGAGCTCCAAAGAGGGGGTTAAGGCAATGGGAGCGCGCCTGGGTTTATTAGGATCGAGTGGGAGGTGGAATCACCGAAAAAACACAAATAGTGAAGGAGATATAAAACATTTAAAATTTATTTCTAATACAGGAAATGGGCCTTTGGGCAGGCCCAATATCTTAAATAAAAACCCATATCCACCATGATTATGGATTTATAAAGGCTCCAAATTTATATTTTGGTGTTAATAGGTCAGAGGAGACCATTTAGGAATTGTAATGAAGGAAAAATATTAAAAAATGAAAAAGTTATAAAGGAAACAAAATTTATTTTTAAATCTGGAATTGGGCTCACGGTTTGACCCAATTCATGAAAACTCATCTATTTCCCCGTAAAACCTTTGAAAACCATCCAAAAAAAAAGAATGATAGAAAAATAAATGAAATTTAACTTCAAAATAAGTCATTTATGTAACAATTCTCCCCACCATGAAAACTTTCCGTCCCCGGAAAACTACAGAAAGGCCAGATACGAAAGCCAAACCGAACTGATAAACCAAGATTTACTCCCTTTCCAGGTTTCGCCCCCAAAGGCCAAAACACCTCCATTGATCAATTAAGGAAGGAATAATTCACAACAAAATCATACACCACTTTCCTGAAACAATCAATCACATTTAGTCTTTATCCCAATGGAAAACACCTCAAACACTATCAGAACAAGACTCAAGAAATTCACTCAAATGAACAACAACATCGAACAAGGTTACACATACCTTGCTATAACTAAACCATTGGACACTCTCCAATCTCAATGGTTACTCAAGGAAGATTTAGGTAGCTTGATAGATCCGAATGAGAATACATACCACCAATCCTTGACCATGGATAAATCTAAGTTATTGGTACGGGGGAAAAAATAGGCTCCCCACCATAAGAACCAACAATCTTAATCGACCGGCATGGGCCGGTACAGAAAGACCCCAAAATATAAAGTGTTGGGATGAACACATGGTTAGTCTGCATGGTTTGGGAATCCATGAACTAACAGTGGAGATTCTTCTATCTACATGGTTTTTTTGGGGGGGGGGCATGGTCACTACTAACCAATTGCAAACCGTGTGGTCAACCTGTCTAGCCAAACTTCATACCTTTATCTAAAGACTCAATGGAAACCAAAGCGGGAGGGAATAACATTGTGTGATGACATAGGTACAAGACCCTCCACATATTTCCACCGAACAGTAATAAGAGAAGAAATATGATGACACCATAGGTTTAAACTCTTCTGATCTTTCATATTGAGGATAGGACTTTTCACAAGGGTTTAAATGACACTGGGGTTTCCCCTGACTACGTGCCAGCTTCTCTCCGGGACCTATGGCTGGAGCTCAAAATATTGATGCATCTTCGGCCTCACAGTTAGGCTTCGGAAACCACCTGAATGAGAATTCTTCTTTCGTTGCAAACAACAACTACACCACAATCCCCCTGATAAGTTTTTCCAAGACATAACACATTCCAAACTCACTTTACCAAAACCAGACATTTCACTTAAACAAGGGATCAGAATAAGCACACACATCGCACCTTGTTTCTTTGGGTGAGAAACAACAGAAGGGCAGGATACGTATAAACACCGTCCTCTAAGATAGAGGATTTGATGTTTTTCCCAATGGATACATACTCCCAACATAACAGATAACCTAAGAGGATTGTGTGACCTTGACCTTTACAGTCAAAAGCGCACACAACATCACAATGCGTCACCGAACATGACCCTTGTGATTGATAGAAACAATACATAGAACATGACCATATTCCAAGTCCCTAAACAACAGACAAGTCCAAAAGTGGACACAATATCCTATCAGGACCAAAATCTCAAAATTGGTGGTTTAGTAATAACTCTTGCAGCAAGAAAACTATGAAGAACCCAGAGGCCCTCTTAGACACCATCATGACACTCATCCACACTAACAACCAAAGAACACTTCCACCTTCGATGAATCATGAAACTTAAGAAACCAAGGCCTCTTTCAACCTTCCACATGAACTATCCCACTACAAGAGGATCTAGAAATCAACTAAATGAATGGTTGTAGACTCAATCAACATTGATCTATAAAATATTCTTTATATTGATCAACTGGAGGATTTTCCAATGGAGAAACAATATGGGTTGCACTTCAGTTGTGCACTAACCCTAAATGGGGGAGTACCTTATCCAACGGGAGAACCCAAGGACCCAACCAAGATGGTCCATTGGTAAAAAAAACCATAAACCAGATCCAAACACATGAAGGTAACCACCATAAAGGTGTCCCGAAACATATCTCAGAGGAGACTACTAACCGGTCCTTCTACCTGGCTTACCGACCAAACATAATCCCAAAACACAGTTCAAATAGGAGGGGTTATTGGACTAAAAAAACATCCCACAAAAACAACATCTTCAAAGACCCATAATACAAACCATCCCAAAACTATTCATCAAGACATCATGTTCTTCTTTAAAACCATTTCTTTGCAAACAAGCGGTTCAGCGGTAAGAGTATCGACCAATGGTAACCCATGGGCCTCACACATGCATGTTTTTGTGCCACACCAGACACCCTCCGCATATCCGTCTCGACCCTCATCCATTCATGCCATCAACCATCCATCATCCCATATAACTCCATGCATGTGGTCACTAATTTAAATACCAAAGGTTAAAACAAAAATTCTTTCCACTTTTCAAAACCAAAACGGTCAACCAATGCATCCTTTTTTCTCATAACTGCTAACCATGAGATCAAAATCCCAACTCACATCTTACAAAAATTTTCAGAAAGTCACATCCATTTAGAAAATAACTCACATTCAAGATATTCACATCAGTTTCAAAAAATCTCATCCCATTAAAACACACTCTGATTGTTTAGAAAACTCTATTGAAAACACTTTTCAAAACCAACTTCAATACAGTTTCTGCCTTCAAAAGAGGTGTAATCACACCATTTTCTATTTCAAAATAATTCTGAATATTCAGTTCCAAAATTTCATAAATCATTCCATTCCATATTTATTTGAAAATGATTTCACAAAAACATTACACTTCTTAAAACCAAGTCACTTTAAAACCAAAGTTCCAAGATTTCAAAACTAAAGAACACAAGACAATGCGAGAGGAAACTAGTTTCAGTGGGTGACTTGGACATATGGTTGGCAGCCATATTCCAATCACTTCACTGTCACAGAGAGTGTTCTAGGTAATATCCCCAGCTCGACATGGCTTGCCAGACCCTGCGAGCTCATTGAGACCATTAATCCAACTCACTTTTCATTTCCCATAATCATCATCAAACCAAGAAAACCAAAAGACATAGACAGATCCCAACTTCCCCTGGGGACTTGAATCCTGAAATGAGGTGTGGTGATCAAGCACACTACCCATAACCAGAATTCCATGTCCCAAAAATCATAACTCTATACTATCCTGACTATTTCCCAAATAACATGACTCAAATGGAGCAAACCTCCTTCGATACCATTTTTTCATGAACTGAATCGATCGCCACCAAAAATGGCACCAAACCCAACCCGTGACAAGGCCCGAAGGGCGTTCCCGATCCCCACGGGCTGGCACAAGTGCCCGGGTATCATAAAATGAAAATTGGGAACGATTTACCCGAGCTTATAAACATAAAACAACAAAAGAATCCAATGAAACAAATCTGGATTTTTCAAACCAAACAATCTTTTACAAAAATTCAGAACTGAATTACATGGCTTAAAACAACTCAAAAAGTCTATACCAAAGGTACAAATCCATATAAGGATAGACCAACAACCCTCATGGCAAGGGGCACCGCCCTCAAGCCACCTCCACAAGACTTCACCACCAAGGACCTGCTAGAAACCTGAACCACTAGAAATAAAATCTGTACCCAACCTGTGACAACAAAAATAACCATGTCTACTTACACCCAAGGGTGTAAGTAGGGTGTGAGACAATGACCATTAGGATACCACCACTAAGAGATTCCTTGTGATAATCATTTAAAGACGAAAAGCATGCAAGTTTTCAAAAATATGAAAAGCTAGTTACAATTTCTAAAAGATGCAACTTTGAATAAAAACAGTTTTCAAGTGGGATATCATTAAGAATCAACACTTTTAAAAATAATGTCAACACTACTGAATTTTCCAGCCAAATATACCATATGCCGATGGTAAGTACAAAGTAAATAATGAGCACAAGAAATAGGAAGTAACCCCTAGGAACTAGCTAGCTGTGGGTCTTAGGTACCTCGTATCTCGGTGAGAGTAACCATAAAAAATATCCATTCTCGTGCATGAGCTACTAGTAGGGAACATACCCATAACCTAGTGGTCCCCAATCAACATCATCATAGTTTAGTTAGAGTTGTAAGCGTCAATCTTGCTAAGTGAAACTGAGGCCAAACCCCACAGATTCACTAGCATACTAGTACACGTCCACCCACCTAGATGCCCAGGTTTTCCCCTTGTTCTCAAACAAGTTCAACAAGTCAAGAAATATACATTGAACATGAAAATATAATTTCCACATCAAAAATTCACCAAACATCCCATATGTATACCACACAAGTCACAAATATCCATTTCTCATTCAAAATGATTTTGAAATCCGAATCACACCAAAATAGCCCACAACACGTTTCACATTTATTCAACACTTCCACAAAACCATTAAACAATTTTGTAAAACAATAATAAGATATTTAAACTCATATAACAGCCCACACACATGGAATATAACACTTCTTTCATAATAAAAAATTCAATTTTTCACATCACACTGACATAAAACACTCCACATCACTTTCACATCACTTTCACTCCTCAATATCTCCTTCAAACAATTTAATAAAATATTTCCAGGATGATACATATCACATAACAACATTTTCACAAATTAAATGGACCTTTTAAAAATATACTCCTACCAAAACAGTTTGCTGATATAGTTTCACCTATTACAAAACCCATTAAACCATTCAAAACTTTCATAAAACAATTACAAAGAGTATACCCAAAATATGCACATAAAATTCATTTCAAAAACATCTTTTTAAGTGAAAATCACACCAAGACCCCACCAAAACATAATTTTCAGCCCAATAAACATGTAATACTCCACTTTCAAATGTTATATAATCACCTTGAATAATATCACCCAAGATACCCATGACAACACACAAATCCATAAAACACTTTCAAGGAGTATAACAAGGTTATACAAATAAAACCATTCAAATACACCCCCTTTTTAGGCCCACATGGAACTATATTATTGAACAACCATAATTGGTAGCCCCTTTCGACAACTAATAAACCACTTCTACATTTTACAAAACTACCACAAAAGATAACACATGAAATACATTTGAAAAATACACACTTCAAGAAAAAATGTAACTTTTAAAACAAATGATTTACTATTGCTACCAAAAATGGTTTTCTCATAATTCACAGCACATAAGGAACATGTAAAATTATTTAATCAAGCAAACTAACTCATCATTAAATGGTTATTCACGGAATCACCAACAGAATGTGTCGAAACCCTCAAATATTGGGGCGAAACATCAACCGCATGACTGCCGCACCTCAAGGAAGTTAAAAGAACCCTAAAACCTCAATATTTCACCCAAAATACAGTAATTTAGAACCTATTCAAGAACCCTAACTTCTGGAATTTTTTATAATTCAAGAATTAGGGAAGAAACCCTAAACAATTTGAAAGAGGAAAGAAATAGACTCACATACTTGAAGCATCCTGAATTAATCACTCCAAAAACAATAGTTTCTGAAATTGAAAATGGCCAAAATTCAGGGATTCTTCGAACAAGATATAGGAGGTAATTTGGGAACTATAATGGATGGAAAAGAGTAAGAATTGAGAGAGTTAAGAAGGGATGAAGTTACCTCTTCAATTCTGTCCGATTTGAGACAACCTATGAATATCAGCCCTAATTCGTGATTTCAAATAGCTCCAAGGAGGAGGGTAAGGCAATGGGAGCGCGCCTGGGTTAATTAGGATCGAGTGGGAGGTGGAAGCACCGAAAAAACACAAATAGTTAAGGAGATATAAAAAATTTAAAATTTATTTCTAATGCAGGAAATGGGCCTTCGGGCATGGCCAATATCTTAAATAAAAACCCATATCCACCATGATTATGGATTTATAAAGGCTCCAAATTTATATTTTGGTGTTAATAGGTCAGAGGAGACCATTTAGTAATTGTAATGAAGGAAAAATATTAAAAAAATGAAAAATTTATAAAGGAAACAAAATTTATTTTTAAATCTGGAATTGGGCGCACAGTTTGACCCAATTCATGAAAACTCATCTATTTCTCCATAAAACCTTTGGAAACCATCCAAAACAAACAATCAAAGGAAAATAAATGAAATTTAACTTCAAAATAAGTCATTTATGTGACATGGATTACCATTAAAATGATTATAGCCCTTAAAAGAAATCCAATTTCCACTAGACAACCATAACATAGAGAGATCAAACCATATCATGGATTTAGATGCCTTACTTTAACGTCTTATCAAAAGTAAACATTTTGTATGAAAAAATAATATTTTTATAATAGGATTCTTTTCCAAGTTGAAAAAACCTTATCATGGTGTAAATAAAAATGGTAATGGTTTAATTATTTTAATGGAAAATATTTATTCACAGTACTGAATCTAGGGGCAATTAAAATATAAAAAATTATTTGGTGGAAATAATAATATTTAAAATTATATTTGACATTATAAATTTATTTACAATTTTCATAATTATTATATAATGTGAAATTTAGAAGTACATAAATTCATTAATGATGTTTTCATCAATACGAATAAGAAATTTTCAATTTAAAATATATATATTGGAAACATATTTAAAATTTTTCATGATTTGGTAAATGTTTAAAAAAAAGTCAAATATGTAGAATTCTCATTAAGAATATTTTTTATATTAAATATGAAATTATAATTTGATTCTGATATTTTATATAAAAAGTATATATTTTTGAATATTTTTGATTTAATATAAAATTTCATGAAAATTGATAAAATAAAAGGGTTTATATTAAAATAAATTTGAAACATTCCAATTTAATTATGTATGGAATGCCTAAATGCTCATGCCTAAATTAAAAAATATGTTTAGTTTATGTATTTCTAATATGTTCATAAATGTTAACCGCATCCACAATCAATTTATTTCAATATATTTTAGTCTATTTCATTCTTTTTAATTCACAAATATAAGTGTTACCATACGAATGGGTATATGTTTTATTTTAAATTATTAAATTCAAACATATATATTTCATATCTTGAATATAAGGATTTAAATTATAGGTATGATATAATTGTTTGTTGTGTTCTAAAATCACCCTCTTTATTTTACATTCAAACACACAAACACCGCACACACAGGCCGAAAAGGTAGGCCATAGCCACCCCAAGCGAATAGCCCACCCATCAAGCCTTATTTATTTAATAGTCAGTCTATAAGACCAATGTTCATGAGACCCATTACATGGACTAAAAGCTTTGTGCAACATTTTGCCTACATCATCTTGTATACGTCACCAGACCTGCGTCATTCTTGTGTAATCATCTGTGTCACAACCTATGTCACTACCAACATCACCACCTACATAGTACTGAATTTTACTTGCTCCCAATAGGGCTTCAACCCAGGACCTCATGGATCCCAATCAAGAGCCTTTACAACTTGGTAATAGTCTCATTGGCAACAGATATATATATATATATATATAAAATACACATTTTTGTTATATAAATATATATAAATGTGAACATGTATAAAATTTTATATTAATAATATATATATATATATATATATATATAAACACAGGTATATATAAACACACACACACCCATATAAGATAAAAAAAGTTATAAACATAAATAGAAATAATTAAAATCAAATTTATATAAGTATGGAAAAAAATTCATAAAAAACATATAAATATCCATGCAAAGATACAATTATATATAATTTTACATGAATGTTGATATATATATATATGAATATTATAAATGAATATACGTAAATGTATAGAAACACACACACACAGAGATATATATAATATAAATTTAATTGAAAAAAGTTGGTAAACCAAAATAGTTAAAACACCATTAAATAAATAATAATTTAAATCCATGGAATAAAATCACAAATTCCCTAACAAGAATATAAATTCACTCTTAAAAATAGCTTAAATATCCTCAAATGTCGAAAAATCATGGTATCCGAACAAAAAAAAGCTCTTTAAAACCCTCCTTGATTTTTATGAACTTAGAAAATAGTGACCATGGTCCCCCAGGTAAAAATGGTTTATATCTCATCACAAGATTATATTTGGTATGTGGTACATAGAAAAAATACACCTCAATCAAATTTCATGGTTGATTGAATCTCATGTTCTATTTTAAACTTAAATTTGAACTAAAATATTTTTTTTTCGACTAATTATCTCCAAATTATTATAAAATTTCACTATATCTCAATTAATAAGGTTTAATTTGACTAGTTTTGGGATTAAAAAAGACAACCTGATCAAAATTTATCTTCATTAAATTGTGAAAACAAGTTTTAAACACATCCATGAATTAATTTAGGTTTTAAATAATTACTAGAAAATAATTATAAATAATCAAAATTAACAGATTATAATTGGTTAACATTATATATAATAAAAACTAGATGATTATATATAATAAATGATAATTATTAATAATAAATAAGAATTTAATAATTAATATATCATATTTTCTCAAATAATTTAGAGTCAATTTTTAAAAAACATACCATATTTCAAGGTAGGTTTTCAAAACCACCAAAAATATGATTTATCCATGGTTTTGAAAATACACCACTAAAATTAAATAGAAAAAATAAAAATTAAAAAAAATTTAGTAACGGTTTTTTATACCATCACTAAAAACCCAACATGAGATATTTTTTATATAACATTTAGTGATAGTTTTGAAAAAAAATTAAAAATATTTTTTTCCCTATTGTGTCACATGGTTGGGGTCTTATGATATGTCTAGAAAAGTGGGGTTGTGTTTCAAAAATATAATGGTTATAATTATGGGGATTTTTATGTAAGAACCCAGTTATTCTTCTTGAGGAATGAGTTTCTTATTGTCCTTTTTTCCTTAAGTGTTTTTGAGAAATTAAGGAAAATAGGGAAAAATCCCAAATTCTGTGGGTACACGCCATGTACTTGTCCACACGCCGTGTACTTTGTCCATGTGGGATGAGTACACAGGGCGTGTAGCCCGGTCGGTGATGAAAGGTGTAAAAAATAACTACACGATGTGTAGTGGGTATTTAAACGCTGTGTAGTTAGTCGGAAGGGGATTAGTAAGGCAGTGGAAGCAGCCGCCAGCAGAGCGACAGCACACGCTGTGTATTCAGAAATACACACCATGTACTCATGTCGGCATGTAAACAGTTCCGCGCTGGCGAGTAGCCGCTAGAGGAAGAGTTAAATGATGGAAATCATATTCTATATACTTGAGAGTACACACCATGAAGTTTTTTCCCTTAAAACGGGAAGTAGCCTCCTATATTCACAGAGAAAGCTTAGAACGCTGAAGGAGAGCGGGAGAGACAGTCAGAGGTTGGAGGATCTCCCAACCGCACACCAGGAACCCAATTCTTTATCCCTCGATCACAGTGGGATTCCATGGGCAAGCCCTTACTTTTCTTTAAGCCGTTATTAAAAATTATTTCTCGAGGGGAAGTTACTTGATGTTGAGCGTATAGTTGTTTATCTCAGTTCTATTCCTTTCTCATGCGTTTCAGGAGCCGGAATTCATGTATACCCATCAAGGGTGATCGAGGTAGGTGGTTGGATGTTTTTTTTTCAACCGTGGATTTGAAATTGTGTACCATTGTACTACAAACCCATGTTTGGGGTGTCCTATAGACGAGGCCTTGGCTGTTTGAAAATCCTATAATTGTATTGGTAATTGAATATAATTATAAACTACTATTTGGGATCACTACTTGGATGCAGGACCACCCCTGGGGTGCATTCCTCTGTTTATCCATTTGGCCTTGTTACCCAAGGGTATACCATAAAATTTAGCATGTTTTAAATTACCTTGAGAGGAATTATATATAATTGCTTGCTTATATGTTGGGCTTGGCCCAATTACTTGTGCCTGAGGGTATTGTTCTATTTAGCCTAAGGGCAGTGTTCTATTTAGCCTTAGGGAAGTGTTCTGTTTAGCCTAAGGGTAACTGCTTTCATGCCTGTGGGCAGAAGATTCTGTGCCTGAGGTTGACACTTCATACGCTTGAGGGAAATATCTGTTATGCCTGTGGGAAATTACCTGTGGGTTGTGACTCTGATTACCTGAGAGTAGGGTTTGTATGTCTGAGAACAGTTTTATCATGAATATTCACCATGTTAATTTTCATATGTTATACCTGCCAAGTTAAAGCCCAGTCTTGGCATGGTTAAATGAATATTAAAAATGGTAATATAACTGGTAAGTTAGTTACTTTTTAGTACTTCTTAGTTTATTGGATTTACTGCTGCACACTGTTGTTGCACCTTTCCACTGACAGTTGGGCATGAGCCTTTGGTGGGTGCCTACTAGGATTTATTTATCACACCATGTTTAGGTCATGCATTTCTCCCAAACCGACTATATTGTTGCAAGTTTCAATAAGGGAAAGAGTCCCTATATAGGTACATGATTGTTGTAGAGGAGTACGAGAGCATGGGATCAAGATTTGGCTCGCAATACTGCTGAGTTCCTGTTGCACTGTTTTGTTTTGGTTTATTGTACCTTGTACTTTGAGCTGTATTGTATTGTATTGATGTGTATCCTGTTCTAGCTATTTTAATAGAATTAGTGACATGCTTCATCTCTGTATATATGACTGTTGGTTCTGTTTTACTCAGTTGTCCATTTCAATTGTATGTTTTTTACTAATTCCACTATTGCATGTTTATGATATTTATATTTTCTGTTGTGCTACACTTTGAAATGTGAGGGAAAAATTTCCCCACTATTAGACCTGGGCCCTTGCTACTAGTCAGCAGCCTCTGGAGTTAGGGGAAATGCGCTTGAGGTCATGTGACCAACCGGGTTCCGGGCACCCGTGGTGTGGCACCTGGATCCAAGACATTACAAAGTGGTATCATATGACTTCTTTTCTTTGACATACTATTTGGAGCCTTAGTTAGGGATAGGATGGACATGGTAGTTGGTAATAAGCTATGCCAGAGGGTAGCAAACCCATGTATAGGGAAAAGCTAGTGTACCACGTTTATTGCAATTTTTTTTTTCGGATTTTTCAAATTTTACAGTTGATTTGATTTTCACCATTGGGTTACGCACTTGTGATTGTTCTATTTACATGTTATACGTGGGTTCTATTGAGTTGAAACCTGATGAGATGAGGATATACCGTCTCATGCATATTTTAGGCACATGATAGAAATCACATGCCATGCATAGTTTCCATGCCATTTAGGTGCATTAAAAATTGCATGTTATTGTGATAGTTGTTATGCTAGAAAAGTATACTGTTGTGATAGCTTCTTTGAAAAATACCTACTATTTTATAGGGGTTTTTTTTGTGTGGGGATTTGATAGAAAGAATGCCAAAATTTTGTTTTTGAGGAGTACGGGCCCTCAATGACCATAATTTGGTGGATCATTAACGTGTTTTCCTTGTTATAATCTGTGTAAGATGCCATGAATTGATTTGAGAGGAGTATAAGCCCTCACAGATTGAAATTTTTCCCTTAGGTGTTGTTTCAACGTTTTTCGGGGTTCCGAGGTAGTTTCTAAGGATTACTGTTTGGAAAACCCATTATACACGTCAGGTAGTTCTATGGACACATGCCATGTGTTCTTCTGTTCGGGAAGAAATGAAAACTTTTTATGTACATGCCATGTACCGTTAGTACACACCGTGTAGTCACTTCCCGTGTCATGGACTATGTGGTCTGGGACACGGGGTAGGGAATGGCTTGGGGGACATGCCGTGTACTGGTTCTACATGCCTTGTAGTGTTGACCCGGTGTCCACCATGTAACTAATAACACAGGAGGAAGAAACCATAAGACATACATGCCATGTCTACCTTGAACATGCCATGTAGTCCAACCCAGGTACCCAGCCATGTCGTGAACAACATGGGTCAGTGTTATCTTTTATAGTATACGCTGTGTCCACCTGGAACACACCTTGTAGTGTTAGCCGTGTACCTAGTCGTGTAGCGAACAACACAGGATGGTGAAAGCTTGTCGAGTACACGCCGTGTACTTGTGGGACACACCGTTTGGTTTGTTTTAGGAGAGCCATGTGCCTTAGCTGTGTAGAAGGACCCAGTAAGGGAAGGAGGATTCAAGTACATTCCGTGTAGTCTGAGGACACACTGTGTGTTTGGGGTGTTACATGACCATTTTAGCTGAAGTATACGCCCATGTGAATGGCTTGCGAGAACACGCCGTGTAGTATTTATACATGCCGTGTAGTCAAGTTTTATAAATATTGAATTCTTTCTTTCTCTTCTTCCCTTCTTGGTCTCCTCGTTTTCATTCCTTGTTAATCTTGATCTAAGGCATGCGATTGACCTTGTAGAGTCATGCTGCCAGGTTTAACACCGGTTGTTTTCCAAGATGGAAGTAATGATTATACTCCTAAGATTTTGGGACATGGGATACCAGATGATCCTCTAGGAGTTCCAGATGCGGCACCAGCTGTTATACCGGACACATACACTGATGCAAAGTTCCATGAAGGCTTTATGTGGTTCATGCAGACCTTCTAGGGATCACAACATGCTTCCACATTTATGGAAGAACTAATGTTCATATTCTAGCAGTACCATCTGCCTACATTTTCAGGGCATGGAAGACCACAGGCTGAGGAGTCATGGCTGGATTCAGTGAAGACTATTTTCTAGTATCTTGAGATTCCTCTAGGGCGGAGGGTCATCCTCACGACTTATATGCTGTGTGATTCCTCCTAGAGGTGGTGGGATGTTACCACCCAGTTTGAGCATCACCGTGACATGGCGTGGGAAGATTTTCATGTAGCTTTCTACGACTTCTTCTTCCCAGAGATGCTGAGGGCAGGTCAAGCTCGAGAGTTCATGAATTAGTAGTAGGGTGACATGTTAGTGATGGATTATTTGGCTCGCATCACCATGCTTTAGCATTTTTCACCAGTTCTAATGGGTGATGAGACGTTGAGGTCCAAACTCTTTGAGGATGGTCTTCTATATGAAATCTGAGCCCTGGTGAATGTTTTTAGGTTGCCTACAGTGAACGCTATTGTGAACCAGGCATTGATTACAGAGCAGAACTAGCCGGAAGCTATTGGTGTGGGCCAGGGCGGTTTAGTACCAGTTTCTGGTATTATTTCTACAAGTAAGAGGAAGTGAAAGATGAACTTCTCTCATGGTTGAAGTACTAGCTAGAAAATTTATTCATGTGGTCAGGGCGTGTTCTACCACTATGGTAAAGATAGGCACAAGAGGCCTCAGTGTCCAAGTGACCCAGTGGAGTGACGATCTTGCAGCAAGATGGGTCATCTTCAATGCTTTTGCAGGGTGTTCCCACCACTGGCTAGTGAGAGGGGTTCTATGCAGACTTCCATGTGTGGGAGGAGGACCAACATCTTCTTACCAGTCCGGAAACTAGAATATTTTAGGGCATGTAGGTGGAGATGGAGGTCGTGGCCTTGGTAGCCAGACACCAGGATCTCAGAGGCAAAAGGGTGGGACAACTCAGGGTAGCCAGGCTGTGCCGCAGGGTTATGGCACTGGACTGGCATATGTAGCGCAACAGACCCAATAAGACCAATATCCTAGACCTTCTACTATCAGAGGTAATATTCTAGTAGCTTCTGTTATATCTTCAGTACTTTTTGATACGAGTGCTACCCATAGATTTACATCTATACCCATTATGGAGAGCCTTGGGCTATGTGTTTCTTCTTCTTCTGGTGTTATGATGCTAGACACACCATTGGGAACTAGAATGGCTGGTGTGCATCAGTGTAGGGAGTGCCCCTAGAGGTTAGTGGGTGTCACTTTCTATGGGTTCCCTATGTCTTGGAGATGATGAACTATGATGTAATTCATGGGATGGATTGGTTGGTACCATTTAGAGCCTTTGTGGATTGCTATCGTCATAGGGTGAGTTTTACGTCTCTAGAGAGAGGAGAGTTTCTATACAAGGGCAGATGAGATTTCCAGGCGAGCCGAGCTGGACCCAAGCATCATGGGCGAGGTGGAGTGACTTCCTAGATTGCGAGTTTATATCTGGATGATTAGGGGACTTTTCAGAAGGACTTACCTCCAGTAGTTGAACATTTCAAGGATGTATTCCCAGATGACTTTTTAGGTCTATATCCGAAGCGAGAGGTGGATATCTTTTTTGAGCTTGTGCCAGGAGAAACACCAGTGTCCATTCCTCCTTATAAGATGGATACACCTGAGATGCAGAATCTCCAGAGATAGTTAGATGTGTTGTAGTCAAAGGGTTTCATCCAACCTAGTACTTCACCGGTCCTTTTTGCAAAGAAGGTGGACGGTACCCTCACACTCTATGTGGATTATCGGAAGTTGAACTAACTGATGGTTAAGAACCAATATCCCTTTACCGAGGATTGATGATCTTTTTGATCAACTTTGGGGAGCACAAGTGTTCTTGAAGATTGACTTAAGGTCTGAATACCATCATTTGCATGTTAGACCATCTGATATACCTTTCATAGCATTCGAGAGAAGGTATGGTCTATATGAGTACTTGATGATGCCGTTTGGACTCACGAACGCGCCATCAGTTTTCATGGCTCTGATGAATCGTGTGTTCCACCCCTATCTGGACACTTTTGTGGTAGTTTTCGTGGATGATATCTTGGTGTAATCTCACACTCTACATGAACATGCTACCAATCTTGAGATCATATTGAGTACACTGAGATAACATCAGTTATATGCTAATCTCTCAAAGTGCCACTTTTTGATAGACCAGATACAATTCATGGGTTATATCATTTCAGAGGTAGGAGGTGAAGTATACTCAGAGAAGGTGAGAGCTATAGTTTATTGGGAGCAGCCTAAGAACGTGTTTGAGATACCGAGTTTATTGGGGCTGTCTAGTTACTAATGTCTCTTTATACAGGACTTCTCCTGCTTAGCAGCACTATTGATGAGTTTGAATAAGAAGGGTGTGAAGTTCGTTTGGTCAGAAGTTTGTGAGATAGCCTTTCAGGAGTTGAAGGGATGTTTGACATCAGCATAAATCCTGATACTTCCAGAGAAATGGAATATCTATATAGTTTACTGTGATACATTAGGTATTGGGCTGGGAGCAGTGTTAATGCAGGGTGATTGAGTAGTTGTGTACAGGTCTCGTCCGTTGAGGCCACATGAGAGGAATTACCCAACACATGACCTCGAATTGGCTGCAGTTGTTAATGAATTGCTCTATTTGAGATATTATCTATTCAGAGAGGATTTTTTAGTTTTCACAGACCAAAAAAGTCTCAAGTGCATTTTTACTCAGTGTGACCTGAATCTGAGACATCGAAGGTGGTTTGAGTACCTTCAGTCCTTCGACATTGAGCTTGCATGTACACATGGTAAGGGTAATGCAGTTGCTGATGCACTAATAAGGAAGACTCAGACACATGCAGTTCATGAGGATTTTGGTGAGTGGTAGCTTATGGATTTGTTCACTGAGTTGAATTTGGAGGAGCATGATAGTCAGGGAAAACCTATCATTTTTTCCTAAGCTGTGACTTCTACCCTCCTAGATAGAGTGAGGATGAGACAACTATTGTATTCTGAAGTCCTCGTTCTACGGGTGTCGGTGGAAAGTGTGGACCCTCCTCCTAGTTGGGAGATAGGCGATGATGAGGTACTGCATTTCCATGGATGAGTATGGGTTCTAGGGGATATACGCGAGGAGCTGATGTTGGAGTTTCATGTTTCAGCTTGGGTAGTGTATCCTGGAGTTACCAAGATGTACCATGACTTGAGACATTAATACTGGTGGTCGAGTATGACGAAAGAAGTAGCTGGTTTTTTATGAGATCTTCCACCAGTCAGCTGGTGAAGGCGGAGCAATAGATGCCAGTTGGACTGTTACAGCAGTTACCCATTCTAGAATGGAAATGGGATGATTTCGCAATGGATTTTGTGACTGGGTTCATGAGGTCACCTCGAGGCAATGATGTCGTGTGGGTCATTGTGGGTATACATACAACGGTATCTCACTTTTTGCTGATCAAGGAGACCTTCAATGTTGATTAGATCGGGAAGATGTATATCCGAAAGGTCATACATCTTCATGGGGTCCCTTGTTCTATCCTTTTATATAGGGACACACATTTTATGTCTTTTTTCTAGCATAGTCTTCAGAGGGAACTGGGTACACAGGTTCTTCTGAGCACAACTTACCACCCTCAGACTGATGGCCAGTTAGATCGTACAATACAAGTACTTGATGAAATATTGCGTTCATGTGTCAAAGAATTTGGGGGCTCTTGGGAGAATCATATTCCCCTAGTCGAGCTTGCCTATAATAATATTTTTCAAGAAACTACTGAGATGACAACGTACGAGGCTTTTTATAGTAGGCCATGATGATCACCTTTGTGCTGGTTGGAGGCAGGTGAGTTAGCTTTACTGGGAGCACGTCTCGCACTACTGGAAAAACGGCCTATACCCACGGTTTTGGGAACCGTGTGCTGGAATGCCGTCGGTATAGGTCCCCAGCCTATACCCACGGTTTTGGAAAACCGTGGGTATAGGTGTCCTGCCACCGTGTCACCGAAACTTATACAATTTCCACGGTTTCAACGACCTATACCCACGGTTTCAAAACCGTGGGTATAGGTCCTAAAAAAAATGCAGGCGCCGAGTTTCGATCCCGCAACCTCTTCGCTGTAAACACTGCGTCTAACCACTACCATAACTTCACATATATGTATATATATATATATTTAGTTAAATATAGTTATAAAAACCGTGTGTATAGAGGGAAGAACCGTGGGTATAGGGTTCCCGCAAAAAAAAAATTCCTTCCCGCGGGAAAAAAAATTTCCCGCGCACACAAAATTGACTTATACCCACGGTTTTTCATAACCGTGGGTATAGGTATTTTATCCCAGACCTATCCCCACGGTTTTCCCCAAAACCGTGGGGATAGACCCCCCCTATACCCACGGTTTTGGGAAACCGTGGGTATAGGTGACTTTTCAGGACCTATCCCCACGGTTTCCCAAAACCGTGGGGATAGAGCCCCCTATACCCACGGTTTTGGAAAACCGTGGGTATAGGTCATGAAAATTCACCTATACCCACGGTTTTCCAAAACCGTGGGTATAGGGGGGGGTCTATCCCCACGGTTTTGGTGAAAACCGTGGGGATAGGTACATTTTCCAGTAGTGTCGTGAATGAGACTTTAGAAAAAGTTTAGTTGATATAGTAGTGGATGGATACTACATAGTCCCATCCGAAATTTTACACTGATCACTACAAATAACCCTTGGAATTCATGTTCAGGGATCAGGTTTTCTTGCGAGTTTCACCGAGGTTGGGACACAGGTGAATCATGAGACAAGGTAAACTTTCACCGTGGTATGTGGGGCCATTTGAGATTCTGGAGAGAGTCAGGCCGGTTGCCTATCATTTGCAATTTCCACAGAGGTAACGGGCCATGCATTATGTCTTCCATGTATCTAAGCTATGCCATTATCACTCAGACCTGTGTCACATATTTCAGCCCGAGGAGGTTGAGCTTGAGGTCGATGCATCCTTTGAGGAGCATCTGATTTGTATTGTTGATAGAAGCACGAAGGTTCTCCAAGACCAGTCAGTTCCTCACTTACGGGTGTTATGGCAGCATGGTCAGGTGTAGGATGAGACCTAGGAGTGCGAGACCGACGTACATGCTCAGTGGCCAAAGTTATTCATAACTTTTTATTTTCTACCCTTGGACTGGGAAATTCAGGGACGGATTGTTTTAAGGGGGGATGATTGTAAGAACCCAGTTCTTATTCATGAGGTACGAGTTTATTCTTTTCTTTTTTCCTTATGTGTTTTTGAGAAAATAAGGAAAATGGGGAAAAATCCAAAATATTGTGTGTACATGATGTGTACTTGTCCACACACCCTGTACTTTTTCTATGTGTGATGAGTACACAGAGAGTGTAGCCCTGTCAAAGATGAAAAGTGTAAAAAATGACTACATGACGCGTAGTGGGTATTTACAGGCTGTGTAGTCAGTCGACAGGTGAACAGTAAGGTGGTGGAAGCATCCTCCGGTTGAGCGACAACACATTTTGTGTACTCATGTCGGCAAGTAAACAGTGTCGTGCTGGCGAGTAGCCGCTAGAGGAACAATTAAATGATGGAATGTACATGCCCTGTACTTGAGAGTACACACTGTGCAGTTTGTTTTTTTGCTTAAAATGGGAATTATCCTCCTCTGTTCACAGAGGAAGCTTAGAATGCTGATGGAGAGCCAGAGAGATGGCCGAAGCTTGGATGATCTTCCGACCACACACCAGGAACCCGATTCCGTATCTTTCGATCATGTTAGGACCCCACAAGTATTCCCTACCTTCTCCTTAAGCTGTTCATTCCAATTTTTTTCTGAGGGGAAGGTGTATGATGTTGAGAGTATATTTTTTTATCTCAGATCTAAAACTTTCTCGTGCATTTTGGGAGGCGATGTTCATGTATACCGATCAGGGGCGATAGAGGTAGGTGGTCAGATGTTTTTTTTCAACTATGGAGTTAAAATTATGTACCGTTGTGCTACGAACTCATGTTTGGGGTGTTTTATCGCTAAGGACTTTAATGTTTGAAATAACTAGAATTGTATAAGTAATTGAATGTAATTATGAACTTCTGTTTAGGATCGCTGCTTGGATCCAAGACCACCCAAAGGTGCGTTCTTCTGTTTAGCCATTTTACCCAATTACCCGAGGGTATAACGTACAATTTAGCATGTTTTAAATTTCATTGAGAGGAATTTTATATAATTGCTTTCTTATATGTTGGGATCGGCCCGGTTACTTGTGCCTGAGGGCAGTGTTCTATTTAGCCTGAGGGCAGGGTTCTATTTAGCCTGAGGGTTGTGTTCTGTTTAGCCTAAGGGAAACTCCCTTCATGCATGTGGGTAGTAGATTCTATGCCTGGGGGTGCCACTTTGTATGCTTGAAGGTAATATCTATTATTCATGTGGGAAATTACCTATGAGTTGTGACTCTAATTACCTAAGGGTAAGGTTTTTATGTCTGAGCACAATGTTATCATGAATATTCACTATGGTGATTTTTATATGTTATACCTTCCAAGTGAAAGCATAGGCTTGACATGGTTAAATGAATATTAAAAATTATAGTATAACTAGTAAGTTAGTTACTTTTGAGTACAGCTCAGTTTATTTCATTTTCTTCTGCACACTGTTGTTGCACCTTTTCACTTACAGTTGGGAATGGACCTTTGGTGGGTGCATACTCGGATTTATTTCTCACATCCTTTTTGGGTCATGTCTTCAGCCCAAACATACTATATTACTGCATGTGTCAACAGGGTAAAGAGTCCCTATACAAGTACATTATTGTTGTAGAGGAGTAGGAGAGAATGGGATGATGCTTTGGCTCCAGAAGCTTCTGAGTTCCTGTTGCATTGTTTTGTTTTGTTTTACTGTACCTTGTAGTTTGATCTATATTGTATTGTATTGCAGTGTATCCTGTTCTCGCTGTTTTCATAGAATTAGTGAAATTCTACATCTATATATATTTGACTGCTGGTTCTCTTTTACTCAGTTTTCCATTGTAGTTGTATGTTTTTTACTAATTCCATTGTTTTATGTTTATGCTTTTTATCTTTTCTGCTATGCTACACTTTGAAAAATGAGGGCCTATATTCCCCACTATCAGACATGGGCCCTCGCTGCTAGTTGGCAGCCTCTGGCATTTGGGGAAATGCACTAGCAGTCATGTGACCAACCGGGTTCGAGGCACCCGTGGTGTGGCACCCAGATTCGGGATGTTATATTTCATCTCATATGAATCATAGAAAATTGATTAAAATGCTTCATATACCTTATTCTTGTGATTTATTTGGATATCTATTAATAAACTTGGATTTTATTTTTTGGTAGTTATTATAAATAAGTAATTATAAATTGAATTATATATTTATATGTATTAAACATATTGACATGATTGAATGTATATGATACTAAAAACTAATTCCCTTGAAGTATACATACATAAATGGAATATATGAGATTATATTGTATTAATTTAGAAAACTTTTAAACACTAAGTGTCATATTCCTTCCAAGGAGAACATGTTTTAAGAACATAATAATTTAGTTGGGTAGGTTATTCCAATAAAGGTTCCGCATTGATTTTGTTATATAATTAAAAGAAGTTACAAATGAACATAATATAATAAGGTGATAATATTTATTATATCAATTAGGAATTATTTTTTAGGGAGAATCTAGTGGTTATGATGCCCAAGGAATATATTCCATATAACATATATAATGTATCCAAAAAGCAGTTATCCACTTAACAACTAATGAGTCATATGTGATATGATTTCAATTATTATTTTTCCATATATAGTCATGGAATATGTTATGAGCATATCTAGGATAATTCATGATATAAAATAATTCAATATACAATGACGGGAGTGATTTATATAATATGTAGTCATAATTTTAATGGTAGTATATTAAATAATGGTTCTTAATAGATTATTTTAAAACATGTTCCTCATCTAATAAAATTTATTTTTTTTGATAAAATGGATCCATCATAATCAAATATGATATTTATATCAATTACTTAAAAAAGATAAACCCTATGAGAATAATATAGTAACATGAGAATCCTCCTCATATATATTTGAAAAATTATTAGTGTTTGAGTAATGCCATCTGAATAAGCTGGATATTGATGTTGTTTACTAAATCGGTCAAGATTATTGTAAGGATCATAATATAAATTCATATTATAGAATCAAGGAGAAATTTGTAGTTGAAAAATAAGCATGGGAACTTCATTCTAATCTAATTTACTAACTACTATTGTGTATATCATTGATATTTTGAGTTTCAAGTCCCCTTTATGGAATGATTTGAAAAATAAAGTCATTACATAATCATTTTCAAAATGGATCAATTAAGAAATAATAGTTCAATAAAATTTTACTAAATATACATAATTTGATAAAGATAAATATGCAGGAAATGGGATATCAGAGCCTTATTATTTTATTTTAGTATAAAAGTGTAATGGATTATTATAGAAGTAGAAAACACGAGGTTATAATAGTCTCCCATGATAATTGATCCCTAAAGGTGGTGTCAAAAATGAGGGAATGTTCATTTATTTTAGTAAACCTGGTCACTATTCGATGTATTTCCTTAAATAACTAATTGGATATTAGAATTATCATGGATATTACACATCCATTATTAATGTTTTAGAAATTATTTATTTTATATTGAAATTTATATGATACCAAATGAATTTTTCTAATCTATCAAAATATATGAATATTCATAACTATGTATAGGATTTATGATACCTTTAATTTTCTTTCAAAGGTATTGAAAAAATTTGTTACTATAGAGATTAGGAATAAAATAGAATAAATAAAGATAAAATATTCTTAAATAAATGATGTTAATTTTCTCTTTGTCTTCCCTTATATATAATGGGTTTTTTGGTTTCAAATAAATATTTTTTATAAAAATAAATATAGCGATTTTGATATACATTGTTTTTGATTCTACCATTTATATGAAAATCCTAAAAGCAGTATATGGACAATGATTCTCTATCCATGATAAAATAGTTTATCAATAATACTATTTATGTAAGGTGTGAAAGAGTTCCAACCACCATTTACTAGCATATATGAATGAATAAAATATTCTTCAAAGAGTATTACTTAAAAAATATAGAAAAGTATATGAGATACATTTTAATAGTTTAATTATTATGTATCTCCACAAAGGAAATAATTATTATTTTGAAACAAAATGTATATCTTATATTATAAATATACATATATTAAAAATATATTTTGTAACTAGATGAATGTATTATTTCAAATCAATGAATCTAAAATGTTAATATATTTTAATTTATACGTTTTTAATTAAATTTTATGTCACTTTTTATCAAAATAGAGATTATGGTGTGTTTTAATAGAAAATTCATAATGTAAGAAAGCCAAATTTTAGTTTATGGTCAAATTTTCTTAATGAAATGACCGAATGGAGAAGTCCTAAAATTATAATAGAGGGATTTAAAAGAGTTTTTTTGGAATATAGAAATTAATAATATAAAAATAGTATATGTTACTGTTTAAATAATTTTTAATGTAGTGTTTATGGATTTTGACATGATGATTATGAATTTTACCCCATCATTATTGAAACAAAATTTCAGCATTAGTGGTTTCAATTAATGGTATTTAATTGGAGGTTTTATCAAATAGTAACATAGATATGCGAATTTAATTAAATATAAATTTTATTAGTTTGAAAATACCCTTAAAATGGTGAAATATAATTCCACTCTTGTGATATATCATACGAGATATGATTACATGGGTGATTATGTATGGTATTTTTAGTATTTTTTTTAAAAATGACATGTTATTTATCATTTGTTCTTGATGGTTTCATATTTTCATGAAGCAAACTGATAAATAATCTCTATATGTATCCCTTTTTGTTATACATTATCGCCACTAATCATTCAATAAAATAGGTTGAGTTGAGGTTTGAAAATTGTTTCATGTTGAGTTTCTATTTAAACATGCAAAATTCATTCATGAGGAACAAAAGTACTTTGTTTTTCAATTTATTACCAACTATAGAGACTATATTGAGTATAATACATTATGAATTTGGTATAATAATTGTTCACCTTCTCATAAAAGCGTTATACATGTGGTTAAAACGATACCTACTATAAAACCATCATTCTTTGATACCATTCTAAATCCATCCTTGAGGAATAAATAATCTGGTTTTGGTGTGTATTGACACTGTTTAAGAAATTGGTTGAGGTTTATCCAATATGGTATTTTTCCAATCATATAAAAAATATAGAATTTGGTTCCTACATTTACATATAATGAAAATTTATATGGAATGAAGTTGTGGTATTTTCCTTGTGGTAAGGCATACCTGTAATACTACATCAGTAACAGAGTTTAAATCTTGCTGGTCCCCATTTATGAGGATATATTTTGGGTGGAATGTTTGATGGGGAGGTAGGCAAGGTGGGGGATGAGTGTTCATTTGGGAAAAAGTGTTGAGGTTGACTCGGATAGTGGATACTTGGGGGGTTACTCAAGAAAGGAGACATTGGATACACTTTTACAGACGGGGCCAGATGGGCCAAGTGACGATAGAGAAGGGGTCTTTCGGTGACATCAGCATCACCATCGGAAATCTTGACTAGGATTAAACAAACATATATTGGTGGTGCAATATATTTGGGGAAAATATGGGTTTATGGTTGTGGGTGGGATGCAGAATCAATGCCTGTTGGTGGGAGAAAATGAATGGAGGAGGTGGATCTTGACTGTCTGATGGGTGGGAATGGGAAAGGTAGATGGGATGAAAAGTAGTTACATAACAATGTGGAAAATTAGAATATTCTTACGATGCTGATCTATATGGGGTTCAGATCGTCTACTCCCAACTTCTCAAGGATATCATATTGAATTAATGAGAGGGTTTAGAATATGCCACAAAGACCAGCAACTATACATATCTACATGGGGAAGTGTTAGCTGTGTTGTCTTTTACAATTTGGAGTTCATATAAAATATATATGCTGGGATTTTGTGCTCTAAAAGTGTCTTTATAGGGCCTTTAAAGGTAATATATTATGTATTAAGTGCCTATGGGATTATGATCCTATCAATTTTACCCCACAACCCTCTTAAAAAGGATGAAAAATAAAAAAAACATAAATATCCATTAGGCTTGGTGGTATGGAAACACTAGGAAAAGGTATATATAATGTTCTAATCTACTTAAGTGAAGGGAAATTTATGTTCTCAAAATTTTGAGTGAATATAATATGATATATTCATCAATTTCATTATACTATACTCATATAATCAGGAATATTTGAATTATAGATATTATATTGGAATAATTTGTGTCTCTTAGACATAATATCTCTTAATTAAACGGATTATATGTATATTCATACATGTTTTTGATATAGTTAGAGAAAATGGGTAATGTTATAAATTTTTTTTATATACATCACATCAAATCCTTTTATATATTTATTTTGGTTACCACCCAAATAGAAACAATTATTTTCATATTAACATGGATTGGGGAAATTATTAATGTTATAAAATGTTAAAACTCTAGTTCCATAATACATTATATCTATTATAATTTGTTTATGTTTTATTAAAACAATTTAATAAAAAATATGATGGGATACATCAGAAGTGTTTATATGGATCCTAAAACAATTTTTCTATTTATTGTATGTATTAAATTCTAATGATGTAGCATGTGGTGAAATTAAATTTTCAAAATTTTCAAAATTATTTTTATAACATATTTCAAGAGATTTATTTATATGATTTTTAAATTTCTAACATGTGATGTGACATAAGTTTAAAATGTGTAGATCCTATGATTATTTGTTATAAGTGATACATTATTGGAAATATGATATAATATCAAAACAATTATTTGTTTGTATAAATTACTTTGTTGTTTTTTTAGTATAAATAACATTTTAGTGAATTTCACTATGCCCCAATTTATTCCATGGATAAATAGAAACAATGATATAACATTTCCTCTTCCTATTATAATCAATTATATCACATGCGATTATATTTTTATGATTATTTTTTAGGGTTTTAAGGTCCAAAATAAATTTTAAATTTTTATAAATGATAAGTTTATTGTTAAAATAAGTTGCATGTTTTTATCCTTTTTGAAATATTTCACCAAATACCAAAATTTTTTGGAAGCTTTTGGAATCCAAGTAGTTTTACATGATTGATATAAGAATAGTCTCATGTTTTTTAATTTGGAAACATGAGATATTATAATTTAATCATACTGTTAAAACCTTTAATTAACTCACTTTTATATCTCTTTTTATTTAATCCATAAAAAATGGTTTTAGAAGACTATATAATAAAGGAATTTCTTATAAGAAGTTGAATACTCTCACAACACATGGATAACCTATGAAGAAAGATCCCATTGGATTCATCTCAATAATCCGTATCAATATGATGTTGAGGGATATAGAAAAGGAAGATCCTTATATAAAATGGTTTGTGTTATTCATTTATTTCATTTAATATAATTAGATTGATTGTTTACATGTAAAAATTTAATTTTGGTTAATTGTTACAATTTTTTTTCAACATGGGTTATCTCACCCAAAGAACTAATATATATGATAATTTATGTTAGTAACTTTACATTTTTATCTTCCCAACTTTTTATGTGGTATGATTTATAATGATATCATAAATTTTAAATTAATAGAAATATAATGATTAAGATATTAAATAATAATATTTAATTTTCTTGTATTATTTTTTAAGGTTGAATAATATGGAATATTATGAAATTTATAAGTGAATATGGTAGAGGAAGATGATATAGTGGGGTTTATTTATGTGGTGGTATAGTAAGGAGGGTATAGATAGTCTATTTTAGATAACATGGATATGGATATGTAATGAAATCAATGAATTTATCAAATAAAAAGAATTATAATGTTATTTTTCGATGAGGTATTGATTAACTAAGGTTAAAGATTAATTGATTGAAGTGTTAAATAATTTTATATTTGGTAAATGAATTAAAAATGATGAAATAACATGAATAACAAATTATGTGAAAGTGGATTGTAGAAAAATGGTAATTTTTGGAATTAATATTTAATTTTTCTAAAAAATGTTAACATGTTCTAGTTACTAATAAGTAAAATAAAATGGATAATAAATAATGTAATTTATAGAAGGATGTGAAAAGTTTTATAGTATTTTTGTGGTTGAGCTTTTTTTAGGGATTAAATTTAGATTAAGTTATTTTTATACGGATGATGTGATGAATGATTTTATGTGGTTTCCAAGGTGTTTGTATAAAGGGAAAATATTGGATGTGATTGTGTGAAATTATAGATCATTGTATATATTTTATTTTTCATTTGGACCACTATCAAATTATTGTGACCTAATCAATTACAATATAATGTTTTGGGTATTAGGTGGAGTGATATAAACATATATATGAGTGTTATAGAATGAGAAATACTCCCCTCTCACACTCTTACTTTCATCTATAGTGTAATTTATAAAAGTTATAATTTATTGGTAATGTTACACACTTTTATATTGTTTGTGTCGGTGGTATTTGTGTGTTTTTTGAATTATTATCTTTTTTGTATATAGAAGTTTACATTGTTTCTATTTTTCTTCTATGAAGTGTTATTATGTGGCTCTTATATTAGATGTTGTGGGAGTTCTAAGATATATTTCATAGGTAAATAATAGTGGATAGATTATCGGGTATGACAGAATGGGGTAAATCATATACTATATTTCAAGTATTTATTATATTATTATTATATATGGGATTAGGTTTTCTTTTAAATGTATTTTTTTTCTAATTGAGGAATTTCTTCTTTTTAATATAAATTTAAAGGCCAATGCTCCAAATTTTTCTAGTTTTAAACCCTCAATACATACTAACAACCAATGACTTATAAGAAGGTTTTCATCATGGATAATGATCATCTCCTCTACTACTAAGGAGGTTTATAGTGGAATACGGTCATAGAAATTAAATAGAGTATTTTATTATCCTGTTTTTCTACACTTTGTCCTGGAAAGGAGGAGATAGATTGAATGAATTTAAAGGTGTATTATTAAAGTAAAACTGAGAATCAGTTATATTAAATGAAACTAAGTTGTAGTTATGTCTTTTATGAACAATTATTTTTAATTAATCATTATTGATGAACTCCACATGGGGGAGTGTATGTGGTTCTAGATGATTGGTATTAGAATTTCAGTTGGCCATTTCAGTGAAAGACTTATGTCATGGTTTATCCACAATGATGTGATTCTAATAAAGTGTTTATTTTTTATATCATTCATTGGTGTTGTATTTTTGTGGAAAATATTATTTTTTTGGGGACTATAAACCCATTTTAGTTGAGGCCATAGTATAGAAAATTACATTGATAGGTGTAAAATATATCATTATTTTCCCATGGGTTAAAGGAGGACTCGATGGGCCAATATCATGGTTCTGAGAAAACATCAAAAATTTTCCAAGATAATTGTTTTTCAAAGGATGTGGTTGATAATATTTAAGAGAATAAAATAATTTAATCAAATTATAAAATAAAGATAAAACAATTCAATCTTGGTATCAACTATATCATGGTTTTGGAAGGGTAAACCCTTACCTTGTTAATGAAACTATTTCACCATCTTATGCAAGAAACAATATGAATTATTTTATAATTAATAATAATTTTTTATTTCATCATCAATAATTCTATACCTATTTGTTAAATGTTAAATGATAATGTAAAATAAGATTCAAATGAATCATTTTTAATGATAATTTATTTAAATAAAAAAGGATAATTAATTAAAAAATGTGTTTAAAAATAACTATTATTATCAAATACTTTTTTATTTTTGAGATCCTAGATTATTACCCTCTTTACTTATAAAAGGGTAGAAAATATAATGAGTCTGGTACACATAATTCTTGACATATAAACTCTAATACAAAAACTCTATTTATTTGTCCTTCTTCAATCCTTTGAACTATTTTTTTATCTAACCATAGCTTGATGTAAGTCATTCCAATGGTTTAAGAGATTCACATAGCTTCTAAATACTCCAAGGAAATAAATTATTTTAGTTTATACCCATTAATTCATATCATAAACATGTACAGAATCATTAATGCATCAAATAAAAAAGAGAAATATTATGTATTAATTATTTATTTCACTCCAAACAAAATTTAGTTATTTACCTTTATGAAAAATGAATTTTGGGTTTTTATTAAATGTATATTTGAAAAAATTATACCACTATAGAAATCACATATTTTAATCAGTGAGAATCTTAATGATTTAGTCAATTTTTATGAACTCCCATACATGAACATGTGAGAAAGTACAGATCCCATCCCAATAGAACTATAATTTATTCTAAAATATTATTACCATAATGAGATATTTAAATGAACATATATTCTAGTTTGATATGGATTTATCATTATAGATTTTCATATAAGTTGTGTTAACATACCTAATAGTTGTATCAAATCAACTTATACTACATTTTCATTGATAATATTTATAGATAAATAAACTAAATAGATGAGGTTTCACTAAATCATGATAAGCATAATATAAAATATTCATGGTGTGTTAGATTTTTCAAAACCTATACATTTATCATTGGAAAATAAATGGATTTAATAAATTTATAGAACCAAATTATTTTTCATGAGTTGCTTTAGTGTAATTTCCCCCCCAAAATATCATATTATAAACAAGATTCTTATAGAAATGGTTCTACCATAAAATTATTATGGTTGGTACAGAAATGAAATTTAATTAAGGAAAAAATGATACACATGACTAAGAAAAAATTATACTATTAAAATTCTATTTTTATATGTTGTTATAGTAATGGACGTGGAATATGAATATGGGAGTTGTTTTCCCAGTCATTTGTTCTTACAACGGATAATGAATCTCATAGTTTTTATTTAATTTCATTATTTTTAGTTTTATAATGAATATTTTTTTTAGAAATTATCAAAAATATTTTTTGGTACAAAAAATTCATGTTTGTGTAAAATACATGGTGTTTCCTTAGACCATTCAAAATGTGTTTTAGTGAATTTGATCTAGATTTAGTTTTAATTTAAATTTTTTTAATTGTTAATTTTTTCATTAACATAATATAATACTAAAAATAAAATATTTTATATAAATATATGAATTTTATATAAAAAATAATATTAAAGTTTAGTTTTGAAAGGACGTATTTTGAAAGTATGTGGTATTTAGTTTATTTGAATTGTTTACATTACATGTTAAGTGATTATACATTCATAAATTTCTTCCTAAATTTCATTAAAATTTAGAAAGAATTTTTTCTAAAAAGTGCCCCCCATGATCATTGAGAATTTACCTTATGGGGGATGAATATGTGAACTCAATTAAATATTATATTTATCATTGAAACATAATCCATCACTCTTCCATCCCCAATATCATGTTCATAACCCTTTATTCATCTATTTTGAATCTATATAGTGATTGGGTTATGTTTTAGTATTATTTGAGGATTGTTAGGATGTTTTGGAGGATTTTTTAGAGGTTCATCGTTTGTCCCTGGTTTTAAGAAACCATGTAGTGGAAGATAGTTGGCCCTAGGTAGGTGCACAATTGTTTCACATTTTGGTAAAACCATTTGAGTGGAATTGGGTGACCATGATTCATGAAATATTTTAAAATAATGTTTCCTACATGATTTTTCTAACTATGAAAGATATGCATCGAAGTTGTGGTCTTGAGATAGTGGCACCACACTATGGTGCGTGGTTTCCCAAACCATGTGACATAACCATGTGAAGTATAATAATAATCCCTTATATGTGGATATAAAATGAATCAATCCCTCCCAAATAAATTTTAATAACCTAATCTCTCAATAAAAAAAATTCAATTTTCACCTTAGGCTTGATAGGGGAATACCTTTAATCTGAAATAAATTCTTTGGTGAATTAAAATACATTAAAGGTCTTAATTTTTGTGTAAATAAAAGTTATTAATTGATCATATTAGGTCCATTTTTCTTTACACTCTTAGAATCGTATATCTAATCTATTAGGGATATATATATTATCTTTGAAGTAAATTATGATGAAATATCACAGGATATAGTGAAGGTAATGTGTTTTTCAATCGAAGAATGACATTTTATTATGTCGTTCTTTATTTTCTCCAACCTTTGTGAGGTAGATGAATTTTATATTATCTCCATATAAACTAGATTTTTAATTATTAGTTTTTATTAAATTATTTTCATAAAATTGTTATTACATCATTGTGTGATTCATGATGTAATCCCATTTTGGTTATGGATTTGGAATTTGAAAAAATGGATGTATTTCTGGAAAACCTATTTAGATTATAATTTAAACATGATGATTTTAAAATTATGATTATGTTTTAACACTTTTAAAATGTATTTTTAAATGATTTATGAATGATATGAATTTATATAGAATATTTTGGCAAGGAATTTGGCATACATGGTTGGAGTGATTTTATTATAATTAGATGTTACCCTATGGAAGGGGAATGAGTAATTTTGGAACCTAATAGTGGTATATTTTAGATGAAATTTTTGATCAATGAGATAAGACTCATGAGTATAAAAATATCAGTTGATAACACAAGGTGTTTTTGTAGATATGTGATTTTTGGTATGGAAAATAAATTGAGAAACTATTTAAAGTATTTTTTTTACTTCATTCCTAGGAAAATAGTTTATGTATTTGATATAAAAAAGTTTTAATTCTTAAAATGTTTTTTTTTTCAAAATATCTAAAAAATATAGTCCCAGTGGGGTGAGTTGAGATTTAATTTGGGAAACACTACTATGTTTAGAATCACCACTACTTGAGAATTACTGTAAATTTATAGATGTCATCTATCTAAACATAGTTAAATAAACGGTATCTCAGTTATTTATTTTTTCTTCTTAATACCATGAGAATTGAATGGGGACTTAGAGCTTAGAGCAGGTTGGGTGTTGCTGGTTGATGTCACATGGGAGTTTTAATATATGAACCCGACATTGAACATTACATAATATGGTGTTTTATATCATGAATACATTCACTTATATTTTAATATCTTTTCAGGTTTAGAGTATCAAAGAATTATAAAATATGTCATACATAAAAAATAGATATAATGGAAAGTAGAAACCTCACATTATTTTCAAATTCTCCCATAATAAAATTCTCTTAAAATAACACATGTTTTATTTTCATGGAAAATGTTCTAAAATTTCAATATGGAGTCTTAATTTTTGTTACACATCCTTAAAATATATCAAGAACATTTTAAAATGTAATCGATAATAAAATGATTTTTAATCAACAAAAAATTATAGAGAACCATTATTCTTTTAAAGAACATAAAACCCATGAACTTTTTACCTATATAAGAATGTTAAAATGACAACAAGCCTATACCCTAGTGGTAGAGGCTCCTACTTGGCATCCAAAAGACCCCGGATCGAATCTGGGAAGGGGCGAATTTCCGGGTTACTGTAGCTCTACTGTAGTAGTGGCGGAACTATAACAGTGGTGGCACTATAGCGACGGAGGGACTGTTGCAAAGACTGTAGCAGTGCAGGTACTATATCAGTACTGTTCACCGAGGGGTCCTGTGGGCCAAACAAATAGGCTTTCAAAGATTTGTATTTAGGCCACTTGGCCTTGGGCCTTCAGTCTATGTAATGGGTCTCCCTCTACCCAGTCTAAAGATGTATTCGTTTCAAATAATAAATTGAGGCTTCAGTCCCAAATTTTTTTAAAAAAAGATTATCAATTGACTAAAAGAGAAAAATCATTTCACAGGGATATTTTTTCTCTCTAACAAAATCATCAAATTCAATTAAATTCATATATAAATCATGAAGTTATATTGGTACATATTTATATATATCACTTTTAAAAATGGAATAATGATACCATCAACCAACATACCTAATTAGTTAGAGGACTATCAGGAAACCACCCATCCATGGTTTATACTGTAACCAACTATCTATGGTTTATAACAAGAAAACCCATCCTTGGTTTATAATGTACCCACCTATCATTGGTTTATAACATAACCACCCATCAGCATGAATAATTTTCAATAAATATATCATAATCATAGAACATAAAATTTTTAACTTTTCCAAATAACACTAATTAAATATTCTTTTCACCCATAAGAAATCATTTTGAAATAATAAAATATCTATACCTTTTAAAAATCCCTTTTAATACCTAAATACCAAAAAAAAATAAATTAATGACAGATTCTATTTGAATAAATCATGAATTATTATAAGGTAATTTACACTTAAAATATTGGTTATAGTTGATTAAATGTTGTTGTATCTTTATATATTAAAATAGAATGCCCATTTTGCCTTTTGTTAAGAAAGTCAAACATACAATACAAATAGTCCTTATTTATATAATGAAATTGAGAGAGATAATAAAATTACCGCTATAAATATCTCATATCCACAATTAAATAATTATAAAAAAATATACATTGAATTGAAAAGGTGTTAGAAGGAAAACATTCGATGATTTTTTAATGAAAAGTCCCTTATCACATTGGAAATATTTGAATCATAAGCCCCGTGAAAAATAAATTTAATAAAAAAATTAAATAAATTGAGAATAGAGAAGTTCAAGATATAATAAATCAAAGGGTTTCTATATACACCTCATTAATAAACATAAGTGCATAACATCAAAACTTTTCTCACCAAAAGGAAATTAATCCATAGTCCTTCAGATTTCATTCTATTTGTCATGCTTTTTCTTTATATTTATACATAGTAACAATATCTGAATTATTTAATTTCTTAAGAACATTTTTCAGGTTTATTCTTCATTTTAATTCACTTTTTTACCATTTTATATATAATTAATTATGTAATTTTGTCAACTTGGATGTTTTGACCATATTCATCTTGTGTCAAAAATGATTTTTGTTCATAGACTATAGTCAAAGAGATCATTATTTTAATATATTTAGAATAATAATTGTGAAATAATTATCATATTTATACATGAATTATAATTTTATGATCGATAATGAAATAAGGTTATAAAAAATTAATTAAGATATGATCTTGTGGATGGTTATCCGTATGTATACATGTGTAACTTTTCAATTTTCCAACAATCATTATGAGAAGTAGGTAATTAATATTTTATCATCCTAAATAGTTAAAAATATGATTATGCCATATTATTTATTTAAATATACTTATATATATCATCCATGTGTTGTGGTGATGAAAAAATTGTCACATTGCATCATGATGGTGGTAGTCAACTCATACATGAATGATGTTATCATTTTTCAATGAGTGAAAATGTAAAAAATGATATATTATACTTTAAGAATGATAAATATTAGCATAATTATTAAATTTATCTAAAAATTATTTATTACATTAATCTTTATTACCATTAATGTAATGTATTTGTGAAAAATGAATCACTTCGATTCGTAAGGTGGTAGTCCACCGTACACACGAGTGACATTATCATATCCCTTAATTAATGGAATGTTCAAAGTCATATGTTATATAATGACTCCATAGGTATAATTATGTTTTTATATAATATATATACATTATATCCATCACAATAATCTTATTTTAGAGTTTCTTATAAATAACATGGAATATCGGTTCGAGTGGTGGTAGTCAACCTTACACTCAAGTGAGGGTATCATTTCAAATTTGTGGGAAAAAGAGATGGATATATGAAATTTACTTAAAATAAATAGATTTCAGTATATGGGATATAATTATGTTTTTAAATAATCATAAATTATTAATTTTTAAATGATTTGGAAGAGGATATAAAAAAAACATATAGTTATGAATTTTACCTATTCTCAGACCACCCCATTTGGATTATTACAAAGGTAAACATAGAATGGATTTATAACCAAACCAAGGATTCTAGTATGAGTATTTGAAATTTAGTAAGTTATTTTTGAATTTAATGTATCAATAAAAGGGTCTTAATCTGTAAACAAGATAGGAGAGGGGAGGATTTATATATATGAGGTTAGTGGCACACTTGTGATTTTTATTATAAAAACGCGTCCCCATGTTTTTCAAAAGCCAAAAGGGTCCAAAATAGATTATATTAACACCTTATAAATGAAAAATCCTATATGTATCAATAAAATATATTTTATATGGGGTTTTATGTCATCTTAACCCTGTTCATTTTAGTTTAACCTCGTCAATCATCCATTATTTACTTAGCCACGATAATTATTTTTTTACTATTTTAAATATTCATTATAATAATAAAATAATTTGGATTATTAGATAAAATAAATTAGGATGATTCTAAATATTAGATCCATTTTACAAAATTACATTTAGAAACTTTTAAATATTAATTTTTTTAAAAACCATCATTTGCGAAGAAAAACATGTTTTTAAGAAGTGTTTTTATAAGAAAAATATGATTTAATTTTAACTCTATGATTAATAATAATAATTTTGTTAAAATATATTAATATTTATAGATATAAAATATATAAATTACATAAATTTTATTTCATTAGGTATTTTCTTAATTAATTAAAATGGAGGAAAATTGTTTCCTTTTAAAGAGTTATAGAAAAAGTCCATTATTTTTCCCAAAAGAAATATTATACTAAAATCCATTTAAATTTTTATTTAAATGTAATTAAGTGGATTAAATATAAAAATAGAACTTATGTTAATTTAAATTGTATTAAAAAGTAAGGTTTCTATTAATTTACTTAATTTATTGAAAATACTTGACTTTTCTTTTAAAAAATATTTATTTTCACTATTCACTAAAAAATCAATATTTTCAATTAATTCATAGTATATTTTGATATTAAGATTTAAAAAATTATATTATTTTTATCAAATTCAAATTTTAAAATTTATAAATTAAACTTTCAAATTAAATCATATAATAAAAGTTTTTAATTAAATCTATTTCATTTTTAATTAAAAAATACAAGATATATTTATAAAGAATAAAAATATATTAATAAAAGAATGATTTATTCTATATTTACCTGGTTTGTTACATTCTTCCACCATCATGGAAATGATTTTGCCAAATTTTTATTTTCTTATTAAACATGTTGGAATATATTTCCTTTTTAGTATTTTGAAATTTTGATTTTTCATTTTCAACCATATGGGTTTTCCATAAAACATTAAGGTGGTTAATCACCATATTCCAAAATACATTCTCTTTATAGTAAAGTTTCTAAATTGGATATCCATCATAAGAAACATTATATTCCAACTACACTACTTTAGGTCCCAAAACATGAGATGAATCTTAAACATATTTATTTAATATTGAAACATGAAATATATTGTGTACTTGAGATAAAATTAAGGCAAGGATAATTGATAGAAAATTTATTTTAAATTCCCTAGTATTTCGTACAGTCTCATAAACTATTTAATTAAAATTCCATTATTACCAAAATTCATATAACTTTTCCATTGAAAAAATCTAAGAATGAAATTATGACATACCTTAAATGAAAAATCTATCCACATATTATATGAAAAAAATTTCTTCCTAAATTGAGATATCCTTATATATTTTTGAATTAAATATGGCTTCTCTTACATTTACCCCACTAAATCTCGTCCCAACACATTCTCTTCTCATACATCATCAAAAAAATATAGTGTCTGCCACCACTTTCTATAAAATGACTCAAATGGTTCTACATGTATACCAAAATGAAACAGTTATTATTAGAAAACACATCCAATTAATGAAATTAATTATAATATTCCTTTTAATACATTGAATATGAACAAATCATGCATTCCATTATTTTAATATTTTGTTTTGACTCACCATCTGTTTGAGGACGAAAATGTATACTAAAATTTAATCCACTACCCGATGATTTATAATGTCCTCTAAAAAAATTAGATGTGAAACAAGAATTATGATATGAACCAATAGATAGAGGAGCTGCATGTAACATGAAAATCTCCTTTAGATATAATCGAGAAAGCTGATCTAGGTACATATTATCTCGAATGGGAATTAAATGACCAGATTTAATTAATAGATCAAAAATAACCCATATAACACTATTTCCTCAAATTTTCATTATCAATACGATCTCACACTCCATGGCTATATTTTTCATTTCTACAATGGTACTAAAAAAGGTTTAATTATTCACTTCGATAATTTTCCTTCTTCATTAACCTATGAAAAAGTCAAAACATCACAAAAAAATTAAGAAATATCTCTTTTAATTCTATTCCACAAGTAAAAATTATAAAGATATCTATTCATGTTATTTCTACTAGGATGAACAATCAATGGATGACTATGTGATTTACTCAATAAATATTTCTTAATATAGGAATAAAAAAGAACACATAATGTAATAACCCGAGATTTTACAAGATATATTTGTTTTAATTTCTTTCATATCTTCTGTTGTACGCTACACCAAGATTATCGTGTGCTATACGAAACACCGTATTAGCTTGCAGTATACACAACACTATTCTTAGATTGTGTTACACACAATTTCAAGTTTGTTTGATAATAGTAATTCTACGCAACATTGAGTATATATATATATATATATATATTCAATTTATAAATGAAAAAATGGTTGGATTCTATTATAACGAAACAACAATGGAGTATTGCACTATACACAACCCTGACTAGGCTTGCATTACATGCAATCGCGACCTTCTTCGATAGCATGTGTTGTACAAAATACCGGGTTTTACTAAACAATGATATATTATTATAATATTATTTTGAAATAGCCGTTATGAGTAGTATTAACTAAATTTTGAATTTAATAACATTATTATTCATCTTACACATTTTCTAGAACATGATATAAGAACAAAATAAATTTTTCGGGTAAAATAAGTATTTTTAAAAAAATGCAGTTTTCCACCTTTTGATGGCACACCCACTTTAAATCTAGTTTTTGACATGTTTATAAGTTAAATTTGACAAAATAAAATTCTTCTTTGAAATCAAGAAATAAAAATTTACTTTGGATGAATTTTTCATATTATTCTGGTAACTTTCATATTTTGATGAATAGTAGAAACACGCTATATTTTAATGAAAAACAACTTTTTCATCGCAATAATTTATGTGGTTAAATTATAATATTGAATGGTTTTAAAGTATAAATATAATATATTTTTACCATTTAATATAATGTATGTCAATAGTATTGATTTTACATTGAATTCATAGGTTAAATCAATTCAATCTTTTGCAATGTTTTAAACAACAACCCGCTTTCATTCGACAACGAGATTAATTTTAATTTAATTTCTGCAAATTATTTGTATTGAATTTGAAAAAAATGGATTCCATATTTGGAATCAGTGGGTCCAAATTATGTTAATAGGCTACTTTTTATTTTTGGGAATTATGAATAGTAACTACGGTAAATTTTATTTACCACAGTTAAAGGTAAATCTGGTAATTAAGGGTAAATATAATATTAAAATATAACCTAACACATTCTAAAATTTTATTGGATGACTAAACGTTGACCCATATCACCTAAGGGTCGGATTAGAAACATTTAATGGACTTTTGACCATGAAAATAACTTAATTATTATTAAAACAAAAGAAAGTGACAACAAGTCACTCTCTTAAATCTTATAAGTATATTAATTTTAATTTAGTGATAAACTTCATGAAACTTCAAAAATGAATAATCTCCAGAAATATAATGAAATTATCTACATCATATGAATTTAATTATAATTTTTTAGGGATTAAATAATTATCATTAATTGTGACACCATAGTGATGTAGAAATTGTTTATCTAGTGAAAAATCAGGATTATAGTTTTTATTAAACTAATAGTGACCATAAAAGGCACAAACCCATGACCAAAACTTATTCTTCATGTACATATTAACCATAATCATCAAATGGTCTACTATTTGACCATTGGGAGCCTTATAAAAGCGATTATGACACTTATATTATTTTATTTTAAATGATGCCAAATTTGTCACCTTCATGATTTAATAAATATAACATTTTAAATATTGTGATTTTAAGATGATAAATTCGAGTAAAAGTATTATTATTAAATTTAATAGATTTATATTCATCATAGGATTTTATTTTTAATTTTTATACAACAAATAAGTATATTAAATAATTATACAAAAATGATATAGTAATTATTTTATTAAGAGATAAACCAAATAAATGGTTTTAAAAGTAATAAAATAAAAATTATATGAACTATTTAATGTGCTCCACTAATTTTCTAGATACATATGACATTTTATGAATCTATTAAAGCTTTTATTTTGAACATATCTTCTGTATATATTTTATTTAAATTCAAATAAATGAATAGTTTCAAAATTGACACTATTGTTATGTTATAAAAATAACATATTATAAAATTGTTTTAAAATCAAAAAAATATTTAAAATTTATAAATTTACATTTATATGGTCAAAACTTTTATAAAGTATCCAATTATGGACAATTAACTACAAAAAAGTAATTATTTGTTATAATTTAAAATTTATAATTTTATTACCACAAATAAAATTAAATAGATTAAATAAGGATAAATCAAAATGATAAGGTTTAAAATAAAATCAAAACATATCTAAATTTGATTGGTTGATTATATTACCACCCTATCGCATATAATATTCTAATATGAGTAATTTTTTGAGGTTTTTAAGTGGGGTTAGATTTATTATAAATTAATATTTTTTAGATTTCCAAAGGTACCCCTCTCCTCCCGTATAAAAGGGCACCTCCTACCTCCCTTCCTCACACCAATTTGAGCCTTCAAGCTCAAACAAAACCTGAAAAATTATCTTATCCACTTCTATAGAAACATCCTAGAGGTCCTGGTCTTCTTCAAAGACCAATTTTAGTACCCTAAGTGGAGGATTCAAAGAGGCGTGTCAAAGAAGAGGTAATATTTGTTAGTGATTCTTTCAATTTTATTTCTTCTTCAAATTCTTATTATTTAGTTGTTTCATTATGAATTAATAACATTTGTATCACTAATATACTAATATGTTATTATAAGTATGAAATAACCATATTTCACCATCTATCCATCCTATGTAAAATTAAATCACCGCGCGTGCGTACGTACGGAATACCGTCTCCCCGCCGTGGTGTAATCTATTTCCACCACCACCTTACGTGGATGGGTATAATGGTGAAAGTAATAAATATATATGATTATTGTAAAGTGATATTGATTCTTAAATATTATACATACACTTTAATACAATTTGACGGTCATGGGAATGATATCATCGCTTGTGCATACATAAGGAATACCGTCTCCACGACGCGATGAGATTCACTCTCCATGATAACCATTCAAAAATGATTATACAGTATATATAATAAGTAATCATAAAATATATGACATAATAATTCTACTGGATTTTTGTATATATATATTTATGTCATCTACTTAATTCCATTCAATTCAATAAGGAATCGAAAACAACGTTCATGTGTATGTACGGCCTACCGTCTCCATGAAGGGTGTATTTCTTTCCATTTATCGATCTATTATATATATGTATATTATGAATATATATTATATAAAAATCATGTTTTATATTCTGGAATTAAGTAATCATGATCTAAGTAATCATATGAATAATTACAAGTCAAAAAGACGAATGACAAAAGAAACGATTTTACCCAAAACACTCTTTAACATGGAATTTACAAAAGAACGGGTAATATAAAGTCATAAGTGAACCATATATGATATAATAACAATTAATATGAATCTGTAATAAGTCAATGACATTATTTAAATCATTATACAGGAGTTTTGGATACATTCTAAGCATATCGGACCTCAGGTAAGGGATAATTGTGCAAATCTCATTTTTATCCGAGATTGCTTATTCGTAAGTATTTACTCCGGTTATTGATATCATCCATGTCCATGTTTTATAAAAGTGTATTCATTTAATTTTAAAGTCATTTTTACCCATTTTACTTTTACCCCATGGTATGGAAGGAATCTTTCTTTTATTTACCCTACAATGTACTTTTTGACTTTTCCGACAAAAGTACGAGAAGAATGTTTTTTTATCTTATACGGCATGAATGGATTTTTAAAACATTATTTCCAAGAAGCTTCCTTTACAAGTTTTCAAGTTTAATTTTAATCAACTTCTTTTAGTTTATAATTATATGACATGTTAAGAAAGGAAAATTTTTTTTGAAGTAGAAAGGATATTTTCCTCAAGAATGGAGTTCAAGTGTTTTATCAAAATTATTTTCCATCTAAGATAATAAAGGTTTCTGTTTCAATACCTATTATTACATTGATTTGATTATGTTGTGATGGAATTATTTTTATGAATTCCTTTATCTTATATGCATTGTTTTATGATTTTATGATTTTTAAGATTCCCATTTTTATTACATGGGTTATGCTATGATGTATGGTTTATGATTTTGTGGCACACATAATAATGGTATCATTATGAGATGGGTGGGACCTATATCTCTCTCAAATGCATTGGGTAAAGATTTATATCTCATGAGATAGACATGGCTGGAACAGAAAGTTAAACCGGTTCAGTAATATAGGACTGGAACGAGGAGTGAACTCGATTCAGAAAGGGACATTGTCCACTAATATGGTCTTGGCAGCAATGCCTTGGATAATATGGAAATCATATCATGTGCTTAATGGTTTCCACAATTACATGTTTTATTCCCATTCTATTTTATCATTATAAATGTTTATTTATGATCTCTGCCATACGTACTTCCATGTTTTATGTCATTGCTCAAGCTTTTGATGTTTAAACATTATGTTCGTGTTTCTAAGTTCAAATGTATATGGTATGTTTTATTTTATCCATGCTTACCCTTACTGAGCATTTTATCTCACCCTTTTTATGTTTTCTTTTCCCTAGGATATAATGAAAGGTTTTAGGTAAGAAAAAAAGGGAATATCTTTATGGGAGATGTTGAAGATCTTTCACCACGATTAGAAGATTACGTTCCAAGTTTCCAAAGACACTAAACTATTACGGTCCTTGTGTGTTTGTTTTTGATATATATTTAGTATTCTGTAAAAGTAATTTAATGTTCATGTACGTCAAGCTTCGGGTCTCTACATTTGGTATTAGAGGAAAGGTTTAGTCAACCTTTGGAAACTAGGATGCGAAAATGTTAGTGAGATCCCTAGAGATATTTCTAATGCATGTCTAGGGATGTCCCTAAGTATAAGTATAAGTATAGGTTATAGTCCTAGAATTACGGTAACGATCTTAGAATATAACTTAAGATGTTAGATATTGAGGGTACTCCCACTTTACTATGTTGTTTTCCCTATCATTATTTTTACCTCTCACACTATTCTTTTTTTGGGTTTTAGAAAATAGTTGGAAACAGGATGATTCATGATAATGGAGGATATGACGGACAATGGAATGATATTCTTCGTGAGAAACCAAATGAAACAGGATTTGGAAGTCCAAACATCGTTCATGTGCCTAATCAGAAATCTCATAATATGATCAATAATCTCAACTTTGGTTAGTTTTCCGGCTCAGATAATAAGTGAAAGATGGAGTTTCATGATGATCATAGAGGAAAGAAAGTTAAATTTCCATCATGTAAATCATGTGGTAAGAGGCATCGGGGAGATTATTTCAAGGGAACTGGAAGATGCTTTGGGTTTGGAAAGGAAGGACAAAAAGCCAGTAAGTGGAAAGGAAAAGGTTCAGTTAACACCAGGGATGAGGATAATGGTATTGCTACGACATCAGCAATGGTTAAATGTTTTAAATGTGGAATGTATGGGCATTATGAAAACCAATGTCCTAAGGGAAAGTCTCATGAAGAGAATCAGTATGGTCGTATGGGTAGTATTTATGTTGAGGATGATGAAGAGACTACAAATGATATGTGAGATGAAAGAATTGTTGAAGCTCAGTCAATGGTTTAAGAGGGTAGTGGAATAATTACATGTTTATCAAGTGTAATGTTGTACAAGTAATCTCATGGTACTATAGAATAAAGAGACATATAAGGATTGTTACACTATTGTATTTCCTTGAGTTTTGAAAGTGTATGATTAATGGTACCAGTATCCATGAATGGTTATTCAGATATTTTTGGAATGTAGATGATATGCTTGGTTGATGACATTTCAAGTAATCGTTTTCTTTATACTATGAGCTTGGACCGAAGTATTTTAGATAAGCCTAAAGATTGGAATGGATTATGTTAGACATAAGTTATTATTGTTTAAGGATAGAACTTTTTTTTGATATTATTGATGGGATTTTATAGTAATGTAGTTTTAGAAAAAGGACAACCTGCAGGATGGGCGACAACCCATCACGTCAGACAAGGCTGTGGGAATCGAACCCACAAATGAAGTGCGACTGACCTTTATCACCTACCACTAGCCTAAATGAAGTCCCTGGTTAGTAGAAACTAGCATTATTTTATTAAGTGGTTTGATATATGAAGTATAATTTCATTTTGAGAACTATATATGATTAATATAACCATATGATGGATTTATAAGTTTTGCTAAACTTTTGTTTGAAACAGATGGAATGACCCATCATTCTATCACATGATATGCTAACACATCACGAATAACAAATTCAACTTCATTTTATTAAGGGATGAAGTGGAATTTGTTCAATTAATGAACAACAGTGAGATTGTACCAAAATCATGTAAGTATTGATTTTAATTCATCAACTTTAGGGAAATGATCTTCAAAACCAAAAATGTTGTCTTACTGACCTTATATCCGATGAATCATATGGTACCTTAGATCATCAAAAATCTATGGCTTTGTGATTGTTGGCTTTTTCATAGCCATGTTCTCTACCACTCTCTATCAGAACATGATGGTTAGATTTCTCTTCCATATCCATATTTTCACCTATGTTATCCTATGTGGAAACCCAGTGATTAGTTTATTTGGGTAACTATTACGTTTCATACATTTGTTTATAAAGATAAGTTTTGGTATTCCGTTTTACGATGTGGGTTTCAATTAAAGAAACTTTCAAGTAGAAAACCATTTATAACCCCGACGATTTTCGAGGGAAAATTCATTTTAAGGGGGGGAGAATGTAATATCCCGAGATTTTATAAGATATATTCGTTTTAATTTCTTTCATATCATTTGTTGTACGCTACACCAAGATTATCTTGTGCTATACGAAACACCGTATTAGCCTGCAGTATAGGCAACACTATTCTTAGATTGTGTTACACACAATTTCATGTTTGTTTGATAATAGTCATTCTACGCAACATTGAGTATATATATATATATATATTCAATGTATAAATGAAAAAAAATGTTTTGATTCTGTTATAATGAAACAACAAAGGAGTCTTGCACTATACGCAACCCTGACTTGGCTTGCATTACACGCAATAACGACCTTCTTCGATAGCGTGTGTTGTACGCAATACCGGGTTTTACTAAACAACGATATATTATTATAATATTATTTTGAAACAGCCTTTATGAATAGTATTAACTAAATTTTGAATTTTATTACATTATTATTCATCTTACAAATTTTCTAGAACATGGTATAAGAACAAAATAAATATTTTGGGTAAAATAAGTATTTTTCAAAAAATGCAGTTTTGCCACCTTTTGATGGCACACCCACTTTAAATCTAGTTTTTGACATGTTTATAAGTTAAATTTGGCAAAATAATATTCTTCTTTGAAATCAAGAAATAAAAATTTACTTTGGATAAATTTTTCATATTATTCTGGTAACTTTCATATTTTGATGAATAGTAGAAACACGCTATATTTTAATTAAAAACAACTTTTTTCATCACAATAATGTATATGGTTAAATTATAATATTTAAATGTTTTAAAGTATAAATATAATATATTTTTAACATTTAATATAATGTATGTCAATAGCATTGATTTTACATTGAATTCTTAGGTTAAATCAATTCAATCTTTTGCAATGTTTTAAACAAAAACCCGTTTTCATTCGACAACGAGATTAATTTTAATTTAATTTATGCATCTTATTTGTATTGAATTTGAAAAAAATTGATTCCATATTTGGAATCAGTGGGTCCAAATTATGTTAATAGGCTACTTTTTATTTTTGGGAATTATGAATAGTAACTACGGTAAATTTTATTTACCATAGTTAAAGGTAAATCGGGTAATTAAGGGTAAATATAATATTATAATATACCCTAACACATGAAAAAATTATATTGGATGAAAAAAAGTCGACCCATATAACCTAAGGGTCGGAATAGAATCATTTAATAGACTTTTGTCCATGAAAATAACTTAATTATTATTAATACAAAGAAAGTGACAACATGTCACTCTCTTAAAGCTTATAAGTATATTAATTTTAATTTAGTGATAAACTTCATGAAACTTAAAACATGAATAGTCTCCAGAAATCTAATGAAATTATCTACATCATATGAATTTATTTATAATTTTTTAGGGATTAAATAATTATCATTAATTGTGACACAATAGAGATGTAGAAATTGTTTAACTAGTGAAAAATCAAGAATATAGTATTTATTAAACTAATAGTGACCATCAAAGGCCCAAACCCCTGACAAAAACTTATTGGTCATGTGAATTTAAACCATAATCATTCAATGGTCGAATATTTTACCATTTTGAGCCTTATAAAAGCGATTATGACACTTATATTATTTTATTTTAAATGATGCCAAAGTTGTCATCTTCATGATTTAATAAATATAACATTTTAAATATTGTGCTTTTAAAATGATAAATTCGAGTAAAAGTATTATTATGAAATTTAATAGATTTATATTCATCATAGGATTTTATTTTTAATTTTTATACGACAAATAAGTATATTAAATAATTATACAAAAATGATATAGTAATTATTTTATTAAGAGATAAACCAAATAAATAGTTTTAAAAGTTATAAAATAAATATTATATGAAATATTTAATGTGATCCACTAATTTTCTAGATACATATGACCTTTTATGAATATATTAAATCTTTTATTTTGAACATATCTTCTGTATATATTTTATATAAATTCAAATAAATGAATAGTGTCAAAATTGACTCTATTGTTATGTTATAAAAATCACATATTATAAAATTGTTTAAAAATAAAAAAAAATATTTAAAAATTATAAATTTAAATTTATATGGTAGAAAATGTTATAAAGTATCCAATTATGGAAAACTCACCACAAATAAGTAATTATTTGTTATAATTTAAAATTAATAATTTTATTACCACAAATAAAATTAAATAGATTAAATAAGGATAAATAAAAATGATAAGGTTTAAAATAAAATAAAAACATGTCTAAATTTGATTGGTTGATGAGATTACAACCCTATATCATCTAATATTAGAATATGAGTCATTTTTGGCGGTTTTTAAGTGGGGTTAGATTTATTATAAATTAATATTTTTAAGATTTCTAAAGGTGCCCCTCTTCTCCCTTACAAAAGGGCACCTCCTCCCTCCCTTCCTCACACCAATTTGAGCCTTCAAGCTCGGAAAAACCCTGCCAAATTATCTTCTCCACTTCCCTAGAAACATCCTAGAGGTCCTGGTCTTCTTCAAAGACCAATTGTAGTACCCTAAGAGGAGGATTCAAAGAGGCGTGTCAAAGAAGAGGTAATATTCATTACCGATTCTTTCAATTTTCCTTCTTCTTCAACTCCTTCTTCTTTAGTTGTTTCATTATGAATTAATAACATAAGTATCAATAATATACTGATATGTTATTATAATTATGAAACAACCACATTTCACCGTCTATCCATCCTATGGAAAATGAAATCACCGCGCGTGCGTACGTACAGAATACCGTCTCCACGCCGTGGTGTAATCTATTTTCCACCACCCCATTACTTGGATGGGTATAATGGTGAAAGTAATGAATATATATGATTATTGTAAAGTGATATTGATTCTGTAATATTATACATACACTTTAATACAATTCGACGATCATGGGAATGATATCATCGCTCGTGCGTACATACAGAATACCGTCTCCACGACACGATGAGATTCACTCTCCATGATAACCATTCAAGAATGATTATAAAGTATATATAATAAGTAATCATAAAATATATGACATGATAATGCTACTGTATTTATGTATATATATATTTATGTCATCTACTTAATTCCATTCAATTCAATAAGGAAACGAAAACATCGTTCATGCGTACGTACGGCCTACCGTCTCCATGAACAGTGTATTTCTTTCCATTTATAGATCTATTATATATATGTATATTATGAATATATATTATATATAAATCATGTTTTATATTTTGGAATTAAGTAATAATGATCTAAGTAATCATATGAATAATTAAAAGTCAAAACACGGACGACAAATGAAATGATTTTACCCAAAACAATCCTTAACATGGAATTTACAAAAGAACGGGTAATATAAAGTCATAAGTGAACCATATATGATATAATAACAATGAATGTGATTCTGTAATAAGTCAATGAAATTATTTAAATAATTATGCAGGAGGTTTCGATACGTACGAAGCATATCAGACCTAAGGTAAGGGATAATTGTGCAAATCTCATTTTTATCCGAGATTGCTTATTCGTAAGTATTTACTGGGGTTATTTCTATCATCCATGTCCATGTTTTATAAAAGTGTATTAATTTATGTTTAAATTCCTTTTTACCCATTTTACTTTTACCCCATGGTATGGAAGGAATCTTTCTTTTATTTACCCTACAAGGTACTTTTTGACTTTTCCGACAAAAGTACGAGAAGAATGTTTTTTTAACTTATACGGCATGAATGGAGTTTTAAATCATAATTTCGAAGAAGCTTCCTTTACAAGTTTTCAAGTTTATTTTTAATCAACTTATTTTAGTTCATAATTCTATGACATGTTAAGAAAGGAAAAGTGTTTTTGAAGTAGAAAGGATATTTTCCACAAGAATGGAGTTCAAGTGTTTTATATAAATTATTTTCCATCTAAGATAATAAAGGGTTCTGTTTCTATCCCTATTATTACATTGATTTGATTATGTTGTGATGGAATTGTTTTTATGAATTCCTTTATACTATATGAATTGTTTTATGATTTCATGATGTTTAAGAATCCCATTTTTATTACATGGGCTATACTATGAGGTATGGTTTATGATTTTGTGGGACACATAAGAATGGTATCATTATGAGATGGGTGGGACCTATATCTCCCTCAAATGTATTGGGTAAAGATTTATATCTCATGAGATAGACATGGCTAGAATGGAAAGTTAAACCGGTTTAGTAATACAGGACTGGAACGAGGAGTGAACTCGATTCAGAATGGGACTTTGTCCACTAAGATGGTCTTGGCAGCAATGCCTTGGCTAATATGGCAATCATATCATGTGCTTAATGGTTGCCACAATTACATGTTTTATTCCCATGCTATTTTATCATTCTTAATGTTTCTTTATGATATATTCCATACGTACATCCATGTTTTCTGTCATTGCTCATGCTTTTGATGTTTAAACATTATGTTCATGTTTTTAAGTTCAAATGTATATGGTATGTTTTATTTTATCCATTCTTACCCTTACTGAGCATTTGATCTCACCCATTTTATGTTTTATTTTCCCCAGGATATAAAGAAAGGTTTTAGGTAAGAAAAAAAGGGGAAGGTATTTATGGGAGATGTTGAAGATCTTTCACCACGATTAGAAGATTACGTTCCAAGTTTCCAAAGACACTAAACTATTACGGTCCTTGTGTGTCTGTTTTTGTTATGTATTAAGTATTCCAAAAAAGTAATGTAATGTTCATGTATGTCAAGCTTCGGGTCTCTACACATAATACTTTTCCAAATAATAAAATTCCCTTTTCAAAAATATTAAAATATGGAAACTTATTCTTCTTAACAAATTATACCTTTTTTTAGAAACCCATGTTCCTCCTCTCAAGATTACTTAATTTATAATGACAATTATAATTACAATATAACATGGGAAAATAGAGGATATCATTATATCCCAAATTTATAGGAAATAATTTATTAAATAATTATCCAAATTATAACATTCCAAATGTAACATGGTGAATATAAAATTATTTTTTCAACTCAAAAACATTATCCACTATATTTTCATTTTTAGGATGGTAATGAATATTGCTGTAATAATCCTTTATCAGTTCATTCCATCTTATCTATCTCATGTTCAAATAATTATTAGCGAATATATTCATCCAAATTCATGATCAATATTTATTTTCCCACTTTAAATAATAAAAATTATGCCTCCAAATTTTTAAATCAAAAACCACATTAGCTAATTCCTGATCAAGTGAAGGGTAATTTAACTCACGAGGTTTCAAAAATTGTAAAGAATAATCAATTACCTGATCATTATACATTAGTAAAAACTAAGTGATTTCATTGAACCATCACTATAAATGAAAAAATCATATGTTTTAGAAGGTAGGGCCCAAACTAGAGAATTCACCAATCATATTTTGAGTTCCTAGAAATAGTCATCAGAATTTTTTCTAGAATAATTTAACTCCTTTTTTGGTGAATTTAGTAAGATTTTAAGAAAACTAAGAATAATTTTCAAAAAAACTCTGGTAGTAACTAACCAATCACATAAAAATATGAATCGTTTTTGATATTTTTGGGTCCTGGACATTATTTAAAAACTATTATAGTTGACTCAACAATTATGAAATTTTAGAAACCATATTTCAAATGAATGAAACTGTTCTCAACTTAAAAATACATTCACTATATTTCTATTATAGTTTACTTTATTTTATGGTTTGAAAAAAAATACTTAGGTCTCTTTCATGTTCCTCATACCATTTTTAATACACAATGATATCATCAATAAAAACAACAATAAACATGACTATGAAAACATGAAAACCTTTATTAATAAGTTCTATTAATACAAAAAGTGGATTGGAAAACCCAACAGGAATAAAAATTAAATCATAGTGATCATATCTATTATGAAATATAGTATTCATATTTTAAACCACTTTAACCTTATACTAAATTTACCTAGAACTCAGTCAAGGCTTTGAAAAATATGGTTCTCCCTTGAGATGATCAAATAAATCATTGACTTTAGGAAAAGGATGCATTTTTAACAACGATGATATTCAAGGATCTATAATAAATGGAAAATAACATTTAATGATGTTTATTTTTTTAAAAAAATGATCACCACTATGGTTATGTTATATTCCAAATGATACCTTTATATAATAACTTCTAAAATTTATTTTTTAATTTTAAAATTACAACATGATCTATTTGATAAGGAATTTTTGAAATAGGATTAGTATTTGGAACTATGTCAACAGTGAACTAAACCTATTGATCAGGAATAGAACCATGAAAATATTTCAAAACAATTTCTATGTCTTAATTCACTTCTGGAACATCACTAATTTGATTAGTTTTATTCAATTCCACAATATGAGCTTACAATGTTTAACTATCATATGTAATCATTTTCTCATCTTCATCATATGTTATCAAAGGTATATAAACATTGAATAAAGATTTATTGGCTATAAAATCAATCATATCAAGAAATAATAAAACCCAATCCATACACAAAATTTTATCAAACTCTACTATAGTCAGTTAAACAAGATTTTCATGAAATACCACCCCTCTGCTAAAAACATGAACATTATGCTAAATTTTTGTTTATTTTATACTTTCACCTGAAGATTACACCAAAAGTTTTATCTTACATACATGAGGTTATATAACCAATTTATGTTCAAATTTTAATAAAATGAATGAGTACAATGATCTAGTGTCAAAAATGGTATTGGGATAATTCAAATTCCCAAGTTACATAATTTTCAACACTTTATTTGATGGCCCAGAATCTAAAATATTAGTATCAAATGATCTTTACACACCCTTTTTCCACCTATCATGATGATTTCTAACCTGAGTAACTATCTCCATACACACATAAGCATAATGAACAAACTCATTATTACAAAAACACATCACTGATGCAATTATATGGAACTTAACATAAAAATGACATAATATGGGGTTTTATGTTAAGAGTCCATTCTCTCACATTTCAGGATACTTTCTGGGATAATATTTTTGAGAGCCATGTCATAAGTTACACATAAAAAACAATAAAATTAGAAGTAGAAACATTTGATTAGTATCCATTTTTTTTAAAATAAAAAACTTTGAAGATAATGAATAATTTATTATTATGGAAAATATTCATGTTTCTCAACTTGACTTCTTCCAATCCCTTAACCATCCTTTTACCATTTGAAATAATTTTAAAAGTTAGAGGAGCACAAAAAGAAAAATAAGGGACATAAAGAGAATGGAAACTATTTTTCTAGTTAAAAATATGAAACCCCATGAAGAGTTTACAATTATACAAATGTTCTTTGACTGAAATAAATAAATAACTTTAACATGAAATACACATACACTTTTTTCTAAAAGAAAAACAATAAATCGCAAAGAAGTAATAGATAAATCAAATAGATATGTAGGGAAATAATTATCTATATCAGTAGTATAAAGGCAATAATTATACGATCTACTCATACATGAAATTCATTAGAGGGATTCCATACACCAACTCATCATTGGTTCATAATGTCACCACACATCGATGATTTATAACATCACTAAAGCCCTTAAATTATAAAATAACCACACATCCATTTCTTATAACATATCCTTAGATCGAAATTATTAAATTTCTAAGAATTATAACATATTCATAAAAAATAAAATATTATAATTTTTATCATTACAGTCATAAAATATTATCTTCTCCAATAATAAAACATTTTTGGATATGAAAATATTAATCCCATTTAATTTTTTTTTAATAAATAATTATCACAAAAAAGTGAACAACATTTTTTATTTTAAGAAAAAATAAAATATATTAAATTAAGCCATGATTTAGAAAATTGTTATGGTAGTGGAAAAGTCGTTGTCACCATATATATTAAAATAAAACGTTCACTTTCTCATTTGTAAATAATGTCACACATTTCATATAAAGATTCAATTTTTTTAAAAAAATTGATAGAAAAAATTACATTTATAAAACTATAACGTCCTTAATATAATAATTTTTAAAATTTGGACATGAATAAAAAATAGGGTTTGGAGGAAAAGTTTAAAATTCATTTTTTAATTAAAATACCCTTATCATTTTGAAATGTTTTGAGTCATAATCCCCATGAAACAAAAATAGTAAAAAAACTATAAAGTCCATGATAATAGATAAATTAGTGACATAACATGTCATATGGGTGGTATATTAGCCTATAACAATAAAATAGGTGTATAAATTTGAAATTTTCCTTAACAAAAGAAATTGATATAATACCCCTTACATTAGGATAGATTCATAATGTACCTTTGTTATATTACTGAATAATAATGTTATGTTAATTATTTAATTTATTAATAAACTTTTTCATTTTTTTAAATTTTATTTCACCTTTTTTTATTTTATATATTACTACATAATCAATTAGATTTACATCGAACGTTTTGACCAAATCTAGATTATGTGTCTAAAACAATTTTTGTTGGTAGACTGTGGTCGAATAGGTAATTATTCAAAGATATCCTTAATGGTAAACATGTTTTAATTATAATATATATATATATATATATATATTAATTATAATACTAATAATGAAATATTGTTAGGAAAAATTAACAACATTATGAGAATGGAGATTATAGGCTGTATATACACTTGAGTAACATTTCCATTTTTCAATGATCGTTATAGAAAAGTGGTAAGTAATGTTTTTTCTTTATTGAATTTTCATAATATCATATATAACATATTATTTTGTGAAATATACATACATACATATATATATATATTCCATGTGTTGTGGTGATGAAAAGTGTGTCACATCACTTCCTGAAGGTTCTAGTCTACATGTACACAAACAACATTATTATTTTTCAATGAGTGAATAGGTTAGAAGGAAAATGATATATTACAATTTTTTATTGATGAATAGGTATTAAATATCATAACATTGTCATGTACATCATAAATATTCATTAACATTATATTTTTCACCTTCTATTTAATGTGTTAAGGAAAAAACAAATCACATCGTTTTGTGGGGTGATAGTCTACCATACACATGGAAGATATTATCATGTATATTTTATTTTGGAAATTTAAAAGGTATATTTCTTAGTAAAAAATCATAGGCATAATTTTTATTATTATCATATATATAATTTATATCTGTCATCTTACCCATCCATGAGAGGTGTTGACAGAAAATGTGTCTTCTTAGTTTGAAAGGTAGTAGTCTAACTTATAGATAAGTGACATTATAATTTCCTATTTGAAAGAAAAGGAGATAATATACATAATTATATTAAAATAAAAATATATAAGTATTTTTTAGATACTAATATAATTATATAATCATAAATAAACAATATTTTAAGGAGGATTAATAAGAAATAAAACAAAATCTCATAGCTATGTATTTTACCTCTTTTCAGACAACTTACTTATTATTATACCTATGGTACTACTATAATGGGTTTATATAAAATAAAAGAATTAAAGGATAAGGTAATGGATGTTTGAAATTTATTTTGGTATATATTAGCTCAACCATAATTTATTTAATGTGCTAATAAGAGAAGAAAGGGGGTGTCCTTTTATAAGTGAGGCGAGTGGCACACTTGTAATTTTTGAAATGAAATTGTGTAACCACGTTTTTCACAATCCAAAAGGGTATAAAATAGATTATTATATTGTATTAAACATTATTAGGTAAATATATGGAAATAAAATATACTTTAGAAATGTTTTTAGGTAATTTTAACCCTATAGTTTTAGTTTAACCCACGTGAAATCCATTTTTACCTTAACCGTGATAATTATTCTTTACTATTTTCACTATATATTATGGTTAATAAATGAATTTAAAGATATTTGATAATATAATTTATTATTATTTTAAATACGGAATAAATTTTATAAGATTAAATTTTCTTAGGTGGAAAAATTAAATTTAAACAAAACACACAAATAAGATTAAAATCTAGTTTTCTAGAAGTGTATTTTTCAAGGAAAAGATGATTTTATATTAACTCTATGATAAATAATAAAAATTTCATTATTATATATAAATATGTATTTATATACAATATATACATTAAATGTAAAAAATTAATATTTGGTATTATCATAATTAATAGAAATGGAGAAACATTATGCATTTTATACAATTTTTAGAAAAATCTCATTTATAACCCAAAAACTACCTTATAATAAAATACACTATAATTTTTATTCAAAAATAATTATGAGGATTAAATATAAATAAATTATAATTATTTTAATTCATAAATTATTAAAAAATTAATTTAATTTTTAAATTAATTAATTTCTTTAAACGAAATAATATTTAAAAAAAGTGGTATTTTTCATTTTTCACTAAAAAATCAATATTTTCCAAAAAATACCAAAATATCAGCCCAATTATATTTTGAGATTATTTTTTAAAAAATTATATTAATTTATTAAGAATTAAATTATAAAATTTATAAATTAATATTTTAAATAAAAAACTATAAATGATGTGTTTAAATAAACTATTTCTTTTTTATTTAAATTTTCTTATTACTTTTATAATGAATATTAATATATTAACAATAATAAAAGTGATATATTCTATATTTACCTGGGTTGTTACATTTTTTTTTATTTTTGGTTCTTTTATATTATGTATTTTGGTCTTCTTTTGTACTCTGGTATGGTTTGTTGGTTTGGTTATGTTTTTAGTTGTATTCTGTGCACATGCGTCATGTAGTGGTTTTGTATACTATTGTTAATATATATTTCTAATTTTGATTATCAAAGAGATAATCATACCCTAAATTATATTAAGGACCTATGATTTTTTTCTAGCCTCTGGTGTCTTAGGGATGTCACATAAAGCATAATAACACACACACCACATCACAATCTAATAAGGAGGGGTATGGTATTAAACATGATAGATTATACAGTTGAACCATGTATCATTTGTTTAGGAAATTGGTATCAATTTTATTTGGTCATATAGTTTGAAATGATATCATTATAACTCTTGGAATGGTTGTAAGAATATTGTATGATCATAAATTAAAATATATAGAATAAAAAAGAAGATCTAAACTCTTTTTGATGGACATCATGTTAGAAAGGTGTTTGTGTACATGAGTTTTTTATGACACTTCAAGTAGTATAGCCACATCATCATCATGGGTTTAGTTGATAAGGGTTTATTTATGTTCTATGATATTAATATTTCCCAATTAGACTATATTGTTCATTCAAATTAAAATGGTTTTTGAAATAGACAAAATTTCGTGATTTTTGAAAATAACTAAAAGGTTGTTTTGAAATTAATGGTTATAGTATATTAAAAAAATAGTTAAAAAGATGATTATAGTAGACTTTTGGAAAGATATAGTGTGATATATGTTAATATGGAAAATTTTAATTTCAAATACATTAGTTTTTAATGACTGGGACTATAAGGATTCTTTTTCTAGTTATAGTGAATGAGACTAGGTTGACATCATTGAGATCAACCAAAGGTGGTTGATAAAAATGTATTTGAACTTATGAAATAGGTGAACCAATAGTAGTTCCATGTAATTGTATATTATTTTTATGTTGGGGATAATGTTAATAAGAATTATAAACCATGGGAAGTATACCATTTTCTTTAGTTACCAATGTATAATCTACCCAGAATTCCTATGGATTCCTAGATGTAAAAAGAATAAGTATAGTTGAATCAGATGAAATTGGTATTTTATTTCCTTGGGACACTAAAAAAGTTTAATTTAAAGTATATATGTATATATTGAGGAAGAGTTGGAATTCCAATGGTGGGAATTAGCAGTTAAGGACAAATTGGATCAGGGCATGACATGGGAGGATTTTGAGGAACTATTTAATAAGAAATTATATCTTCACACCATTTAGATTTTTAGAAAAATGAAATTATTTATATTCAAGAAATAGAATCCCTTATTGAATGATTATGTGACTAAATTTTTTAAAATAGTCTACGTTTTCTCTGTAAAATATTATAATTGCGTCTTTGATGGCATTGATATTTGAATGGTGGTTGGAGATGGATATTGACTAAATGATTTTAATTTTATGTATTATAGATTATTAAAACATGTTCTATAGATAAAAGGTGTATGAAGGGGATATTTTGGGAAATATAGTTGGAGGAAGTCTGTTTATTCAGAAGTGAATATTTTGAATCTCATATATTGGGAATAAGTTAAATTGGAAAACCCACTTCCAGAGTGGTTGGAAACCTCAAAATATGATTGTGGAATAAATAAATATTACTCCTTAATAGATATATATTATGTAATCTTCTCAATTTTCTTCTTATGATCATATGATGTGATATTTTATATAACCACTAAGTGATCTTCACAATTGCAACCATATGTGAAATATTTTGCACTATTTTCATAGTGCTCCAATGTATGGTTTTAGAGACACATCTCATTCCTCTTAGGAATAAAATTCATTGATTTGATAATCACAATTTTTTTTATTATTCTAATAGATAAAGACATGATGATTCTAGGAACACCATGACTCCTCAACTAGTGCAATCTCAACATGGTAAAAAAGATAAAATTGATATGAGTAAACAATTGTTCGGATATGAGCATGTGATCATGGATGATAAATATATTAAATAAATGGTTAAAGGTATGATTATTTTCAATTCAACCACTATGAAATCACTATTTGATATGGGCATGTCCAACTCAGTTAGTATTTATTGAGATATTGATCATATGAATCTTCATCTGGATATGATGCCTTATGGGTTGAAACATCATACTCTTCTTAACCGTAGAGAAAGTTGAGATAATTTGTAATGTTTTTTTAATAACTAATGATAGGGAATAGTATATTTGGGATTTATATGCACATAATATGGATGTTTATGACATGATTTGGGGAATGGATTGGATGATTTTTTTCAAGGGACACATTATATTTTATGCCTGAATGGTTAGTTTCACAAATCTTAATGTCATCATGCATATCATTAATGGATATTGAGATGTAAATTAATATTGAAAATTAACATGGAACTGGTTTCCAAAACCATCATATAATTTTTTAGCTTATAACTTGGGATATATCGATGGAATTTGGAATATATGCTTTCCAATAGACTAGATTTATGATGTTTTCCAAAAAATATTCCCAAGGGTTTCCACCATAAATAAAAATGGGGTTTATTATTTCCTTTTTAATAGGGAACAATCCTATCTCACTTCCATTTTATATGATAGATCCAAAAGCATTTAGGGGCATTGATTGTTCAGTAAGAAGAGTTTGAAAGAAAATTCTTCCTTTGACTATGACCATCTTCATGGTAATCACCTATTTTGTTTATGTAGAAGTTGATTTGAGATTTTAAATTTTTTGGGGACTATCATAATCTTAACCAAGAAAATATAAATAATATGTATCTTATTCTATGAATTTTTTATATATTTGATCAATTTAAGGTATCCTAGTGGTTTTCTAAAATTTACTTACGTTTAGTGTAATATTAATTATATATATGGAAGGATGATATTCTTAATATTTCATTTATAAGTAGAAATTTCCCTTATGAGTATTTTGTTATGCCTTTTAATATTAAAAATTCACTACACATATTTATGGAATTGATGAACTAAATCATTAAAGGGTATCTTTATTCCATTGCGGTTGTTCTTATTTATTATATCCTAGTATATTCCAAGACAAAAGTGGATCATGAGAAAAAATTATCTATAGTGTTGGGTGTCATGATAGATATTTGTTTCTATCCCTTATTATACAAGTATGATTTCAAGATGTAAGTGGTGTGTTTCCTTGGACATTCCATTTCTAAAAAAAATGTTTATAGATCCTGAAGTGGTATAATTTTTTATCTCTTAGAAACCACCCACGAATGTCTCTAAGATACATAGTATCCTTTGCTTAGTGGGATTAAAAAGATGTTTTGTATGTGATTTTTCATGTTTTTAATAACCAATGAAAAATTTAATGAGGAAAATAATTCCTTTCTAATGGAATGGGTAATTCTATAAATTATTATAAGAACATAAGGAATGAATTAAATAAGATCCTATCCTAACGCTATGAGAGTTTATCAATGTCTATGTAGTCTATTGAGATACATTTGGATTAGGGTTGGGATGTTTTAACTTGTAAGGATATCGTTTTTTTCTTATGGTTCCTTATAATTATTGTATAATTAGTGGAAATACCCAACACAAAATTTGGAAATGGATATTATAGTCCATTCCTTGTAGACATGGAGTCTTTTTCTCTTTGGTATCAAATTCATAGTGTATATAGATTATGAGAATCTAAAAATCATTTTATTATAATGAGATTTAATTTTAAAGTAGTGTGGAAGGATGTAGTATATGTATGATATTTAATTCAACTCGATTTATAAACATGGTATAATTTATAGATGATTTATTGAGTAGAAATTCATATGCACATTTATCAAAATCTGTTTCAGACCAGTGGAAATTAATGGATTCTATATTGGATATGTATCTAGATTACAAGGACCTAGGTGATTTTGCAGTTATCTTAATAATTTATTTTGTTCCTAATTTTTGTGAGAAGGTTATTGTTACATAGAAACCCAATAAAAATTGTATTTCTATGAGTTTAAAACTCAATGGTGGAGATATAATTATGGGTTGGAGGATTCATGTGAGTTCTGTCTTGTGGTTTATAGTTTGGATGGTCGTACCTTAGGCTTATGAGGGACATATTCTTAGTTCCATCCAACATTGAAAATTGGATTTTCATTTGGAAATATATAATATTTATAAACTATTGAAAGAATAGTTTGGTGGTTTGGGATGAAAAATTATATAAAGAATTATTTATCAATATTCCTGATATGTTGATAGGTAAAGGCATAACATCAAAGACAGGTGGGTATATTATAGTATTTACTGATTCTTATTTGGAAATGGGAGCAAATAGATATGAATCTTTTAACATGTCTACCATATATGGTTAATAAACATGATACCATATGGGTGATTGTGGATTGAATAAAAATTATAGATCACTTTATCCCAACTGATGAAATTACTATAGTGAAAGACTTCTCCAAAGCATATATTCATGAAATTTTAATGATTGAGTGTAATTTTGTTTGATTGTTTTTGATTGAAACTACATTTATATTTATAATCTATATAAATCTTTATAGAAATCCCTTAGAACCAAGTTTAATATGACCATGAATTATCATCCTCAAATGGATGGAAAATATAAAAGGAAAATCCAAATTTTAAAGGGAATGCTTATAACAAGTGTGATGGATTTTTGATGATCTTTTTAGGGGAATATACATTAGTGGAGTTCTCGTACAATAACTATTATAAATAATCAATATATATGGATCCTTTTGAATCATTTTTTTGTGTTCCCTTATGGTTCTCCAATATGTTGGCTAGAAATAGGTGAGACATTACTAATTGTACATGGCCTTGTGGAAGAGAAAATAGATAAGATTTAGTTGATTTAAAAGAGAATGGAGATGAATCAAAGTCATCAGAAACCATAGTATAAGAAGCATCGATGACCAATTTCATTTAATCCTAGTGATCATTTGTTTTTGGGAATCTATCTAAAGATTGTTCATCATCTACCTGGTGAGTAGGGAATGTTTTCACCTTGGCACATTGGCCCTTTTTAGACACTTTAATTATTTGGTCATGTGGAATATCAGTTGGACTTTCCACCAAGGTTTAGTTTAGTGCATGACGTGTTTATTTAATCTTAGTTGAAAATGTACAAAGTTGATCCTGACCATGTGATTTGATTGGGTCACATTGAGCAATAGTTAGATGATATACTGATTCCTATGATGGTATATTTTATGGATGACAATGATAAGATATTTTATTTTAATATCATTGGTATAATGCATGTTTTATGAAAATGTATTCTGATTTTTGAAGAAACATGAAATCATGGGATGGAAATGTTATATAATTGGCCCAAAAAATTTCATGACCATAATAATGTTCTATATTCTAGGGATAAAAATTCCATTTTTGGGAGAATCTATCACTAGTAGTTTTGGGAAAAAACCCATTATTAATTTTTTTTGTTTCTATATAATTCTAAAGTTATGTTTCAGGAGGTACCAAGGTTTTTAATTAATATTTTTGATTATTTTATGAAGTTGCATGATTTGTGAATGATTTGTATAAACCATTATCGATCTTTACGAAACCGTGAAAGGTAATATAGTGGGAATCTAGAAGGATCACATTTGGTGCATGTTTTAGCTAAATCATACAATATCCCAAGGGAAACCATTATTCATGAAACCTTGGGAAAATAATTATTAACACATAGTTTTTCTAACTCTATGTGACAAAAGTGAGAGGTGTGTCCTTCATATAAGATCCTTGCATGGTTGGGGAATGATTTTTTAAACTATGAGACCTAATCATGAAATATTCATTTAGAAACCCTTAAAATGTGGATTCCAAACTAATTAAGATACCAAATCCTATTTAATATCCTAATAAGTCAATAACACAAATTAATTTTTCTACATATTCCTTGGAAACAATTCAATTCCCTCCGAAAGTGATTCTATGCTGAATCATAGAGTGTTAAAGGTTCGTATTCATCAGTAAGTACCCATTATTCCTAGTTCATATTAGATACATTATTCATATCATTCCTGGAAAAATAAATATAATCTATTAGGGAGATATATTATATTATATTTAAATATTTCCAAAATATATTTTGATTTAGTGAAGGGAATGATGTTTATAATAATATCTTGAGGCATCATATTGTTATTCACCATTTTTGTGAACTATGTTTTAGTAGATACATTCTGTATTATCCCCAATTTACCGAAAACATGAAGGATTAGTTTTTGTGAAATTATTCTCTTAAAATGGTTATGAAATCCTTGTGTTATTTTAGATAAAATCATGTTTTGGTTCTAAATTTATAACATGGGGACAATGGATGGATATTTGGAAACACAATTTTTTTTTACAATTTTAAATTTATGATTTTAAATTTTCCATTTGTTTTTTATACATGTGAAGTGTTTTATATAATGAATTAAAGAATGTGAATGATTATTATTGAATCGTTTGTCCTGAAATTTGGTAGGCATGGTTGGCATGAGATTATTTTCTTTAGACGTGACCCTATTGATGGGGAATATGCCATTGGGACACCTTGTATTGTTCACCTTCTGTAGATGCGGGGGATTAATGATATACCACACATGAGTATGTAACTATCACTTATTCATTAATGGTGTGTCTATTTTTTTTGTTGATACATGGTTATGGGGTTGCCAAATAAATTGACAAATGGTTTAAAGGATTTGTTTTACTATTTTCCATGGAAGATTATTTAATAATTTGAAATAAACTATTTTTATTCATTAAAATAGTTTCATATAAATTATTCTAATTTTATTCCAAGTGGCTTAAACTGGGAAGTAATAGGAGAAATCCTTTGGTGTTTGGACCCACCCCTTTCTTAGGCACCATTGTACATTTACATATGTTATCGATTAAGAAAAATGTAATGTAAAGGTATCTCAGTTCTTTAGGGATTCTCCATGATATCAAGGTAATAGAATGTGGAGTTTGATCTTAGATTGGATTGTTTTTGTTTTAATTGATGGCACTTATGAGTTTTGAGTTTTGTGGTCTTTTCATTTTATTCAACTATATCTTTTTTATTCTACATATCCAATGATATTTTCTTTTTATTTTTTATTTATTCATATTTATTTTGTAAAAATTTATCATATAGAGGTTTGTATAATTATTGTTTAGGTTATTTGGATGTGTCTTCATTCATTGGTAAAATCATCCCCCTTTTTTATTGAGTCCCTTTGTATTTATTTAAAGTTATTGATGTCCACGAGATTTTACTAAAGGCGTGGTATCAAACCTATTACTTCTCAAGCCAATTAGGGAGAACATGATGTTATATTCACATATTAAAAATAATAATGGACCATTTATGAACACACAAAAAATCATATATAGTTTTAACATCATATTTCTCGAATTTCATAACTCAAAATGTGTATTTAGCCCTAATAATGATCTAAAATCACCTTATACCATACGGACAAATAGTATCACAATCGAGGGTTATAATTGAGTAGGTATCATCCTTTAACTCATGTTTCACAAAAATTATCCCAACTACGTCATGTGCCACACCACTAATAATGGGGTATAATTTTTATTAATAAATAATATTCTCTACAATATTAATATAAATGAACCTATTAGTAATTATACTTGTTTTGATTCTACAATTTTCTCATCATTTTCTACATTAAAAAAATAATATATTCTCCTTTTTCTTTTTACCTTCTCTCTCCTGAATTTTCATATGTTTTTCTATTTAGTGTGTTATATTATATTGGCACAATAACCAAAAAATATATATTTCTCAAGAAAAAATAAAACTAACATTAAAATTTTAATTTTAAATTAAAATTCATAATTCCATCATTCTTTCTCTATATTCAACATCATGTCAACTTCTACTTAATTATTCACTAATACTAAAAGGTTTATAGGTTATCACAACGTGTTTTTCTTTACCATGTAACAACACAACAATTACTTAACTGATTCTCCCCTTTAGGTATTTTTACTTTTTTTAATATGAAAAAATTATTTTCTCCCAGCCTACATGCTATTCTTTAACATATATCTCCATATAAAAAAATGTTACCACAAAAAATTTAATAAAATAATTTAATTTGTTTTTGTATAAATTTATTTTTAATAAATTTAGTTATAGAAAACACATGCATGATGTTTCATTTGTTAATTTTTAATTTTCTAAACCATGGAAATAATTTTTCTATAGATCTTAAAATAAAATTCATAATCATAACCACTAAAAATAAATATGTTCTATTGTGAGCATTAAGATTATTTCATATTAGGGTTTATGATGTAGTCTAATTTAAATAGATAGAATATGTTATGGACTGAACTCATAAAATCATACACTATAAATATCATTTATCAAATTTTCCATGGGAAATAGAATCACTGGGATTTTCCTTGACTATGGCCAATATAAAGTTCAAAAATGGAAACTTTAACACACACACACACACACACACACACACACACACACACATATATATATATATATGAGACATTCTTGTTTATCGAGATCACATGACAAATAATGTATATTGAACCACCCAAATAATGTTTCACCACCACACACCTTACCCATTGGACATACACTGGTGTAATAAGGGGTTTAATATCTAGACCCTAGTATTAAGAATTTATGTATCTATTTTTAATAAAATAACTATTGTATTAATCATTTTTTAATTACCACATCTTATAAATATATATGTGATTAATTAATGTTTATTTATAAAAACTGAATTTTGATACAAATAAACTAAAATTTAATTTTTGGGAAATATATAGTTTTAATTAAAAAAATTTCATAAATCTATGAATTGTTGAAATAATTGTTTTTACCATGAAATATTTTTATTAAACAAAATTTAATAAAATATAAATAATAATAATATAATTTAATGTATTTCAATGTAATTTTTATAAGGGTTGAAAATATCTTAGTGTATTTAAAAATATTATTATCATATAAATATATATTTTTATTTAAAATAATAATGTCTCATATTAAAAATATTATTTTTTTGTAAAATTAAGATTATTTTTTGACATCATCATATCAAAAATATCAAATAGGGAATGTATCATTATTTTTTCAGTTTTTCAATGTCTTGGGTAATAATAAAATACATTATAAATATACATATGTGTTATGACATTATTATATACCAAACTTGATATAAGGAAAACTATAAATTGAATCGATGACCAAACAAAGATTTATATTTTTAAATTATTTGTTTTTGATGATATTTTATTTTTATTAAAAACCTTTTTCAAATCCTACAATACCTAAATTATACATTATGGTATTAAAATCATTTCATTATGAAGTTGAATCAAATCCACATAATAAATTTTATTATTTTTGCGTGGTTAGTTTTTACCCTATTAAACTATTAAAAACCACTCTTGTTTGAAAAAAACCATTGGAAAAAACTATGGTAGGGTTTGTGGTTTTTATTATGTTTTCACATAGATCCCAAAAACTAGTATAACAAATAACAATTAATCCCCCTATCATTTAATATAAATCCACACCCAACTACCCACAATTATTCACTCAAATCCCTTGAACTAAGAATTTACTATCCCAATCCCTATCTTATGCCCTCCTAAGGTGTTCCCATACTATTCAAAGTCCCTTCTTGTGGTTTTAGATACACCCTATCAAGGTAACATATTATCCTCCCCTTCCTTATATTAATTTAAATTCTTTGAATAAATCCTATTGAATTCAAAATTTTAATACTTTAATGTGTTTTTACACCCCTTTACTGTTATCATGAATCCCAATTAATAATATAACACCTTTCATCCTCATTAAACTCTTCAATGATAATTTGTGTACAATTGTTATTCCATTGAAATTATTCTTTGATTTTCCATGAAAAAATTATCTGTTGTGAATAGTAATATATATCTTTACTCAATGGTATTCACCTATCTTTACCTATAAATCATTTTTTGGGGAATACCTTGTATATAACGCACACTCCATAATTATGGGATTAAATTTAAGGAAATTCAATATTATGTTTTAAGATCAATGTGGAATAAAGATGAATTTACAAAATATGAATGTAATCGGTGGGCCTGAAGTCATATATCTGTCTATTTAATTTTGTAATGTCATTATATCTTTAGATACAATGTATATTTAACCTTAGTTTTGTCCCGACCCCCTCCCACCAAAGATGCCCCTCCTGAGCTGGCAATTACGAAAGGGAGATAATGACCCCTGAGTCCCACCTCTAGTAGGCCCCGGGGTAGTGACTAGCACCAAAGGTATGAGTTTTTCACAAATATGGGATGCATTACCCTTTTTATTTTTAAAGATTGGGAAATAGTACAAGTCAACTACCAAAAAAAGGAAAAGGGAAAGTGTATAGAAATAAACCCAAACTGATCCCACATGCATGTTTAAACAATTTTATAACAAGGTACAAGTACAAGAAAGATCAAAGTACAATACCAAAAGAAAAAAAAGGTACAACAACAACAACAAATCCAATTGTCTGACTAGTAGGGTCCTGTACGGCCCTGGTAGTCCTCCTGGAAAGCATAATGTAAACATAGGGTGAGCATACAAGTATACTCAGTAGGGAAACCTAATGCTCTCGTGCACAAGTGGGGAGACATTCTAATGTCTCGTGAGAACAACAGAAGAAACCTAGAAAGGAATTCTATCCACCCAACCTCACCAGACACACTCACCAAAGCACAATCAAAACATGTAGTAGTATATAAGAACAAGAGTGTTGGGTACCCCACACCATTTCCCTTTAGTTAGCTACTCTTCCTAAAGGTGAACGTCCTGACGCTGCCAAACTCTCCCCGCCTGCACACACCTGGGCCTCACAACCACGTATCCCTCCCGCACACACGTGGGCCTCACAACCACGTATCCCGCCCGCACACACCTGGGCCTCACAACCACGTATCCCGCCCGCACACACCTGGGCCTCACAACCACGTATCCCGCCCGCACACACCTAGGCCTCATCCCGAAGATTTTTGGGAAACAGTAGAACCTGCCCGAAGAGTCTTGGGCTAAAACCACCCCAATTAAAACCTACCCGAAGAGTCTTGGGTGTAAGGTCGCCTCAAGACATCACATCCTAGGGGAGAAGGAGCAGGAAGGAGCTAGTAACTCAGGGGAAAACACCCTCTCCCATAAAATGGGTGTGTTCAACACTATATGCTCAACATGGGTGGGGTGCGATAAAACACAAAAGATACAGATATATGTATATATATATATGTATACCAACCACACAACCCAACCTATGGCTTCTAAGAAGAGAAACTGAGCACGTGCCTCAGCACTACTACTATAAAGCATGCATACAACAACCAACCCCAACCCCATTTAGGATTTCACGTTTCAGTAGAAATAGTTTATTTAGTTCCATAACTACTGGGAAACTATCCACAACCAACCACATCAATCATTCGTAAAACATATCCATGCCATCCACAAATCAAGTTAGGAAAACACAAGCAGCACATCAATCCCTTCTTATCAACCAAGAAACCCATTGATTATTATTCCTGTTTCATTACCACGCCCCACCATTCATTAACTCTTCCACTTTTATTTAATATTCACAACCCATATCCCGTTCACATTTAAACCCAACCCTACACCCCGCTGCCAACCACCATAACCACAACTGTACCGTACATCATCACCCCTTTAATACCATTTATTGCAGCCCCGCTGCCCGTTACCAACACAACATTAACACCAACCCACAACCAAGCCAACCGCAGCCCCGCTTCTCACCCGATCCACAACAACCCCCAAAACACCCCCATCACATGCCACACAACCAAGCCAACACCCACATGTTCATTATTCCATTTTGTTTAACCAGGGTGATCACACAAGGGTTCCAGATTTTAAACATCCAACATTATGTGATTAACCAATTTCAAAATTCCCCAAGGTTTCCATCCATAAGGAAAATACAGAAGGGGAGGAAAAAATTTAATTGCATAAGCAAAGGCCCCCAACGAATGTTATTTTCCGTAGGTAGAAGCTCATTCAATTCATAACATAATATCACAAGATAAAAAGTAACAACAATCACAACTTCCCATCCCCATTATTTAACCAATTATTATCTTTATTTAAAGGATCAACTTTTTCTCATGAAAACAAGAGGATACCCACCCTGCATGATGCACAAATTAGAGAGACGAAGGTAAGATCCCTACCTCAATAAGTTCCTGATCACAACGCTCCCTCGAATCAACCTTAGAAGACGACCGTCGGTTTCCGTCACTTCTGTCGGGTCTCGGAAAAACCTCCTCGGGTGGAAGTCGGAAAGGAAAGGCCGAAGGAAAGACAACAGATCCTATCTCGAAAGCTCCACCTCTTTGTTACAATCCCGTGGCCACTGACGGATCGTGAATCGGAGCTCGGATGAAAAAGTTATGGAAGAAAGAGCCTTTGAGTCTCTTGGGAGAGCTCTGCTCAGAAGAGAGGGGAGGAGAGGGGTGAGTTGAAAGGAGGAGGGGACCCCTCCTTTTATAGGCATGAAAAGCAAAAGTACACAGCGTGTACTTTATGGTACACGACGTGTACTCGGTTCTTTCACACGGTCTCCACGCGGCTTCCAACACGGCTTCACGGCTGTTGACTGGTCAACACACGGTTTGAGGGTAATGCATACGAGGGGAAGGACTACACGACATGTAGTTTGGACACATGGTGTGTACTCCTTTATTTCACACGGCAAGGACACGACTCCAATAGGGTACATGACCGTTGACTGGTCAAAACACGGTTTGAGGGTAACGCATAAATGGGGAAGGACTACACGGCGTGTAGTTTGGACACACGGCGTGTACTCCTTTATTGCACACGACAAGGACACGACTCCAACATGGTACACGACCGTTGACTGGTAACACGTATGCAGGGAAGGACTACACAGCATGTAGAACTGGTCACACGGCCTGCACCGATTATTCCACACAGCAAGGACACAGCTTGCAACACGGGGTATACCCGGAAAGGGAGTACACGACGTGTACTCAAACTACACGGCGTGTAGTTTCAAACTTCTGGAAAGTTTGGAAAATTCCATTTTCCCTCTAGAACACTTCTTGACCTTATTTTTGACAAAGGAATGGGTCGGAGAGGTCCGGGCCATTACAGTTTTTCTTAGGATCACTATGTTGATGTCTCCTAGTTAGTATCCATGTATCATTGAGAGGGGAGGGTGGTGAATATATGATATATTTTTCTTTTATGTTTCATTTATTTTGAAACAAACTTTGCCTCCTGTTAAAGAGTTCATTCCCTACCTAAAATAATCTAAAGACACACCCATATGAATACTAGAATTTATAAGGTTCCATACTCAACAAGAGTAGTTACATACTTGGTATGGTATGGAAAAAAATCCAATACTAGACAATCCAATAGAAAACAATCCTTTTGTGTGGAATAAAATGAGTACGATATTCCCTTAAACTCATGTAGCACTAAAAAAATAATCCAAAAGGGTGTGTGATTATCCTTGAACAAAATGATTCCATTTAATGTTTTGGTGCTTCTTTATCAGCTTTCACAAATTTATTCTTTGAAAATAATTATTCTCTTTTCTACCCAGAATCTGAAAGAATCTTCCTTGAGTCATCCATGAACTAAATTGAATCTTCCAAGAACTAACCTACCCCATCCAGGAACAACATATATCCTCTGTGTATTGTGTAGAGTGAATGCCTCATGGACCTCCTTCTTCCTCCATGAAGACTCACTTCTCTATGGATGGAAAATTCACTATGTACTGCTGGTGCTCTATGTATATCATCCACATAACACTTTAGCATACCAATTCTACTTCTATGAAATTCCTTATTCAAGGGAATGATTCTTCATATTCCACAAACTTTTTATTCTTTTAAAGACAACTTATTCCAATACAGGATCTCTCATCTACTAACTTCTTCCATTTAAGGAATTACCACTCATGAACTCTTCCATACATAGCCAAAATCATCCTCAGAGCAAATATGTTCACTTATAAAAATAACTCACACTTTAATGATAGGATTAGAGAACCTTAGATAGGAAAATTTATCCTCGTAATCAACTAATCTGAGATTTATTGAATCGTTGGTGTGTTATAGTCTTCACTGTGAACTGAGATTCTCTCACAAACCATAATTGTCCAACGAACAATTTTCATCCCTGAACCATTTCAGAATGTTGTAATTATACCACCTTTATTATTTTCGGTTAAAAAAATCAGCACATCATTTTTAACAAAAGATAGACTTCACCGCAAACTAATAACCCCCCACATACTGCAAGCCTCATGAAAACAGTGATGCACCTATGAACCATTTTACATATGTGGTCCCCATAATTTTCTTCATGAAATCCTTCATTTTATGAATTTCTTTGCCACTCTACGTACCTCCCATGCCTTCCCTGAACTTTTCTTCATGATATATGTACCATACGCATACTGTACTCTGTATACTCCTTTTAAAAAATGTTTCTTTTTCCAAAATGAAAACTCTATATTTTGGGGCCCAAAAATTTGGCAAACACTGGGAAACAACACCACCTTAAAAATTGCATCAGAAGGAACACCCACTATTCTTCACTATCTTATATATTATTCGATAAAAATTATCTTTCATCATGAACCTCATAGGTCATGATATATAGTCTTTGATTAATAAACTTTAGCATCGACAGATTTTCCTAGGAATGTATTGAAACTTACCTATATTAGATTGATATATTTCTTTCTAATTAAAGCTGAATATGTCTGGAAACACCTTTACTTATAATTTCCTTCTGAAATATTTTATCACAGGTTTTCCAAGAAACTTATCATATTTGTAAAATACAAATTATTAATGAATCATGAAATTTTCTCCATCCTCATAATTCTAATCTCATCTCATATTCTTCTTTAATTAGGATTCAAATTCATTCATCCAAATTTTATGTATCTTTTCTTTTTGCATGATCACCCTCAAATATTCATGTCTGCACATAATCTTTCATGTAGTAATGCATGTATCTTCATGAAATATCTTGCATGATTCTCAAAAAATATTTAATTATTGAATGACCTTCTTCAAATACTCAATTCCTTTTGGAGTATTAATTCAAATAAAGATCAATCATCTCCCTTTATCCAAAAGTGGACGGTTCTTCAAACACCTTTGATGTTATAAAAAATGGGTCACCTTAGACACAAGTTCTTTGAGCTAATTATTAGTCCACCAATCATCTTATTTAACAACATGGACAATTTCATAAATGTGTCATACAATGCTATGAATCCATAACAATTATCTAGGCATCATAAATTTAGCTAACCTCTATTAACTTTGGATATACTTCTTCATTTTGATCAATATTGAAAACTTATGACATCCTTTGACAAAAAATATATATCTCATACAAAAAAGTGGTCCCAAAAATACCCCAATTTTATTTGTTGGAAATAATCAATTTTCTCTCTCAAATGAATGTGTCAATGTCAATATGTGAATCTTATCTCACTTTTAATATTCTACATTCATTTCAGTTTATATTCCTCTTATTGAAAATAAATATAATGTTTATAGGAAAATGGTACCAATGAATACTTAAGAAATATGCCATATACAATTTCAATTTAAGTTTACTTGAGTTGTTATCAGTTCCGAAACAAGAGGATTTGATTTAGATGGGAAATATATCCATTACAAACTAATAATGATACCTTATTAAATGAGAACAAATATATGTATCTTCAAGGATTATTCACTTTGATTCTGGGATAAAATTAGTAAATATGAGATTAGTCCTTAAAAAACATGGAACACATTCACTCACTTCAACAAATAGATCAAAAAAATTCAAGTGAAATAGGAAGGGTAAGTGACCTTGGGTAACTTCCATTCTTTATATGTCACTGATTAATTTAGTTACTTCCCGTTTGTTAGATAATATTTATTTTGAGTCACCAAGGATGAGAGATTATGAAATGGAACAAATTTTTCATTGACATGATCAATAAGAAATTTAAAGAATAATTGAATTTGATATCAAAAGAAATAATAATTCTGACAGCTTGTTCATTTGTCTCCACCTTCAGGGAAACACTTCACATCATATTCATAGTGGTTGATGTCATCAAGAATTATGATCAATCCAAGATATAGTCTCCCTTATCCAAGATATCTAGAATAGGTCATCACATTCTTCATCTTCAAATATTATTTACTTCTCAGGTTCTCCCCTATGAACTTTCTTCACATTAAATCTCCTATATTATAAACACAAATACAATATACAAATATTTCTGGGAATAATGTGGATCCTCCTTACTTCATCAATATGAAAAGCAAGGTTGATATGGTTTTCTAAAAAAATATACTCCTTTTCTCTAATCTTCATTCTTGCACATTTGAATATCTATTGTGAATTATGTTGAGGTAGCATGAATTTCTCCATATCATATTATTCTTTGTGTGGATAAATTTTATTTTTAACCACTTTTATGTATGATACATAATTAATCCTATTTATGACCACATATTCTTTAGGTAATAAGGTTAAACAACCTTTTTATGTATGAATATATTTCTTACATCTCTCAAACATAAATTATTTAACAAATATGTCCTAACATATGTTATGATATCTCCATGGAAATTCTAGACTTATTCGTATGATGTCTTGTTTTAGGTTAATGCTACATTATAATTTTACCTTGATGTAATAATATTATATCATGATATTATGTTAATTTTTATGATTCTAATCCTTTTATATCACGTTGATAATATTATTAACTCAATTGAAATATTGTTATCAATTGTTTTGTTGATTACCACCATATTAAAATTTATAACTAACCCATTTCTTATAAATTTCATCTGGTTATCATGTGCATTTTTAGAAGGCTAATGGAATTATAAGGTAATTTAATAGAGATTTTATTAATATCCAAGTAGTTCTTATTCATATTTTGGTGATATTAATCTAATTACCAAAATACAATAGACCTACTCATCTTTTAGGATTTTATTATTTATTTATTTATCTAATATGTCTTGAAATAAAGTGAATAACAAATTTGGGTTTTAATTTTTCATATTAGTGAAGGGACTGGTTATTTATCAGTATTATTATTTTTAAACCATACTTATATCCTTTGGGATAAAAATAAACAAAGGAAAACAACCCTAAAATTTGTAAATGTATATAGAGTGTTCTTTCCAAGAAACAAAATCCCTAACTAGATACTAAAAGTGGTTGTGGATGAAAAAACATTATAAACATGAAATAATTAGTATAACAATATCATGATTTTATTAATACAATTCAAATTTAGTTTTATAACTTAATGACCAATTAGTTTAGTGTCTTGGATACATTATATTTAATTAAATTATGTTGTAAAAATTAAAAGCATTTATCCATCATCATCTACCTCTAGTCTCTTTTAATACATATCACATGATGCAATCGACCTCATAACCTAGGGAATCAATACATAATAGATGTGAGTGCTCAAACACCCACAAAAGGGAAATCATATCCCAAATTATTAGATTATAAATGTGAAGGATATCATGTGGAAGATAAATATCTTAATAATATATATAGACCCCTTGGTTGATAATCATAAAACATGATTATCCAATATGATATCAAAAAGAGATTATTTGTATAAAATATATGACCTACGTCAAAATAAATATCAATAATCATAAAATATGAGACCATGACTTAAAGGTTATTAATTATTAAAAATATTTCATAATCCAAAAAACATTGTATTTTATGGAAATGAAATTAACCGTGAAATTTTTTAATGGAATGATAAAATATTTGGAAATGTGGAAAAAACATAAGCATACAGAATAAATAAAACTTCTTAGGGTAAGTATTATCCTCCCATAAACCATTATAATAGGGATAAAACCTCCCATGTACCCTTTTGTCTTTTGGATAAATCCTCCCATATAACATTTTCTTTGAATATATCATATTTTTTACAATGTTTCTGGGTTTAAAGCCTCTTATGTAACCTATTTGGATGGGTTAAATCCCCTTGTTTATCTCATTGGGCTTGGAAAATTCCTCCCTAATAGCTATTTACAATAGAAAACTCATCATTTATACCCTTTTATTATATAAGTTATAAGAATAAATAAATTTATTGGAGGGATATTTAAAACTACACCTATCATCATTCAATTAATTTTTTTGATTAATAAAAACGAAATCATAAACATATCATAATGAACCAATATAAAAATAGTATTTAAATAATAATTACAATGGATATTATTAAAATTTTATATAGAATACAAAAAAATATAATTTTTTATAAAGTATTCAAACGGTATAAAATAACATCATTAATTAAATTGTTTCAAAATGATAACATGATCACCAAAAATAATCGCAAAACAAGAATTAAAGGGATCACAAGACATGAAAAATTGCATTTTCAAAAATAAAAAATATCATAAAAATATATTGTGGGTGATTGAAATATAACTTCATATATGATATAAAATAGTGTGTAAATTTAAATGATAATAAAATAGTTTTAGAATAAAAAATTTTCAAAAAATTATAGTGAAAAGTACAATAAAATAAATTGCGAAGGGGAAGAAAGGACATTTGGAAATATTAATATATTAACACCAAAATAAAATATTATTGAAAATAAATTATGGTTTTAAAAACTAGAATTTAAAATTCATTTAAAATTGTTTAATTTTAAAATAATATTTAACAATGTATGCAATAAAATGACATAATAATTATGAAAAAATGAAAGGAAAATACTTTCAAGGTTTTTACGATTAAATAGAATCATTAATAAAATAAAATAAAATAAAGAATTATATTTTCCTTATAAGAAGTGAAAATACATTGAATATATTATTCGTAAAATAAATATTTAATTATATGACCTTGGAATGTACATAAAAGTTAAAAAAGAAAAATATATAGAGGTTGATAAGACTTTTTATTTGGAAATGACTGACAAAAAATTATGAACATTTCAAAATAACATTTTTGAAAGACCACATATTGAAATGGTATTAAATTTTATTTATAAAAATAGTTAAATAATAATTAAAATAATATAATATAATATATATTTAATTTCTAAGAATAGAAAAAAAAAATTTACATTAAATTTAATTTGGATATGGAATAAAAGAATAATTTTTTATATGAGAGTTATTCTTAACAATGGTAAAATTTTATTTTTCAAAAAAATATCAATTAATTGTATACTAATATAGAGAAGTAATTTTTATAAGGAACCAAAGTAAATACATTATAGAAATGTTAATGGGTAATATCACATAAAATCAAGAAAATTATTTTATTTTATGAAATTCTATGACCTAGAAAAAATAATTGAGTTTAAAAAACTCCTTACAAATTTTATAAAATTCAAAGAAAAACCCCATAATAGGTATAAAATTTAATATATAATTGAATATTATAAAATATAATATTATTATGATAAAAAATGAATATAGGGAAGTACTCACAATGATAAAGAGTAAAAATGGTGTACAAAATAAAAAAGTCTCAGTAGATTCAAATTTGAGATAGAAAACCCATTACAAACTAGGTAAATATTCTATAAAATACACCATAAAAGAAAGAAAAAGTAATTAAACATAGAATGACATGACTAAAATATAATTCATGGAATTTTAAAATAAATAGGTAGTATACACACAAGTTGAATTATATTTTTCTTACATAAATATAAAGTTTGTCTCAATGAAGGGAAATTGAGATGAAACCCATTTTTTCATTACATGACCCTATGTGGACTGCATGGCTAACATTATGCTAAGAATAGAAACCTATGATTTCAACTAACTAATCTTGGTCCTTGTAGGAATCCATCAAATGTCCTGTCATTTTTATAAGACATCATATGTGGGGGAATAACATATGCAACAGTGTGTATAGACATACCTAGTATGATCCCCCAAAATAACCAAAATAATAATCAAAGAGATAGTAAAATCGTCAACATGAAAGAATTGAAATCAGTATATAAGAAAAAACAATAATAAAAACCCATAATACTAAATATAAAAACAAAATCATAAGGTGAGGCCATGTCATCACTGCCAGTCTATGATTTATTTGTTGGATCATAAGTAAAACTTGTCAGTGATAGCTCACTCCCTAGGTATTTCTATCACTGATGGTATAAATATGAGAGAATATACTTGTGGGGTCATTATATGAAAAATAAACAATGAAATTTAGTGTTTATTTATAAAATATTCAGTCAATATGTCTATAAATTTCTTGAAGATAGTAGGCTTCAATACAAAGATAGGGAGCATAACCGTGATATAAGTTGTATTCTTGTCCATACCTAATGTAACCCATTTAGATGGGGATCCCCCTACCTAATATTCAAAATTAATATTCCTAACCTAATATAAGGACCCAACCTTAAAACATTACTTAATATTGAATTAAATTGAATCATTCACATTGAGGATCTTTTCAGGTTTAGAGTTTTAGAGAATTAGGAAATAAATATTACATCTCAAATATTACAAAGTAGACACATCTACTCAACATCCATTTTTTTTCACAAAATAAAAACTCTTGAACAAAAGAGTCATGTCTAGTTCTTGTCTTAGATTGCATGACATTTCCTTGATACCATCCTCGAACCTATTCCACTTTATGTCCTGTGAAAAACATTTCAGAAAAACATGGGATGAGCATAAAAAGCTCAGTAAGGGTTATAACAATACGGAATGAAAACATTAGTCCATTTATTCAAATGAATCAATGAAATCATACTTTACTCATAAAACATAAGCAATTTAACATACCTCATGAAATCATAATATTTATGCATAACTCAATAGAAATCATAAGACATAAAGGTAACTTGAGGCATTCATAACATTCTTACTTAGGGAGTAACCCTCATGGTTACGTTTAAAATTCCCATCATAGTATATTCCCTAAATATCTTCGGAGAAACCTTAGTGTTTAAATCTGTCGCGTTACCCAATGCATTGGAGAGCTATATCGGGCTCACCCGCCCTTAGTTTATCACGGAACCATCCGTCTTCATAAACAATGCCCAAGAATCATAACATAATGATAGCACATAACTAAATAAAAAATTAAATATAACATTCCCACATTGCAATAACAATATAACATTTTAAGATATTGAAATAATGAATCCATTCCAAAAAAACCATTTTCAAATCCATTTAAAACATTTAATAAAGGGATTCTTGAATCAAAGTGTCCCATACCACTTTGAAGCTTTTAACATTTTAAACCATTAATATCCATATAAATAAATCCATAAAATAATTTTGAAAACATGGATATTATTGAAAAATATTTATAATAATTGATCATTAAAACATTTAAAACGATATTTTTGTTAAAGGGTTTTTAACAAAATGAGAGACACTTGAATACAATAATTGATGAATAACATTTAATCAGTACTTTATAATATCATGATAATAAAGGGATTCATGACATAATATTCCAAAGGACATTATATACACAATATAAGAGTGAATTGGTGCATAACAACAATGAAGTCTCAATAGACATGTAAAATGAGATGAAATCCCTTATAAAGATGGTATCCTTAAATTAAGGATAAATCAATCTCATAAATATGTGTGGAAAATATAAATACACCCAATATAAGTGGATATTAAGTGTAAAACAATCAAAGGTCATTAACACATATTCAATGGATGACATATTCAACAACTACATGATGAACCCAAAGAAATCGAAATTAGGTTAAGAAGTTCCCTTGGTAAAATTCGACAGCCTAACGTCCTCAATTTAAAATTCATAAAAAATTTTGATGAGAGAGAAAATGGTATCTCATAACATGGACATAAAATTTACATCAATAAGGATATATAAGAACATATCACAAAATAAAAATATGTAAATTAAAAGACATAACAAAACAAGTCCTTTAAAAAGAGGAGGGTGAAAGGTTCCCTTGCCTATTTGGGTAACTTTCGAAACGTTCACCCCATGAAAGAAGGACCATACAACGTTGGTATAAATACCCATAAAAGAAATTATATTACACAAAGAGTATAATAATGGTATGTACATACACCAATCAATATAAATAATGGAAAATGTAGCATAAATCTCACGGGAATAAAAGTGAGATGAAAAATCCATTACGAGAACTCGACAACCTAACGACGCCACTTAAAACATCCAAAAAATGGATTGATGGAATAAAATACGGTCTATAATCCTATGAACATAGTAATTACAGTAAGATTAATATAAAATAACATCCCCTAACACAATATTGTGGAGCTTAAAGTAAGTTACATAAAAAGTGTACTTAAAAATAAAGAGAGTGGTAGGATCCCTTACCTCATGTCCAGCTTGTCTTGTTCGTTTCTTTATATTATTGAATAATAAACTTTGGTTAATTTATAATTTCTTAAGGAACTCATTTAGGTATTTTTATTCAGTTCATATAACATATTATAATGTTATAATAATTGGTTAATAATGTGAGTTCATATCAGACGTTTTTGTCGATGTTTGGTACATGAGTCAAAAATGAACTTGTTTGAAAATGATTGTCCATGTAGTTGTAAGTAAATCATCTACAGAATAGTATTAATGACATAAAAATAATATATATCCATTAAATATTCATTTTATACTATTCCATAACATTTGGAGATAAAAATAAATGAAATGCACCATTCATGGAGACAGTAGTCCGTATGTACGCATAAACGCTACTTTCATTTCTCTGTCATATTAACGGAATTAAAAAAAAATTAGAGATACATATATTATAATTCCAGTATAAAATATATGTTATATAGGTCACATATGTTTATTAATATCATTCTTTATACATTCCATGTATTGCATGAACGAGTCACATCACTTGAGGGGGCGGTAGTCCACACTTCCTTGTATGAAATTATCGCATTTGCACAAAATGAAAAGTATAAAGGTATGTTTTAAATATAAAATACTGAAGAAAATAGATACAATAAATATAATATATATCATATAAAAATATTTCCATATTAATGGCCACCATGATAGGAGGTAGGAGAAGATATAACAATAATCGTTTCGTGAGGCAGTAATTCGCCATCCACAGAAACAATATGTTTTTTTACTATTAGACGGAGGTGTGTGTAAGTGTAGCTCTAATAATTCTGATAAAAACATTCTAGTATATTGAAGATACCAGTTTTTTTACAAAATAAATGAATAAAAATAGTTTAGGGGGTTGGAAAATCAAAATAAAACAAAAGAACATTAGGGAAGACTTTACCTTTAAATTGGATAACTCCCCTTGGTTTGAACCAAAAGGGTTTCTTAAAGAGCTTTCTGACTAAGGGAAGGCTTAAAGGATGAGGAGAGATATTTGGAGAGAAATAATGGGTAGATATTGGCCGAGCCAATGGCTTGAGAGGTGTGGGTAAGGTGGTAGAGGTGGGGGCCTTTTATAAGAGAAGAGGAGGGGCACTCTTGGAAAGTTATAAAATATTACTTTATTATAAACTGATTTTCGGATATTAAAGGTCCAAAAAGGATATATTTCAAGGATAAGGTGATAAGGTTTCGAAATCCACCAATACAGTAGGTTTGTGAGATTTTTAATACTTAAATTTTACCATATCTTTTCATTTTATTTAAATCGTTCACTTTTGAGGTAATCACTAAATCATCACGGTGTCATAAATAAAATAATTTATTTAATGTCTTAAAATTATAAAAAAAATATTATGATGTATGAAATATTTTTATATTTCTAATTTATATTCATAGTAAAAAATATTACTTCTATAACCCCATGTAATGTTTTTTTAATAAATCAATACATGTTTGTGACATTTTAATTTTTACTTTAAATAAAAAGTTATTAATGTCATTTTCCTACCAAAGTAGCTACATGGGGTCCCAATGTTGAACCATGGATTGAATGGGTCAGCCATGACTCATACAATAAGGGTTGTACATGTGTCAAGGCCATTTCATATTATTATAACATTATCTTTTCCTTAAATTACACTAATTACATTTAATCGCGATTAATAAAACTTAAAACATACTATTCACCAAAAAATTATTTTAATCACATTGAAAAAAATTTTAAATCCTAATGACAACCATGTATGTTGGATTTTTGAAATTAAAATCTTAGAAGTGGTAAAGTTTCATTTAAAAAAAAATCAGTTTTTTAACTACCACTTAGTGGTTTCAGTGTTCATCAAAAATTGAAGTTTTTCAGAAAAATACCAAAAATTCACCCTAAGCTATAATTGATATTCCAAATTCAAAAATTTTGTCTATTTTACAAAATTAAAAACATATAAGTTGAATTAATTAATTTAATAAGTAATTCCTGTTGTAAGAATAAATAGCGTGTTTTTATGAAACAATATATATCAAAAGATTGACACTAGTTTAAGTCCAATTTCAAAGTAAAATTAATTCCATTGACCACTATTGGATTAAATGGTAAAAATATATTATAATTTGATTTTATAACCAATTAAAAAGTTAATCTAATCATATAAATAAATTAGATTAAAAAGAGTTTTTGAATCAAAATACAACATTTTTCACTATTCATTAAAAAATGAACTTTATCACAAAAATACCAAAAATTTACACAAAGTAAATTTTGATGTCCCGATTATAAAGAAGAATTTTATTTGTTCCAATATAATGTATAAGAGTGACCAAAACTATATTGAAGAGGGTTAACCATCAAAAGGTGATAAATCGACCTTTTATTGAATTTCAGAGTATTTATGCTTAAAATTGAATTCTTTTCTTATTTTAAGCCTTTATCTTTTATTGGATAAATGTAAAAACATTTAAAAAACATATAAAATTATATTTTAGTTATTTCTATTCATTACCTCAAATACAATGTCTAGGCGTTAACTACCATTTAAAATAATAGTATTTTATTATTAGAGTGAAATGTAAGATTTCAAAGAAACTCGTTGTTGTGTATTGGGTACGCCATCGAGAATAGAGTTCAATTTAAAGTAATATTAATATTTTATTCACAAATATTAATAAATATGAAAAAGTAATACTATTTATTTACCTGGGATGTTACATCCTTCCCCCCTTTTGGGAACTGCGTCCTCGTAATTTTAAAATTAGGCTTGGAAACTTCATTGAAAGCCCCACATCGGAAATGGAGTAAATTAAACTATCACTATAAAATAAATAAAGGGAAGTAAAAAGGTCACTCAAGTTAACCAATACTAGGATTACATGTAGGAAAACATGGACATGGAAGAGAAAACAAAGGGTCATGTTCTGATGGAGAGTGATAGAAAACATGATTGGGAGACAGTTAACCACGAGAAAATCACAAACTTGTGATGGGTTAAACGGTATTTGATTCCCCAGTAAGAAAAGTTAATGGAAAACATTTTTGTTTTAAGTTACTTTTCATTGAGGAATTTATTTATGAGCTTAAATAAATCATAATGAAATATACTTACTTGTCGTGTAGACTCTCATCTTTTACTAGATTTCTATCACAAACTCATACTTTCTCCAAATGATGAGTATTTAGGATGACTTGTTCACATTAAGAGTGCTATAATAAACATATAGAGAATAAATTAATCCAAAAATGATAACTATATATTTACCATGTATTTAGACAAAAACCAAAACCAAATTTTTTTGTAAGAGCTAAAATAATACCCAAAAAAGGATAATTCATTATAAAAAGAAAATCTATTCTTAATCTCTAAAATTTGTCAAACAAAACTGAAAGTTCAATGAAGACCATTCGATAAACAAATTTTCCATAAAATTCATCAAAGTAAACCAAACTAAGACTGAAACCCATATATTTTAAGGATTTAATCCCATAATCTTCGAAGGTAAAATTAACATTTATCTCCAAATAACATCTGTTTATCTTAAAGTCTCATATTGAAAAGTAATTAACCTAATCATATATCCTCCATGATAGGTCAATATTTTCCTAGATAACCCAAAATGAACTTATTCTTCATTCATAAAATTATATAACTAAATATAATAAGTCATACTAACCAGGGAATTCACGTAGTCTAGTGGTAGGCGATCCGCCCCTGTCGCCCTTCAGTTGTGGGTTTTATTCCTGTGGCCTTACCAGATGTGACAGGTATCACCCATCCAATGAGTTGTACTTTTTATAAAACTCCAAATATAACCCTAACATGTTTTAACCTCAATGGTTTCCTTATACCTCAAATTTTCAACCAAATTCATTAAGATATCAACATATTAATCCTTGAAGTCTTATTTCACCACCATAAGATAATATAAAATGATTCCCAAAAATGAAGAACATCATACCTTGATCATAGTGTCCATTTGGTTTCATCGTCATCCTATTCACGTAGGTAGAAGGTCCATGCATTACAAAAATGATTTAGAGATCCTTTAAAATCCTTTTCTTCCTCCATCCAAATACACCTTCTACAACATGGGACAAATGGGTGTTCACAGAAAAATAGTTTCAGAAAATAATCATGTATGACATATAATTTCAAGATATCTGATAAGACATGATTTCTATAAAATAATCTGACTGAATTTGAGTTGAAACTTTCAATTAATGGTCCTTTTAAAATACCATAGGTATGTGCTGAGAGACTATATTTAAAATGCAAATATAAATAGGTTTCAAAAGTGTCTCCTTCTTCAGCACCTTCTTCAAAATCATAATATGCTTCAAAATATTGTGATAAGGTAAAATATTTGAAAATGCCTTGATAATATCTACCTTTCTTGAAAATATGAGAATAATGTGAAAATAGTATTTTTCTAAATACAACCCATGATCCACGATGATAACAAGGCATAGTGGAGGTGTTTGATATCTCAAACAGCTTCTTGAAAGTGATTTGTATGCTATAAAAAGTTTCACAATCATTCGAACATGACTTTGCAATAATTATTGCAATCAAGTCATCATGAAGAGATAAGAATGTCGTTTGAGATCCTCCTCATTCCACTTCCTTGATCTGAAAAAGTTATAAAACAAGGTTTTAAATAAGATAATAAGCATAGGGACTAATCATGTGTTTAACGAAAACTCATAATCCCTAAAGTTGTCCAAACTGACCTTTGATACCAACTATAAGGACCCAGCCTTAAAACATTACTTAATCTTGAATTTAATTGAATAATTCACATTGAGGATCTTTTCAAGTTTCAATTTTTAGATAATTAGGACATAACTATTACATTTCAAATATTTCAATGTAGACACATCCACTTAGTTTCCATTTTTTTCACAAAATAAAAACTCTTGAACAAAAGAGTCATGTCTAGTTTTTGTTTTAGAAGGCATGACATTTCCTTGATCCCATCCTTGGCCCTATTCCACTTTATGTCTTATGAAAAACATTTCAAAAAAACATGGGATGAGCATAAAAAGCTCAGTAAGGGTTATAAAAATACAGAAAGAAAACATTAGTCCATGTATACATAAGAATCAATGAAATCATACTTTAACCATAAAATATAAGCAATATAACATACCTCATGAAATCATAAGATTTATGCATAACTAAATAGAAATCATAAGACATAAATGTAACTTGAGGCATTCATAACATTATTACACAGGGATTAACCCTCATGGTTACACTTGGAATACCCATCAAAGTATATTCCCTAAATCACTTCGGAGAAACCTTAGCTTTTAACTCCTTCACGTTACCCAATGTATTGGAGAGCTATATCGAGCTCACCCACCCTTAGTTTATCACGGAACCACTCGTATTTACAAAAAAATCCCTAGAACCATAAAATAATCATAGCATATAACTTAATCATAAAAGAAAGATAACATTCCCACATTTCAATAACAATATAACATTTAAAGATATTGAAATAATGAATCCATTCCAGAAAACCATTTTCAAAACCATTTAAAACATTTAATAAAGATATTTTTGAATCAAAGTGTCCCATACCACTTTGAAGCTTTTAAAATTTTAAACCATTAATATACATATAAATAAATCCTTAAAAACATTTTGAAAACATGGATATTAATGAGAAATATTTATAAGAATAAATCATTAAAACATTTAAAACAATGTTTTAGTTAAAGGGTTTTTAACAAAATGAGAGACATTTGAATATAATAATTGAGGAATAACATTTAATCAGAACTTTATAATATCATGAGAATAAAGGGATTCATGTTATAATATTACAAAGGACAATATATACAACATATAAGAGTAATTGGTGCATAACAACAGTGAAGTCTCAATAGAAATGTAAAATGAGATGAAATCGCTTATAAAGAAGGTATCCTTAAATTAAGGAAAAATCAATCTCATAATTATGTGTCAAAAATAAAAATATACCCAATATAAGTGGATATTAAGTGTAAAATAATCAATGTTCATTCACACATATTAAAAGGATGACATATTCAATAACTACATGTTGAAACCAAAGAAATCAAAATTTGGTTAAGAAGTTCCCTTGGAAAAATTTGACAGCCTAATGGCGTCACTTTAAAATTCATAAAATTATTTGACGAGAGGGAAAATGGTATCTCATCACTTGGAAATAAAATTTACCTCAATAAGGATATATAAGAACATATCCAAAAATAAAAAGTTGTAAATTAAAAGACATAACAAAATAAGTCTTTTAAAAAGAGGAGGGTGAAACGTTCCCTTACTGATTTGGGTAACTTTCGAAACGTTCACCCCATTAAAGAAGGACCGTAAAACGTTGGTGTAAATACCCATAAAATAAATTATATAACACAAATATTATAATAATGGGAATTACATACACCACTCAAAATAAATAGTTGAAAATGTAGCATAAATCTCACAGGAATAAAAGTGAGATGAAAAATCCCTTATGAAAACTCGACAGCATAACAACGCCACTTAAAAATTCCAAAACAAAAATGGATTGATGGAATAAAATATGGTCTTTCATCATATTAAAATAGAATTTACAGTAATAGAAATATGAAATAACATCCCCCAACATATGGCAGATGAGCTTAAAGTAAGTTACATAAAAAGTGTACTTAAAAAGAAATAGAGAGGTAGGATCCCTTACCTCAAGTCCGACTTGTCTTTTTCGTTTCATTGTATTCCTGAATAATAAACTTTGGTCAATTTATAATTTCTTAAGGAACTACTTTAAATATTACTATTCAGTTCACATTACATATTATAATGATATAATAATTGGTTAATAATGTGAGTTCATATCAGACGTTTTTGTCGATGTTTGGTACATGAATCAAAAATGAACTTGTTTGAAAATGATTGACCATGTAGTTATAAGTAAATCATCTCTAGAATATTATTAATGATTTAAACATCAAATATATCCAGTACATATTCATTTTATACTATTCCATAACATTTGGAGATAAAAAGAAATGAAATGCACCGTTCATGGAGACGGTAGGCCGTACGTACGCATGAACGCTACATTCATTTCTTTTTCATATTAATGGAATTAAAAATAAATGAGAGATAAATATATTATAGTTCATGTATAATATATATGTTATATAAGTAAAATATTTTCATTAATCTCATTATTTATACATTCAATGTATTGTATGAAGTAGTCACATCACTTGATGGGGCGGTAGTCCACACTTCCTCGTATGAAATTTTCACATTTGCAAAACATGAAAAGCATAAATGTATGTTTTAAATATAAAATACAGAAGCATATATAGGAAATAAATATAATATATATCATATAAAAATATTGTTATCATAATGGACACCATGAGAGGTGGTAGGAGAAGATAGAACAATGATCGTTTCGTGAGGAAATAATTCGCCATCCACAGAAACAATATGTTCTTTAACCATTAGACGAAGGTGTGTGTAAGTGTAGCTCAACTCTTTCTCATAAAACAAATTCGAGTATATTTAAGATACTGTTGTTGCTACAAAATAATGGAATAAAAATAGTTTAGGGGTTTGGAGAAGCAAAATAAAACAAAAGATCATTAGGGAAGACTTTACCTTTAAAACGGGTAACTCCCCTTGTTTTGAACCAAAAGGGTTTCTTGAAGAGATTTCTGCCTAAGGGAGGCTTCTAGGATGAGGAGAGGGATGTGAAGATAAAAACTGGGTAGAGCTTGGCCTATCCAGTGGCTTGAGAGGTGTGGGTAAGTTTGTAGAGGTGGGGGCCTTTTATAAGAGTAGAGGAGGGGCACTCTTGGAAGGTTATAAAATATTACTTTATTATAATTTTTTTTTTCGGATTTTAAAGGTCCCAAAAGGATATATTTATAGGCTAAGTTGATAAGGTTTCCAAATCCACCCATCCAATAGGTTTGTGACACGTTTAAGACTTATATTTCACCCTATATTCTCATTTTATTCAAATTGTTCATTTATGAGGTAATCACTGCATCATCACGGTGTCATAAATAAATTAATTTATTTACTGTCTAAAAATTATAAAAAAATATCATGATGTAGGAAATATTTTTAGCTTTATAATGAATATTTATAGTCAAAAATATGACTTATATACCCCCATTTAATTTTTTTTAGTAAAATAATACATGTTTGTGACATTTTATTTTTTTTCTTTAAATAAAAAGTTATTAATGTCATTTTCCTACCAATGTGGCTCCATGGGGTCCCCAAGTTGACCCATGGATTTTCTTGGTCGGACATGACTCATACAATAAGAGTAGTACATGTGTCAAGGTCATTTCATATTATTATAACATTATCGTTACCTTAAATTACACTAATTACCTTTAATCACGATTAATAAAACTTAAAAGTTACTATTCACCGAAAAATTATTTTAATCCCATTGAACCACATTTTACATCCTAATGAAAAACATGTATGTCGGATTTTTGAAATTCAAATTACAGAAGTGGTAAAGTTTCATTTAAACGAAAAATCACTTTTTTAACTACCACTTAGTGGTTTCACTATTCACCAAAAATTGATGTTTTTTCAGAAAAATACAAAAAATTCACCCTAATCTATATATGATATTCCGAATTCATAAATGATGTATATTTTACAAAATTCAAAAAATTTAATTTTCATTAATTAATTTAATAATTAATTCCCTTTGTTAGAACAAATAGCGTGTTTTTATGAAACAATATATATCAAAAGGTTGACAGTAGTTTAAGTCCAATTTCAAAGTGAAAAAAATTCCAATGACCACTATTGGATTAAATGGTAAAAATATATTATAATTGGACTTTAAAACCAATTCAATTACTAATCTAATCATATAAATAAATTAGATTAAAAAGATCTTTTTAATCAAAATACAACAGTTTTCACTATTCATTAAAAAAATGAACCTTATCGGAAAAATACCAAAAACATACACAAAGTAAATTTTGATGTCCTGATTCTAAATAAGAATTTTATTTGGTCCAATAGATTTTATAAGAGTGACCAAAACTATATTAAATAGGGTTCACCATCAAAAGGCGATAAATCAACCTTTTAGTGAATTTTAGAGTATCTATGCTTAAAATTGAATTATTTTCTTATTTTAAGCCGTTATCATTTATTGTATAAATGTAAAAACATTTAAAAAACATATAAAATCATATTTTAGTTATTTATATTCTTTCCTTCCAATACAATGACTAGGCATTAACTACCATTAAAAATAATATTATTTTATTATTAGAGTGCAACGTAAGATTTCGAAGAAACTCGTTGTTGCGTATTGGGTACGCCATTGAGCATAGAGTTCTCTTTAAAGTAATATTAATATTTTATTCACAAATATTAATAAATATAAAAAAGTAATATTTTTTATTTACGTGGGATGTTGCACCTATCATTGAGAAGAAATGATAGAGGATCTCATCCCAAGCTATATGGAGGTATTATTGATACTATCTGAGAATAATCTGTTAAAAATTATTGTATCCAATTCTCATGACACAATGGATTAATATAACATGATAGGGATGGTACAAGGGAAGTTACCCATAGTAAAAAGTTCTATGGGTACACACCCATGCTCATACAGATTCCATTCTATTGAGTATAATAGATCTATATTTCCCTTAAATAAGTAAATGGACTATACTAGGTTTACATGGTGTGTCTCTCAGTGTCTGGAATTGCCCATGTCCCATTGTCTCACAAAACATGTTTTTCTACATATACACCTACAATTATTTTAGGAAATTAGTTATGTATTGGTATATTGGAATTCAACATGTTCCATATTCCCAAGACTATATACTATAGTTTTTCCCATTTACTTTGTTTATTATCATTTATCTTGGCTATGTGTATGTAATTTATGAATTTCATAGGGTGTAATCCGTGTCACATGGACAATAGTCGAACATGTTATAACTCAGAATCTTCCATGTTTCCAATCCCATGCACCATCTGAAGTATATTGATTATGACCTAAAACACAGGGTGCATGGGGCCATGTAGCATTTGGGTTGTGTACTCCATTTACACACCGAGATGGTAGTATAGGTGTCACATAGTTTATGGGTACCCACACAGTGTGTGATATTTTACTCAGCAAGAATCTATAACCATCAAATATAGGGGAATATATAGAATGTTTTCTTTATAAAACTCACCTTGTTTATTGTGTTTTTATAGAGAATCTTTTTTGTTCTTATTCCTTCTACATCATTCCACCACAACCATTATATACATAGGAAAACAAATTGTTTTGGGAAATATAAAATAGTTCAAAGATGTTGGATTTTGGCCATTCTTTAATGGGAAATCAACAATAATCGCCACACTGAAGCACCAAGTGGTCCATATTATATGAGCTCGACCATCGGTAGAAAACATGTATCACCACAGTCACTGGTGATCATATTCCATCCATACATTTCTTGGGATCTCTAATAATATCACCTTTAATGGGATCCACTGAATATGGTTAACATATCCACTATTACATGATCCATCATTGGAATATATTAATCCCTTCCATTCCTTCACTATATATCATAAAATCCCAATTGGAACCTGTGACCATGATCAATTGTTCTAATGAAAGAACATTAAATAATCAATCCTCATGTGTGTCATTAAACCATAAATAATTTAAAATATGGATTATGAATGTCATGAAAAGGGGGAGAAGGGCACCTAAAACAATGTGATCATAGAAGGATGTTCCTCTTCATTTGTCTCTAATTGACCTAATCCACAAAGAGATGGATTATCATAGAATATTCATTCCAAATTATAGGGAATTAAAACAAAAAACATAACTAAATGATCATCATATAAATAAATTTTATTGAGAGTTTGAATCTTGTTGAAAATTGGGAAATGAAAAAAATGATTAAATGAATTGAAAAAAACACCCAACATTGGGTTTGGATCGATCACTGACAAATAAATTTTATGCATATTTTTTGTTTTTGTGACCCGAGATCTCCTTCATTTTTATGATCCTTGTGATACCAAATAATAAATCCCATGATCATATGACATCATGCTCTCCAATAATTCTCTCCAACCAAGATTTCCTTACTCTCAAAAATTAGGGTCTTCGAGACTTGGAATCACACACTGTAACCTCAGCATACTCTAAAAATATTCCTTAAAATATTTCAATGTGTTACATAGAATTTTATATGTTTTTATATTTTTTTCAACTTCATATTTTTTATCAAAAAGAGTGAAAAACTACTCAGATTATAGGGTAATGATATTGTAACTTGATCTCTAACCCCATTGAGATATCCTTTTCGGTCTCATTCTACCAAAAAAAACTTATGGAAAAATTCTTTCCCATGATAGGCCTTTTTCTATAAGTTCTCAAATAGTGAAGGGAACCTCAAAAATGTATTCGGACACAAAATATCAATCTCATCTAGGTCGTTATTTTGAAATTGTTCATTCATATATCTCCTCATCAATGACACATAGAGAACACCATGAACCCATTCTATGTATGGGGATAGGGATAAGTATTATTCCACCTCACTTATGCTTTGTCATGACAAGAAAATGGCTTATGAACCTCATAAATTGCCACTTCCTTGAAAAAATATTTATAACACTCACCAAGGTGAGAATAGCAAAAACATATGTTCACCACCTTCAAACTACCAAGGTTTCTTTTTTCAGTTTTCATTGGACTCATGATGTCTCTCAAAAATCATCATCCACCCTTGAAAATATAAACCTTTTGAAACTATTTTTCACACTAACTATGTTCCCATAATTTTTATTCCCCTATTTTTGAACCATACAAGAGTACTTGTTTGGTATCCTATACATTGCTTAAATAATGTTCCAATAATGATTCAGTGGTAACTATTTTCATATGAAAACTCAAAAAATTGTAGATGATCTTATTAGTGATGGTCAAAACTAACAATAAAACTGAAACCAACTTTTCCATAACGTGTATAGTTTTCTTTTCCAGGACTTCATTTTAGGGGTGGAAACACTATGCTCAACCATAATTGAGTTCTAAAGACTACTAGATACTCTATATATTTTTAGATTTATGTGATAATCATGGTATGAAATGTGATCAAGGAAACACCCCAAATTTAGACTACAATTTACACACATAGTTATCCCAATATCTTCACTAAGATAAACTCTTTGATGTTTAGGAAGTGGGTCGACATAGCATGTTAGACTATGGACACCCAAACAGAATGATGGCCTCTCACTAATCATAGAATCACCATTACTAAAACCACAATTTCAAAATTCCATTTCCACTAACATTATGAGATCCCATCCTTCAACAAAATATAGGTGACGCATAAAGAGATAATCCCAAAAACATGATGCTACATACATGTCACCCAACATGATGTTAAAGGATGCAAGTATATCCTTAACTCTTCTAGATGTATTGTTAAGTGAATGATTGAAACCTCCTCATGTCCTCCCCATGAAACATGACTGTTGTCATTTTTTTCTTGAACAAGGGTGACATGCTCTATACATTCATAATATACATTAAGAACTTGTCAAGTGAATATTTGGTCACACAATATTTCTCAATCAATATTCCCATGTTGTGACTCCATACCACATGGAAAACATGAGGGGTGATGACTATCGACTTGAGGTACACTATACTATCTTGGCCTTGAAGTAACTACAAAAAATAACTCACCTACTTCATCACTTCACTCGACAACATCTAATGGAAAACATTACATTGACCATCTTATACCTATAAAATTCTCTTGGAAGTCTCGGAAGCTTCAAATTACACAACCATTATAGGGTCCACTACTAATTCCATATCTTTGGAGATATATTCCAAGAAGTGGACATCCTAAATCTAGAACCAATTCTATGAGTGCTTCACATGAGGTTGGTACTCTTTAAGTATGTACAAATCCATCCTCATCTATCTCACATGATCTATGTATAATGATGATAATACAAGGATATCATCAAGGAAGAATATAATGAATCTATAATAAAAGGGGTGAAGGATCCAATATATAACTCCCATGAACACTACATGGTCATTGACTATTTTTAACTATACCACTATGATATCAAATAAATTATTACACCTATTGGAATCCCCCATTAGTATATGATACTATCAATCCCAGAGATGATGATAACATATTCAAAGGTCATATTATAATAACCCTTGCACCCCTAACCACTGTTCAAAGAGGTTATAAATTATTTAGAGTGGATACACTTTCATGGACGTAAATTGTTTTTGGTGACACAAGTCTATGGAAAACATTATGATCTCATTTGATTTATATGGGAATAACATTGGGATTCCGTGGGGAACATGATATGTATTATAGAGCCCATTATCCACTGATTATCTAACTATACCATCAAATACAACAACTATACATGTGAATTCGAAATTCTAGAATAGATATCATTCCATCCATGGGTGAAGGTCTGTGTTGAAAAAAAGAAACTTATATTAGAGAGGTAAGCCTAAAAATCCTTAGGTAAGATATCCTCAAACTCCCCCCAACATCACAGTAAAATAAAATATCATAGAATAAACTTATTCAAGGGTCATACCAGAAAAAATATACAATTTCATTTGAATCCTCATGCATAGGAGGTTGTCTTAATCAGCTATGAATTATTTCTCACCAAAGAAGCAAAATTTCATCCCAATAAGTCGAAAACAATGTAACCCCCAGAGGTAATATCAAATGAATACTAGATGGTTATAAAATAGTCTATTATAATAAATACATCACAAGATCTCATGAATTATTCAAAATGAATCCTCATGATTCTATCTATCCCTCCCATAGTTATGTCACAATTTCAGAAAATGTGTCCTATCACCATAACATCCTTATAAGAGCATATAAACACAAGGTCTAGGAAACAATGATACATTAGAATATCTAGATCTAGAATAGGTGATCTGATTTTATAAATGTGGATTGTGGTTATTTAAGAAAAACATATGAGAATAATGGTAGAAAAAATGCATAGTTCACAACCCAACTAGAGCCTCTAGGTCACAAGTCCATACTACCTAATGCTATACTTGTCCTTGTCAACTAGTTCTCTATAACCGTGGATTACAGGATAACCCGAGAACAGAAAAAATGTTCTTAGACATAGAAATGAAATTAAGACTCCATATAAACCTTAGAAACATACATTTTACATACCATAGATTAACTATCTTGGTTTTGTGTTGTGTTACAAAATAATTCCTCTTGGTGGGGAAGTTTGCAACATTTTTTCATGATTGAATATATAAAAAAATATAATCATTTAGATCTACCAATTATCTATATAGACATGGAGAAGTATCACCTCTTGGACCAGCTTTTTTAGGATTACTAACCAATAATAACACTCTCACCATAGGCTCAAGCCAGTCCTCGACCACCTAAGAGTGGGATCTAGATCACAGTGATCCTAGATGATATCAATATATGAAACTCATAAAGTTAACTCATAATAAGTGAATCTCCTTTTAGTATAACCAAAACCAACTATATATCAACTTGAAGGGGAGTATCCACCTAAACTATTAGAGGCAGGTAAAGAAAATAGTAAATGGTTGGATACATAATGCACTATTCACCTTTGGTAACTATCTTTTGTATAGTTTCATCAAATAATTCCTCATTTCTATAATGATAATAACCACAATACATCTATGAAATACTAGTGGGTAATTATCAAAGATTAATATAGAAATTACCAATCCTACCATGGTCATAAGAGATTATATGGGGAGATCACTCAATATGGACATGAAAACCACAACCCATTCCTATATAATGTCTATGACAATGTTATATATATAAATAATTATTATTTGTCATGAGTTAATAATTATGTTATTAGAGTCCTAGTGAGTGGATACATTATATACTACACCATTAATATTTTACCTATTCTGATATTCAAACTCAAAATTTTTCCCTAATACCCATCCAAAACCGGACACCTAGACTATCTACAATATCAATTCCTATTATGACCTCCTATGATATCACTATTTTGTGACCCTACCCTTCAGGAACTTCTTGATAGGGTGTAATCAATGAGTGAAGCCCCAATCCAACCCTTAATAAGCTATGTACTGGAGACTACACTGAGTAGGCATATCACACACAAGGGGACATTTTCCTAATATACTTATACACACACATATCTATGCACCAGTATAATGTAGAATGATAGACTACTAATACTATAAATTCATGATCATGACATGAAATATATGGGTTGGACCCATGTAGTGATGAGTATAAAGTTTCTCAATAAGACACCCCCAAATAACCAAACACAAAGCCTCAAAGAGAGAATCTTATCATTACTATGAAGTCTTTTCAATTAGAATATGGGAAAAAAACCATAATAGAAACCTATATATAGTCAATATATAAAAATATTCTCATGGTGAGGTTACATCCTTAATATCAAACAAGGATTCAAATAAAGGTTCATATATGACACTTATCCTAGAGATCTGACTATGAATGTCTTTCTATCACTGATATAACTTATCCAAGAAGACATAAATGTAATCTATTTTTAGGAAGAAGAACTAATGTAATTGTGAGGGATAATTTTAGAAATTAAATAAATCGGACAATACTTTTCTATTAGATAATATATGTTGGTACATAGATAGGGGATGAAACCCGGAGCCTATAAGAGATTCTAGGAACTACTTGGAATGAATCCAATATGATGGGGATCACATGAACTGATAGTTAGTAATGTTATTCATATCATAGACATGAGAAAGAAATGATATTGGATCAAAAACCCATGCCACATGGAGGGATTCCTAACTCTATCTGTGACTAATACCATAGAGTGGATCACTTCCTAGGATTTGGATAAGATGCCTCAACGTATCCTATTAGGGATAGTATATAGGAACACAACTAAACTAAAATTGTCCAAGATAAATCCCAATAGATGATACTAAAGTTTATATAAGAGGAAAATGTATCCAACCTTCCATTTAAGAAGTACACAATAAATCCTAGGGGTAAATGATATGTGTCTCTGTGTCTAGAGCTCCCCATGTCTCATTGTTGCACATGGAATGAATTTATCTATATTCACAATGTATTATTTTATAAAAATGACATGTATAAATAGGATGGAACTCAAAATGTTTCATATGTCCACTTCCATGTACTTTATCCATACTCATGTACTTTGAATATACCAATTTATACCTTCCATGTTCGATTACTTTTCTATGTACATAGGGTACAAATCATGTCACAGGATGTGCAGTAGCCCCAATTGATACTCATATTTTGTAGAATTCCCCATCTCATATAAATTATGATGTAAATGTCTTGTTACCTACCACACCTGATGTATGGAAAGTCATGACCTCTTAGGTTTGTACTCCTTATACAGGCTGAGCTGGAAAAGTTGGTTTCAAATGGGTGTGGGAGGCCCACACAGTGTGTGTTTTTTATCTTAGTGTTATAACTTAGCTACCAAACAGAGGGGACTACACATAATTTTTTATTCTCAGTACATTTTATATATGATAGTATTATATAGACAATCACACCTGTTCGTGTGTTTTGTACCGTACACCCCTACTATCTTCAGATCCCACTGAAGTCATGGTCAGGACTCCCATAATGAAAGTGACCAACATCATTGGATGGTTAGATATTGTATTTAAGATGTTATTCATCAGGATATCATTCATTTCCCCACCTCAAATATCAACATGGTATAGATAATGAGAGAACCACCTTGACACCAATTGTATATCGCTATCATCTCCAATTTCCGAAATTAGACCATCCTTTGCTCGAGATCTACCATTAGTGATCCTCTAGAGAGATCTTCTCAATCTAACTCACAAATCCACCGTTAACCAATCCATAATTAGATTCTTATCATACCCTATATACATTTTTCAAATCATCAAAAACCAAAATCCGAGAAAATGACCATCATCCATTGTAAAAAATAAATAATTCATAATGATCAGTCCTCTCATGTATCATCAAACCATCAACCAAAAAAATAATGTTGAATAAAAACATGAATGAGGAGATAAAGCCCGAAGACACAATATGATTATTGAATGAAATATAGGGTTTTTTTTAAATAAATGAATAAAAATAATTATGGATTCAAAAAACAACACTTTCAAATTATAGGAAGATAAACTTTCACATGTAAATAAACAATGGACACGTAAATCAATTTTAAAGAGAGATTGATTCATGCTAGGCATGTGAAAAAAATTGTGACTAAATCCATCAATATTATATGAACTACATCAGGTTTGGTTTAATCACTAATGAAGTTAATTTCTACATCATTATAAGTATTGAGATCAAAGAGGTATGGAATTAATGATGATCATTGTGATACATGATCTTCAATCTCTTGGTCATCCGACATCACATACTCCACCTAATATATCAATACCATCATCTCATCGAAGGTTAATTGGGTAACCTTAGGTAATTTTCCATAATAATATTAAAATGGAGAGGATTTTAATTTTTAGGAATTTAATAAATAAATAAATAAATTATTAATTAGTTATTCAATTCCTCCATGACAAATTTTTACAAAACACCATATGAAGATAAATATTATTTCACACAAAGGGTGAAACCCACATTTTTTATTTAATTGTGGTCTTAGTATTCCTATATGGAACAATATTTTAAGGAAATTAAACAAATTTAAAAAAATAATGCACATATGATGTATTATAATTAATATTTTTATTATATCAATAGTAAGGCTTCCCAAGCATCAATATCCCATACTGACTATGAAACAAACTCTAAAAATATTTCATAAAATATTTCAAACTATTACATATGAATTTTAGAGTCATTCCAAACTAACCTTGTTTCTGATTCATTCGATATATACAGTTAAAGTAATTTGAGATTTGATATTTCAATGGAAGTTCCCTTGAAATTGAACGGATTATGATAAATACTTGTAGCATCCCAGATAATGTGATGATAAATTATTTTAATTTCTTATATATTGTTATTAATTTTATTTTATATAGTTATATTCTTTATAATAATACTAATTAATTTTACAATAAAAAATAAAAGACATTATTTCTAACCAAATTGGGTTTTCATTCATTTTATTATTGTATTTGAAATCATTATTTAAAAATTAAATAATTTGAATTTCAAAAAAATATGTTAATTATTATAATTATCATATAAAAATTATTTGATGTTTTATTTATTAAAATTTTCTAAAACAATTGATTTTTTAATGAACAGTGAAAAATATATATTTTTATTGAAAATATATTTTCATTTCATATATTCATATAGTCACACTATAATTTAAAATTTTTTCAAAATATAATTAATCCATTTTGATATAAAATAATCCAAAATATATTATTGAAATCAATCTTATACATTAATTTCGTAAAAAAACAATTTCATACATAAAATGCATTTTTTTCTAGAAAACTATTTTCCTTCGCGTTTTTTTGGATTAATTTTAAATTAAATACTACCAATTTTGTGAATTGAATTTTTTAAAAGGTCTCCCAAATTTTGAGTTAGGGGATTAAAATTCAAGAAATTGGTCGAGTTTTATTTCTGGTCATTATGAATATTTTCTTTAGTAAATATATTTCTCCTTCGTAAGGGTAAATATGGTAATTAAGGTTAAAAATAGTATGATATGGACCTAAAATGACCATAACAATTGAATTTAATCTATCGGAATAGTTGAAGCCAAACATATTCTTCTATGAATCTTTTATAGGGTAATTTTGTGCCATTTAACTTTGAAAATGGATTATATATATTTTTATTTAAATAAATTTAAAAAATTATATCTTTCTTCAAAATTTTGGTTATATGTTCACATAGAGATAAAAATAAAATTTGATTGACTGTAATGGATATTTTTCCCACAAAAAAATTAATTTTATATTGAAAATTAATTTTTTATTTTTAATGATGAAATATTTTCCATAAATTATTTTCATTGATTATAATTTTTTTTGTAAAAACTATATTTTAATATAATGGAACTAAAATTGTATATTTTGGAAATATATGGATTCTATTAAAATAAATTTTTTGATAAATCCACTAATTTTTGAATTTTTTTATATTAAATAATATTATTGAGTTTTATTTATTTAAATATAAATTAAAACATTATTAAATGTATTTCAATTTAATTTTTTATCGATTGGATAGTTTTTAGAATCATAACAACTGGTATTTTACCATAAATATGTATTTTTATTAAATAAATTCATGTTATCATATTTTGAAATTTTATTTTTCTAAAATAAATTTTAGTTTTTAAATCAACATATCAAAATTATCCTATGGTGATTTTTTTTAATTTTTTTAAGATAGTTTAATGTTGGGTGACAATTAAAAATAACATAAATATATAGTTTGTATTATGACATCATAATAGACTAAAAGGGATGTAGTTAATAATATAAAGGGAAACCACCCAAAAAATATATTTCCACTATAGAATAATGTTATTTTCATGTTATTTCATGAATATTTCTAACCATTAATGAATTATAAAAAACCTATATTATATTTTAAGGCATTGAAATTAATTATTTATGAAAAAAATCTCATCAAACATCATCATATTTCTTTTTTTTAGGATTACTAGTTCATAACTTCATAACATATTTATATCCACCCAAATTTCACATAAACATAGAAGAAGCCATGGTATGTTTCATAGCTTAGATTATTTTATAAAGTATTGTAGAAAACAAACGTTTAGAAATTAATAAATAACTTCCATCATTTTTTCTAGATATTACCACCCTACCTCTCATTACCCATCACTTGAATCACATTTAACATGATTTTACTCACCCTCCACATCTCTAAGGCCATCCTAATGAGCTCATAACTATTATGATGATCCTAAAAAGATTTTATAAGAACCTTCTCAAGGTAAGTGACATTCATATAATTAATTTTATTTCATATATATTATTTTAATTAATCATTTAAATTTCAAATTATATTTATTTCAATGCATTTTTCTATAAGGACCCACAACTTATTCAATCCATTATTAAATTTTTAAAAAATAATTAATTCTATATCATTCCTCATGAGATATTCATCTTTATTTTATTTGAGATAATTTGGTCATAAATCTTACAAAAACAACACATACATTAAAATTGGACACATACTATTAGTGTAGATGTTTCCCACAATATAGGTCCTTCAAAATAAAAAAAAAAGTTATTTTCATGAAAAATATTTATGATTTTAAATAGTATTTCTAATTATTCATAATAAACCTTAAAAATGTTGAAAAAAATATGAAATAATGGTACGATCTCTAAAATCATATTGGAGGAAAATTTTTTAAAATAAGCCACTAGTTCGTTTGAAAAAAATAAGATCATAAAAAAGAGTTTTCTTTTAAAAATAAAAACATCGTTCTCAAATAACCATTTTATGGACACATGTAATTAGATTTATTGGACAATGTTTATCATAAAAAACATTACATAATAAAAATTAATGTTACAGCATAATCATGATGTTTTCTTATATAACATGATATAACATGGATTTTATCTTAAAAACATAATTTTTTACACTAATAGCGTATAATTATTATTTTAAGAAATTATCATTAACATAACTTTTTGAGTAAAAGGATATCCATGAAAATCATTATACAACATTGAAAATTCATGTTGCTGTCCTGTGAGATCATATTCATAGAGAACATATAATAAAATTTTAAATTGAAATAATAGTTATAGAGGATTTCAAACATAATTCTATGAAAATATAATCATTTACTAATGTATTTTTGAGCAATATAAAGATCCCCCATAATGATCAGCTATATCGAGATCACCCATAATCATCAGATATATTGGGATCACAAATGATTATAAACAACTTCCATCAAATATAACATGTATGAAACACATACAAGATTTTATTTTCATTATCAAAATTTTCAAATTATAATTTTGAAACCATAAGGAAATTAATTTATAAAATTTTGATATATCCCTTTCATAAAATCCAAATTATTAAAATAATAATTCTTAGAAAAAGTCAGATGATGCTTCTTATTTTATGAAAATATGTAATATTATAAAGTATTTGAAACCTCATATAATCATTTTGGTGGAAATAATATTAGAGGAAAAATATTCGTTTCAATATAACATTTTTTCAATTTTAGAAAAATTGAAAATGATCTATATAAAATTACAAAAAAGTCTCCTTTTGAAAACCATTCATTTAAATTTAAATAATATAAAAAATGTCTGTTATAATTCAATTTTGCCTATATAAATTTATATAATATTTAATTTTAATAATATGGTCTTAGATGAAAAATATTTAGAAAATAATTCATTATGACATTTAAAATGTTTTATCATAATGTGCCTATTACATCGAGTCTGAATCATCTTGTAAATTAATTTTATTCCTCAAAAAAGAACTTATTATAATTATTAATTTACTGAAGAAACATTTTCCATATTTTTATACATTTTTAATTTATTTCTATGTTATATTGTATTACATAAACAATTATGTTTCCAAAAAACAATTTAACTATATCTAGCACATATGTCAAAAATGAATCCGTAGGTTGAAAATGGTAAATGTTTTCATTATTCCATCATATCCAAAATATTAATTACAAATTAATTAACAATTTTATATATTATTTTAAAATTTAGTACCATTATTTAAATATGTCTATGAAAAATGAAATATATTATAATCATAGTGACTGTAGGCCATACATATTCATGAGTAGCATTTCCATTTTTCATCGAACATAATTGAAAGATGGTAAGTAGTATTAATTTTTTTTAAAATGATGATTATTTCATAAATATCATATTATTGAACTCAATAAACGTATATATTATACAGGATATGTGTCATGAAAAAGTAGTCACATCGCTTTGTGGAGGTTGTAATCCACAGGTACACATGAATAATGTTTTCATTTGTTAATAGTTTGAAAAGTAAGAAAGTAAATAATATATTATCCTTCTATAATAATAAATACATAATTGAATAATATATATGTATATATATATATATATTAAATATACCATTATATACATTAATATTTTATTTTGATAGAAAATGAATCACATTTTTCCATAGGGAAATAATGAACTGTACACACAATGAATGGATATAATATCTATTTGATGGAAGATGGGGATGGATAAATGTTAATAAGTTAACATAAAAAAATAATATTATATTTGAGATATAGGGGTTATTATTTCAGCGTGTTTGAAGATTTATTAATGTAGTAGAAAAATAAATGAATGTAAAACAATTTATAAAAATATATACCTATTTTCTAAACAACCTCCTTTACATTACACCTTTTTCTGATAATGACTAGTATTATTCCATAAATAATTAATATAGAAAATAGGGATGTATTTTAAGAATTCATTTTTTACGTTTTGTTATGAGATATATTTCTCAAATAGTGTGAGTAAGATTGGAGTAGAGGTTACATTTTATAAGATATGGGAGTGTGATTTTTGGAATTTGTTAAATTATTAATATAATATAAATTAAAATTCATGATGAATTTTCTACAATTTCATATATTTTTAATATAGGATAATTATGGGTATAAATACATTTATCTAATAAAATAATTTCAACTTTAGATTATATTTTTACCATTATCTATTTGTTTTAGCACATATTAACTCTTTTATCCATTATAAGAATATCAATGGTTTTTTCTTTAGGGTTTATGAATTATGAAATAAAAGAAAAATGATCCAAAAATGATACAATGGTCATATTTCAAACCATATTAAATTAAAGTTTCTAAATATAGGATTTATTGAATTTTTAATCATTTAATACAATATTATTTAGTAAAAAATATCCTTAACATAAAATTTTAATCTATTCATTTATTTTTACATCAAAGTAATCAAGATGTATGTTTAATTACTATATAAACCATTAAAAATAAATAAAATGGTATATTTATCAATTAATCCATGTGAAACTATAAATCAACCATATTATATTACATTTAATGTTTTTAAAATCATTCACATGAATTTTCTACTTCTCACACTAGAACTGTGTTAATGTTCTGTAAGCATTAATGTAATTTTATAATCACTAGAAATTAGATATAAAACACCATCATAAAAAATTATTATTCTGAAAATCACATTTAATATTCATTCCTAATTTTTTTAAACTAGTGAGAACATATAATAGAGATTTTTGAAGAATGGGAGTTACATTCTGTATTTTTATTTACGTAAAATGATATAGTAGTCAAAATGAAATTTAAAATGAAAAAAATAAGTCATATTTTTGTATTTTGGTAGATAATTATTGAAATAGAAACATCATATTATATAAAAAAAGTGTTTGAAAGAATTTTACAACATATCACAATAGTTTTGATAAAAAATATCTCATTTTGGATTTACCATATAAACAAAAAAATTATGGTTAAAATTTATAATGAACACTAATAAAATAGACATATTAACTAAATATTTACCACATGATTCCAAATACGATTTTTTTAAAGATTCAATTTCTAGAACTGTAAAATTTCAATTTAAATTTATACTTGAATAAAATAGTGAAAAAATGATATTTTAAAAAAACTTTTTAAGTATAAAAATATTTTCCAATCATATGTAAGTATAAAATATAGTAAGATGACCAAACTTTGATTTTATTTTAAAAAAGTAAATAATGATGTTTAAAAAATTAAAAAATAGAGTTTGAATTTTTAAATATATTAAAATGAAATACATTGTCTAATAAAAAACATTACATATAACTATTTATTGAAAATAAAATATTTTAGAAAATTAAAAATAATTCATCCTAAGATAATTTCAATATGATGAATTCGAAAATGAATTTTATTTTTTTCATAATTGAATTATATAATTTTTTCATAGAAATCCCATATAAAAACATATATTACATGAAAATACAATTTTTTTAGAAATAATGACTTTTCATTTTAACGCCAAAACATGTATAATATTCTTATAATGTATATAACTCTATAAAATCATAATAATTAAAATGCATAAGAAATTAAGATTATTTATTGTAAAATTACATGGGTTGATAAATTATTCCCCATTAAGAATTATCCATCAACATAATTTTATTTACTTTTTAAAAAAGCGGGGATATATTTTCCTCATATGATTTCTTGATTCCTGTTATTTTTCTTTAATCATTTTTTTCATAAAACCTTATCACATTTAATCACATTATTCTTTAATAAATCCCCTAAGAGGATGTGAATTAGAATAGGTTGTTACTCATATGAATGACTTTCTTCTAAATAAACTATTTTTGTGATCAAAACATAATATACATATGACACATATTATCATAACAATGAAAGTAGAATTAGTAATTGTAATTGAGATAGAAATATACGGAAGAAAATATGGTGATAATCCAATTCAAATTTATCCAATATAAAGTAGGTTCAAATGAACCGCATACATAACTTCCCTTTTTTTGAAAAAATACATGAATTATTTCCCTATATACACTTTGAGGAAATCATGAAAACATTTTGAGAATGAACGATTTATCCACCTATTATTTATTAAAATTTTCATCATACTTGCATAGATCCTCATATTTGCATTTGAATATCTAATATCTCAATTATTTATTCATCAATTTTTTTCTTAAAAACATATTTTTTAGCCCACATCATAAAAAATGATGTCGTCTAACAATGATGTCTATATAAAGATTCAAAATGTTATATCCATATATTGGAATGAAAGCTATTATTATAATAGAATTAATATAATGATGAATATTTACCCTAAATTCATTTGCAATATTTTGAGCAAGGCCAAGAATGTATTCCACACTCTAAATCATGTGCATAGGGTGTCTATTAAAATGAGGATGAAAAGAAATACTGAAATTTAATTCAGTAACCAATGAAATTTGAAATCCTTTCCAAGAAAATTAAAAGTAAATGTTTGAATATTGCAATATAAAATGGTGGAAAGAAATACACAGAAATTTAAAATATCTTGGAGGTACATTATATAAATAATATTTATATACACAATATATCAATTGGAATATAAGTGTGAAAATTTAGTTTATTTATCAATATTAATACAAATAAAATTATAACCTCAAGATTCCATTAGAAATCCCATCATTAAATCCATTGTTATATTTGGCAATGACCATGACTCTAGTTCCCCTGAGTTGAAGTTTTAATTTAACACATTGGAATAAGATAAAAGGAATCACATAATGAATGAACAAATTTATTAGTTATCTTAGTAAACAAAATACATAAATGATTTCGACATTACATTTTAAAATAGACAGTTATACATTTTTTGTGACAATACAATTACTCCCCATAGAATAAACCTTCATATAATTCTTAGTACATTTTATGGGATTCTAAATAAAGGAAAAACCTAAGTGTAAGGTCAAATAATTAGTAATGGTTATGTATAGTGGAAGCTATAATGAATCAATAATCATTATCATTATTATTTAAATAACGAAAAAAATCTATTTAATAAATAAAGTATGAATTTAAATCTTCTAGAGGTAATATCATTTATAAAATATCTCAAATAATAATATTGGGAATAATTAATCTATAATGGTAAATAAATGAAAATTTATTCGATTTAATAAAAAAATAATAATAAAATGTATCCATATATAATATACTTTTGAAAATATCTGGGATAATACTATGTAAATTATTAATAAAAGAAATTCTTAATCATTTGACTTCATTTTCTCACTCTGATGATACCACTACTGTCAAGACCATTCAAAACATAGTTTAAAACTATAATTGGAAACTTATTTAATGATAGATTACCAATTCACCTCATGATACAACAACTTACTTGAGGGTTATCTATAACTGGGGACCATCCATATTGGGTTTTCCAATACATTCCTCATATATCGAAAAATAAATTAAATTCACGAGTATTATACATTTCTAATAAATATATTTATTAATTATAGAATAAATATTATCAATATTTCCACATTAAATGGAACAACATTCAATGTAAAAAACTATATATAGAAATGATCTACTATTTAATAAATAATCGTATCTATGATAAATAATATGGATTTTTAAGGGAGATATAATGTCCAATGATCAAAAGTAAATTAATAATTTATGGGAAAGTGAATGAAAATATAAATCGATCAAGAAAGTTAATTTCCATAAATTATTTGGTGAAAAATATTCCTAAAATATCTAGAGGAATAATAAAAGTGGTATCAATACACGCACCCCAGGTGGAGTATTTTTAAAATGAAGGGTTATTGTCCTTGATGAGTAAAAATACCAAAAAAAATATTTTTAAAAACGTTCAGGATGATAATAACCTTTTCATTTTGAAAATAATCTTTTAAAACTAAAAGTTCACAAAACATATTAGAAAAAAATTATTTTATAAAATTATTTTTAAATTATAATTGTAGTTTGAAAACATGTGGTGTTCATGAAGGTAAGAAAGTCTGTACATGTTGATTATGTAAAAAAAATATTCCATTCACATTTTCTGCACATGGATTATGCAGTTTATTTAAAAATTAAATGAATATTTATTTTAATTTATTTTTTGAAAAAACTCAAAATTGGCCTATATGTCTTTATTAAATCATTTGAAAAATTTAAATTATTTTAAACAATTGTTATAAAACAATTTCTTGGAGGAAAATTAATTTAAATCCGAAGAGATAAATAATGTTGGATTTCGGTAAAACAAATTTTCAATTATATTAAATGTAAAAGAGAGTAAAAATGATACTAACTATTGAGAAAATAATTAATAACAATAGTATATAATAATTAAATGGGTGTATTAGAAAATGATCTGATAATTTCCTTCACCTAAAATTCAATAATACAAAATTTGGAGTAGAGTGAGATTGTGAAATAAACTTATATAATGATCATAAAATTGAACGTAGAAATAATGAATTCATTAATTATGTTTACCAAATGTAAATACATAAAAAAAATTGGAAATAAAACATAATATAATCAAAATTATTTACAAACTTAATATTAGAATATCAAATACAACGAAGAAGAAATATAACCCAATGAAATAAAATTGAGTTATGAAATTATTTTCCACTTGGTGTCTTTTATGTCAAATACCCAGAGATGAAGCAGTTAAAATTGAAGCTAATAATACCATCAATTATTATGAAATCTAGGTATTACATTTAAAATGGTAATTATTTATACTATATATAGTATGTTTAATGCATAACAATAAAATATGAATGAATTAAATGACATTGTGACAATGTCCCTCACCACTTGGTAACATTCTTATGAAAACCCCTTGGATGATATAATTAAAATTAATACATAAAATAACTTGAATTATGATTTACTTATGATATTTCATGTAAAATTGGTTGTATATAAACCAGTTAAATTATATTATGTTCACAATAATAAAATATTCCATAATTAATTGAAATTGAGATAAAGTCTCTTACATTTGTTCCGAATCATCATATACATTCATTATATTGAAAAATAATAATCATATGATAATTATTTACTTTATTAAGATTTTTTTTATTCTCATCATTAATTTTATTTAACTAATTACCATGTTATATATTCTTACATAATCAATTAAATTAATGTTAGTTGTTTTGATAATATTTGGCTTCTATGAAAAAATGACTTCAGTAGGTTGAATATGGTGAAAAAGGTCATTAAATAAAAACCAACATAAAAATTTTCTTCAAATGATTATCATATTAATACATACATATTAATTTCAAATGAAATCCTGAAATATGTTTATGAAAAATGGTCCATGTTACAATCCTGGAGATGGTAGGTTGTAGAAATATATGAGTAACTTTTCTATTTTTCAATGATCATTATGAGACAAAATGCGAGAAATATATTATCTTTAAATAATTATAATAATATAATCTATACTATATTATTTCATTAAATAAAATTATATATATCAGCTATGTGATGGGGTTATTAAAAATGATTTGCATCGCTTAATGAAGGTGATAGTGCACACGTACACAAATGACGATATCTTTTTTCAATGTTAGAAATAAAATAAAATATTATCTCTTTAGAAGGATTAATATGTCCTAATAATAATAATAATTAATTCATTTATATTAATTATATTCATTAAATTATTCCTTATAATCTTCCATGTAAATCATTAGAAAAAAACAAATCACATCACATCGCGAGGCGGTAGTTTGTCATAAACACGAATGACACTATTTATCCCCTAAATATTTTAAATTAAAAAGGAATATATGATATAGTGAATTAAGAGGTATAATAATTATATAAATATAATATATATATTTTGTATCCATCTTCATACCCATCCATCAGAGGTGTTGATGGAGAAATTTTCACATCAATCCGTGAGGTGGTAGTCTGCCTTACACACGCGTGACATTATAATTTCCCATTTGAGGGAAGTAGAGATGGATATATATAACACCCATAAAATAATAACATATAAGTATATATAATATTATATTGTAGCTATATATGTATAAAATAATAAAATTTTATGGGTTTGGAAGAATAAATAAAACAAAAATGCATAATTAGGAATTTTACCTCTTCTCGGACCACCTCTTTAAGATGATACCAATATTATTTATGTAATTTATTTATGAAAAAAGGATTATTAGAATATGTTATGGATGTTTTGATGTTATTTGGGTGGTTTATTGACAAATATAATGTTTTTTGTGTGTAGAAGAGAGGATAGTGGTTGGTCTTTTATAAGTGAGGTGAGTGGCAAGCTTTTAATATTTCAAAACAATAAGGTGTATCCCTATTATTCACATGAAAAAGTATAAAAAATGGATTATTATCAATAATTATACATTATAAGGTCTAAATATGGCCAGAAATTTTATTTTCTAAAATCTGGTAGGACATTTTAACCATTATATTATTCGTTCAACCCCCAGTAAATCTGTTTTTACCTTAAAAGCAATACTTAATATTTCTAAATTTTCATTTCACAATTGTAAAAAATTTAATATGATATTATGATAATATATAAATAATGATGATTCAAAATTTTGAATCAATTTTTCAAAATCCAATTTATAGATGTTGAAGATTTTAATTTAGATGTATACTTGCAAACACAATGAAAAGTGTGTTTTCTAAGAGAAAATTCTCATATGTATAGAAGGATTGGACAGAAAAAATTGAATATAAAAATGACTACAATGACCAAAAGTATCTAAATTTGTCTATAATTGATCTTATTTTACTTTAAAACGAACTCTAAATATTATTTTACCTTTTAAAATTTTTAAACTAAAATGCATCTCTAATAAGAATCTATATTTCTTACTATTCATCAAAAATGAATCTTTTCAACAAAATCCCAAAAATTCAACCTAATAAAATTTTAATATTTAGATTTAAGAAATTAATTTAATTTTATAAACAAATTTTCAAATTATTTAAAAATAAATTTTAATTTTTTTTCAAAAATTACAATTAAATAATCTTTTAAAAAGAAATACAATTTTTCAGAAAACATTTCTTTATCTTTTAAATGTTTTTTAATTTCTAAAAAATAAATAGGAAATGAATTTTTGACAAGTGTAAACAATATAACATTTATAATTTGGTTAATAATATTCATAACTTATATTTTAGGAGTTGGTTATAATTGTATACTATATAATATTTTATTTAGACTTGAGGTTTCTTCTTCTGTATGATATAAAATATATTAAATTTAATGAAAAACATCTTCAAGTTACTTAAGCTTGGTGTTTCATGTCACATATGATATCAAATAAAATTTTCTTATTTAATAATTTTGGGGTGTTTTATTATCTGAAACTTAAATAATCATTTTCTCATAATGTCTTCTTATACTATGAAATCAATGGTTTGATAAGTAAAAATTATTTTATTTTAAACTTGTATCTTAAAGAGGTTTAACAAAAAAATTCTCTTAATAAGAGAGAAAGTTATGTGTAAAGTAAATATGGAATAAAATATAACTAGTTTTCTAATTCAGGTATAATTGGTTGAAACTGATGATATAGGAAAAGGTAGAAAAGTGTAAATAATTTTAAAGAGTGATAGAGTTCATTGATCAAATAAAATAAAATTATTAATTGATGTATAAGGACCTCAAATCCCTAATTTTTTGATAATTTAAAATACAATTTGATTCATTTTATATAAGGATATTATGATAAAATTTTCATTTCATGATCCATTTCATAAATTTTAGTAATTTCTTTACTATGAGAGAATATAACGAAAAACACTTATATGATATATTTATATTTCATAAGCACAATTGGATCCATTTATTGTGCGTAGATCAATTTCAAATTCATCACATAATCTAAAAATGAATATTCAAAAATTATTTTTTACCTAAATAACTAAAATTCTATTTTAAGGGATCTTGAGATCTATAAAATAGTGGAAAATATTTTCTTATCTCTCTAACTATTTTCTGAAACCAATATGGTTAGAATAAGTTATGAAATATTTAAAAATATTCCATAAACCTAAAATTAAGACCCCTAGTTCACTGTTAATATTTATATTTCAAATCATTTGACTAAAAATAATTATATATTAACCTAGATATCATGTAATCTAGTGGTAGGTGCTAAACCCTTATCTTCCTTTGGTTGTGGGTTTAAGCCCCATGGAATTGCTGGAAGCGTTGGGTAGTCACATTGTATGTTGTTTGTCCATTGTATGAAACCATATTAATAAAATTTTTATAACATTCCCCAATTTTTAATAATCCATAACAATCTCAATTTGAAGGTTAAGATAAACCCAAATGGTTACTAATACCTTTAAAATTATCCCTATAATATGTATGGGTATTCTTACTTAAATAACATTCTTACTAAAACATATAATAATTCAATGGGTTTTATTCCCATAATTTTTTTACAAAGATATCCAAAATCGTGTTATATTCCTACCAAATGTTTTTCCAAAATGGATGTTTAAGACTTTTAAATTAGATAAAAATTTAAATTATAAACACATGATTATATCCATAACTCTTAATTTAATGTTGAAATTTATTCTTAGAAAATTTTATACACTCATTATATTATTAATAATTGTTATAAAAAAAATATCATTTGTTAAAAAAACATCTATAATTTAATTCTTAAATCACAATACGAAACTACTTTATCTATTTAATTTCATCATAGAACCTTACTTGGTATATAAGTTTCCAATTAGAATAGTGAATTAACTCTGTTTCTTCTTTGGTACACTATATTTATGAAAACCAACTACAAATCGATCCATTGGATGAGATTTTTTTCCTTCCCTTATACTATTAATTTTCCCTCCTCAATTCATTGCTTTATCACCTTATATTCAACACATAATGCAATTCCCCAATCTTTTTAGACAAATAATTCGGTGAATCCTTCCACATATTTAATGTGATGGAAATTTATTCTTCTTTCATCCATGGTCGTGACCACTCAAGTTCTTATTGAACACTTTCATTATCTTACTTGTTATGTCTTAAATTTTTCAAACATATAGGATGCTAATCATAATTTAGGATACGTGATTATTAATAATCATTATATCATTCACTACATTTTACATCCTCTTTGGTTTCTCATAGGTACAAAATTTTATTTCATATTCAAGGATAACATGATTTATTCAGGTTCTGACAGTTGGCTACATCCAAAAGTTATAGTGTGGGAAATAATAATAATATCAAGGAATTTATATAATCAATTATATGATGACTAAACAAGAAAACGTTTTTGAATATTAGATACCTATAGTTTAATATATGTCATTTTTATCATCATATATGCAAATAATTTTTAATGTTTAGTAAATAAAATATGAATTATCCTTAGTATATCCCATGGGAGTTTCAAACATGTTCAGAGTAAGGCATGTTTTTGTACTCCAGGTGATGATCAGGTAAATCCCAATGAGACCTTTTATAACTTTTTAACCCATGGTACATGTGATCAGCAACTATTTACAGTTTTAGTTTAAGGATATGGATATATATTTAATAAAACCCACATAATCATTACCTTATCAAAATCTTGGTATTTTCTTATATAATTTACCTCAAATTATATCATAAGGTTATATTACCTAATATATATTTTCCTAAAAATATTTCCATATGTTAATGCTAAACAACCTCTAATACCATTTATAAAAACCCCAAATCTAGTAACTCAAAGTACATGTCTTACTTTAATACATTTCTACAATATATAAGGAATCACATCTTAAATAAATGTATCTTTTAGTAGTCTTGGTATACTAGACACATACATGTTTTATATATTATATTTTAAAAAAAAGTACAACATTTTTTAAAAATATCATTATTCTATAAAGCATATACTTTCTCATAAATCATAGTACACATCCAAGATTATTGGGAAAGGGAAAAAAATAAAAGGCATATAAAATGTTCAGTAAGGGATTAGTATAGTTGAAGCTATCATGAATCTATAATCATATTCATACAAAGGTAAATAACTAAAATCACATTCCATTTAATCATGAAAATAAGAATAAATTTCATACATATGTAATATAATCTTGATTATCTAATGGATAATAATAGATTAATTATTAATGAATGAAATTATTTATAATTGGAATTTATTTTATCAGGCACATGATACATCTACTATGATGAGCTTTCAAATGATTGACTAAAACTACTCATATAAAAATGTTATAATATCTTACTGTCTGGACTCATGAGACTACCGATGCATCAAGGGGATGCCAATAAATAGGACCCACCCATACCATCATGTGAAAATAATTGATTTTATATCGAATAATCTATTTAATTTATGAAAAATAACAATTTATATTAAATATATTTTCAAAAGAACACATAGGGATTATCAATATTTCTTAATTAAATGAAATAACTTTCAAAGTAGTGCACTATTTTAAGAAGTAATACATAGTTTAATAAATAAATATACCCATGATAACTAATATAGATATTTATGGGGAATATAATGTCCAATGATCACAATAAATTTCATATTTAAAGATTAAGTTAATTACTACAAAACTTCAAGAATAATGTAAATATAAATACTTTCCTTGGTCATAATTATCATAAATATTCCTAAGTATGAATAAAAATAGTATATGTAGTACCCTAATAATTTATGAAATATATATTTTTTCAGTTAAATATATTTATTTTGGTATTTCTCATTTCATGAAACATTGATTTTAGCTTGTGTTTCATGAAATATTTACTTTTGTTTTTGTTAAAAGTAACACTGATCTGAAAAAATATGACATATTTTTAAAATATTATAATTTAATATGATAATTATCAACTTGAAATTGGAAGGAATGGTATGAATATGACTAACAAAAATATTAAAATATATTGTTCACAAATATATATAGAATTATTTTTTTGGTGAATAAATAATTAAAAATGGAAATCATACTATTTAAAAATAAATGAATTCTTTTTTCTAAAATAAATATTAATTAAAAGAAAGAAGTTTTACCTCAATAAATTGAACAAAAATTGTATGGTAATTATTTTAATGAAATGTGTATAAAATATATTAATTCATTTGACAAACATTAATCTTATGTGTCTTTTAAAATATAGATAATAATAATTCTACATTTACACAAAAAAATATATTTTTATAAAATTAAGTTTCATCGCATTTTTAACCACTTATTTTAAAAGATTTTATTTAAAATTTTAGAAAAACTCATTTAAAAAATTTAATTCATTTACTAATTCAGTATATAAATATTATCTTATAGTTTCATTTTGATAATATTCGGAGAAACTTATGTTTTGGATGAAGTGCAAAAAAATTGACTTTTAATTGAAAACTACCTTTTAGTTTAATTTATTTATAAAATTAAATTATATTTTAAATTACTTTTAAGATAAAATTAGTTATATTATATATCTATTTATCCAATTTAGTTCATTTTAATCAATATCATAGTGAAAATGGGTATAAAAACATTCTAATATTTTGAACATTTTCTCTCTAAAACCCCACTTTGTCATCACCCCTACATGATTAATTTTTAAATTAAAATTTTCCACATATGAGAACATATTTTGAAAAAACGAGTTCCAATATGGGAACTATAAATATTTATATTATAAATTAATTTCAACTTAATTTTTATCAAAATGAATAATGAAAATGTAAAAAAATTACAACTATAAAGGAAAAAATGATTTTATTTGGGAGTTAAACTATAAATATAATGTTTAAAATATCTTAAAAAATTATCTAAAATCTATTTTATGGATATATTTTTACCCTAAAATGTATACTTCTTGATAATAATATATTTTTGAGTCTTGTTTCATGAGAAAAACGTTGGTACACCTTTTCCTTTCAAAAAATAAAAGTGTGCCACCAACCTCACTCATAAAAGCCACCCCTATCATATATTCATCACAAGATCAATACATTTTTGATCATCCAATAACTACTAAAATCAATTCCAAAATTCAGTCCTCTCATAAAATATTCCTTATTTTGTGTATACATCCAACCTAGGAAGGATTTTGTGGCAATTTAATGTGGTTAAACAAAGAAGAGGCAACGTTATTAAATGAGTGTTTCTATATTATTTATTCATCCAACTCCATGAATTATTTTTTATAAATGATGATGTAATCACTTCAGTATCTTTAATAAAATGAGATTTATTTTATTTTTATTGTATTACCTTCAATCATCTCTATTCCCATCAAATGGATTAAGAAATAATCACTTGTGTGTATTGTGTAATACAACCTCGCTAACCAATGTAATTCATTTTTCCTTTGCCACCTCCCATAGTTGGGTATGGTGATGGATATACATAATATATATGAAATTTATAACATAATTATACATTTTTAGTAAATATATAATATATAACCTTTTAATTTAGTTTCTATAGGGGATATGATATCATCACTCGTGTGTATGGTGAATTACCACCTCACGTAGTAATGCGATTCATTTTCCTCTAAATCTGTATATGGAAGATAATAAGGACATATATATGTTTTATACATGAAAAAATTGTGATAATCATGAAATATTCATCATTATAAATTGTAATATATCATTTTATTTCATTCATTTTCACTCACTGAAATATGATAATGTCATTTGTGCATGTGTGTACTACCACCATCACGAAGCAATGCAACTCTCTTGTTGACACCACACAACATAGTTTATATTTATATGTATACTTATATAAATAATATTTTATTTGTGATATTATTATCATTATATTAAGGTAATATATTAATTATCTTATTTTTAAAATGATCATTGAAAAAATGTAAATTTTACCCATGATTATGTATGACCAACCAACTCTGTTATCATAACGTACTTCATTTATCAAAATCAGATTTCATGATTTATCATAAAATTATTATTGATGTGTAAATATTATAATTATGTAATTATTATTATTTATAATATTATATAACCATGATCAATATAAGATAACCAAGAATAACAAATCAATATATTTAAGAAAAACAAAGAAGTTATTACATGTAACATGACATTAACATGAAATTGTTGATAAATGGTAAAAAGAAATGATTTAATAATATGTAGTATGATATATATATTTATGGTTCTTTAATAGATGTATAATAAACATATAATTATCATACATTAGTTTCTAACTAGTATTAAGGACGTCGAGACTTATGATAAGGGATTTCAGGTCTCTCTTTTCTAGTGGGGAGACTTATGCCATATTCACCACTCATTTATTTTGTATGGTTTATATTGTTCCTATTTGACATGTTTTATCATGAATATACTTAATTTGATGATATTTAATGTCTCATTTTATGTTATTATCCAATAGGTATTATGATTCATGATATTTAAAATGTAGTAATGTTTGTTCACTCAATTCTCCTTCATGATAAATTTGTTTCATTTTGATACTCTATCATTTTAGGAAGTGTATTTATATGACCTCGTGGAATTAAATATCAAGAATTTATTTATCCTAATTATATTTTATACTTAATTTATTGTTATTATTTCTAAAGGATTACAATTTATTGTTAATTAAGGGTTAATATATTTATGTTATAATCTAATTATTCATTGAGATTATATATGATTATTCTTCCAATGATAAAATATTATGATGAATCACTCAAGAAACTCATGATTTTTATTCTCATATCCTTAATTCATGGAAATAAATTTTTTCCCTTAATTTTACCTCTCTTATTGTACCCAGCAGTTCAAAATAATGATTTTATGAAAAATTGGCATTTCATTTTAAAAACATTTCTCTTGCGAAACCATATTTTTCAAAAAAAATTGAAAAATATTTTTTAATTTTTTAAAATGATTTATCAATGATATTTTAAGCAATATTTGAATTTTTAAAAAACGTTTTTAATTAAATAATAATAATTTTTTTATAAAAATTCCCATTTGGATATTACTGATAATAAAAAATGAATATATTTTTAACATATACATCATGTACATAATTTCTAGCATCATGAAAATTATTTTAATTGATGAATACATTATAATTTTTCAAGTTAATTTTCAATGAAAAGTATTTTAACAATGTATTATTCTCTAAAAATTGTTTTAAATTGTGGAAAGGATATTGTCTTAAAATATTTTACATATGATCTTTCAAGATAATTTTCCATCTAACATGACATCCATTTATGTTACTTATTCTTTACTAAGTATATAACCCTTTGAAAAAATTCTTATTTATTCTCTAGATGGTTTATTTTTATGATGAAGAGTTGTTTATGTAACCTATTTTGTTCCCAATGGTTATCACATGATGGAATGTTTTATGAAACTCATTTATTTTAATGAGTTATTATATGATGAATGTTTTATGATATTTTGGAACCATTATATATATATATTTAAATATCTTCTAGTATTTACATTATAACAATGGATAGTACTTATGTTATTACTGAAAATTGGGGGGACCATTTTCTACCACTAATGCATTGGGTTATTATGGAAAACTCATGAGTATATATGTTATGTGTGAACCACATTAGGTGTTCATAATGTTATGAGTTAACCTAATTACATTTTCATATTGATATGAATGAACCAAATTACATGCTCATAGTGTTATGTGTGGACATTATTCCATGCCCATAATGTTAATAGTGGAATTGGTTGTAGGTCTATAAGTTTACTAGAGGGCCTGATTTCATGTCCTTAACCTAATGAGTGAACCTATTTATATATACACATGTTCAAAATGTTATAAGCTAAATTTTATTCCATAATTACATGTCCAAGGCTAATTATTTCCTCTACTGAAACTAATTATTTTATTTTCTTATTATTATTCTCTTATGATCTTCCAATCTTTTTTCCATGTCTCAAGATTATTATCTTTGGAATTTTGTGTATAGTTTTCAAATGTTGTAATTATGTCATTATATCTTTATGATCATGTCATTATTATGCGTCGTCCATGATTACCCTTGATAATAATCGATAGTCACCCTTTCTTGTGATTCCATTCCCTAGGATATAAAGAAAGTTTATTAGGTAAAAGAAATAAATGGGAAGACTTTTATAGGAGAAATTGAATATTTTCATAAATTATGAACATTATGTTAAAGGTTTCCAAAGGCACTAGACTATTATGGAAATTAAGTGAGCGTTTTAATAATTTAATCAATATTCATCTAAAATATGTAATATATAGGCATCTAAAGCCTATTAAACTATAGTAAGTATCAGGGAAAAGGTTTACATTACCATTCAATACTAGTATGAGAAATATTTAGTGACATACCTAGGAATATTTCTAAGAATAAGTCCAGTTATGTCTCTAGAGATATTTCAAAGGATGATTCAAAGTAACAAAAAAATTCATGGAATTTTGGTAAAGGATAGAAAATATATTTCTAAGAAATTTCATCTCGGTGTAGATATTACAAGTTGATGTGGTTCTAGAAAAGAGGTACCCAGGGGTAATAACGCCTAAAAGGTTGTATTAAGTTGAACCTGATCTCCACCTGGTGAACAACAATTTGAATTTTTATGCACACAGTTTAACACACTTCATAGATATGAATTGGTTGTTGAAAAACTCCATTCAATCCATCAAGAAGGATTTAAATAGAAACTGATCATTACTGACATATATTAAGCATAAGATGTCACATGTTCAAAAGATGGTGTCATGAATTTGACACACTATAAGTGATTTTTCATGATTATGTAGTTCTATAATAAGATTCTTGATTTTAAAAATATGTTTTTAGTTTTATTAAATGGTTGGAACTGGAATGAACCATGTTACGAAGAATGTAATAGGCAAAAAAATTATTTTGCTCCTGATAAAATAAATGTTATGGGAGGTGAAATAATAAACCTCATTTCTATGATCAGGCATCATTTTCAAGATATGAATCATCATGAACATATAAAAAATAAAAAGAGGGGAAAAAATTATTTTATATCCTTCATGTTGAAACTGACAGCTTTTTAATGGGGTTCCTCTATGTAAGATCCCATATTCTTACAGCTACACCTCTCTCTATGTTTTTTGTTAAACTTATTTTGATTGAGTTTTTTCATCTTATTTTAACCCTGGTTGATGTTTTTTAATTGTGTATGTCTAGTGGTTTGAATAAATTAATACATAATTTGTTAGGAAACTTTGGAAAATAGGAGAGGATCCATTCAAAGAGACTTATTTAGGGAACATAATTTAATTCCTATGGATGTAAGTTTATTTGAATAAATGGTGTCTCAGAATAAGTTAGTTGAGTGTTACCATGAGTTACTGGTATGTTTAGAATTCTCAAAGGTTGTTTAGATTTTAATATAAATAAAATGGGATGAAACTATTTGTAGATCATTTACACACTGTGTAAATGGCTTACTCATCATGTAACATTCAGGTGAATTTAAAATTATTATAATGTCACAGGTTTTTTAGTGTATACTTATAAAAATAAATACATAACATAAAAATTTATTACATTCTATGTAATGTTCTGAGAAGGCATTTAAAATAGTGTTCTATGTTGTTGATTTTATTTTTATCTTTCATGAATCTTCCTTATCTCAACATTAGGGCACATTCCAGGTGATTTTGGAGCACCTCTCTTGATTCCAGACATCCTGACCACACATCTAATCACTGGTAATTGGTTTTGGTATGTTTTTCCTTTATATATCATGGTTCTCTGGATTATGTGGTGTAATCCATTGATAATTATAATTTTTGGTTTTTATCATGATTTATTTTGTTTCAGGATCCTTCTTGCGATCATTTACACTGTTTTTCTCATGGGTGAAGAATTGTTTGATTATCAGTTAAAGGTAAGGGGTTTAATAATAACTCTATGGTTTGATAATTTTCATGTATGTTCAATCTTTAAATTTCACCAACATATCATGCATTGAATAAATAAAAATATTGAATTTGGTTTATTTTATAGAGTCCGTTTGGATACAGTTAGTTATTAACCTAGATTGTGGAAACTGGTCGGATGAGATAAACCTTGATTATAAAATAAATTGCATAGTGACATCATGTGTGATTTTAATAAAATGTACTTATGGGGACTTCATGATATAAATTTACATTTTATTGGCCTGATTATTGAAATTAATGGAAATTTATTAGTTCAAGACCAAGTGATTAATGAACTGGGTAATTGAAAGATAAATGGTAATTTTCATAATTATATATTGATCCTGATGATCAGATATATGATATCATTTTTATGAATTTTTTTTTTGATTTATTATTTTTAATTATTAAATAGGGTGTTGTCCCAGTTTACATGTTAAAATTATTATATGCTGAACTATGCCCTCAAATGCGATGAAATGATTATATAGCTGGTTACACCACGTGATTCATGCTGAAATACTTATATACTAGTCTAGGCCAGTTGACATGATATAATTATTATATACTAGGGTTGGACTTGAGTCAAGATAAAATTATTATTTACTTGGCTTGGACCCAACCCATGTTTAAATTCTTATATATTTTTCATGACCCTGATTTAATATATAAATGCTTATATTATAGGTTTTTACCTAGACTTGTGTGTTTTATACCGTATTTATAAGGTTATATTTTTCCATGGTTATGTGGAAATGGGTTTCACGATTGTGATGAATGATTAGATATATTTTGTCATGGTTCTGATGTAGGTTGATGTGGAATTATCTAAATATCTAATTAATTAATACAACTATTTATTTAATTTTTTCATAAACTTATTATCAGACTGGTTATATTTAGACATAGTAATATCAACCAACTAAGTTACACTAACACCATATTTGGGAACCATTTGGAACCCAACAATATTACATTGATGTAGGATTGGACAATGGAAATTTAATTTGTTGTTGATTTTTTTAATGCTCGATGGGTTTGGGTTTGGAGATGAGGCTGACATGGTGTTTGAGAATGGGATATTTTGAGTATTCTAGTATTTTATTTATTCTTACTTATAGCATAATTTTTTTATATTCTGGAATTTCATTATGTTTATCCTCAATTATTTATTGGTGTATTTAATTGGCTATATTGTTTTTTTCTATTTTATTGTTTTGTTTCTATTATTTTCCACACTCAAATACCATTTAATTTATCTATATTTCTTATTTTAGATGTGTTATAACTTTTTAATTAGGTGGTATAGTCTTCATATTATACTTATCACACCCTCACTACTAGTCAGTAGCCTTTGGAGTATAGGGAATAGCGCTTGAGGCAATGTAACAAACCTATTTCAGACACATAATAGAGTTCTAGATTCTTGGATGTTTCAAAGTGTTATAAGATAACAATAGGTTTGTTTTCTATTAATTTAATTTTTGAGAAAGTTAGAAAGGAAAATGTTATAATTCAAGAATTGGAAATGAGATTTTTCATGGGAGTAGCTAACCCATGTATGGGGTAAAATATGAGCTTAAGGGCGGATTGTTGTTTATGTTGTTTGCCTATTACAGTTGATGTTATTTTACCTTGGGTGATTCATATATTGTTTGTTGTTATCATGTTATGATATTGTTTATTCTTAATATTTTAAACATGGATAGCTATGGTGAGATATATATATATATATATATATCCATGAATCACACTAGGAACATATAGTTATATATTGACATGAATTGTTAATTATAGGGACATATTTATTGCATGTAATATATAATTTTCGATTAAAAAAACTATGATATCAAAAAATTGTTATATATGTTAAATTAAATTAAATAAATGAATTATTATTTCATGATTAAACTCTTTTAATCTATTATTAGAGGGAACTAGTGTTACTGGTTCTATGTTGTTTTCACCTATTGAGGATGGACTTGTTGATAGCTAGTGTTCAAAGGAGTGTGTTTCACTTTTATAGAAAATCCCCCTAACCATCTTCAAGTTAAGAATTTAGAGATTGTAAATATGCATGATACTAATATAGATAAACTAGATCTTCCTGTAGTACTTGAGGATTCAATGGATTTTCAGATCCATGATAGCTTCTTGAGGGTCATGAGATCCATGGAAAGAGATAAAATACATTCATTTCCTTCAATGTTAGAGATGACGATTTATTTCAATCTAAAAAATCGACATACATTCAATCGATAAGGTGTCCCATAGGTAGATATGTTCAAGAACAAGTTAGTCCATACAATATTTTACAATATTTAGACACCCACAGATGGGGGGTGTGTGTGAAGATTTTTGCATATATACATCATGGACCTGCCAAGTGTTGGTGGAAAATTATAGAGCAGGTATGGAGGAAAGATGAATTATCTTATAATGACCTTGAGATGTTGATACTAAGCCATTTCTATATCAAGACATTAAGGGTTGAGAAGGATCAAGAGTTCATTCCCCTAACACAGGAGGGAAATTCAGTGCTGGAATATGCTAATATTTTCACTATCCTATAGTGAATTGAACCATATATGGAAGTTAATTAAATATCCCTGGTGATACATTTTTAGTATTTCCTTTTATATGAGATTAGGATTGAAGTGAACATTTTTTTCTGAGCAGTTTGACAGATGTGATGAATCAAACACTCATCACAAAGGTGAATCTGAGAGATCCCCTGAGCAGTGGCCAGACTATTTCAGCTGGGGAAATTGTGAACACTTCTAATAATGGAAAGAAGAATTGTTATTATTGATTTTACAAAAATAAAAGGTGGACATAGAAGTTATTATTGTGGGAATAAATCTCAAGAATATGTTATATTATTGTGCTATATTTTTGGAATGATGGGGCACACATAGCCTCAATTTCTGTATCCCACATTGTAGTTTTAAAATTGAGGTATAATGGGCCACTTATAGAGGTTTTATAGGGAAATACATCTATAAATAAGTGGAAGGGTAACATGATAAGAACCAAAGTCCGGGAAGGATTCATCTAATCCCCTGTGGACGAGTATCTAGAGTTCCACATGAGATTCTAGTAGATGCAGGGTATATGGTATCACCATGATGTTTTGGAAATACAAGGAAGAGGTAATAACTCATGGTAGTCATGATAAAGCATAGGGAGGAGGGGCTGGTTAGATGCACATTATGCAGACTACTCTAGTTATTATGGATTTTGGTCCATATACTATTATAGGACAATTATTATATTATTTACCCTTTCTAGTGTTTTTACTAATATAGAATTATCAAATACCATATTATGTTAACTTATTCTAACAAATTTAGGCATTTTTGTCGAAGTATTATATGATTTTTTGACCATCAAAACACCATTGAGAGTGCGGTAAGAGAATATAAAACGTTTCAAGGCATGTTCTCTAGAGATTGGTGGTTATCCTTTATATTGGGAACCTTTCTTACTATAAACAACAAATTTCAATTTTATTTATAGTATGGATTGAGGAGTACTATTCTAGGATCATATATACTATTATTGGTGGAGGGTTACCTTTGTATCTCTCAAAGTTGATATCTATTTTCACTAGGGTTATAAGATCTTTACATTCGTTTTGCATGACTAATTAAATTCTTTTGAGATTGTCTCATGGATTAGATATACAGTCTTTCTCATGATGATGGTGGAATTCATCTAGATTCCTTTAATCCAGTAGTATAACATTTTCAAATTGCCTTTCATGATGATTTCTATAACTCACTTCCTAAATGGGAGGCCACGATTATGATTGAGTAGGTGTTTGGGGTAGAGTAAGATTCTTTCATTCCGTATATAATGGTACCATCATAACATTAACAGTTGAAGGTCTAGTTGGAATATCATTAAGATGAATGTTTCATACAGCTGTGTAAATCTCCATGGGATTCTCCATTTCTCTTTTTCATGAAGGCTGATGGAAATTTGGGCTTCTGTGTGGATTATTGAAGATTGAACTAGATAATGGTCAAGAACTCATATCCTCTCCCATGAAATTATGATCTCTCCAATCATTTTAGAGGTGATAAGATATTCTCTAAGACCGATTTGAGATTGTGTTATCATCAATTGAAGGTGGGACTAATAGACAGACCCCATAATTATCATAGGAGAAATTATGATTTTTTTTAATTCATAGTGATGCCGCAATAGAGGTATTCAGGGCCACGATAAATAATATCTTTCATCATTATCTTTGTTAGATTGTGGTGGTTTTGATGATGTAATATAAGTTTACTCTTAGTTATTAGATGATTATTCCCAAAATCTTGACATTGTCCAAAGTGTATTGAGAGTGCATCGACATTAATCTAATATAACAACATACATTTTAATGATTGTTAAAGTGAACATCATGTTCCACATAATCTTAGAGGAAATAGTGTTAGTGGACCCAAAGAAAGTTTCATCCATGGTATCTTTGGAGAACCCTAAAAACCTTTTTTAATTTTCGATCTTTGTATGTTTAATATGATATTATTAGCACTTAATCAAGAAATTCACCCTTTTGGAAGACCTAATTTTAGGGATGATAAAAAAGGGAGTTATGTTTCTTGGTTTGATATTAGAAATATGGATTTAAAAGATTCTAAAGACATCCTGATCTCAACACCTAACCTTAATTATCCTATGACAGGTAAAGTATATATAGTGTACTATGATGTATCTAGAGTTAGAATTAGAGCAGTTTGGATGGAGGAAAATTGAGTGGTTTCTTATAGATATAGATAGTTGATATCGAATGAGAGGAAATTCTCTACAACTTATTTAGAGTTAACAGAAGTGGGACATGACCGATGATGATGGATGTATTATATCTTGGGTGGGAATTTTGTGGTACATACATACCACAAGAGCCTCAAGTATGTATTTTATCAGTGGGACCTGAACATTCAACATGGGACGTGGTTATAATTTCTATAGTTTGATGATGCTGAGGTGGATTATCTACCTAGGTAGGGAAACATAATTATCGATACATTGAGTCAAAAGATGTAGAAAGTGGTAGTGAATGAATCTTTTGATGAGTACCAGATAATGGAAATCTTTCTAGACATGCCTCTAGATGTTTATGAGTCTTAGGGGATATTATATAGGAATTATCCATCAATTATACGCATTCAATTTTAGAATATCAAGTCTAAATTATATCTATTTTAATGTTCATTTTTTTGAGAGATAACTTATATGGTGGGGAGACCCCATCAAGATTGTCTCCTGACAATGTAAATTATCTTCTTTTTCATGGATGAGTATGTGTTCCTTTAGGCATGTGTGAGGAGTTTATTTGGGAGTTTTAGATTTTTATGGGTGACACATCCTGATTATTCAAAGATATATCATGATCTTTATATATAATACTATTGGTTGGTAATGATGAATGATGTATTAGGATTTTTCTAAGATGTTTCTCTAGTCATCAGGTGAAAACCAAGAATCATAATCCATCTTATATTTTTAATCCTTTTACCATTACAATATATAAATGGCATGTTTTCATAATATATTTTATGATAGGATTACCAGATACAAACCCCATGATTGACACAAAATGGGTTACTATGGATTGACTAATGAAGCTAGTCCATCTCATACATATTAGGGAGACCCTCACAACTAATGATCTAGATATTAATTAAGTGTGCAAGGTTTTTCTATTTTAAGGTGTTCCAAGGAGTATCATTTCATGAACAGATCCTTGTTTAACATTGTGATAATACAAGGGGATTCAAAATTCTCTGGTATCACATGTATTTTTAAGTATAACCATATGCCCTCAGACTCATGGTCAGTCTAAGTGGTTTATTTAGGTTCCAAAGTATATGTTGTAGTCCTATGTTTTGGATTTTGGTTGTTTGTGAAATAAGAATATGAAACTCAAGATGTTTTCAAATAATAATAACTTCCAAGCATCTATCAAAATGGAACCCTTCATGGATCTATATTGAAGGTTATGTTGTTTACCTCATTGCTAGTTAGAGGTAGAAGAGTCAGTGTTTGATGGGATAATCTCTTGTAGGTGACATATGAGCTTATTTATATGATTAGGAGGTTGTTGATAACCATAAAGAGAAGGTATAAATCCGATAATTTCCACCAAAGATGACCTATGGTTTTTTAGGTTGGCCATAATGTTTACCCTTTGGTGTCGTAAATCATGCAGAAATTCCATATCAGGAAACACAAAATGCTATCACCCATGTCTCGAACCAAGTTGGGTTGTCATCTGAACTGGTACCTAACCCAGTCCATGGAAAGACATGAAGGGTGTTCCCAATCCGCACGGGCTGGAACAAGTTCTCATGCATCATAAATATATATTGTGATCGATTTACCTAATGTTTATATCAATAAAACAACCAACAAATAATAATAAATTGAATCTAAAAATCCAAATAAAACAAGCCTTAAATAATTATATGATTTTTGCAACAAGGTTTATAAAAGGGACCAAAAACAACAACAATGTAAGAGAAATAAAAGCCTTATCAAAATACCAACCCACGGTAAGAGGAACATCTCCCTACTACCACCTCCACAACACCACACCCAGAAAAACCGATAACAACCCATCCCAATATCTCAAATATCATTACCCTTACATGTGTCACACATTACAAAGTCTACTTACACACAAAGGGGTAAGTAGGGTGTGAGATAAATACCATTAAGATTCCACTCAAATACTATTATTCCATTCCACAACATTTAAAAGATAATCTTATATGAGTATTTGAGTAAAATCATTCAGAACATTTTTTTAGAAAAACATTTAATGAGTAAATTGTTTAAAAGGTAACAGTTTTAGGGGAAACCATTTCATAAATACTTGGTTAGAAGAAAAAAGAAACTTATAAATAACCCAAACACACAATATTTCCTTCTTATGCCAATGGAGGAACCATTCTACACAACCATAATGATTTTTAGAGCACCATGGGAAGATTCATGGGGTCAAACTAACTCAATAGGGATTCTAGGAAAATCACATATCAATGAAAATATGATATATAAACCACAAACAACTGTGTTCTTATGCACGATCCACTAGATAGTAGCAAAAACCAAAATTATAATGGTCCCAATTATCATCCATATTTAGTTAGTGTTTTCATTGTCAATCTCTCTATGTAAAACTGGGTCATAGCCCCTTTTGTATTGCTAGAAATCACGTCATAGTCCATCCACCTAGTTACTCGGGATTCCCTTTAGCTCAAGATCATGTTCACATGTCTCACACATCACCAATCCCACAACTTAAGGTCCAGAGTACCAAAGAAATCCCCAAAATTACGAAAAAACTACTTTTAATTTTAAAAATGAAAAACCCCCTTTTCAAATACATTTGGAATTCATTTAGATCTTCTTATCAAGACATAAGAATGGCACAAAATTTCACACTCAAAAATATGGTCTAAGACCTCATGTTTGAATTCACAAATAAAATGAGTTCATTTCTAAAAAACAAGATTCCCATTATTTAAAAGATTCACAACTCCAACTAAAATGTTCACAAAAAGGCCGACACGCCAATACTAATCCATTTTCCATTTTACTCACACAAAAAACCCATTTCAAATGCTTTTACCATCGCCTAAAAAATTCGTAAATTCCCCTTCAGCAAAAAATAATAACACACAATTAATACCAACCAATGTTATGGCCAAGCCACTTTTAAACCCACATATAGTCTATGTTCCCCACTTAAAAGATGATGTCATCATTTACACACCCCTAAATCATATTTCAAATTTTTAAATAAATACCAACAATGAAAAAACAAATCATCTTCTTTTTGAAAAACCACATTAATCATCACACCCATACGTCAAACTCTTTGGAAAAGATATTTCACATCCCAAGAATAATTGATTTAAAAAATACAAGAATTTCTACAATAGGAAAAATATATAAGAGATTTCCATTTCTATTAGAAAACCCAATTTCATAATTTATGCATGACAAAATATTTGAAAAACATATTTTTCAGTAAGGAATATATCTATAGAACATGTAAAAATTAATGAAACAAACAAATAAAATTATATAAAAATTCTAGGGTATGGAACCACCTACCTCGGGTGGAGAAATACATTAAAACCGATGTGGAACTCCAAACACACCTTATCCGCCCCTTCAAGAGACATGATAAAAACCTAATAAAAAATATTAAACCCAATGAATCAAGTTCCCACACTAAAGATTCAACCCTACCTACTGGAGAAACAAAATACCTAAAGGAAGAAAGGAAAACCCTAAAATAATGAGGGAACATAAGAGAGAAGACACTTATAATAAATTCCCTTGAAGAACCACCATTGTAAATGCACAAAATATAGGGTCTAAGGAGGGGGTGTAATGGAGAGAGGAATGCATAGGGTTTGGGAGGCTGAGAGGGCATCATGTGTGGGAGAGGGATTTTTCTAGCGGTGTCAAATGTTTATATACAGAGAAGATGGAAGGGTTCCACACAATACTTATGGAAGACGAGAGGTGGCTCTTTAGAATGGGGGATCACGCAACATGGAGGGGGAGTAGGAGGCTGGGTTGCACAAGCTAGGAAGGGGGGGGGGGGGTAGCCACATGTGGAGATGGGGTAGGGGGTGGGGTGGGGAAGGGAATAGATTAGGGTTTAATTTTTTTTTAAAATTAAATATCATTTTGAATTTAAATCTAATCAATTTTAATTTTCTTTAAAATGACTCAAAATATAAATAAAACAACAGATAAGTGTCTGGTCTGGGTGTGAAATTTTTTTCCACCATTATGCAATGCCCTAACCCTAGTTTCCCAGAGTTGGTGAATTATTAAATAAAATTAGCATGATCACAAGAGATCATATAGCTACCCGAGCCTTTTATATATAACATTTCATGATTTTAAGCATAATTAATCATCAGAGTATAAGCCAAGGATCGTTAGGTCTAGTGTCTTAGAAGACCAGGTACATAAACCATAAAACATGGGGCTAAAAAACTTCTTTATTTAATCTTCATAATGAGATCCTAACTTCTATTGAGCCCTTACATCTGTATAGGGTACCCTAGGGAACACATGAACAAAAGGATGAGATGAAAATCCCAATAAGGGAATGAACATAAGGATAAATCTTATGCACCTGAGTTTGGAGGTATGACATATTGATATAAAAAATGTAACATATGAAATAATATCATCTAATCATGTGATCATATAAACAAGTAATCATATAAATGTGGTAGAATCAAAAAATATTTCTTTAGTATGGGTCAAGGCTAACTACCAATCTTGTTTCCCATTCCAGTACGGTTCAAGGCGAACCGCCAATCCCGTTTCACATTGCATCTCATTAGATATAGCCTTACCCGATGCATTGGAGTGCTATCTGGGCGCACCCATATCGTAATTTTCATGAATATTACAACCACATAAATATTTTTACCTCATATAGAATCATACATAATCAAACATACATAAACATAAGGGTACCCATGTAAAGAATTAGGTACCACAATCATGACATAAATCAAAATCAACAGACGTATCATGAATGTGTCCATGTAAGGAATGAATTAGAATATACACGGACATTAACTGAGAAATAATAGGCATATAACAATTTAAGTGGTGTCAAATAGAAGTGAAAACATATGAGAAATGTATTTTATAAACAGTTGCATTAAAACATTCTTGCGTGGTTTTAAGGAAAATGCAATTGAGCCTTTCAAATAGAAAAGAGGAACATTATTAATATAAAACCAGAATTTAACCAAGAATATTTTTATAATAAAAGACCGATTTTATAAATACAATTATGTCTTAAAATAGAGGATATATATCTCTTGAAATTGGGTAACCATTTGAGAAGTTCCACTAAAATAGGTTTTCTTATCAGAATGTTCTAAGAAGGGAATCTTTTAAAAACATGTATATCCCGAAAGAAAGTGATGAAAGGGTATTGATATAAAAATATTTTAGAACTTACCATAATTCAAAAGATTCACATAAATTGATAAGATAAAACCATTTGTAATGTTAGATAAGGCAACACGAAAGAACCAAGATGGTTCGGGTAGAATTCATTACGGTTTAATCGGCATGGTGTTGGGTGTACCCATGAGGGATTGATGAGAGATAGAAGGGGTTTCACATCACTTATACAACATGAGGGAAGTATGGTGGAGGTGAAAAACATACCACACCATTTATTATTACCGATAAAAGGAATAACCTTGAGGAAAATACTGATTAAGAGTGAAATGGAGGAAATTGCATACCTTAAATCTGTCAGTGTACTGCAGTTTTTATTAAAGACCTCTTGAGACCTCATCCTTTGAGAACCTCTTAAGGGGGGGGGGGGAGTTTTTGGTATTTTAAAGAGTCTAGGAGATTTTGGACGTGGAATAGGTTCTTGGGGAGAAATTTGGGTGGAATATTGTCAAGGCACAAGGCTTGAGAGGAGTGAAGGGAAGAGGGAGTGAGGAGGGGGGGGGGGGTTATAGTGGATGAGAGGAGGGATTTCATAATATTATAATCATTAATTTATTATTTATTCCCAATACAAGGAATATTAATTATTCCATGACCAATAATAGTAATTTTATGATGTGATCCCAAACCAAGTGGTCTTACATCAGTAGAACATCATCAATAACTCAATAAATCCCTTATTTACCATTTATTGTAAATTATCATATTTTACTATTCATAAAAAATTCATGTATTTCAGAAAAATCCCAAAAATTCACCCTAACCATTTTTCAATGTGTATAATCCAAAAATGAAGCCCATTTTTCAAAAATAATTTTCTATATATGATTATATATATATTTACTTAAAATAATAATTTATTATCAAAACCATTTTTAAAACATTCATTAACGTATTCTAAAATATAGGTATATCATACTTACAACTTGAATATTATTTTATACATTCATAGGTGAGGTTACTATTCATTATAGTATATCAATATTCATAAGGTTATGTTACTATTAAATAGGGTAGGTTACTATTCACAAAAAATTAAGTTTTCCTTATCGGACTCCAAATAACGCACTGATTACAACCGTGTATGCCAATGTTTTGAAATTCCAAATACAGAAGTGAAAAATTATATTTAAAGGTCACTTTGCACTTAGTAGTTCATTATGATGTGTTTTCATATGAATTTATGAAATACTTATGAGAAGGGAATTTCTATTGAAAAACATTGGGTTGTTACATTCTTCCCCCCTTAAGAAATTTCACCCTCGAAATTTAGTTTTACATTATAAGAGAAAAACATGTGTGGGTAATTTTCCTTCTTTTCTTCCTCCAGTTCCCGTGTTTTCCATTCATACTTATGGTTTCTCCATAGTACTTTGACCAGATGAGTAGTCTTGTTGCATAGAACATTGTCTCTACGATCCAAGATCTTCATTGGATTCTCCTTGTAAGAGAGATCATCCTCTAACTATACCACCTGTGAATAGAGTACATGTGAAGGGTCTGCTATCTACTTCCATAAGAGAGATACATGAAAGACATCATGTACTTTTGAAATGGCAGGTGGAAGTGCCAGTCGATATTCCACAACTCTTACTCGATCAAGGATCTCGAAGGGAACGATGTACCTAGGACAAAAATTCACTTTCTTCCTAAACATCATGAACTTATTCCGTTGGGATATGCGTAGAAATTCCATGTCTCAAACTTTGAACTCAAGGCCATGTCAATGGATATATTAATAACTCCTCTGTCGACTTTGGGTGCCTTGATATGCTGCTGAATGGTTTTCACCTTCTTCACCATTTCTTTGACCATTTCAGTTCTTAGTTGCTTATAGTCACCGACTTCATCCCAACATGCCAGTGTTTCGCACCTTTTACCACAAAGGGCTTCATATGGTGCCATTAGGATGATCGAGTGGAAACTATTTTTGTAGGAGAATTCAACCAGTGGAAGATGTTGGTCCCATCCTAGTTTGAATTCTATATAAAACGCTCTCAACATGTCTTCCAGTGTCTGAATAGTTCACTCAGATTGGCCATCAGTTTGAGGATGATAAGATGTACTGATGTTCAGTTTATTGCTCAGTGCATGATGGAGACTTTTCCATAACTTAGAGGTGAATCTCAGATAACGATAAGATACAACAGATATTGGTACTCCATGCAGCCTTGCCACTTATTTGATGTAAATCCATGCATGTTGATCCAATGAGAAGTCCTCTCGAACCGTGATAAAGTGATATGCCTTCATAAGAGAATCCACAATGACCCATATAGAATTTTTTGCTCTAGATTTCTTTGGAAGTCCTGTGAAAAATTCATTGGTAATGTTCTCCCACTTCAATGTGGGTGTGGGTAGTGGTTTCATCATCCCCTTATAATTTTGTATCTCAACCTTCACTTCCTGACATACGAGACACATTTATTTATATTCAGAAATCTCCCTTTTCATATTGTCCCACCAAAAGTTTTCTTAGATATCTCGATACATCTTTGTGCTCCCTGGGTGGATAGAAAAGGTCTAGCTTTGTGAATAATTAAATAGATCCTTCTTTATCTTTGGATCATATGGTACACATAATAATTTCCCAAATCTTATAACTACTTCCTCATCAATTTTGAAATCGGAGGATTTCCCATTTTTAACAGCTTCCACCCTTTTCTGAATTTCCACACCCTTTCTTTGAGTGTCCTTTTATTTTCTCTAATAGTGATGGTTGAGAGAACATTTGAGAATGGATTGATGATGTTCCTACATTAATTATTCCCATGTCCATCCTTTTCAGTTATAATAAGATCAGATCATTTTCAATTCTCATCATTGATAATGATGCATGATCCTTTCTACTTAGAGCATCTCCCACCTTGTTTACCTTACCGAGATGGTAGTGGATTGTAGTCATAATCCTTGATGAGAGTTATCCATCTTCACTGGCGCATATTAATCTTTTTATGTGTGAATATATATTTGAGATTCTTGTGGTCAGTATATATCTCATATTTTTCCTCATAGATATAATGCCGCAATATTTTCAACGCAAAGATCACCATTTCCAACTCCATATCATGCGTAAGATACTTTTTCTCATGGATTTTCAATTTCCTTGAGGCATAGGCTATCACTTTATCATTTTTCATCAGAAAATATCCTAATACTTTCTTAAAAGCATCAATATACACCACAAAGAGTTCTCCACTTGAAGGGAGTGTGAGTACTGGCACAGTGATAAGCCTCTTTTTCAACTCCAAGAAACAGTCGTCACATTCCTATGTCCAGAAAAACATTACTCTCTTCCATGTCAGCTTGGTCATTGGGTTTTACAATCATGAAAAGATCTTCACGAATCATAGATAATACCCTACTATACCCAAAAATCTACGGATCTCCATTATAGAAGTTGGCCTCAGCAACTCTTCAATTACCTTCATCTTGGAAGGGTCCACAAATATCCCTTTCTAGGTGATAACATGCCCCAAGAATGATACTTCCTCCATCCAGAACTCACATTTACTATACATTGCATTCAACTTATCCCATCGCAAATTCTATAACATAGTTTTCAAATGCTTTTCATGTTCTTCCTTGCTCTTGGATTATTTAATAATATCATCAATAACAAACACCATAAATTTGTCAAGGTAATATCTAAAGACTTTATTAATTAAATCCATGAAAATTTTTGGATCATTAGTGTTTCCGAAGGGCATCAATATGAACTCATAGTGTCTATAACTTGTTTGAAAGGTAGTCTTGGGAATATCTTCCTTCCTCACCTTTAGTTGGTGATATCCCAACCGAAGGTCCACCTTAGAGAAATATCTATCCCCACAAAGCTGATCGAACAAGTCATCTATCTATAGAAGGGGATACTTTTTCTTTATCATGATTTTATTGAGCTCACTATAATCAATGAAGAGGCAGATTAATCCATCCTTTATCTTGACTAAGAAGACTGGAGAATCCATGGTGAAGCACTCGGGCATATAAAACCCTTCTCCAAATTCTCCTATAACAGCTTATTCAGCTCTTCTAGCACTACAATAGCCATTTTGTAAGAAGTTATTGAAATTAGCAAAGATCCAGGGATATGTACAATTGAGAACTCAAACAATCAGTCAAGAGGAAGTCCAGGAAACTGTTCTAGAAATACATCAGTGTAATCCCCCACAATGGTCATGTTTTAAAGAATGATTCTATCCTTTATCCAAATCATTTGAACTAGATATGATTGTTCACAAGGAAAAAGTTTCCAAACTTTAGATGAAGATTCTAAAAGAGACTCATCTTCCTCCTTACACTTGTAAAGAATCAGAGGATTCTTCAGGATGTGAAAAGTGATCTCCCTTTCCCGAAAATTGATGTTGTCCTTGTACAAAGATAGCCAATCCATTCCATAGATAGCGTCGAACACTACTAAAGGAAGTATGTCGATATTTAATGGGAGGTTCAATCCACAAAAGATAATTATGGATGATTTATAAACCATCGACGCAATAACTTCCCCATTCATTGTTCTCACAAATAACTTTTCCTCCAAATTTTGAAGTGGTGTTTAAATAGTTCTACTAAACATGACAGAAATTAAAGAATGCGTAGAAAGATAATCAAATATTATGTTCTCTATTCTTGAATGAATAACAAGCATACCTATCACCACATCATTTTTCAGATCCACCTCAATAGTAGTGATAGAATAAGACCTTCCTTGTTGCCGTGGAGGTTGTTGCTGATTGAATCTGACAATCCTCAGCTTAGGGAAGTTGTTCACATAATCCTCTAGCTCCTTACAGTTATAAAAATGAAATGCAGGCTAAGTGTTGATCAAAACATTCCTTTATTCTTCAACAGTAGAGGGATTTTTTCATATCCCTTCAACCGTTCTTGGCTAGATGACCAAACTTTTGGCATTTGAAACAATTCTTGGTTCCCTTGAGATAGTCACCAAGATTCTTCTTCCCTCAATTTTTTCCAAGGGGAATGTGAGGCTTCGTTCCATCATTGGAAATGTTTGATGAACCAACCATGTTGTTCTCCATTTTCTGCTTCTTGTCAGTGGGCCCACGAGACCACTAAGACTCTCCAATCTCCATTTCATCTTTTGAGGGCACAACGAAAAATCTTTTAATAACTGCCAAAATATTGAATCACCAATGCATGTCATAGACTCGGATTTGGTTCACTAAAGAAGCGATCCAACTTGATTTAGGTGTTCATGACAATGCTAGAGGCATACCTTTCAAGCCTTGTAAAGTTCACTTCATACACCATGATGGACTCATCTTCCATCTACTTGAGTTTGAGGATTTACCTTTCCATAATGAGACAGATGGTTTGAGGTAAATATTTATTGAAAAACTTCCTAATGAATTTCTACCAATCTGGGGAATAAAATTACTCTTTGGACTTTGTATTCATGATCAGTTTCCACCACTGATCTACTTCCCCATCAAAATGATAGACCGCTAGTACAACATTCTCTTATTCCAAGCACTGGAGGACAGAGAAAATATTTTCAATGGAGTTAATCCATTTTTCTGCGAGGAGGGGATAAGAAGACCCGCTAAACATGGGAGGCCTTTGCTGCATGAAGTATTCTATGGAAACATGCTCTTTCCATGGAGGAGGAGTATGTTCCACCTGATTCATGTTATTATTCATAACTCAATCCAACTGAGCAAGCACTGTAATGATGTTTTGGGAAACTGATTCCGTCAAATAAGGCATATCATTAGAGGAATCATCACATTTCCAATAACATTGGTTATTGGAACATGTTCTTCTATTTCCCCCCACTAACTAATAAAAAGAAAGTATAATAATAGGTTTGTAATAATTAGCTATTTAGAATAAAAAATAAAAATTCAAACATAAGAGTATAAACATATAAACAAGAAGTACATCATGACTTGTGATTCCTTAGGTTTATATCCAGGTTATCCTTGATCTATTTCTTAACTTATATACTTATGATATTCTTTTTTTCCCTTAATAATGTTTTGTACTAACTCGTGAATCTACCAATGCATATCCCCCAGGAGTTTTGTAACCAAGAGTGCAGCAAGGACCATTATCGTACACTAGTTCCCATTTGAGTCTAGCTCAAAGTGGTGTTTTCGGGTTTTACCCCTAGATACATCTATGCCAGGGCCGCCTCTACCTGCTCATATCCAGAGAGGGATGCATTTTATTGATAAACCACTAAATCAATAATCACCCAAATTATGGAACATTTTCATATAATTAGTCTCATCCTTAAGGTTCTCACTAAGGGGTTATATTCCTAATCTCCAAAAATAACTAGACCATCCTCTGATACAAACTATAGCGATTCAAGCCTTTTACATATAACAATTCATTATTTTAAGTGTAACATCCCAGGTAAATAAAGAACATATAAATTTCATATTTATTAATATTCATGAATTAAATATTAAAATCTCTTTAATAGAGATTCTATGTTTGATGGCGTACCCAATATGCAACAACGAGTTTCTTTGAAATCTTACATTGTACAGTAATAATATAATAATATTATTTTAAATGGAAGTTAACGCCTAGCTATTGTAATGGTGGGAATGAACAGAAATAACTAAAAAATTATTATATATGTTTGTTAAATATTTTTACATTTATCCATCAAATGTTTGAGGCTTAAAATGAAAATTAATCCAATTTTAAGCATAAATATTCTAATATTATTTAAAAGGTAGATTAACAACCTATTGATGGACAAAAATAATATTAAATCAAATTTTTGATAATTTTATATGTTATATTTGACAAAATAAAATCCTTCTTTAGAATTGGGACATCAAAATTTACTGTGTAAATATTTTTTATTTTTCCGATAAATTTCATTTTTTAATGAATAGTGAAAATGCTGTATTTTAATTCAAAACCTTTTTTAATATAATTTATTTATGGTTAGATTATATTTTTAATTGGGTTTAATGTTCATTTGGAATATATTTTTACCATTAAAACCAATTGTGGACATTTTAATTAATTTCACTTTTAAATTGGACATAAACAAGTGTCAATCTATTAATAGATATTGTTTCATAAAAACACACTATTTGTTTTACCATTTAAACCACTATTTACTATTTTGTGGTGTTTGTACTTCCCATGATTGTATTATTTGTGTAATATACTTTAATTTATGGGTATTTACACCTTCATTGTACGATCCTTCTTTCATGGTGTGTACGTTTCGAAAGGTTCCCTAATTGGTAAGGGAACCTGTCACCCTCTTCTTTTTAAAAGACTTGTTTTTGTTAGGTATTTCAACTAACATATTCTTATATTGGGATATTTTCTCATATATACTTATTGATGTAAATTTTATATCCAAGTGAAGATATACCCTTTTTATCTCACATAAAATCATTTTTTTAATTTTAAAGTGACGTCGTTAGGCTGTCAAATTTCTATAAGGGAACTTATTTACCCAATTTCAATTCTTTGGGTTAAACCTCTACTTCTTGATTATTTTATGCTATGAATATGTGTGAATGAACTATGATTGTTTTAAACATAATATCCAATTATATTGGGTGTTTTTATATTTTTGACACATAATTATGTCATTTATTTATCTTTAATCTATGGATACTATCTTTGTAAGGGAATTCGTATCAATAACCTTTTATTGAGGCAATTTTTTTTTATACACAACATTCTGTTATATGGTGTGTAATCCTGTTTTAAATTTTTATTTCATTCAATGGGAATATTTTCTCTACTAAGCATTTTACTAAACGTCAAAAAGGAATGTTTCTTTTTAACGTAAGAAGTAACAACAACCTTTTCCACCGCCTAGAGTATTATTTGATCTATGGCTTCCTTAACAAGTCGTAATGCTTTCAAAAGAAAAATAAATACCATATACTCTTTTTACATATTTTGGTATTGAAAATGGTTTTTAGAATGGATTTATTATTTCAATATCTTAAAATTTTATATTTTTATTGCAATATGGGAAGGTTATCTTTCCTTTATGATTAATTTATTTGTTATGATTATGTTATGGTTCTTGGACATTGTTAGGTATACGAGTGGTTCCATGATAATACTAGGGTGGGTGAGCATGAGATATCTCTCCAATGAATTGGGTAACGTGACAGAGGTAAAAGTTAATGTTTCTCCTAAGAGTTTTAGGGAATATATTGTGATGCTTATTCCAAATTTGACTCCATATATAGCTGTGATAACTTCAACGTAAGTATATTATGTATGCCTTAAGTTGCCTTTATGATTTATGATTTATATGTGTTTTTCACAAATCCTATTATTTCATGAGGTATGTTAAAAATCTTATGTTATATATATACTGATGATATTATGTTTTATTTCCTTATTTTATAACCCTTACTGAGCTTTTTATGATCATCCCATGTTTCTGAAATGTTTTCCATAGGACTTAAAGATGAATAGGTTCAAGGATGGGATCAGGGAAAGACATGATATCTTAAACATGGAACTAGGCATGTTTCTTTTTAAGAGTTTTTATTTTATGAAAAAATGGAAACTGAGTAGAAGTGTCTACTTTGTAATCTTTTGAGATGTAATAGTTATGTTATAATTCGCTAAAACTCTAAACTTGAAAGGATCGTCAATGTGAATTACAAATTTAATTCAAGATTATGTGATGTTTTAAGGCCGTGTCTTTATAGTTGGCATCATAGGTCGGTTTAGACAAATTTAGTGATTAGAAGTTTTTGTTAGATACATGGTTAGTCTCTATGTCTATTATTTTAGTTAAATCCATGTTTTATAAATTTTTCTGATCAAGTAAATTCAGTTACAAATGGAAGGAGGAGGATCTCAAACAACATTCATATCTCTTCTTAAGGAAATTATTACAATAATTATTTCAAAGTCATGTTCGGATGATTGTGAAACTTTTTCTTGCATACAACTCACTTGCAAGATGTTGTTTGAGATATCAAACACCTCCACTATACCTCATTATCATCATGGATCATGGGTTTCATTTAGAAAAATCCTATTTTCACAATATTCTAATATTTTCACGAAATTTAAATATTATGATGGAATTTTCAAATATTTTACCTTATCACAAGATTTTGAAGGATATTATGATTTTAAAAAAGGTGATGAATAATGAGACCCTTACACAACCTATTTATATCTGCTTTTACAATATAGTATCTCAGCACATACCTATGGTATTTTAACAGGACCATTAATTGAAAGTTTCAACTCAAATTTGGTCGGACTATTTTATAGAAATCATGTTTTATCATATGTTTTGAATTTATATGTCAAACATGATTACTTTCCAAAACTATTTTTCTATGAACACCCATATGACCCATGTTGTACAAGTTGTATTTGGATAGAGGAAGAAAATGATTTTGAAGGATCTCTAAATCATTGTTGGAATGCATGGACCTTCTACCTACGTGAACAAGATGACAATGAAACCAAATGGACACCATGATCAAGGTATGATGTTCTTCATTTTGGGGATCGTTTATTTTATGTTATGGTGGTGAAATAATACTTCAAGAATTAAGATGTTGAGATCATAATGAATTTGGATGAAAATGAGAGGTATAAGAAAACCATTGAGGTTAAAACATGTTATGGTTATTTTTGAGTTTTATTAAAAGGACAACTCGTAGGATGGGTGAAAACCCGTCATATTTAGTAAGGCTGTAGGAATCGAACCCACAACCGAAGGGCGACAAGGGCGCATCGCCTACCACTGGCCTACTTTAAGTCCCTGGTTAGTATGACTTATTATTTTAGTAAAATGATTTTATGGAACACGAATAAGTTTATTTTGGGAATTTATGTTTTATCAAATGGATATACTAGGTATTAGAAAATGATTTTTTGATTATGTGATACAGGTTGTTATGAAAGATGTTCTCTCTTTTGAGGAAACACTATATCCCTAAGGAAGATAGAATACTATGGGATTTAAATTGTGGAATAGTGGTTGAAATTTTAGTTTGGAAGAATCTATGTTTTAATTGTGGACATATAATGATTTGGTTTATTTAGGAAAATGATTAACCTATCATGTAGAATATGTGATTAGGTTAATTACTTTTCAATATGAGACTTTGTGGGTAAATGATGTTATTTGGAGATAAATGTTAAGATTTATCTCGGAAGACTATGTAATTAAATCCTTATGAGATTTGGGATTCAATCATAGTTTGGATTAATTTTGATGAATTTTATGGAAAGTAGTTTATTGAATGGTCTTTGTTGATCATTGGGTTTTGTTTGAAAAATTATGGAGATCAAGAGTAGTGTTTATTTTTGTAAAATATTATTCTTTTTGGGTATTATCTGATCTCATACTAACCATTTTGGTTTTGTTTATGGTCTAAAGACATTGGAAATATATAGTTCTCTTTTTTGGATTAGGTGATTCTCTAGAAGTTGATTATAGCTCTCTTAATGTGAACAAGTCATCCTAAATACTCATCTTTTGGGGAAAATATGAGTTTGTGTAAGAAATATAGTACGAGATGAAAGTCTAAATGACAAGTAAGTATGTTTCATTATGTTTTAGTTAAGATCACAAATAAATTCCTAAATTAAAAGTTACTTAAAACTAAAACAGTGTCTGTTATCTTTTCCTACTGGGGAATCAAATACTGTTTAACCCATCACACGTTTGTGATTTTCTGGTGGTTAGCTTTCTCCTAATCATGTTTTCTATCACTCTCCATCAGACCATGATGGTTTGTTTCTCCTCCATATCCTTGTTTTCATGAAATCCTAGTATCTATTATCTCGGGTGACCTTTGTAATTTTCCTTATTTCTTTTAAAGTGATAGTTTAATTGAGTCATTTTCCGATGTGTGGCTTTCAATAAAGTTTCTAAGCCCAATATTAAAATTGCGAGGACAAAATTACAAAAATGGGGGAAGGATGTAACATCCCAGGTAAATAAAGAATATGAAATTTTCATATATATTAATATTCTTGAATAAAATATTAGTATTACTTTAAAGGAGATTCTATGTTCGATGGCATACCTAATATGCAACAATGAGTTTCTTTGAAATCTTACGCTGCACACTAATAATATAATAATATAATTTTAAATGGTATTTAACACCTAGCTATTGTAATGCAGGGAATTAACAAAACTAACTAAAAAATTATTATATATGTTTGTTAAATATTTTTACATTTATCCAATAAATATTAGAGGCTTAAAATGAGAATGAATCCAATTTTATGCATAAATATTCTAATATTCTTTGAAAGGTCGATTACCCACCTTTTGATGGTGAACCCTTTTTAAATCAAAATTTTGATAACTTTATAGGTTATATTTGAAAAAATAAAATCCTTCTTTATAATTGGTACATCAAAATTTACATTGTGTAAATATTGGTTATTTTTCCGTTAAAGTACATTTTTAATGAATAATGAAAATGCTGTATTTTAATTCAAAGCCTTCTTTTAATCTAATTTATATATATGGTTAAATTATATTTTTAATTAGGATTAATGTTAGGTTGAAATATATTTTTATCTTTTAATCCAATGGTGGTCATTGTAATTAATTTCACTTTGAAATTTGACATAAACAAGTGTCAATCTTTTGATATATATTGTTCCATAAAAACACGCTATTTGTTTTGATAGCAAGAATTAATTATAAAATTAATTAATGCAACATATATGTTTTGAATTTGGTAAAATGGAAATCATTTTTTAATTTTGAATGTCAAATTTACTTTGGATAATTTTTTGGTATTTTAGTGACAAATGTTCATTTTTAATGAATAGTGAAAAATAATGCATTTTACATCAAAACTGCTTTTTCATCTAATTTAATTATATATTATATAGTCCTTTTAATTGGTTTTAAATTTTAATTGAATTATTTTTTTATCACTTAATACAATTTTGTTCATTGGAAGTAATTTCAATTTTCAATTGGATGTAAAAACAAGTCAATATTTTGGTAAATTTTACTTCTTAAAAACACGTCTTTGGTTGTGACAACGAGAATTATTTTTAAATTAATTACTGAAATTTTTTTGTTTTGAATTTGGTAAAATGGATTCCATAATTGGAATCATAAGGTCCAAATTATGTAATTAATACTCTTATTTTTGGGCATTATGAATAGTAATGACTGTAACTATCTTTAATTATCGTGACTAATTAGTAATCAGGTAGTTAAGGGTAATAAAATAATATCATAATAATATAAAATGACCCCAAAATGTGTCCAAATAATCTTTTTAGAGTCATGGTCGACCATGGGAAGATTTTTACCAATCATGGGGGCCCATGGAGTCACATGCGTGTAACAGTGACATTTATGACATTATATTTTAAAAGAATAGAAATATAACAAAGGTTTGTATTTCCTAAGTAAAACAATTTTAGTTTTGTTTAAATAAACGATCTATTATAGTATAAATTTTCATTGGAAATATAAAACTATTTCCTTCATCATGGTATTTTATTTACAATTTTTAGACATTAAATAAATAAATTTATTTATGACATCATGAAGATGTAGTGATTACCTCATTAAAGAACAATTTAAATAAAATGAAAAGATAAAGTAAAATCTAAGAATTACACATGTCAAAAAACTATTGGATGTGTGTATTTCGAACCCTTATCACCTTATCCTCAAAATGTATCATTTTGGGACCTTTAAATCCAAAAAACAATTTTATAATAAAGTAACATTTCAAGACTTTCCAAAAGTTACCCTCCTCCCTCTTATAAAAGGCCCACACCTCTACACCTATTCCCCCACCTCTCAAGCCCTTTTATTGTCCAAAATCTGAAAATATTATCTCTACACATCCCTCTATTACTCATAGAAGCCTTACTTTGGGTAGAAGTCTTTCCAAGGAATACTTTGTCTCAAATCAAAAAGAGTTACCCGATTTATGGGTAATGTCTTCTCTCGAGTTTCATTCTTTTATTTTCCTTTTTCACTCACCAATATCTTCTTATTATTTTATCCTATAATAATAACAGTATCCTCAACATATTAGGTTTTTTTAAGATATGTATTCTACCTACACTTACAAACACCTTCTTCTAATTGTTAAAGAACATACTGTTTCTGTGGGTGGCGAATTACTGCCTCACGAAACGATGATTGTTCAATTTTCTTGTAACATCTCTCATGGTTGCCATTATGATGAAAATATATTTATATATGATATATATTATATTTATGTCATCTATATTCTTCTTTATTTTATATTTAAAACATAACATTACACTTTTCTTGTTGTGCAAATGCGATAATATCATATGAGGCAATGTGGACAACCGCCCCTCAAGTGATGTGACTCATTCATGCCGAACAAGGAATTTATAAAGAATGTAATTTATGAACTTATGTTACATATATAATATATATATTATAATTTAATTATAATATACCTATGTATAATTATGTTTTCATTCCATTAAAGTATGAAATAGAAATGAAAGTAGCGTTCATTCGTACGTACGACTTACCGTCTCCATGAACAGTGCATTTCGTTTATTATCTCAAAATGTTTTGTACTATTATAAGTACATATATATAATAGATATATATGATATATATTACATATAAATTATTAATATCATTCTGTATTTAATGAACTTTGGACCACATGAACATCACGTAATTATAAGAAGTCCATTTTTTGACTCAAGTTCCGAACATCGACAAAATATCCATTATGAACTCCAACAATTAAATAATTTTAATAGAAAGGTAATAAGTGACATAAAAGGAATAATAAACTTGAAAAATATTCTTAATCAAGTATAAATTAATTTAATTATATCATTCTAGAAGAACAATGAACATACGAGCGAGTCAAGTCGGACACGTGGTAAGGGGATTTCTTATCTCACTTTTAATTCCGTGAGATTTCCATTGTTCGCCACTTATTTGTTGCATTTGGTATATTGTGTACTACCATTTAATATATATTATCATGATTCTATTTATTTTCTTGGTATTATGTGATTAATTTTATTTTTATTATCTTTTGGTCATACGACTCGATTGATTACAACGAGGTAAGGGGTTTTTATCTCACTTTTTATTCCCGTGAGATTCATGCTACATTTTATACTATTTCCTTTTTTGGGGTGTATATAATTCCCATTATTGTATTATTTGTGTAATATACTTTAATTTATTGGTATTTACATCTTCATTTTATGATCCTTCTTTAATGGGGTGTACGTTTCGAAGGTTACCTAAATCGGTAAGGGAACCTTTCACCCTCCTCTTTTTAAAAGACTTCCTTTTGTTAGGTATTTTAATTTACATCTTCTTATGTTGGAATTTTTTCATATATATCCTTATTGCTATAAATTATAGGTCCATGTGATGAGATAACCTTTTTATCTCTCATCAACTCGTTTTCTGAATTTTAAAGTGATGCCGTTAGGTTGTCAAATTTCTGTAGGGGAACTTCTTTAAACTATTTTAATTCTTTTGGTTAAACATATAATTTTTGATTATGTCATTCTATGAATATGTGTGAATGAACTATGATTGTTTTACTCTTAATATCCACTTATATTGGGTGTATTTATATTTTACACACATAATCATGTCATTGATTTATCCTTAATATAATGATACCGTCTTTGTAAGGGACTTCATCTAAATAACCTTTGATTGAGGAATATTTTGTTTCATACACAACATTATTTTATATGGTGTATAAACCCCTTTCTAAGTTTTATTTCTTTGAAAGGGAATTCTTTCCCTATGATGATTTTTAGTAAATGACAAAAAAGAATGTTTCTTTTTAATGTAAGTGGTGACAATGACCTTTTCCACCGCCACGAGTATTATTTGATCTATGGATTCCTTAACAAGCCGTAATGTTTTCAAAAGAAAAATAAATACCATATAATATCTTTACGTATTTTGGTATTTAAAATTGTTTTCAGAATGGATTTATTATTTCAATATCTTAAAATTTTATATTGTTATTGAAATATGGGAATGTTATCTTTACTTTATGCTTAAGTTATGTGTTATGATTATTTTATGGTTCTTGGACAATGATACATATATGGGTGGTTCTATGATAAACCTAGGGAAGGTGAGCCGGAGATAGCTCTCCAATGAATTGGGTAACATGACAGAGGTAAATGTAAATGTTTCTGCAAATATTTTTAAGGAATATACTGTGATGGGTATTCCAAATGTGACTCCCTATGTAGATGTGATAGCTACAATGTATGTATGTTATGTATGCCTTAAGTCACCTTTATGATTTATGATTTCTATGTGTTTTTCAAAAATCTTATGATTTCATGAGGTTTGTTAAAAATCTTATGATATATATATATTGATGATCTAATGTTTTATTTCCTTGTTTTATAACCCTTACTGAGTTTTTTATGTTCATCCAAAGTTTTTGAAATGTTTTCCACAGGAGTTAATGATGAATAGGGTCAAGGATTGGATCATGGAAAGACATGCTATCTAAAACATGGAACGGGACATGTTTCTTTTTAAGAGTTTTTATTTTATGAAAAAATGGAATCTAAGTAGAAGTGTCTAGTTTGTAATCTTTTGAGATGTAATAGTTATGTCCTAATTCTATAAAACACTAAACCTAAAAAGATCCCCAATGTGAATTACTCATTTAATTCAAGATTATGTGATTTTTATGGCTGGGTTTTTCTATTAAGTGTAATTAATCATCATAGTATAAGCCAAGGATTGTTAATTCTAGTGTCTTGGAAGACTAGGTATATAAAACATAAAACATGGGGGTAAAAAAGACTACTTTATTTAATATCCATAATAAGCTCCTAACTTCCTTTGAGCCCTTACATCAGCATAGGGTACCCTGGGGAACACATGATCAAAGGGATGAGCTGAAAATCCCAATAAGGGAATGAACATAAGGATACATCTTAAGCACATGAGTTAAGAGGCATGACATATTGAAATTCAAGACATGGAAAATATGAAATAATATCATATAATCATGGGATAATAAAAACATTTAATTACATAAATGTGGTAGAATCATAAAAATTTTCTTTAGTATGGGTCAAGGCTAACCGCCAATTCCGTTTCCCATTTCTGTATAGGTCAAGGCTAACCGCCATTCCCATTTCACATCGCATCTCATGAGACTTAACCTTACCCAATGCATTGGAGCACTATCTAGGCACACCCATCTAAATTTTTTTCATGAATTTTCTTTCCACATAAATATTCTTACCACATATACAATTATACATAATTAACCATACATTTTTTCTAAAGGTTGGGGCCAAAGCCTCATTTTTATTATTAAATCAAAGCAAAGACCTAACTAGGTAGAGGGAAACCCATTACATAGCCCGAAGGCCCAGTGGTCTTTTATCCCATTACAAAGCCCGTAGGACCAAATTCTAAGGCCAATTCACATTATGTGAATATTAACCAGCTGCTACAGTGCCATAGAGTATCACCGCCGCTACAGTGCCCTGCCGCCGCTACAGTACCCACTGATGAACAGTGCCGCCGTTGCTACAGTACCACTACATTACTGCTACAGTACCTGCGCCCCATGGGTTTTGAACCCCCATTTTCCATGTAGTATTATGGGGTGATTACCACTAAGCCAAACCCCAACTACAAAATTAACCATACATAAACATAAGGGTACCCATGGAAAGAATTGGGCACCACAATAATGACATAAATCATAACTAATGGGTGTATCATGAAAGTGTCCATGTGAGGAAAGAATTAGAAAATACATTAACATCAATTGGGTAAAATAGACATATAAAAAGGTAACTGGTGTAAAACATAAGTGACAACATATGAAAAATGTATTTTAGAAATAGTAGCATTAAATAATTTTTGTGCGGTTTTAAGGAAATTTCTATAAAGCATTTCAAATAGAAATAAATAAAATCATTAATATAAAACTAGAATTTAACCAGGATGGTTTTCATAATAAAATAAATATTTTATCAATAAAATTATTTCTTACCACATAGGATATATTGCTCTTGAAATTGGGTAACCATTCAGGAAGTTCCCCTAAAATAGGTTTTGTTATCAGAATGTTCTAAGGAGGGAATCTTTTAAAAACATGTATATCCCCGAAAGAAAGTGATAAAAGGGTATTGATAAAATAATCATGTAAAAATTACCATAATTTAGAAGATTCACATAAATAGATAAGATAAGGCCATTTTTAATGCAAGATAAGGAAACTTGGAAGAACAAATAAGGTTCAGGTAGAATTTGTTACGGTTTTATCGGCATGGGGTCGGGTGTACCCAAGAGGGCTTGATGAGAGAAAGAGAAAGGATTTATCTTCACTTATATAGCATGAGGGCAGTGTGTTGGAGGTGAAAAAACATACCTCACCATTTTATATTACATATAAAGTGGCATAGCATAGAGGAAAATCGTTATTTAGAGTGAAATGGAGAGAATCCCATACCTTAAATCTGTTGGTGTTCTCCATTTCTTATTAAAGACCACTTTAGACTTCTTCCTTTGAGAACCTATTAAGGAGATATGTTTTGGTCTTTTGAAGTGTCTATGAGATTTTGGACTTGGGGGAGGATCTTTTGGAGAGATTGGGGAAGAATATTGGCAAGGCACAAGTCTTGAGAGGAGTTAAGAGAAGAGGGAGTGAAGGGGGTTTTATAGTGGAGGAGAAGAGGGATTTCATAATATTATAATCATTATTTATAATTTTTTTCACAATAAAATGAATAGTAAGTATTCCATGACCAATAATAGTAATTTTATCATGTGATACCAAACCATGTGGGTTTAAATCAGTAGAACATCATCAATGACTCAATAAATCCCTCATTTTGCATTTATTGTAAATTATAGTATTTTACTATTCATCAGAAATTCAAGTAGTTCAGAAAAATCACAAAAATTCACCCTAACCATTTTTGGATGTGTAGAATCCAAAAAAGAAGTCCAATTTTCAAAAAAATTCTAAACATGATTATTTTAATATTCAATTTAAATAATAATTTATTATCAAAACCAGTTTTAAAACATTCATTAACTTATTCTAAAATATAGGTATATCATACTTCCAAATTGAATATTATTTTTATAATATCATGGGAAAAGTTACTATTCATTATGGTATATCACTATTCATAATGGTATGTTAATATTTTTTAGGGTAGGTTACTATTCACCAAAAATTAAGCATTCTTTATCGGATATCAAATAACTTACTGATAAAAACCGTGTATGATGGATTTTCAAAATTCCAATCACAGAAGTGATAAAAATATGTTTAAATGTTACTTAACACTTAGTATCAAATTATGTTGTATTTTCATGTGATTTTATGACATAATTATGAGAAGGTAATTTCCACTGAATAACATTAGGTCATTATAGATGAAGTCCTGAAAGAATGATTAGTTTAGTAGCATTGGAAGTACTTGATACACACATAAGTTTTATATTACATTATGAAATGAAAAAAACATTGGGTCCAATTTGAACACACTCATATCTTATAGGTTATTCCTGTAGGTCAATCATAATATACTTCATCACATCCTGGTAAAAATAAAACATAATAAATGGGTGATCTCAGATGCTCAGTAAGGATAAAAATATATTGGAAACTATCATAAATAAGCATTAAAATTTAAGGCAATGTATAAGAATAATATACAAGCCTTTTAAAAATAAACTTCAGCATAATATGGAAAAGATAAATCAAATAATGACATTTACTTATTTACATGTAAATTCTTCTTGTTGAACAATCACACGTAATATCAATAGGTAATTTCATAATGATGGAATGCATAATCTCAAACATCATAACCACATCATTAAGGAATCATGCCAAGTCTAAAAATAAATATTTTTTAAGGCCTTGTTCCAAGACACTAGTTTGTCTAATGAGACAAACCGATGCATCTAGGGGCTATAAGGGGCCCTGCCCGCCACTTAATATGTCCAATGAATTCATCATATGAAAATGTTGAAACATAATATAAAAATTAATATTAAAACTAGTATAAAAAATGTGAATACATTAACCTTAAACCATGAATGGTATAAAAATATCACATCCACAGTCAAAAATATCAAAAAAAACTTCAATTAAGTATGGAATATTGTATCATAATAAATCAACATCAAACAACAAAAAATACAACAAAGGATGTTGACATTGATGAAATCAATCCAAAAACTATTTGAGTGAAATACCTTTTCTACTTTGTATTCATTTAAATGTAACATAATTATAAAAGAAAACATTTATTTTGAAAACATTCTATTAATCTTGTAAGGGAATCTTTGATGGTTTTATAAAGAAGGAAAATAGTCGCACCCTCCATATAAGTTAAAAAAAATTCTTTACTTAATTTTTTTGAAAAGGTCATGAAGTGCCTTATTTGGAAATGGATGTAAAGATTCCATTAGTGTTTTTATAAATAGTCAAACAAGGGTATAAATTACTTTAAATATATTCTAGGAAATAATATTAATGTTTAGAAATACAATTTTAAGAAACACAGATGTGGATGATAAAGAGGTCCCTGTAGATACTTATGTATAAATAACCTCAGATAATGAAGAGATTATAGAATTAACCCTTTGTACTTTTCCTCAGTCAAGGGTACGTTAACATTCATATAATCTTGGGGTGTTACATTCTCTCCTCTATCAAATAATTTATTCCTCAAAATTTCTAGAATATTACTACATAAAATTATTTGGGTGGTTCTTCATCATATGTTCCTCAGGTTCCCATGTTGCCTCTCCCATTTTATGGTTTCTCCAAATAAATTTACCAGACGAGTCATCCCGTTTCTGAACACTTGTTCTCTATTATCATGAATCCTTATAGGCTCTTCACAATAAGACAGATCAGGTTCTAGTCCTATTTTTTCATAGTTGAGTACATGTGGGGGTTCAGAAATTTATTTTCTCAACAGTGATATGTGGAACACATCATGATCTTTAGAGATACTTTTCAGCATTTCCAAACGGCAAGCTATAAATCCAATTCTGTCTAGAAATTTGAAAGTTCCGATGTACTTAGGACATAATTTACACTTTTTATCGAATCATATATCACCCTTCGATGGAGATACCTTCAAGAAAACATGATCACCTAATTGAAATTCCAAATACTTCATTTGGTTATTACCGTATCTATTTTCCTTCTTTTGAGTTTCTGTTATGTGGGTTTGGATAATCTTCACATATTCCATTGTTTCCTCAACATGTTCTAGGCCTATGAGTTTTCTTTCACCAAAATAATCACATCAAGTTGGTGTGTGACATTTCTTTCTATATAACACTTCATATGGTGCCATATGAATACTTTAATGGAAGCTATTGTTATAGGAAAATTATACAAGAGGTAGATATTGATCCCACATACATTTAATGTTATTTTAGAAAGATATAATCATGTCTTGTAAGGTTTTAATAGTCTATTCTAATTGTTCATCAGTTTGAGGGTGGTATGTTGTTCTTAATAAAAGTTTAGTATTTAGGAATTTTTAAGACTATTCCATAATCATTATGTAAAATGGAGATCACGATCAGAAACAATCGATAGGGGTACACCATGATGTCTTACAACTTCATTAATATATAGTCTTTTTAAACGTTCACATGGTTAATCTTCTCTTATATCAAGAAAATGTGTTAACATGGTATAACAATCAACATTGAACCTTATTTTATCATTCATTCTATGATTATTTGGTATCCCCATGACTAATTCCATCATAATATCATCCCATTTTCACTCAGGTATGGGAAGAGGTTCCATAAATCCTCTAGGATGTTTTCATATAGCCTTCACCTATTGACAAACCTTATATCTTGACACATAATCAGAAATATCCCTCTTCATGTTGTCCAACAAAAAATGTTCTTTCAAATCACTATATATCTTGGTGCTACCTGGGTGTACAGATAAATTGGATCTATGATAATCATCCAACAATTCCGTTTTTTTGACCAGGTATATCAGGAACAGAAATCATCTTTCCAATTTTCAAAATTCCATCGAAATATACGAAGTCAATCAATTTCCCATAATTCACAACTTTAATATTCTTTTAAAACTCTTCATGATCAGTGTGAGAACTTTTTATCCTTTCTAGTAAATATGAGTCATCAACCATTTGAAAAAGTATTGATGTTCCATCTTCCATGATTATTCCCATATCTATCTTTAATATATCCATGAATATAAAATCCCTTTCAACTCTCATCTTGTTCATATTTCCATGATTATTTTTTCTCAAAGATTTTTCCACCTTATTTTCCTTCTTCGACTGGTAGTGTATAGTGAAATCATAATCGTATAGTAGTTAAAGCCATCTCCTTTGCCACATGTTATGTTCTTTCCATGGTAAAATATTCATCAAACTGTTTTGATTAGTATATATAACACATTTTTTACCGTATAGATATTGTGTTTATATCTTTCGAGAATAGATTACAGCTACTAACTCAAGATCATGAGTGGGATAGTTTTTTTCATGAATTTTTACCTTCCATGATTCATAGGAAATAACTATATCATTCTGCATATGGACAACATCAAGTCCTTCTTTATATGCATTACTATCAATAACAAACCCATCATTCCCCGATAGTAGAGACAAGATATGATCATTGACTAATCATCTCTTTAGTTCTTAAAAAAACATTTTTTTTCACTCTTTTTTCCAAACAAATTTAACCCCTTTATGTGTGAGTTTGGTTAATGGGTTAGCCAATTGAGCAAAATTATGGATGAAATGTTGATAATAACCTGCTAAACCAATAAAACCGCATACCTGAATTATACTCATCGGTACTGGCCATTCCTGTGTTTCTCTTTCCATAGAAGGATAAACAGAGATTTCATCCTTAGAGATAATATATCAAAGAATAGAAATATCTTAATGACAGAATTCATAGTTGCTAAATATCCCATATAATTCATTTCTTCTAAGAGTATTTAAAATAGTGCACAAGTGATTTTCATGATCTTCATAGATTTTGGAGTATATGAAGATAACATCAATAAATATAACTACAATGTCATCAAGATATTACTTCATAAATATTTTCATTAGATCCATTAAACCAGGGTATTCATTAGTAATTCCAAAAGGAATTACTGTAAACTCATAATTCTCGTACCTGTTTAAAAATGATGTTATTGGAATGTCTTCCTTTTTCACGCATAATTGATGGTATCCATATCGAAGGTCAATCTTTGAAAAATATTTATCTCCATGAATATGGTCAAATAAATCATCAATGTGAGGTTGGGGATACTTGATCTTTATTTTTATAGAATTGATCACCCCGTAGTTAATGCACAACCTTATAGATCCATCTTTCTTCCTAACAAAAAGAACATGGACTCCCCATAGAGAAACTCTAGGGTGAATAAATACTTCATTACTCAATTCCTCTATTTGTTTCCTTAGTTCCACAAATTCTACAGTGGACATTCTATACGTGGTCTTTGATATGGGCCTTGATCATGGAATTAAATCAATGTAAAACTCAATTTCTCATTCTAGAGGATGTCTAGGTAAATCCTCTGGAAACCCATCAACATATTATTCAACAGTAGGTACATACACTATTTGAACATTCCTTTACCCACCCATATTTATTTCACTATCTTCATCCCCAATAATTGAATTTAGTAGAGCTACTGGGGGTGGATCTAGATGAGAAACAGATGGTGATGTTTACGATCAAAAGATAAGGGATTTTTTATCATGACAAAAAATGTTACCTTCTTCCTCTTACAATTAAATTTTTAAAACATGATATAAAATCCAATACACAATAAGGATTATATCAAATTCAATCATGAGTATGACGATGAGATCATTAGATAAAGAATTCTTGTATTCCATAATGATAACTAATTCACAAAACTTTGTTACAATGATACTTCCATTGGGAGTTTTGACTTAAAACACCACTGTTAAATAAAATTGTAAATATCTAATTTTCATGGAAAAATGGGAAAATATGGATGAATGTGATGATCCAGTATCAAATAAAGCATTGGATATATTTGAGGAAACAATTAATGTACCTTCCACCATGTCATTTAGAACTTCAACCTCTGTAGTTTTGATTGCATAAGCCTGGACATGATCCCTTAGCCTTTTCTAAGGTAGGTTTCCGTGAATATTAGGAAATTCATTTTCATAATTCTCTATTCACTTAAAACTATAGCATTCAACATTGACAACCACTTTATTCCACTAACAATCAAGATCTTAGAGGCCTTTTTCACCATACCTATAACAAACTCCCACTCCCTTTAGGAAAGTACCAGGGTGTGTCTTCCCACATTTATTGGAGGATAGAAATTAAACTAATCCCTTCTTCTACTTATTTCAATTTCTAGAGTGTTCAACAGGTACCATTTTCTCTAGCTTTGTTTTAAAGTCATATGACGTAGAGAATTCCTTTTTTGTCTTGATAGTACATGATATTATATCTTCATATGAAGAGAAGGATTGTGAGACTAATACTCGATCGAGAAATAGTTTTAACCCATCAAAAAACTGGCCAATATTACTCCTTGGGTTTTGTATATAATCTAATGCATTCCATACCGACCTTATAATGTTATCCTCGTACTTTGTGACATTCTCATCCTCTTTTTTCCTCAGAATCATAAATTGCCTTTCCATATCTGCTGAATGGTCACAAGAAAAGTATTTTTCTATGAAATTATCTTTAAACTCTCTCAATTATATATTTTATACTTTATCATCCTTATTTGTGTTTTGAATTAATGACAACCATTGATCTGCATCTCCTATGAGGCGATTAACTTCCATGAATTTTTTTTCCCTTTCACTACTACCCAAACCATAAAATATTTTCCCTAATGAACATACCCATTTCTCATCTACAAATGGATTTGTAGTCCCATTGAATGTTGGTGGTTGTTTCATTATTAATCAGTATAACATTGATCCTCTGAGTTGTGGATCAGGGTGCTCTATACAGGTAATGTTATTATTTATAACCTGAGTGAGTTGTCCCAGTATGGTTATAAGTTGTTCAACACTAGTTGCATCACCAGCACCACTATAATTAACTTGAGTATGAGGGAAATCCCTACATAGATTACGTATGTTGATACAATTTCTATTCCTTTCACTAGGTTCCATTTCTAATAGATGGAATATTGTATATTAGTTTATGAATCAAAATATATAATTCCAAACTAGAAAAATACGTAACAAAAATTGAATAGTTTATGCATATAGTCCATAATCATAAAAAAAATGTTTTATTTGAGGAAGTATTTTCTCATAAATCATTCATAATGTTTTGAAAAGAAAATTTGAATTATCATAATCATATACCCTCGGAGTGTCGTAACCAAGAGTGTAGCAAGGCCTATTGTCCTGCACTAGTTCCTGTTCGAGTCTAGCTTAAAGTGGTGTTTTTGGGATTTACCCCTGGATACATCTATGCTAGATCTTCCACTACCTACTCATATCTATATAGGGATGTATTTCTTGGTAAATTCCAAAATTCTCTACATTACAAAAATTCTAGGATGTTCCACTGTACTAATCCTCAATTTTTATCTTAGGGTAATGTTATCTAATCATTGTTTTTCTAAATCTAGTTTCCAAGGATTGTACGAAACTTCCTCTGTTATCAAATGTAACACCCCGACCCCAGTTACCCAGAGTCGCTGAATTATTATATAACATTGGAATGATCACAAGAAATCATTTCCTGAATGACTGATTAGTTTAGAAGCCTTCTATGTACTAGAAATATACATAAGTTTTACATTTCATTATGAAATGAAAAAACAACAACATTGTTTCCCCTTTGAGAACACTCATATTTCATTGCCTATTCTTACAGGTCAATCATAATATACTTATTCGCATCCTAGGTAAAATAATACAAAAGAAAGGGGTTAGATCAGATTCTCAGTAAGGATAACAATGTAGCAGAAACTATCATAAATAAGAATAAACATTTAAGGCAATGTATAAGGCTAAAAAAGAAACCTTTTAAAGTAAATTTCATCATAATATGGAAAAGATAAATTAAATAATACAATTTACTTATTTGCATGGATATTATAATAGTAAAATAATCACAAATAATATCAATATCTAATTTCGTAATGATGGAATGCATAATGTTGAACATAATAACCACATAGTCATGGCCTCATGCCAAGACAACAAATAAATATTTTTCAATGCCCTGTGCGAAGACACTAGTTTTTATAATGAGTCCTACCGATGCATCGAGGGGCTATAAAGGATCCCACCCATCACTTACTAATACCAATTCATTTCTAATATGAAAAGGATGAGACATAATATAAAAATTCATATTAAAACTATCATACGAAATGTAAATAATTGAACCATAAACCATGAATGTTATAAAAATAGCATTTCCATAGTCAAACGTTTCACAAAAACATCAATACAATATGGAATATTGTATCATAATAAATCAACATAAAAAAAAAGTAAAATCCAATGAAGGATATTGACATAGATGAAATCAATACAAAAAATATTTGAGTTAAATATCACTGTCTACTTTGTATTCATTTAAATGTCACATAATTATAAAATAAAACATTTATTTTGAAATTATTATTATAATCTGGAAAGGGATGTTTCCATGGTATCATAATGGCAGAAAATAGATGCACCAATTGTATAAGTTAAAAAAACAATCTTTCATTAATTTTGATGAAAAGTTCATAAAGTAACTTGTTTGGAAAAAAAGGAATGATTCCTTTCATAACATTTTATAAAAAGTTAGACAAGGGTATAAATGACTTTAACCATAGTCTAGGATATAGTAAAATGTTATGAAATATATTTTTATGAAACACAGATGTGAATGATAAAGAGGTCCCAATAGATACTTACATATAGGAAAACTCGGATAATGAAGAGATTGTTGAATTAACCCTTATATTGTAATTTTCCTTAGTTGTGGGTATGTTAACCTCTGTAGAAGGTTGGGGTGTTAAGATTAAAACTTCTACTTCCAAAAAGACTTCAAGGGTTTAAACTAAAATCAAAAACTGACTCCCCTTAAAAGATCAAGGAGTTTCCCAAAGGTCATCAAATGAGAAGAAGACTAGAACACTATCAATTGAAAAAGGGACTTACAAATCTAACTCAATAGACTAAAATGGGATCTCCATTATGTGCCACCCGCCCCAAAAAATTTTGACACCTCTAGTTGATTGATCAATGGAAAAGAACTCTCAGGATGCATAATACAACCACTTGATGAAAAACACCTCAAACATTATCAACGAAACTTACACCACTAACAAGAAACAAAAAAACATGATAATTCTACAACTTGATGAATAATGGCATGATCATAACTCAACAAAACCATTGGGTGCACTCTGGTCCCAACGTTTACTCAAGGGAGTTGTTTGGGGTGAGATAGTTCTGAATGAGGCTTACTATCTCTATGATGAAACCAATAACATAACTGAATTACTAACACAGGTAGGCCCAAATAGGATCCCCACTATAAGAACAATCCAATACCCAATATGGAGTCAGAGGACCAACATGAGGAGGCCCTAATTGACTCCCCACCACAAGGAATCCCGATAAGGGATAATGTGGGAAATTCTTACACCACCCAATCCACCATCATGAAGGACATGAATAAAAAATCTAAAACCCAATAGAAAACACTAAGCGGTTCACTAATCCTATGGGAATTACCATCCTCTGATGATCCCAAACCAAAACTAAGGTCAAATCATGAGGCTATCCATACATGGACAACCACATAAATATTCATATCCATAAGGACACAAGAACTAAAGTTCAAGAGGATGGGAAAACTCTTCCTCCTTATAACCAAGGAGTAACTCTTTCACCCACAATTTTTGTAGCAAAGAAACATGGTCCTCATGAACCCTCCATCAAATGAGACCATTTATGATGGAACAACTACATAAAAGCTTAAACTGTCTCTATTTCCTAAATTAATGATAGACACTAGAACAAGGTCCTTTAAAACCCTTGGGGGTTCTTGAGTATGTGCCATCTTTACTCTAGGACCTATGGATGGAGATCTGGTGATTGAAGCATCTCTTTCCTTGCATTCAGGCATTGAAAAACCTCGATCAAAACATCTTGTTCTAGTGCCACAAGTAACCACCCCACGATTCAAATAGCAGCAACAGAACACAACACATCCTGCTACCTACTTTTCCTCAACATGGAACTTCACTGCGATAATGACTTAGAAGATTCCCATGCATCATTCCATTCACCTCGAGCGAGGATAAGATGAAATAAGAACACTTAGAACATAATTCCATTCAAATAGGGAAAACGTATATTTTACAAAAGAGAACATGTTTCTATTAAAATAGATGTTCTCCGGAGATTTTATGACATCCACCCTTGCACTTGAATGAGAATAGAATGTTGTTTGGAATCACCATATAAGACCACTACAACCTAATGGGACTTACAAAAAAAATAATTTTATACCGAGTCCCAAATAACACATGATTTTGGAAATTGGCCCTAAAAACCCCTTACAACTAGACCAACCACATTGAGGTGATGAAAATATATTTTTCCCAAATGAAATTATTGAAAGATATAGAGGTATTTATTACCCTATGACCAACGCAAACTACTTCCGGCCATTTTACACTCCTCTCACTGGAATTCTTTTCACCACTTCCAAGCATGATCTTCCCACACAACTAGGTCAAACCTCACATTCTATTACTCAGGAAACTCAAAGAGGTGAAGACATATTTTATCTCTCCTCACCTTTGTTATCCCATTTTAATGGGATTTCTCTTAACTGAAAATGTAGGGGAAATTAAATAACCCTAAAACCCAAGAATAACATTATTGAATTGATCAAATTGAGGGTCTCCTATAAGTGGATCACATGTGTCCTCACTTCGAATTTTAATTAATTATTTATGGGGGTATACAGTAGCCAACAGAAGAAGCCGAGGGTCTGAAAAAAATAACCCCCTGCAAAGGCATACTTCAATAGAATTCAAACATTCAATGTGAATGATAACAAAGGCTTCCCAAAAAACTACCCAAAAAGGAACCATTAGCAATTTCCCCAAGACTAAATCACCAAGAAGAACTAAAATTGGAAACACGAGTTGACCAGGATGAATACTCAATCTCGAAAAGCATTGTTGATAACCTTTCCAAAATACAAGAAGACACAACACACAATCATAGATCATCAACAAATAACTATTTTTTTAGAAGATAATTTTAAAATAAAATAGTATCGGTGGGTTGCACATTCTTAATGGTATCCCATGGAGCCTCTCATATGAATTTTTTCTCATGCCAAAACAAGAAACTATTCACTCCCCACATATATATTATGCATGTGACCACTCAGGGAAATAACAATGGTTAAAGAAAAAGTTTTTCACTTTTCCAAATAAATATTTAAATCACATATAAAATTTTAAAATTCACTAAAAAATTTCAGAGAAACACCAAAATTTTAAATAAAAACTCATTTTCAATCCTTACACATGTATTTCAAAACATTTTATTCCATTTTAGAACACTTTTTGTTACACAACAAACTCCACTTCATCAATAACTATTTAACTAAAAACACAACTCTTTTCATTTTAAAACAGCTTTCTGAAACCATTTTGAAAATAATTATCCCTTTTTCCAAACAACTGATATTCATTAAACCATAAAATTTATTCATAAAATCAACTATCAATAGACTCATCTCATTAACTCAAAATCATTTTACCAAAGATCACATTTCCAAAAAATATCTTTTGGTAAATTCCAAAAATTCATTTTCCAATTTCCCAAAACTAAATAATTTTTATTTTAATATCACGTTTCCATGATTCCAAAATAAGGGATATTAAAAAATTATTTCTGAAAACCCCAAGAGACAAAAGATAGTGCAAGAGGAAACTAGTGCCAATGGGTTACACAGAGATATGTTTAGAGGATATATGCTAATAACACTATCATTACAAAGAGTGTTCCAAGACCATTTCTTTGGCTCCAAATGGCTCACAAGGCCCTACAAGCTAATTAAGAGCATTAGACCAACTCTCATTTCATTTACCAAATGACGAAAAACAACTGTGACCAAATAAATCAAATAAAACACAATTTCCCCCGGTGACTTGAGTCTTATCATGAGGCATGATGTCTAGGAAACCTACTCATTACAATAAATTCATGTCATGAAAATACCAGATATGGTCTACCCATACTCTTCCCTGAGGATTATAACCCAAAAGAATATAACCTCCTTCCGAAAATCCTAGATCTGGCCTACCTAGACTCTTCCAAAAACCTAATCATTTTTTCTTTAAAATCATGTTTCCATTATTCTAAAATAAGGGAATTTCATAAATGTCTTGTTAAAACCCTAAGAGACATATAATGGTTGAAGTGGAACTAGTTCCGACGGGTGACCCATACATATTCTTGGCAGTCATATGCCAGTCACACCATCATCATAAAGAGTATTCCAGGACCATGTCTCTATCTCCACATGGCTTGACCGGCACTGCAAGCTCACTTAGACCATTGGACCAAGTCACATTTCATTTCCCAAGCAAAGAAAAGCAGTAAGGACCAAATGAACTAGATAATACCCGACTACCAATGGTTACTTGAATCTCGTAACAAGAAATGTTGAGTAATCACCCTACTCATAACTATGACATCAGGTCCCGAAAATCCTAGCTACATCCTATAGAATCTTCCCCATGGAAAATTCCCAAAATGAGTGTAACCTCCTCTAATTACAAATGTAACAAATGGGACCCACTAATAGTACAAACACCGCACCTTAGCATGGTCGTCGAGCCCTGGCCCACCATGTACCAATATTTTCACAGCAGAAAAGTGGTCCCACCCTAGGGCCCACCCATGTGTCCTAATGGGTCATCTGACTAATGACTATCCTCACTACCCAACACAAGTTCTTTTGAGCATTGTTTTTTCTCACTCCCACACACCCTGGGAAACATCCGAGAAGGTCACCCATCCTGATCACTACTCTAGGAAATGCACATTTAGTTGTGTAGTTCTAATTAGGTAGGCTCCTAAAAAATAAATGCGAACCTTGTTGACATGAGTTGTATCATTTATTCATCTTAAAATTTATCATTTGAGGGTGTTACATTCACCCCCTTTGAGAGAAAAACATCTTCATTGTGGAACCTACATTTCAACTGAGGTAGTGCACTACACTTAAGGCTGGGTTCATCCTTTGATAGAATTCTATGTGAACCAATGTAGGACGTCATCCAAATAGGCACCCCACCCAGTCCTTGGTAAGGACCGAAAGGTGTTTCCTATCCCCATGGGATGTCACAAGGGCCTGATTATCATAAATCAATACTGGGAACAGTTTACATGAATTTTATAAACATAAAAAAACTAGTAATAAAAAGAATCTAAAAATTCCAACCAAACAATCCTTAATTATTTTTTTAAATTTTATCAACAAGGATTATACAAGAGCCCAAAAACTACCACCAAGGAAGAGAATTGAAAACCATCTCAAAATACCACCACTTAGAAAGCGGAGCAACTACCTCTAGATACCTATACAACACCACACCAAGAAAACCCACTGGCAACCCAAGTCTCTATCTCCAAAATATTTACCCTTAATTATGTCAAACATTACCAAGTCTACTTACACCCAATGGTGTAAGTAAAATGTGAGAAAAATCCCAACATCATGCCACCAAGATAAAAATAGTCCCTAAAAAAGCTTTTAAATGATTATTTAACATGTTTATTCTAGTAAATTAGTTTATATAATTTTTTAGGATACAATTTAATGAGTAAACACTTTAATAAGGTAACATTTCAAGGGGAAAATATTTTTTAAATACTTTCTTAAAAGAAAAAGGGAATATATAAATTACACACACATAATAGGTCCATTTTATAATGACGTAAGGAACCTTTCTAGATAAGAATGAGGATATATAGAGAACCATTGGTAGATCCCTAGGGTCAAACTAGCTCATATGGGATTCTAGAAACTAGGCATCTCAACAAAAATGTGGTATAGAAACCTTGACCAAATTAATTCTTGTGAATGATATATTAGAGAGGAGAAACATACCAAATTTATTGTGGTCTCAAATCATCATACATATTTATTTATTATTTTCATCTACAATCATACTATCTGAAACCAGGCCGTATCCTCTTCCATATTATTATCATGCTAGTCCTAGTACGTCCACCTAGTTACCTAGGATTCCTTTGAGCTGAAGTTAATATTCATATGTCACAAACATAACCACTCCCATAACTCATGGAAAGCATACTAAATAAACCACCAATTTCTTGAACAAACCTCTTTTCATTTTACACATTCTAAGACCCTTATTTAAATAAATTTTCAATTCATTAATCTTCATTCAGAATGGAACAAGAATGGCACAAAATTATTTTCTAAAAACCATGGGCTAAGACCCCATGTTTTAATTCACACATAAAACCAGTTCATTTACAAAAAAAGCATCCCATTATTTAAATAATTAAATACTAATAATAAAAAGTTCACAAAAAGGCCTACATGCCATTACAATTCAATTTTTCATTTTACTCAAACCAAAAAACAATTTCAAATGCTTTTACCATCATATACACACTTCAGAAATTCCTCTTAAATGATAAGAAAAAATACAATTTAAACCAAAAAATGCTATATAAAATCCCTTTTGTAAACCCACACATAGAGAAAGTTTCCCCTTGAAAAAAATTATTGCATCATTTACATGGCCCTAAATCATATTCCAAGGTTATCAATAAAAAACTAAGATGAAAAAATAAATTATCTTCTTTTTGAAGACCCACTTTAATCTCACTCACACATCAAATTAAATTAAAAAACATTTCTCTAACCATAAACAATTGATCAAACACTACAATTATTTTCTACAAGAAGACACATATAAATAACATGGAAATTTCCTTTAGAAAATCAAATTATATCAAACAAGCATGCAAAAACATTTCCAAAACATATTTTATATCACATAATCTAACTATAGAATATGTAAAAATTAATTAAACAGACAAATAAAATAATTTTAAAATTCTAGGGCATGGAAGTAACTTCTTCACATGGAGAGATTCATTAAAAATGATGCGGAACTCCAAACTCACCTCAACCACACCTTCAAGAGACAAGATTAAATAATCATCAACAAGATCAAACCCTAAAAATAAATTTATCTCCCTAAAAATGACACCCTAGTAGTTGGAGAAACCAAATACCCAATGGAAAAAAGAAAACCCCTAAAATAAATAGTTAACACAAGGGAGAAGTCACATTAATGTAGTTCACATAAAAAATCACCCTCAAAACACCCATTATTTGGGGTCCCAGGAGAGAGTGAGATGAGGGAGGCCCACCTATGGTTTGAGAGTGAGAGACGAAATCATGTGAAGGATAGGTCTTCGACCGATGGTGTTGTGAGATCAAGGAGAGGGAAGAGGGTAGGGTGTCATGAATAGTGGCTAAAAGATAGTAGGTGGTTCTCCAAAAGGGGTGGAGCATGTGATATGGAGGAGGAGAAGGAGGCTTGATCACGTGTGCCTAGAATGAAGGGGGGTCAGCTAGGTGTGGAGAGGGGGGGGGGGAGTTAAAATATTAGAGGTTCATTTTCTTAAAATTTAATTTCATTTTGATTTTTAATTTAATGAAATTTCATTTTATTAAAAAATACTCAAACATAAATAAAATAACTACTGAGTTTCAGGTCAGGGTGTGACAACCCAGGTTTATCAGGATGTTTGAGATAGTTGATATGGTCAGTATAGTGGTGTAAAATTTATCCCATCTATAACACTACAATTCTATGATTGACGTGTAACACATTTCACAACTTATATATTATCCATAACCTTCTTCATGTGATAGATATATCAAACGGCAATCTTAGTGCTGCTGTATAATTTGAGGAGAATTTGTTACATATTCTAGAACAAATTGAGATGTATATCTATTGTAGGGATATTACTTTAGTTTAGGTGTAGTTGTATCATGGGAGAGTTGAGGAGGATACATAGTAGAGGAAGTCAGATATTTGATCGCAACATCTAGAATTGTCACCAGGACCCGAAATTGTGGCTAAGAGTTGCTCAGTATGAGTTTTTATATAGTGGGGATGTTGTAAGATTCCATCATTATCCTTGTCTGTCTCTCTATGAAGTTTTTAAAAAATGTTTTTGTTTAGTTTTTCCTCATCACTAAACCATGGTGGTGATTTTTTCATCATGGGTGTCTTTTTGTGTGAATAAAACCATCTTAGGTTGCAGGGAAACATAAGAAAACTAGAGAGGATGCACACAATGATCCTTTTCTATGGAAAATGACATAATGTTCAGGTAATGTATGTTTATTTTAATTAATGGAGCATGATATTAAATGGGTTATGTTTTATCATGGGTTCTTTCAAGGTTGATAAGTCTTAACGGGGTTTGAATACATGATATAAGGAAAATGGGAAGAAGTCTATCTATAGAAAATTTATACACTTTGTAAATGGGATACACATCTTATAATGTTCGGGTGAATTTAAAATTAATAAGAGTTGAAGTGTTTTTGTGTATTATTTTAAAAATAAAAACACAATGTGTAACTATATTACAGACCATGTAATTTTCAAAGGACATTTTTAAGGCGGTTGATTTGATTTTCATATCACTTGAAGCTTCATTCTATCGACCATAAGAACATTCTCGATGATTTTAGAGAACCTCTAAAGAATCAAAATTTCTTTATCTCAAATAAGATCACTACTAAGTGGGTTTGGTTAGTTTTTAACTTCCTTACCTTGGTTCTCCAGCCTTTACTGTATAATATATTGACTGTGATAATTGTCAATTTTGATCATAATCAGTTTTTTAGGGTCATTATTTCAATCTTATGCACCTTATTCCTCGTGGGAGTTTCCATTGGAAAATTTGTTTGATTGTTATTAAAGGTAGGGTCTAAACCTTAACCTAATACTTTTATAATTTTCAAGTTGGTAAAATATTTAAATTTCCCAAACATATCATTCATATAAGATTTTAAGATGATGAATTGGGTTTATTTCCAAGAGTCCCTTTAGATTCAATTAGTTATAACCTAGCTTGTGGCTACCATTCAGGTGGGAGAACCCTTGATAATTAAGAGAACTACTTAATGTAAAAAATATTGTTAAGAATGTCATTGAATTTTGGTGATATCTTGATATATTTTTATCTTGGTTTTTACTAATTATTGAAATGATTGACATGTTATTGTGTTAAGAACAAATGATAAATGAAATAAGTAATTGAAAGAAAAATGATAATTTGAATAAGTCACAATTTAACCTAATGATGTGATATCAAGATATCCTTGTTTCTATGGAATGTATTTTTATTTCTATACTATAATTTATCTACAGAGAATTAGACTAGTTTACATGTTAAAATGATTTTATATGGAGATATGCTCAGAGGCTTGTTAAAATGATTATATATTGGTCTATGCCCAATGATTCATGCTGAAATTCATAAAAACCGAGAATGGTCCTGAGACATACTATAAATATTATATACTAGGATTTTCCTGAAGATAAATTAAAATTCATATATTAAGGTCTTGTACCTAAAGCAAGAATACATGATCATATACTAAGAACGAACCTGATTAAAATTTTAAATTCTTATATAATGAGGTTTTGACCAGACCTCTTTTATTTATACCTTGGTTATAAGGTTATGTTTTACAAATAATATATGGTTGTGAGACATGTTTATAGAAATTCGGGCATAGTGTTGATGTATGTTGATGTGGTATGAACTTAAAATTTTAAATAATTAATACAAATATTCTTTGAATTAGTGATTTCACCATTTTTAAGATTGGTTATATCTATATTGTGGTGTTAAACCACTTAGTAATACTCGCACCTTATTGAGGATACCATTTTTTAACCTAAGAAGTCTACATGGATGTCAAATAGGATAAGGGAAAATGACCTTACTATAGATTGCTTACTTTTAGATGAGATGGAGTTTGGAGATGAGACCGACATGGGATTTGGGACTGGGGACATTAGAGTATCCTTGCGTTTTATTTTTTATTATTTCTAGAATTATAATTAGTTACATTATAAAAAGTTATTAAATTATTACATTATTATTTATTGGATTATTCATTTATATTTATTGTTTCCTTTTCATTTTATTGTATTTTTTACATTATTTTTGCATAAATTTATATTTATTTATTTATCTATATTGCTTATTTATAATATGTGGAAACTCCGTATTGAGGGGGTGTATTAAACATAGTATACCTATAACACCCTCGTTGCTAGAAAGAATCCTCTAGAATATAATGAGATGTTCTTGATGTCTCCTAACCAACCCATTTCTTCCACATGAGATAGTACCATAATTAGGTTCATTACTGAATTATCCATTTAGTTTATTAGAAATGAATCAATTCCAAAGAAAAGATATTTTCTACTTCCTTGTGATCAGAGCATGCAAAAATCAATTAGTTTATCTACCATCTAGAAGGTGAGGCTGATTAGTGGTGTAATCTTATTTTGATTACAAGGCAATGGGTAAAAAATACTACATGAAGTGGGATGAGATTAAAAGATTATTTTTCAGTTTGTGATTTACTCATATTATTTTTAATGAAATTGAGATGTAATTATCTATGCTGAAGGATAAGGATGGTGAATCTATTGGTGCATATGAAATATGTTTTTACCAGACTACCTTATCAGTCTTTGGGAATTATCATTCATCTTGAAAGTAAAAAAGATATAATCTTAAATAAATTAAATAACCATTGAAGGGTTTTACCCATAAGGTACTTGGATAATATGATGAAATCATTCGATGTGAACTAAAATTATAAATGGAAGGTGGAAGCACACATGGTTTATTTGATAAGAATAGAAAGATGAATATCCATTGAAAATCCAATGATATTTCACATGGAAGGAAGAATTTTTTTAATAATCCAACCATAGAAAAATTTGGAATAGATTAGATACACAAATTCTGGAATATTAAAAGAAGGTATTTCAAGTGCTAGAATCCTGAATATAATGAAAAACAATATAGAATTAGATTATGGAGGAAAATCATTGAAATTAATAGGGAGAGAGATCAACAAAATAACCACCAACTCTCTTGTGATTCATGATTAAATATTATGGTAATCGTTAGAATCAATTACCCAATCCAAATGTTAATAAGGATGATATGATAAACCAACCTTTGAAGATGGAGGACAAAGGGAAATATTATGAAATAAAAAGGGTTGAATAGAATCATTATAATTAAGGAATACTAAAACTCACCTCCTTAGTTGGGTATTTCATGTTTTATTTGTATGAATGATCCCCATGAAAATTTTATTTGTCATCATTTATTTAAATGTCATGTGATTATATCCCTCAACCTGTATACTAGAAAAATGAAGACACATTTAATATTATATAAGTACATGGATGAAAAATTGAATCCATTGAATATGATTTTTGGTAAGATAAGATATTGTTCAAGGAATAATGGTTGAAATATATTTTGGAAGAATACATGTCTCTAGGTATCACTAACATAAGAGTTATGGATAACATCATATGTTTATGATTTTAAGGTTTTTCATAAGTTAAATTTCACTGACACACATTTTTACATATCATGTAACAGGAGTTTATGAACATTACTTATATTTTAAGAGGAATTTATAGAAATAAAACCCTCTGGTTTCATATAGATTGAAAAAGATATTTTAGGAGGAATGAATTTACTCTGGCAGGTAATAATATTAAAGGTTCTTAAATCCTGTATGGTTTATCTTATTCTTTTAGTTGAGATAAAGAATGATTTGTATTAAATCACATTACAACGTTAAAACACATTAATGACATAAGTAATGATTTCTCTCTAGACCCACTTTGAGAATATACATTAAGAAATAGGTAAGGTTACATGGGGTTCTACATTAAATTATATTTGGTCACGAACAAGTGTTTACCTCATTACTTTTGAGAATTATTCAGAATGTTCTACACATAGATTTGAGTTTCAGAAATGAAACCATAATTTAAACCCAATAAAATAGTCTAAGATATTATATAGTTGATTTTAATGGTGTTTGGGATCACACCTCCCTCTAGTTGTGTTTCCTTAGAACAATATTTTTCACATGATAATTTAGATGGATCCTTATTAATCCATTTATACATAGTGGAGTGAAGATGTAGAAAGAATGATATTCATAATTGAGATAGATGGTTAGATGGAAAAGAAGTTCTCATCCATTTAATAATATGAATAAACTACTAAAATTAAATATAAATTCTATGATGATAAGAGCCTATGTTATATATAATTTAAATTTGGTGAGAATGTGTTTTGAGGAATTTATCCAGGGGAACAAGTAGAGAAAAATAATAACTAGGTATATTGAACCCATTAAGATATTTCATTGTATCATGACAATAGCTTATCATTCAGTGGTTCCCCTGAACCTATATTAGGTTCACAATTTTTCAATGTATAAATTTTTAGAAATTACATACCTGATCCATAACATGTAATGAACTCATGAGTCTTACTACGAGAGAATGAAATTTCATACAAGAAAAAATCGATAGTGATTCTAGATCGAAATGATAATATATTATTAAACAAGACCACCAACCTTGAAAATGATTCGTTGTGAATCCACTATCTCGAGGAAGCTCCATGGGAACCTAATTTCATAATGATATAGAATTATCTTCATTTTCAGGCATTAAAGTGATGAATTTAGTTGGGGAAATTAAATTTATGGGGGGATAGAACGTTACACTCCATGATTTTGTGAAAAAAAATTTCCAATTAATTTTATCTTTTCTATATTTTACATTACATGAATCACGGAGTTTACCATTTGTTACACACAAAACTGTGTTTGGGTTTCAATACACGCAACACTGGGTTTACATGAAATGTGACTTATAATAAAAATATTATTATTTAATATGATAGTTATCACTTATCCATTTGATTGATAAATATGAATAATAGAAACTAATATATAAATATATATGTTCTTCACATGTATATATGAATGAATTTTTTAGTCACCAATTAATTTAAAATGAAAATCATAACAATTTGAAAATAATGGATATCTTTTTCTAGAAAACAACTTTCTGAAAACAAATATCTTTTAATTTATTAATTTTTTTTACAAAATATGGGTAACAATTTTTATGAAGTTTATAAATTATATAGTCAATAAAATTATTAAAATTTATCTTATGTGTTTTCTAAACATGAGATATTAATGAATCCAATTTTATGCTTAAAATAGTATTTTCAACAAAGATGCATTGTTTCCTTTTTTCAGAAGTTATTTAAAACTAATTTTATAAAATTTTAAAACATTAATTAATTTTTTTAATTATTCAATAATAATTATATTAGGTTTTAATTTCTTTGGTAATATGAAATGATTAATTTTTTTGAGGAATAGTGAAAAGTATTGAATTTTAATTGAAAAAATATTTTTTGATTGAATTATTAATAAAGTTGAATTATATTTTAAATTTTTTATAACGTGAAATTAGATCCATTATATATCTATTAATAAAATTTAGTTTATTGAAATAAATCTCATAATAAAATTGGATATAAAAACATTTTAAAATTTTGAACATTTTTCTTCGAAAAACAACTTTCTCATCCCATCTGCGAGATTAATTTTTAATTTAATTTTCAAATTTATATGAATTGATAATAGAAAAATGGATTACATATTTGCAATCAAAATTATTTTTATTAACTAATGAGTTCATCTTATATTTTGAAAAATATAAATAGTGTAAACTGTTAAAATTTATTTACATGGTTATGGTAAAAATGGATTTAGTAGGGGTTAAACTAAAACGATTGGGCTTAAAATTGCCTAAAAAATCTATATAATAATTTTTTGAAATATTAATACCCTATAATGTATAATTATTTAGAATAAACTATTTGGAATATTTTATAATGAGAAAATCATGGGTACTCTTTTTTCATTTAAAAAATCACTAGTGTGCCCCTTACCTCATTTATAAAAGCGCACCCTCTATCCTCTCTTACTAACACCTTTAAAACATTTTGGTTAGCCAAATACCTACCCATATCACATATTAAATTTCATAATAGCATCCTAGTATAGTTATTTATAGTTTAAATCCTACCTAAGAATGATTTTGGTGCAAACCTAAGGAGGTTACCCAGAGAAGTGTTAATGTTATTCAACAAGCGTTTTTATTTTATTTCTTTCACCACCTAATTCAGTTGTTATTAATAAATTATTATTTAACAATCTAAATATAATACATATAAATAGATTTATATATTTTTAGAACAAAACCTACAACCATATCTCATTCCTTCAAATGTGTTAAGAAATCATTATTCATGTGTATGTCGAATTACCACCTTGCAAACTGCTGACCTTCATTTTTCCATTACCACATCTCTTGATTGGGTAAAATTATGTATATAAAACATATAAATAATATTTATTACATTATTATACCAATGGTTTAATTTTATCACATATACATTCCTTATATTCCATTCCATAGGGGATACAATACTGTCGGTCGTGTTTACGGTGGACTACCACCCTACAAATCATCATGACTAATTTTTCAATAATTTAATATATGTAAGAAAATAAGGATAAATATATGTGATATAAATGAAATAATTGTGATATTAATGAAGTATTTATCATTAATAATAGACAATATAAAATTTTCATTCTTAAAATTTAACTCACAGAAATATGATAACATCATTCATGTACGTGTGGACTACCGCCTTCATGAAGGGATATGATTATATTTAGATCACCATACCACATGGATGATATTGATATGTATATTTAAATAAATTATATAGAATTTATGACATAATTATAATTAATTAATCCTAATAAATTACATAAACTCTTTTTATACTGATCATTGAGTAATGTAAATGTTACTTATGCATCTGTACAACCTACTATGACCAAGATCGCATCATACTTTATTTCTCAAAACCAAAATTAATGATTACCATTAAATGTATAATTTGTTAAAAAATATTATAATTATTTAATGAGTTTTATTCTAAAGAGGATGAAGCCATGAGAAATTTATGAGGACTAAAAATAGAAAATCTAAACATATAGAAAATATAAAGTAGTTTATTACCCGAAACGTAACTTCAACATAGAAATGTAGACTGGATGATAATAAAAGGGAATGGGGAAGTCATACATGAAATGATATATATAAGTATGAATATTTAATATCATTATAATAGAATTATATTTATCATAAAATAGTTTCAAATGAGTATGAAGGAAGCCAAAACTTATGGTATGTGATTTCGAGTCTCTTTAATTTCTTGGAGACTTCTTCTATATTCCCCAGATGTTTATTTTTTGTAGTGCATATAATTTACCTATATCATGTTATTTTTGGAATAAAATTTCTATAATGATCTTTAATGTTTCATGTGATTTCATTCTTTAATGTTTATTATTATTCAAGAGATTTCTAAAGAGAAAAGGTAATTTTCTATAAAATTTCATTCCATGAGACATATTTTATCAATTAATCCCATATCATTTTATTAGGTGTATATATAGAAAACCAATATATTTTAATACCATGAATTTATTTATTTTCATGATATTTTATGTTTCATTTATTATTAAATTTTTATTTGGATTATTATTGAATGTTAGAAATGTTGTAAGAGTCATATGTTATAATCTCAATGTTTATCGATATTGTTTATGATTATGCTTTATATGTTGAAATATTACGATATTTCTCTAAAAAAACTAATGAATATTAATCTCTAATATATATTTAATTATAAGACATGTTTTTAATAATTTTTATTTTCTTAATGTACTAAATAGTTCAAATGTATATTTTTATGAGAAATAAGTATTTCGGCCGAAAACCATTTTTCTTCTAATACCATGTTTTAAAAAGTTTTATGAAAAATGATTTTGAAATTTTTCATATGGTTTATTGAATAAATTTTTAAAAATGTTTTAATATTATAAAATTTTTTTTAAATGAATCATCTTGTTATTTTTAAAAAATACACAACATAGGATTTTACCGAAAATGTGAAAGGAATAATTGTTTTAATGTTTACGATTTGAATGGAGTTTCCTCCTTCATGAAAATTATTTTACATGAAGTTTAAATTATGTTTTATCATAGATCTTTTTAGATAAAATTATTTTCAAAATATTTTAGGTTTTAGAAATTGTTTATTTGTTGGAAATGCAATTTTCTTAAAAAAATTCCAAGCGATCTTTCGAGATCATTGTCTATCTAAGAAAAAAACCGTTGATATTATCTTTTTTTAATATGGATATAATCTAAGGATAACATTCTTATTATTTTTAAGAATGGTTTATTTTTATTATGAAGTTATTTTTATCAGATATATTTCTTTCCCATGCATTATGCTATGATGAAATGTTTTATGAATATCATTTATTTTCCTATTTTTTGATATGATAAATGTTTTATTATCTTATGGAACACTTATATATTATATTCGTTATGTGATAGTGGTTACATTATGACCAGGTATGGTAGTAACATTATAACCAAATATGGTATGGATATATATCTATTCCCACTTCATTGGGTAATGATAGATAACACATGAGTAAATATGTTATTCATGAACCTGATTACATGTTTAGGCTATTATTAAGGAACGTGAGTAATTATTCATAATGTTAAACTCATAATACTAGAATGTCAGTTTTAATGAAGAAGTATTATTAAACAAGGAAAATAAATTGAGTTATGAAAATCATCACCACTTGGTAACATTTAATTCAATTGTCCTATGATGAAATATTTTCAATTTAAAACCAAAATAAAAATAATTATTAATGAATTGTTATATTACAAGTCAAAGGGGAATTTGGAAACCATATAAATCATATTAGGTACACTACAATAGAATATGCCACAATGAAATTAAATTGAGACGAAATCCCTTATTACTTAGTACCTTTCAATTAAGATAAACATCAATTAAATAATTAATATTTAAATATATAATAGCTGTATTTTTAAATTGTTTGTGATATTTCATGTAAAATGGAATATATGTTAATTATGTTAAATAACATAGGATCCCAATAATAAAACATGCCTAATTAAAGGAATTTGAGATGAATCCCCTTACCTTGAGTCCAACTCTTCTTATACATTCATTATCTTCCAAAATAATAAATTGATTATATTTTTTAAATTGATTAATAATAGGTTTAAAGTATATTTTTGCATTTACTTAACTAATTACTATGTTATATGTGATATATTAGTGAATTAATCTTACATTGGATATTTTTGGGTGACTTTATGGTTCACGTGGTAATGTATCCGCTCTCAAAGCTAAAATTAAAGGGGTTATTATCGCAATAGATCAAGATGATTAGAGGGGATAAAATAAGATTTAGCTCAAATGTGATTCTATAACTAATGTTCTTTATATTCGAATATGATCTTTTCACCTTTTATGGAAACTCACAAATCATTGGACCAGATGTTTAGACCTTCTTTTTTCAAAGGAGCATATTGTTACTCATGCTTATAGAGAGGCAAATTCATTAGAATATGGTCTTGCTTACAATGTTTTAAATGATTCTCCTTATCATTGTGCTAATCATGTGATGGGTGATATTCTTCCTATTCTTATGAGGGATAAATGTAAATTTCCTACTTTCAAACTTGTTTATGTTTTTTATTGATAAAGAGGTATTTCTATTCTGAGCAAGATTGCATCATACTATTAAAAAAACATTAGTAGGTTTACTATGGTCGAAGAGGTAATTATTTGAAAAAATCCATAATAGTAATAAATATATAATTATAATATTTATTCATTAATTATTATTTTAAAACTAATCTGGAAATATGTTATCAAAAAAGATCTATGTGATTATTATGGAGATGATAGACCATACATACACATGATTAACATTTTCATTTTCCAATGATTTTTATAGAAAGAAGGTAAGTAATATTTTATCTTCCAATAATTATAATAATATCATATATACCGTATTATTTCTATAAATATACTTATATACACCATCCATGTTGTGTGGTTATGAAAAGAGAGCCATATCGCATTGTAAAGGTGGTAGTACACACTTACAAGAATTACGTTATCATTATTTAGTGTATGAGATAAAATGATATATTATCTCTTCAGAATGAAAAATTTGTCATGAATATAAAAATTATTTCATATATATCACATATATACATTATCATTATCCTTATTACCTTCTGTGTATAGAGTCAGTTAAAAATAAATCACACAGATTTGTGAGGTGGTAGTCTGACAATCACATGAGTGATGTTATCCTATCCCTTACAAAGTGAAAAGTACATATATATAAATTATATAATTAATAAATATGTATAATTATGTTATAAATAATATATATATACACTTTATATCAATCATTATACCCAAACCTGAGATGTTTTTGTTTCCTATTTTAAAGAAAATGGGATGGATATTGAACATTACATTAACATCATAAGATATCAGTATTTGAGAGATAACTATGTTATTATATAATATTAATTTAATAATATTTGAATTTTTATGAAGAATGATTAAGAAAAGAAATATTAAGTAATTTTACCTCTTTAGATACCACCACTTTTGGATTATACCAAAAGTATTTATAGAATGGATTTATGACCACTCCATTGTTCCTTGGATGAGTGTGTGAATGTTGAGATGTTATTTGTGTTGGGAATTGATGAACCAATTATTTTTTAAGGATTTAATATAATATAAGTAGCGGTGAAATCTTATAGGTGTGGGGTGTGGCACATTAGTAAATTTTGAGAAAAAAATGTCAGATTATATTTTATACTAGTAAAAACTGTAAAAAAAATAGATTATTCTCGATAATAACACATGATAAAATTGAAATACGTCTATAAATTTTTTTCCAGAAGTTTTTATGCCATTATAGCACTTTTAGTCTTAGTTTAACCATCATAAAATTAGTCTTTACCATAACTGTGATAATTAGTTTTTATTAAATTCACTATTCACAATCAGAAAAAATTAAGTTGAATATAGTAGATAATATAAATAAATCTAAATATATGTATCGAATCCTTTTTTCTAAATTCATATCATAGATGTGGAATAATATAGTTTAAAATTAGTCAAAGAGATATGATGAAATGGATGTTTTCAATAAAAATCAATATTATTCCGAATTCATCAAAAAATAAAAATTTTCAGAAAAATTGAAAAGAATCTCTCCCGAATAATTTTTATGTCTTGATATAAAAAAGTATCTTAATTTTATAAAATAATGTTTTTGGAATTGCAAAAAATAATTTTTAATTATGTCCATAGAGCTTTACTAAACCACCTTTTAGAAAAAAAATATTATTCAGATAGAATTCCATTTTATTTTTCAATTATAATTATTTTATTTCTTATAAATAAATAATAAATGAAATTAATTTTACATGTATAAAACATATAATTTTAAGAATTTAGTTTTTCAAATTCATACTTGTAGATTTTATGGCTATGATACAATGGTATACTATATTTTTGAATGTTTAGACTCAAGGATGAATGTTCCACAAGGAATCCCGATGATTAAATTTAAAGAAATGAATTTCTGGGGGTTTTAGGCTCATTGTATCATGTCACATATGATATCAAATAAAATTTTATTCTTTTATGTTTTTTGGGTGTTATATATTTTCCTATTTCCACTCCGACACTAGAAATAGATGAAGGACCCCCTTTATAAATTTTCATTCTGATTTAAACTATTAACATGTAAATAATTTCATGGTTAATTAAACAATACCTATTTTCATTTTATCCTAGTAGTAACACATATGAAGGTCTCTATATACCAATCATTTTCGTGGATGAATAAAAAAATGAGACATTTGTTTCTCCAATCAGGCCTAGGAATTTTTATTTTGGGAACAAAAAGTCTCATAAGTGAGAGGAATGTAGTGACTTAGGTTATACCTATAAGAATTTGGAATATTTATAAGAATATTTATGAAGCTAGATGCTGTGTCGCTATGAGAGTCTAGGGCTTATAGTGACTCAACTCAGTGATTTCTAAAATATTAAATATATTTTTTCACACATAGTTAGTTTCTCATGAATGTGGAATAACTCCTGAGTAGAGTCTCGAATGACAAATCTTAGGCTACAGTTGAGTACAAAACATCATTTTTAACCTAGGCATGACATAAAAGCTTTCACGTTGGGAGTTTTGGTCAGAGGTGTGTTAGCGGGGCGTTATGTGGTTGAATTATTAATTGAATAAATATTTAATTTATTTCAAAACTTAATTCTTCCCAATAATGTTGATAGAACAATTAAAACATAGATCTCCTCCTCCTCTACTCCTTCATCCATAGAATAATAAATGATCCACTTTGAAGAAATGAAGAACTACAGGTCTTCATTCATGGCACCGATCGTAATCAGATCAAGGAGAAGCATCATATGAGAACTGTTATACACCTAAAGCATCTATGTTTCACCCTAAAGGTAGAAAATTTTGAGTTTTTTTCTAGATTCCATTTATTTTTATTTATTTTAATGATTTAGTTCTATATTATAAATGTCGGGTATCCCTTCATGGTTGATCTATTGGTTTCGTGGTAAACTGTGGAGTATCAAGAGTTTTTAAAGGTAATTCCTGACTAGAATTGGAATCTACATGGTGTGTAGTCTAGTTAGACATGATATATATCATTTGAGGTTCTGGGATGATGAATTCTGGGGACAACACATAGTGTAATGAGGTTACACATAGTGTAGTGACACCATGTCATGTAGCCAGAGGATGTGGTGAAGGAAGCCCTGTGAAAGTACATGGATTTGTTAATGGACATGACCAAAGTACATTGTCACTAGGTGCGGAACATGGGAATGGGTAATCTACATGGCTATGTGGTTGTTTTAATTGAACATGCCATGTAGTATGGGATACAGATTGTGTGAGGGACACAAATGGGTGTAATGTGTGGAGGAAGAACACATCCATGGGATGGGTAAAGCAGAATACACTATGTATGTGTTGTACATGATGTGTACCCATAAATGGATTATAAACAATGTAAAGTTATTACATAGAAAGGTTCTCAGGAGGGTTTAGATTTTTTGTTGACCATAGTGAACGTTTTTTACTATTTTGAGTTCTTCTTGAGATATTTTTCCTTGAGTATCTCTTTATCTTGAACTTAGATTCAGGATTTTGAGTAGTCTATTTTGAGAAGTTTACCATATAGAATGATATGGTGGCCTCTATTTGGTCCTATAAGATATGAGGTGGCATGTTTTGAGCATAAAACTTGTGAAATGTTTATTAAACATAGTTAGTGACCAGGGTGGATCATTGGGTTGATGTCAGGTTCGGTACTATTCCCTTTCTCATTATGATATGGGTTACTTGGACTATTCTGTCCAGTAGATCAGTGATACTCTAAAGTATCAGGGTGAAGGTCATATACCTATGGTAGTGTTGTGATGTGTGGTGTGATAGGCATGAAAATAATTTCAATGGTGATTTAATGATGATTTGGATTAGTGGGGTTCATAAATAGAGACGCTGGGACTTGTATTCCCCTATCAGAATAGGGTGCAAGTTTCCCTTACCTCTTTTCTTTTGTAGAGATGTGTCTCCCCAAGTCATGGGCACGGGTTCCATACCATTTTCCAGTTCTTCCAATATTTTCACTCCCCTCTCACACTAGGGAATTTGTTCCCCATATCATTTTTATATTTAGAGATGTCAATACTTACTATGCTAGTGTGTGGGCCCTCCATACTTGTTGTCCACATAGGTTAGGTACTCCCATGTTGGACTAGGATTTAGTTACACTAACAATAGTGTCAGTACTCCTCTACTGTACCAAGGTGTGGGTGATATATATGTTATGCATAGTTAGAGATGTTACTCCCCAGTTTTTAGGGTGTAGGTTCTATATTCATAGAGTCAAAACTCCCCTATCATTCTCCGGTGTAGGTCCTATATAAGTAATTTTACGGTAGAGTTGGTATTCCCCTATCATACCAGGGATACAGTCCTCTATCCTGGGGTTAGTACTCACCTATTGTATTAGGGTGCATCCGCCCATATTAAATGAGTAAGTATAGTGGTACTCCCTTATTGCATTAAGGTGTGGGTCCCCTATCCCCAGATTGGCACTCTCCTGTCATACCAGGGTGTATGTCCTCGTATACTGTGCTTCATGCCCCTGTTGGTGTTTGAATGTGGTTCATACATTTGATTTAGATCTCCCTCATCAATTGACTATGGTTATGAGGATAAATCCCCTCCTATATTTACATACAATACCTGGTTTGGAGTTAGTACTCCCTCAATAGATTGAGGTGCAGGGAACTACATACAAGAGTGGAAATTGTTTGGAGATAGTAATCCCTTGACTATAGGGCAGGGGAGAGGTGTGGTTACCTCTATTCCCTATTATTATAGAGGATTCATGCAGTGCATAGTATAGACCAGTACATCCTCAATTGCGTGCATTGGTGAGGGGAAGGCCTCTCTACTTAGTTTATTATAGCCTTGCGTGGGTCTCAAGATAGTAATTGTAGGACCTCTGGTGATGGGCACTAGAGCTAGACCTGATGAGTTGTTCCCAATGGCATGTATCTTCCTGATAGATTCATTATAATATGACTATGATCAGGGTGTGCATTCTCTTAGTGTTGGGTTATCGTTAGAACCTCAAGTACGATATTTTCACTCGGTATGTAGTCGAAACCTCATGAGACTTGGAGTTTGAGATGAGTAAATTTTGGTGATTCATAGTGTCCTTGTGGTGTTGACACATGTCTGGGTGGAAACCCTGTGTGGACTAAAATGAATAATCATGTAGATATTAGGATGTTTCAAGATGGTTTCCCTCTCTCATTTATGGTTCCCTTTGTCTGAGTCATGTAAAATGAAGCATTTTATTACCCCCTTTTTTAATTTTGGGGTTTTGGGAACCTACTGAGTATTTTTATACACAAAACTACACGAGACATGATTTCATGTGATGTGTCTTGGGAAGACAAAAAAGTATTTCAAAAGAGTCCTTGAATGACATATGTAAAGCCGAGCATAGTGAGTTATACAGACCGGGGTGTTTGCTGGAGTTGGGATGAGGATTTTGTCAGTAGTTTCACCAGAAAGCGGTCCCATCCTTTTGAGAAGGCTGGATTCTTTTTTAGATTTTCATGAGTGTGAGTTCTACCTTTTTTTATTTGAATATATTTTATGTACTATGGGTTTGTAATAGTTTTGTGAATGAATTTTAGTTTCCATCTTTTTTATGTCTCCGCACTATTTCATCTAGGTGATCGTGGGTTTGTACAAAAAGTTAATTTAGGTAAAGGCCTCCCATAAAGGTGATATACCTACTCGATGCTAGTTTCTATCCCCTTAACTATTTGACATTGTCTTGGGGAATTACATACTAGTCCCCTTGAGGTTTGTTTATGACATAAATCTGTAGTTTAACTGTGGAAAATGTTTCAAAATTTAATTTCTTATCTTCATTATGAAATTTCATAATCCCATTATATTTATTCATAAACCATCAATCCATTTTAACATTAATAGAATCACTATTTCCTAAATATTAACTTCCATTATGTAAAATTTTGTTCTCCCATTCTAATTTTTAGATAATTGAATAATAATTATTGAGTTATCAGTAAAAAACTACATGCCAGGTTATTTATTACATTCATAATTATTTCAACCATCAATAGGAAAAGGTACATCATTTACTTTTATAATTAACATCCATTCAATTTTTTCACTAGATGTATCAATTTATACTTTATTATCATTTCTACCATTATCCAGAATCATTTTAAATAGATTTTTTTTTCAACAATTATAGTAGTTATTACCAATACCCTTAAAAGAAAGGAGTCACATTTAAATATTATTTATTTCTTATTCTATAAACACATTTTCTTATCATCTCATTCATAATTATATTTATTTTACTTGAATATAAAAAAAAATTTAAGTATAATTTTATGTAGCGCCACACATAAAAAACATTGGTTTTATTGTTCCATTAAAAATTCATTTACGTATGCTCCAAATTCTGGAAAATAGAATAAATTTATTGTCAATGAAATCTTGACATAATTTTCTTCATAAAAATATTCTTTTATAAATATTAATTCCTAAAATTTTGTTGCTTGAAATATTTAATGGAAATTAATTTCCCATCCATGAAATTTTAATTGAGTAAAAATAACTCTTAAACCACATTACCAATTTTAATTTATTTCTAATTTCAAAATGGTATTGTAAATTAATCACGATCATTGAGTTTTGAGTCAATTACATCAAATATATCTTAAAAAATATTTGGTTTCATATCAACTACCATGGTATCCTATAACAACACACCATAATAAATATTATTCCTAATAAATTCATCATAATGAGTAAATAATTCATCTCTTGTTTCATCATCATTAATTTTTATATTTACATATTTTGATTTCTTGGATTATACAATTAGATGAATCATTTTTAGTCATTCATAAGGAATGTTTCTAAAATTTTCACAAATACCCTTCATTATATTTCTTCCTTTTAGTTTATGAAATCCATTTTTCAACAAAAAACCAACATTATTTTTAGAGAATGTCATTCATTCCCATTTTTTAGGAAAATATTTCATAGGAGAACATTTAAAATGAGTAATAAAATAAACTTATGCCTTTATTTTATCATGAATTGTTGATGGAAAATATACCATAAAAAAATATTATGTAACTAACTGTAATTTCCATCAAAATTAAGAATCCATATATTAATCACACAATTAATATTATTTATTATATTAAAAAAGTTCAAGTCCAAGACTATGAGGAAATGAGAAAAAATATCCATTAAAAATAAAAAAATAGATCAACATTGAAGGGAATATGAAGGCAATTAAACCAATTGAAAACGTAATTCAAGGGCATTGCGAATTCCCTAAGAAGGAATGTGAATTAAGAAATCTAATTAATTTTTTTTATTTTGAAAACATACTTCATTATCTTGTAAAACAAATACTAGATTCCTATCATGGATAAAAATATAAAAGAACAACATGAAACATAGAGTTGACATGATTAGTTCTAAGAATGATTTTTTAATCCATGTAATAGCCTAGAATCACCATTGGCCCTAGAGTCTATAGTATCACCTTTATAAATGAAAAAATAAGGGTTTAATCTTGAACATTTGTTAAAAAAAATTTATCCGAACTATATAATTATATTCTATACTAATAAATATATATATTAAATCTTTAGAAAAAAGTTTTTCTTCAATAAGATTAGATATCAATTTTATTTTAGTAGCGATTATTCTTCTTCATCACTTTCATCTTCATTTTATTTCTTTATGATTTAATTTTTGTATTTATATCCACTTCTACTCTCTCTCTTGAATGATCGATATATTATTATCTTAATACATTACATTTTATTTTTATAATAACACAGAAACAATTTTTTCATTAGGATTAGTGAAAATATGTGTATTAATATTTATGTATGATCATATGACTTCCTTAAACTCCGTTGATATAAATTTATCTTCTCCAACATCTTTATATAACCCTTGAAAATGTACATGAAATCATGAAATATATCCATTTACATTTATAATACCAATTAATAAATTAACTTCATCTCATTTTCAAGGTGTGACACACTTCTTCACTTTGAAACACACAAATTATTTTCTATTCATGACTTTAAGATGTAGTGTAACATATCCCTTCTTTTAAAAACAATATTTCAATATCTTAATATATTAAAACATATTTATCATGACTTATCATTTTAGGATTTTACATCCCTTCTTTTATGTATTAATTTATTATTTTGACACAATAGTATTTTAAATAGCTTATATCTGGATTACACTTCATGTTTTTTACTTTATTAAAATACAAGAATCAAAATAAAATAATTTATATTACAGAATGTTTTTATGTTGTAGAAATATTACCTGGAATAATAACATTAATTTCTAGAAACTAATCTCATCTTTGATAAAATTATCTCAATTAACAATGAAAACCAAATTCCAGTAAAACTGTAATATATTCCAATTCAAAGGAAATTTAATATATGTTTTATTTAAATTATAACAAATGAAAAAAATTTCATATGAAAACAAAAATATTTTTCATTATTATAAAATTTTAAGAAAATTTATGTAGATAATTACATTAGAAATAATAAATTTTATATAATACTGTTTGAATTATCCCATTAAAACATTTCTTGTGAGTCTTGGTGAGAAAATTATATATAGTTTATCAAATTTATACATAAAAGTCTATCTAAAAATGTTATTTTTTTCAAAAATTCTAATCGAAGGAAAATATAACTAATAAAATATACAACTATATTATTAGAGTAATTTCATTATTTACATAAATTTTAAACTCTTCCATATATAATAATATTACATATCATAATAGAAACTAATCCTTTTTAAAATTCATCCAGTCATCTCGATGAAACCATTATTCACCATAGATATTGAAAAAACACATTATAGGAAATGAAAAATTTTCAAATGAAATTATTAATAAAAAACCCTAGATTACATTCAATCAATTACAATTATTTTCAAAAAAACATCCATATATTGAACCAACCTTCATAATACACATTAAATGTTATTTCATATACGGTAGAATATATATTTTTTATTAAAAATATTAGTGGGCCAAAATTGTATTTTTCATCTTTTAATGTATATTCTTACAATTTTAAAAAAAATAAATAATGGCATCCTTATTAAATATTAGAACACAAGAAGAAAATTTGGATTACTATAATTTCTAGATCTAAAAATTTTAAAACATTAGTTATTCTGGAGAAACATAATTTTGTTAAAAAATATTATATAACTTTTTAATCAATATTCTGTCAAAGTGTTAATAGTGGTTGTTATTAGCCTATAATCAATTTTTGGACTTGGTGTCTCGAAACATTTGAAAATTGTGATTTTAGGAATAGTGAACGGTTGACTTCGGGTTATGGTTACCTATGCACCCTAACCATTCATAGTAGAAAGGTCAGTTGCAAAAATCATCAATCTGCAAAAATTGATAGGGGAAACTATATGAAAATAGTAACGATTTCAAATTTATTTCAAATAGTTGGTGATTAGTTTATTAATCCATTTGGTATAACTATTTGGACCATGGATTCTATATTAGAGAGTAAATCCATGATTTTATCCTTATCTAGAACACTATGGGGAAAATAATTTTTGATTTACAAGAAGTATAAAAAGATTGAAATTATTATTTTACCTTATATTTTTTTTAACCTAAGCCTCTATCCCCACCCCCTCAGGGAGGAAAAATAACTAACATGGAATCCTTCATTTTTATCCTATATTTTGGTGATTTTCCTATAAAATTAGGATGGAATGAAGTTTCATTTGACCAAATATTTTGAATGAATTTAGTATATTATTATATCCTCAAAATTTTATTATTATTTTTTGATAAATAAAAATATCTTTATGTTTTGACTATTTAAGGCCTATTTTAGGCTCTTTCACTTACTTATTTAATTTTTCTACCTTGAATAACTTGTTTATACATTACATGTAGAGATCTAGGAGAAAAAATTAGGTGTTCATAAAGATATCCATTACGGTCATAATGAATTCATTATATATGTGATGTGTGGCCACACCAATATAAAATAATAGTGAATTTAAAATATAATAATTGTTGTTGTATTCTTTATTCTTTAAATAGAGTATTCCAACATGAAACTAGTCATCTTTGTGTAGAAAAGAAACCATAACCATTACTAAAGAGATGTGAAGAATTTTGGAACTTTTGAATTTAAATGAAGAAGTAAACAAAAAGGTTTCATTGATACAAACTAATGATCAAGTGTGCCAAGATAATTATAAAGAGACTTAAGACATATTCTATGATATGTCATGTAAAATTATTATAGGGGACATCAAAATAACATACACAAATGAGTTGATAAATGAACTTCATACTCACTTGGAATGCCACTTATAATATCGATTGATTACATAGTGATCTTACTGATTTATATTTTTTATATTAAAATCACATTATATTAATATTTGGGTTTACAGATTTATAATTACTTGGAATATATCTTTTTATTTTTTTCATAATATTTTGATTAACAATAACTTTTAATATATTATCATATTTTACCATGTGTTTTTTGAAATTGAATGATTTGGACATGATATGAAGATTCAAATATGATCCTAGAGACTACAAATTCTTTATAAAGAAATATTGGATTCATCTTCAAGACTAGAAATTTGTAGTACTTTTGAAATTATATATGGATTTATATTTGATCCCAATGACATATAATGCCTTATATATCCCCTATTAATTCTTCTAGGAGATAATTAACATATTTTATTATGATCATAGAACTCTTATACTCACCAAAACATATATGGTTGATCTCGAGTGTCACCATTATACTCCATGATGGCTAATGGTTAATTTAATTTTCAACCATTATATTATTATATACATCTTGACACATTTTTTTAGATTTATTTTCCTATAAACATATTTGGTGGTTCCCTGACTAGTCGTACTCATACCTTTCCTAGTCCATTGTTGGTACTCAAATAGGAATTAAGGTTATTGGTAATGACAATGGAAAGGGAACTATAATCAATGGATGATCTATAATGGCTTGGGTTAAGCATAGATTATGGAATTAGGTAATGACTTTTGAGAAAATTTGTAGAGATTATCAAATTTCTTATTCCATTTTAGTTTTTTCGAAATAGATATATATAATATATATAATATATATATATATGGATGTTCCTCTTGGAATATATGACTCGAATGAAATTTTATTACCAAGATTTTGACATATAATGGCTTATAATTATTGGTTTTCATTATTTATGATGTTTATTTTCTTTATATATCTAAATTTCTTATATTATTTTCATTTCTATTTTTGTTTCACTCTAATATGAGTGTATAGTCTCCCCAAACTCCAACCATAGACCATCGTTTCTAAACAGTAGGATCTGGAATACACGGAGGTACACCTAAGGTCATTGACACTATTAGTTTAGGAACTATAATGTGTTTAAAGGCTAAGGGAAGGTTACAATGATGTATCATAACTTCATTTTATTTTATTTTAATATTTGTTTAACTTACATAGTTTATTGAAAATATAAAAAATCTTTACGAATCTTATGTATCAGAGTAGCCATCCCAAGTTTTTGTAAAGTAAATGTTAGAATGGATGGGAACCTTTTTTCCTTATTTTTTATTTTTTATGGAGTAAATTTACCAATATTAACAAACATTGTTTTGTATTTAGGAATAATGGGATTATACCTCTTTTGTTAAAATGGAATGTTTGTATGTTTACATGGGTTATATAATGCATGTTTAATTAAATGTAATATGTTTGAATGTTTTTAATTTATTCTATGATTATGTGGCATGGTTTTATTAATATTTTTTTGCATCAATTTATAGAGTTTTTTCCTATATAAATTTATTGTGTCATTTGACATATAAATTGTTTAAAATGGGTAAAGGGTTATTACATGATTAAATAATATGGTTATTACACAATATCAGTTAAATGAAATTCTAATTTCCTCTTATAAAATGATTTATCCTATATCATATAAGTTTCATTACAATTACTTGAGCTATAGTTATGAAAACTCTTTGTAATATTGAAAAGTAAAAAATATGATAACTCAGATCCCATATCAATGATGATGAGATATTATGGATATTTTTCTGTCTAAAGAGATTAGAAAAGAAGTGAGATTCTTATTATATGTTTTGTCTAAAATAGAGAGTCTCTATTTTTATTATTCTTAAGTCAATAAGTCCCTTATGACTTCTCTATTCCTTTTGTTTTGAAAATCACAAACACTTTTCCCTTAAAAATTATTTTCATTCTTTAAGTAAATTTATATGCTTAGCCGTTATCATGTTTTTATATGTTATACTAAATGTTATTTATACAAGATAAAATATATTTTCCTTAAGACTGAATTACCATAAGATTAATTTGATTCTTATCTAAATATAAGAACCATACAGTTCATTAGAATCTAATTCTGCCTATTTTGAGAATCCAACTCTCTCAATTTTTTAACACTCATTAACTCTGGAATTTGACTCTATTTTAACAGAAATTAGACTCTAATTTCATATAAATATAGTCTATGATTTCATTGCAATATATACTATGATTTCAAAGATATATAGTCTCTGATTTCATTAAAATATATACTCCGATTTTATCGATTTCTAGACTACGATTACTCAGAATTCCAGAATCTGATTACTCATATTTTCAGGCTCTATTTCCATATAAATTTAGAATTAAATTTATCTTTATCATTAGAATCTGATTATTCATATTTTTCAATTTTAAATTACTTCTATAAAATATTTTTCCATTTGTTTCAGATCATATTATGTTTAATTTTCTTAAACATGAAAATTTTTTTCTTACATATTACTATTTCACACACATGATAATGTTTCACTTGTTTTTGTACAAGAAAAAATGTCATACAATATTTTATTAACTAATCATTGGCTGAGTGACATCTATCTAGGTCCCTACAATTTTATAGAAAAAATATGAATGCTGGAGGACGATCTAACCATTGGGATTATCACATATAAATACCCAGACATTTGAACAAGACACTAAGAGTTGAACTCTAGAATGAAGTGATACTTAGTGAGAGATCTGCTTAAACCTTCCTTTTGTGAATGCTGAGAATCAGTTTTTGAAGATATGAACAGCTTTTTCTACCTGCCTAGTGTGATTCCAATTGTTTCCTCTCAATCGATGGATTTTGGGGTTAGGAATATAGAGATGCTGATCAACTTAGAGATCTTGGGATTGTGAGGATATCATAATAGATTCCAATATTTATATCGAGAACTTAACCTAGTGTGGGTGACATAGAATTTCTCAAAAGTATAAATCAAGGGACCTTTATCCATGGTTATTGTGTACCCATATATTTGGGTTAAAATATTTCTTATAATTTTTATGTATTATTATAACATTTTTTCTACTGCATTTTGTTGAAGATAGGAAGTGTAAATTTTTTACTCTTTCTTATTTTTTATATTCTGATATAAAAAAGATTTTACATGATTTAAGGTATAATCTCTCCCTATATAAAATTATATTTAGATTCCTAATTGGATCCATATTAACGGATCCCATGCAAGTTAGTTTCTTTGTTAAGAACTAAGAGTGTTTGTGATTACAGATTGTTTACCTTTTTTAAACATAAATTTTATTAAGGATAAAAAAGAAATTTTTTAAACCTACAATTAACCCCCTATTTAAATTAGGCTATCTACATATACAATTCAATTATATAATTGGTATTAGAGAAGGTATCTGAAATTATTATAAATACATATATCTTTTCTTGCTCAACTTTCTTGGATTAACATTATTGTTTATGATTTTCCTTAAAATCTCTTTGTTTATAAACTTTTACTATAAATATTTTTCTTTTGGAAAATGTATTTTGTATTTTATTATATAATGATAGGAATGAACATTGGATCAATAGATAACCTAAATTCTACCAGGCCCCTGATTGTTTTATGGAAATGCCTATGAATACTAGAGAGATATGATGATGAATTTTATTATTAATACCATTGTGGATAACTTTGTTATGTTAACTGGAGACTACATGATTCAAGAAAAATAAATCATACAATTCACCAATCAAGAAAAACAAGAGTATCAACATAACTTCAAGGTAAGAAATAATTTATTATATTTTATGAATAGAAATATCTATATCCAGATTTCATCTTGTGAAGATGATAATAACATTAGGAATAAATTAAAAGTTACACATTTTGAAAAAACCAAGGTTATTAAAATAAGAAGTGCTATCCTTAGAGCTCAATATCATGGTTTTATGTTTCCTTATAGAGAACTTGTTTGCAACGTGCTACAATGGTTTATGACTACTGTCAATACCCTTCACTCTATTGTAGTGAAAGGACTTGATGATGATATTATTTTAGATATGATATTAGATATTATTCCCAATGAGGTGGAATCCAAGAGAACATTGATTGATGAGAATATGAATGTTTCAAACATCACTCTTGATGGGTAATTTGGGACTCTTCTATAACATGATAATAGAGTGAAGAAATATTAAGAAATAAATAATAAAATTAAAGGTAATGTAAGTCTTGTTTTCACTACTATATCGATTAATTTAACGGATAAGACTCCTAAAATAGTTACATGATAAAAATAAAATAAGGCTACAATTATATCAGAATCTAGTGATAGTGATCATTTTGAGAGTGAGATTTCCAATATTTATCAATAAATTAACAAAATTGTGGGAATGAAATATTTGTAATATATATACAAGAAGAAATACAAAAAGGATAAGAAATATTCAGAAGTAAAATGTTATTAATGAAAGAGGGAAGGTTATATCAGACCAGACTATCCTATGATCAAATGGAAATAAATAAAGGATATAAATTATGAGAGGAATAAGAATACATACTAAAATTATAAGTATAAGAATTTACTGAAATCATAAAACACTTAGAGTGCCAGGGGTTGTGATTCTTCTAATGAATCTTCAGATAGAGAATTTTTAGTGTATAATAATATTTTTCTTATAACCATAATTCCTATAAAAAATCAACATCTCATGGGTATGGTAAAACATGTTGAATATTTAACTTATATTCCCTTAAATGAAATATTTTAAGGTGAATAATATTATGAATCTTAAGAAAAAGAATCTTTCACATCATAAGATAATAATTTACATTCATTTGAATAAGTATCTTGGTTTTCGAAGTTAAGTGATAATAAAAATAGTAAGAGAAAAAAGAAACATAATAAGGTAAATTATAGAATCTATATTTGAAAAAATGAAATATTATATCTTTCAAATATTAGGATAGGAAAATACTTGATTTTGAAAATGTTTCCAAAAACCATAAGGAAGATAATTTTGAATAGGTTAAAGTGTCTTAATATATTGAAAATAATATTTCTATGAAAAATGTTTTAGGGAAAACTCAAATTCAATGAATTTTAAATATGTGGATAGGAATTTAGTTATTAGATTAAAATATGAAATATTTTATTTAAATAAACATTGGTCAAAATTCACTCATGGAGTGGAATGTTTTGACAATTTTTTTTCACAACTTCTTCCTTTTAGGAATAGTTCTATATTTGGTTGTTCTCATTCAAGAACACTTTTTTGTCACAACTATTTTGGTCCCCAATGTGATACTGTATTCACTAAGTGTCAATGTGGTAGAAATTGGGAGAAAAATTGTTCTCTGAATAAAATTAAATCCTTAGGTTTTCATAAAGCTTACTTTTCTAAACAAATGTGGATACCTAAGATTTTACTTTCAAACAATTTTGGATCCCAAAATGTTTGGATTACAAAAGTCTAATTAGTTAATTCTCAATAAAAAACATTGTTCCCACTACAATAGATAGTCCATGGATATTCTATGTTCTCTACACATGATTGGTAACAAAAACATATTTGAAAATATTATTAATATTATAGCTAGAAAAGTAACTTTTATATACAATGATCAGGGAAAAAGTATTGGTATATGTAACATTTTTGTTTTTGGAAAAGCCTTAATTTCAAATGTTTTATTTATTAATGTTCTTAAAAACAACCTTATAATCATAATTCAATTATGTGATAAAGGATACCTTGCGATTTTTTGGAATAATAAATTCCTTGTACACAATTATAAGGAAGAGTGTATTCTCAATGCCCATAGGCATGAGAATGTTTATACACATAACTTAGAATACCATAGGAGCCCAGACATACCTTTCCTTAGTGCAATGGAAATATCAATTTTGGTTATTGAATAGAATAATAAGACTGTATAAACTTAGGAACATAGAAAAAATATAAAGGAAAATAGTTATTAAGGATATACTAGAGCTTATATTTGATTCTTCATATGTTTCAGATCCTTATCAATACAGAAAGAAATATAAGTCATGATTTAAATAAATTAGTGAACTATAAACTTTTGATTCATTACAACTCATTCATATGGATCTTTTATGTCCAACAAAAAATGTAAGTATTGGATTCCATTACTATATATTTTCTTTAGTTAAGGATTTACCAATATTTTCATTGGTCTATTTTTTAGGAAAGAAATATGAATCCTTTTATTATTTTATATCTTTATCAGACAAATTTAAAAATGAGAAAAACCATCCATTGATAACTATTCATAGTGGTCATAGGGGAGAATTTGAAAATTCATATTTTAAAACTTTTTTTAGTAAGAATGGAATTACTCATAACTTCTTAGCTCTATGAACTCCTCAATAAATTGGTGTTGTTAAAAAAAGAAACTGTATTATTTAAGAGATAACAAGAACCATGTTGAGTGAGTATTATATTTCTAAAATATGTTTGGATGAAGTTGTTAGTACTACTTTCTATATTATAATTCATGTTTTAATCAGAACATTTCTTAATAAAACACCTTATGAGTTATGGGCTAGTCAGAAATGTAATGTTTCTTACTTCAAAGTATGTGGATGTAAAGTATTCATATTTAATACTAAAGAAAAATTATATAAATTCACACACAAATATGATTAAGGTTTTTTCATAGAATATTCCACTTCTACTAAGGTATATATTGTTTTTAAAAAAAATTATTGTATTGTTGAAGAAATAATACTTGTTAAATTTGATTAAATGGGTCCTTTTGTTTTTAAACAACCTTTTCCTATAACCTCGAAGATGTTTTAAATAACTGATTACCAACCTTCGATTAAAGATTTTTATAATCAGAAGAATATTTAAGAATTTTTTTGAAGTACATACCCCAGAATATTTGTTTACCATATGTTGATGAATATGATTTAAAAAACCCAAATATGTTGTTTCTTAAGAATAATCTAGTGATAGAATCATTGGTGATGTAAATTAACCCATAATAACTAGAATTTCTTTAAGAATTGCTTTAGAACATATATCATTTCTTTTCCTATTATAACCTTAATGTACTGATGAAGCTATAAGTGATAATGATTCGATTAAAGCTATCAAGATGAATAAAATGAATTCAAATGGAACATAGTCTAGAACTTGGATAAAAGACCTAAACAAACATATGTTACTGTTGTAAAATCTGTCTTCAGAAATTAATGTGATGAAAATGGAATAATTGTAAGAAATAAAAAACAATATTTGTGAAAGTCTATAATCAAAAGAAGATATAGACTATGAATTAACCTATTCTCCAGTAGTTAGAATTGAATGTATTCTTATTCTACTAGAAATTGTATAATTTTTAAACATCAATATTATTCAAATGGATGTAATTCATTGATATGTTCAACAGAAAGTTTATGTTGAAATTCTTCCTATTTATGAATATAGAAAACATCATAAACTTGTTTAAAAACATACCAATGCTTTATACAGACTAAAACAAGCCCCTAGGGCCTTTTATGACAGACTTACATGATTTTTTTTACCAATCAATTATGTTAAAGGAACTTGTAATACAACAATTTTTATAAATAATGATAAGAAAAATGTTTTTAATTGTTCAAATTTATGTTGATGACATTATATGTGGACCAACTCAACAATCCTTAACTGATTCATCTACTAATCTTATGAAATATAAGTTTTAAATGAGTATGATGGGCGAGTTAACATTTTTTCTTCATATTCAAATATCTCAAAAAGTATAAGGAACTTTTATATCTCAACATATGTCTATTAATGATATTGTTAAGAATTATGGATTTGATAATAATAATAAAAGTATAAGTACATAAATCGGTACATCAAACACTGTTGATCTTGATGATACTGGAAAGACATTAGATCAAACATATTTTAGAGGATTGATAGGAAGTTTATTAAATTCAATAGCTAGTCATATAGACTTATTGTATTCAGTATGTTTATGTTCAATATATCAATATAATCCAAATTAATCCTAATTAAAATAACTGATAATATTTTTTTTCCTATTTAAAGGGAACCATGGATTTATGACTTTTCTATTCTTCTGGAAGTGATTTTTCTTTAAAAAGATTTCGAGATGCTGACATTGGTTGTTGTAGAGTGGATATAACAAGTATATCTATAACTTGTAATTTCATATGAGATTCATTAATTTCTTTTTTATTTAATAAACGACACTAAGATGCACTTTCCAATACTAAAGGTGAATATGTAGCAGATGGATATTCATGTTCTCAGGTGTTATAGATGAAACACACACTCATAGACCATGGATTTAGATTTACAAAAACATAAAAAATGTGTGATAACACTACTTCTAGTTATATAAGGAAAAACCTGACACATAATTCTCATGAAAAGCACATAGACATAATGCATCACTTTGTTATAGATCACACATTTAAATGAGATATCATTCTTTAAATTTTTAGAAGGAAATATCAACTTGCTGACATATTTAAAAAATATTTAGCCTCTGATAGATTTGAATACATTATAAAAAATTTAGGAATGATAATTGTAATGTAATCATCCATATAAACATTTTTTGAGACCATATTCTAACATTAATATACTCCTTTTTATAGGAAAAGTACTTATGTTTATTTTTTTATATTTCATTTTCCAATTTTTGATTCCAAAAACAAATATTTTCAAAACCTAAAAATTTTATTTCCATAATAAAACTTTTTGAAACCTATATTTTATAAGAGGAACCATATCAATACTTAAAAATCATTCTATGTATTCTGGAAGGTGTGTTTCTGAACTTTTATTATCTTAATTAATTTTTTTGGTTGGCATTTCCAATCATGTTTTAAAAAAAACGTATTCTATTCACTTCCCTTATATCTGATTTTTCATTATAGACTCAAAACATCAGAACCCCTATAAATTTTATCTGAAATTCATCTCAACTATCAGATCAGATTAGGCTAATATCAACTGTCAAATTGAACTGAGAAACTGAACTGTCATCACAACGTCTATATAAAGGTCACAGTTAATCATTCCCCACAATGGTTCTATTAGTATTTTTTCACTAAAGGTCTTCCCTTATTCAAGTCTACCATTTCATTATTTCTCTTCACCATAACTTCAGAATGTCACTTGAGATTTCTTCTTAGACTTTGGTGATGTTTCAATCATGCAAGGAACCCAAGGACTAGCTAATGTTCTGAGAAAGGTTAGTCGACCATAATTTCATCACCATGTACAATTATTTGATTTCAAATATCATTAAGGTAATTAGATGGGGATTTTTATGTGTTTCTAACAAAATGAATTAGGTCCCAGTTTATGCTAATCTTGTTATAGAATTTTATGATTCCATTCAATTATTTGAGCAAGGTGTAATAGTAACGTTCAAGTTCCGATATTTTAGAAAGTCTTACACCTTATCTTTTAACCAATCAACAAGTATTTTAGACATTCAATATGAATGAGAGGTAATTATTTTCTCTCACAAATTTCTTTATAAGGAAGGGTTTTTGAGGAAGTTAAGGATATAATGTTTCTCAGCCTTAAAGAAGTAAAGAAACCAAAGATATCTCATCTTTCCACAAACCATAGATTATTTATAGATGAAAGGCTTATTAATTTTGAGAAATGGAGTCAATGATTTTCTTAAGATATGAGATATATTTCTCTTGGATTTTCATCTGAATGTAATGAAGATAAGTTCGTTTGAGTATATTCTTTTGACAGTCAACAACAATAATAACGAAAATATCAAATATTAAATTTTGATGTACCATAAAATCTTCTATAAGATAATAATATTATTCTTATACTCCTTCAAATCCCCTACACATAAAAGGTCAAGAACATTAATATTAACTATATTTTTCTTAAGGTTGAATTCCCTAATGATTATTTAGATCCTTATATAAATCATAAAACTATATAGTTCTTTATAATCTGATTCTCCCTAGTTTGAGAATCTGATTCTCTTTGTTTTTAGACTAAGATACACTCTAGAATTTGATTCCGTTTAAAAAAAATATTACGATTTCACTAAAATCCAGACTTTGATCTCATATAAATATAGACTCTCATTTCATTGAAATGTAGACTTTGATTTCATCAACATCAAAACTACAATTCTCATTGATTTCAAGACTCTGATTACTCAAAATTATAAATTCTCATTACTAAAATTCTTAGACTCCATTTCTATATATTTTCAGACTCCACTTCCATATAAATTTTGACTCTGATTTCACATTATCCTTATAATCCAATTATTCATTTTTGTTAAATATACATTTATTCCTTAAAATGTTGTTCCAATTTTATCAAATCCCATTATGATTATTTTTATTAGAGATGATAATTTTTTTCATACATATTATGATTTCATACTCATCATAATTATTCCCATTTTTCTTACATGAAATGATTTCATAAAACTAGTCATTAAAAAACTATTGGAAAAGTGAAATATATCCAACTCCCTCTGATTTTCATGTTAAAATATGACTGTTGGATGAGGAGCCGATGGTTGGGAATCTCACTTATAAATTCTCATCCATTTGAACAAGCTACTAAAAGTTTAAATCTAGAATTAAGTGATACTCTGTGAGAGCTCTGATCAAACATACCCTGTGTGAATGCTGTGAAAAAATTATTCAAGGTATGGACAAATTTTTCAACCTACCTAGTGTGATTTCTATTAGTTATGGTCAATCGACATCTTCTATGGATATGAAGATAGAGGTTCCAATCACCATAGAAATCGAGGGCTTATGAGGATTGCAAGAGATATATAGATCTTCATATCGATGGATTACCCTAGTGTGGGTAATAAAGGATTTCTTGAAAGTATAAATCAAGTGAAATTTATCCAATATTGTTGGATACACTTCTCTTTGTTTTAAATGATTTCTTATACTTGTCCTACTCTGTTACAAGTTCTAATTCCATCACATTTTATTAAATATAGGAAGTGTAACTTTCTTAAAATTTCTTATTATTTTATATTATGATATAAATAATATTCTATATGATTTAAGGTAGAATCATTCCATAATTAAACATGTCTTCATATTCCATATCAGATCGATATTATTGGATCCTAGGAAAGTTAAATTCTTTGTCAATAACTAGGAGGGTTTGTGAATGCATATTGTCTAACAATGTTAAACATAGATTTTCTTAAGGATAAAAAAAAATTTTAAACCTAAAATTCTCACCTATTGTAATTGATCTATCTATATATATATATTTATATCCTACAGTTATTCCAATTCACTGACTAAAATACTATAAATAGTTATAGGATATGTTCTGACACAAATTGTTTTGTAAACAGATTAATCAATAAAAAGCTCCCATTATATCACTTATATTATTTTGATTATCACTAAACACTTGTCAGTAGTTTTGATCGAAATATAACACAAGTGTTGGGGAATGATGTTAATTTCAATGAGTTTAAATTACATATTGATTAGTCTATAGATATAGAGGATCTATAATCCATCCTCAAGATGTAAAATCCAACTAAAAATCTATAGTTGCAGGTTACAAATTTTTTCTCATAGGGGGGGGGGTCCCCATTGGGATGAGTTATAGAAAATTATAAAACAGATTGAGAAACCCCAGAATATATGGGTGAATCATAGAGACTATATTCTTTATGTATGGGAAAAATATTAGTGGGATGTCCTAGTCCAGGTATAATACTATGTGGGGTGACCTAAATGGACATCTAGAGCATGTTCACTGATAATTTATTTATTGAATCTTGAAGGGTTGTAGGTTTATGTAGATTATCCGCATCGTATAGGGAGTTATGCCAGCGATGGAATATGTTTGTAATTTTACAAATATGTAGTCATTATCCCTAACAATGATAGGAGATAATGTGGTGATAGTAAGGAATTTTGAGTATGATCATATGTTTTTTATATGAGTACATGTTAACGTTTTCTTTATGCTAACCTACTTATTGGTGGAAACCCATACTCACATTATGTAGAATAGCCCCAAGGATTACAAAGGCTCTTGATGTGTGTATTGAACTATGGGGACCATTAAGGTGGAATCAGGATGTAGAAAGTTATATTCCATTTGATTTCTTTATAGTTGCAGTTGGAAGATTAATTCAGGAGAATATTCTTAACTTCAAGATGAGAGTTATGACTAATTAACAAATTTTTTAAATCTACTTGACTTACAAAAAGTGTGTGGTAAAATTGTTTTAGATTTTATATCTTGAATGAATTTTTGAAAAACAATGAAATTATATATGATAATTCCATAGATGTGCATTCATATAGAATCCTAATAAGTATTGAATTCTAGAGTTCGTTCTACTAATCCATGAAAGGATTTCTATTGGAGTTGTAAAGATGCTCTGGTCAGTGTAGAGGATGTAGATAATATATGTAGGGATGATTGTTCTAGTGAAGACATGATGTTTAGGTCAATTAGATATATTACACGGGTTTTGGTACAGAATAGATAAATAAAATGTAGTATACTACTATGGAATAGATTTCTTACCCACCTGTAGTATGAGGTATGATGCTTATAGACTCCATGATATCATAAGAATTGATTAACATTACAGTCTCAAATTCCTTTCTTATATCTCTGTTTATTGTGTGCTGGAGACTAGATGTTGAGTATCAAGATAGAGTTATTTCCACATATACACCACATGTGGTGTGTTATAATGGAAATTTACAATGTGGCTAATGTAGACAATGTATTTATAGTCACAGTTTTTTGGGGACCAATTTCTATTTGGAATGAAAGACATTTGCTTCATTATCTGACTGTGTTGATTAGTTTTTTACAAAGCCCTTATGAAATTTGATCATCAATTGGGGTCCTTAAAATATTTAAAAGGTGAATGTTAGGTCTTCTTAGGTTAGCATGGATTAAATTAAGGTCATTTTGGCCTTGTACACCCTATGTTTTTAATGATCACAAACCAGGTTTCCATACATATATTGGATGATAAGAGGAATCATCTAGTGTTTTTTCTATAGTGATTGATCAATTTAGGGATGTTTTTTAGGAATGTTTTTTGGGCTTGAAAATGGATAGATAGGTTTGTTTTAACATTGAGAAAATTCCAAGTGTAGAAAATGATTTAATTATTCTTTATAGGATGGATTCTTTGGAGTTGTGAGTGATTAATGATTTGAGGAAATATAATGAGGACAACCTATTTATTTGACCAAATACATTTCCTTGGGGTTCTATAATCCTCTTTATTTTGATAGAGAATAGATTTATGAGACTTGTGTGGAATATTAAAAATTAAACCAGTTGATGGTTTCAAACTAATATTAAATACCATGAGTTGATGTAACTTTTGATAATCTTTGTGGCATATGAGTATTCTCTATGATAAATTTCTATTTGTCTTATCAAAAGTTTATGAAGTGGCCTTAAAACATACCTTTATCTACCATTATGAGTATATATGTTACGTAAAAGTATTTTGTGATGCTATTTAGTATGAATAACACACCATAATTATTTATATCTTGGATAATTGAATCATTGGACTAAAATTTACAAGAAATTTATTTTATTTTAGTTGATCACATTCTTGTGTAATTACAATTAATGTTGGAATGTACATGTTATATTTAGATTATGTTGGGTACATATATTGAGTATTAGATCTAGGAAAAGCCCACTAAATTTCATTTTTAGATCAACCATGTGAACATATTATGGTATTTTTAATATGAGGTTTATGTATATATGATCTATCTAAATGTTAGAGTAGTGGTTTCTACAGATTTTTCATCAAAATTTCATGATATATATGGACTATTAGGTTCACTAACTAATTAACTGAGATTTATCATTGAAATTTATTATTTTTCAACGAAAATGGATGTACAGAATAAATATCATGTTATATTTATCTTGTATGATGCTTGATAGAGAACTTTCCAAAGAGAATGGTTATATTTAAAAAAACCCATCATAGCCTTACCTACATCAAGTAAGGAGTACAAATTTAATTTGATGCATTGTAATTTGATATAGTAAATGTCTTGATTCAGAAATTTCACATGGTTGCTCATGGGTCAAATAAGTTGAGTCTATAAAAGGTAAATTATTCATCACATAACTTGATCTAATATGAGGTAGTCATAAATTCATGTTATGTTGAAAAAACCTTCATGGGTGGAGGATTTTTAAACACCGACCATAATATCATGAAGTATATATTCTTAAATAAGTAATAGAATATTTAGTATTGATGGTGGGTTTATTATTTTAAACATTTTTATTTTATGTTGGCATACACACTTATCAATAGAAATGTACTTGTAATTTCACTGAGTGTGAAGATGCAGTCTCGAGTAGTTCAATATTCATGAAGTGAGTGGAAATTGGTGTCGTTTTATATTGATATTCATTACAATGTTCAAGAGTGAATAGATTAAGTTGTCATAGAATCATATATTTCATCTCTCCAACCATAATTTTGGGGAATCAAAGTTAACTATCATATTTTGGGTATATTTTCTTAAGAGATTGTATATATCGTGGGAATCAACAAAAATACTTGGCTTCCCATGTTGATGTTGTTATTGCTGTATAAGTATTTTCCAAAATTCCCACAAGCCTACATGAGGAGATGATTATGGAATCACATGCATCAATGCTTTTGGTACACCATGATTTTACTATGATATATCAGGAAATATAAAGGTTATAATGGTTTTCATAGATAAAGTGGCTCATAGAGGTGTTCTGTTACATGTATATCCACATCTATATAGGTAAATTCCTAGCACCACATTCCCATTGGTATTTAGTATCCATTCCCCATTCCCATGTAGAAATGGGATGATGTAAAAATTGATTTAATAGCAGGGTCATTGATGACATCCAAATGTTGTGATGCTATTAGTTTATATTTTATTGATTTACTAAATTCTACAACTTCTTACCAATCTTGGATACCTTTTCAGTGGATGATCTATGGAAACTCAGTCTTCAAGATGTAGTGTTATTTTATAAGATTAGTCGCGATATAATTTTAAATAGTTATTTATATTTCATAAATCATTTGTCTTAGTTTTTAGATGGTTATTTATGTATGCATATAATGTATAATATATTATCATTATGAAAAATATGTGTAATCCAATAATGGGTTTTGTTCTTAGAGTAAATTCAGAAAACATCTTTCCTAGTTTATTTTGATCTTAGAAGATCAAATTTCTTCTGATTATGTTCACATATAACAACTTTTATCGGGTGTCGATGGAGAAGGAACCTTTTGAGGTATTTTATGGATTCCAAAGACATTCACCAATATATTGGTTGGAGACCAGTGAGTTAGAGAGTTTGGAATGGAGATGAATGAAGGGAACATTGGATAATATCATGTTGATTTAAAAGTAGATTCCAACCACTAAATCTATCCATAGGTTTTATTCAAAATTATGACACAAACTTCTATATTTAGATATTGGTAACTGGGTATTCTTATGGGTATCACTGAGATTGAGAAATATTTTAGTTAATAAATTAGGACAGATTAAAACCATTTATATTAGTTCATTTTTGATCACATAAAATATTTATAATATAGATAACTTATTATCAATTTCCGGACATTTCAATGACATAAATGACATATTTCATATTTCCCAAATTCTACAATATTACTATGATTTTCTTTAAGTGATATATTTCTAAAAAATTAATCATGATTCTGATATGTGTACTGAGGAGGGTTCATTTTTTGAGTTGTATTTGAGTGTTTTGACTTAGTGGGGGATGTAGATTCCTATATTCTGACTACATTTCATGTACATGAATTTCCATGAGGAAACATTTGTGTGAAAGTCTTATATATGGGGTTAGTGTCCATATTTTGTTTGATGAGTACTAGTTCTTTTTTGGTGCATATTTCTTTAATAATGTGATATATGGGGTATTGACTATAAAACCATCAATATTTTTGAAGTATTATCTAGTATAAATATTTTATGACTCATATATAATTTAAGTCAACACACTATTAATGTGATTATTTAAAGTATTGTTGGCCCCAAAATTTAATATGGGACTTGAATTCATGAAGAATTTGGAAACATAGATTTCAATTTAGGATTGTGATTTTCCCATGGTTGTTTCAAATATTGCGCCCTATCCCTGAAGAGTGGAAAGAATCAATTCACAATTCCTACGAAATTTGTATATTTCCATAGCAAACTATCACAAGAATATGTTATTTTTTAATTTTATATCACATGGATGATTATTGATTTACCAAACCTTGTATCCCAATCATGTGAATCATTTTTTTAAAAAATTTGAAGACCCTGGAGTTGTTTCACAAATTAAATTATCATGAAAACAATGTGTATGGATTTTATAATGGTATAAAAATATTGAAATTCTTGTTTTCTTTTATAGATATTTACACCTAAAACCCATTATTTTTCTCTCATCTTGAGAAAATAATACTAAACATATGGTATCCAATAATCCTAATTATTTTATTATATATTTTGCAACAAAATAATGATGTAATCATGTGTCGTTAATCCATATGGTGTGTGATGGGTGAGTCGATCTTATTCTCCATGATATTTTCTAGTTTTTTGTTCATATTTAGTAGTGTCATACCATTTCGAGATATTTTATTCCTATTTTAGGTTCTTCATTTATTTATTAATTTTTCTTCAAGTTATATTCAATTAGTGGCTGATATTTGAGGAGTAACCATCCACAAGAATAATTGATATTTTCCTAAATATATTAGTTAATTAATCAACAATTAAATTAATTGTTTGATTTTTATACTCATAGTCTTAACATATTCTTAAAAAAAATATAAATAAAAGTTTCATATAACTTATTTATTAAACTATACCTTCCCATAGTCCATCATTACTACGTTTGAGAGTGTATATTGAAAATATAGTAACGACATGATGTGTTTTCACATTGAATAATTTAGGCAGGAATTTAAGAGGTGACCATTAGTGGTGTCATGGAATTAAGCTGATGAATGGGTGTTCCTTGAGCTGTTTTGGTGATGACTTTGATGTACATTAGGATCCAATGTATCCACATATTATGTGACTAAAAAAATAACTAAATTAATAGAATTAATAAATATTTTTTATATTGAATTAAAAAAACATTTTTAATTTTCTTGAATTCACCCATGATCGAATTATTTTAGAAAAACCAAATTTCATTGATTCGATAGTGAGGCTATTCATTAATAATTCATTAAAAAATATCCTTATATTGGGCCTTTTAACTAGTGAGTTGAAATTACATTATTGTCTTTGTGCATTTAGAAACGATCTCAGAGATGAGGAATTTGATTTAATGTCCCCTTAGATTTTGATTTCAACAAAGACATGGAATTACCAGGAGACACCACACAGATTCATATTTGATCCTACATAAATACAATGTACTGGATATTTTCTATAGATTAAACTATGAGCCTAAATATAAAATATATTGTGATCAGAGACATCAGACATGAGTGGAATTAGGTGTGGTTGATCTTCAATGTCACAATAGGACCCAAAGATTGAATGTGATTTTTTATCGTTGATTCCTTTATTGAGAATCAACTTTTTTCTAGACAAGATATACCTATATAATTCATTGGTGTTTTCCCTATGAATTATAATCACAACCCACTCTAGAAACTATTGGTAGTTCATCAGAAATCATATTTGTAGTAAATATAAGGTAAAGGAACCAATGATCAATGGTATAACAAGTAATTATAGGATAGAGAAATGTTAGTGGGACCATTCAAGGACATATGAACAATTTTATACTGTGTAACAATGTTTTTGTTTCTTTTGGTTTTTCTTGTAATTATTTTTAAATGATATTCCAAATGGAGATACAAATTTTAAATTTGACTATAATGAAATTGTATATCCTTTATTTTGATATAACATGGGTTATGTATGTTATTTGGATTCTTCACTAAGGTTTTTTATATAATTTATAGGTATATGGGATATTATTTGGACTTCATGAGATTATTCATCTAATAATAGGGTATAGACTCTCCAAATTTTCACTATAGACCCTTTCTACTTGTCGGATGCCTCTGGAATATGTGATGGCACACCTATCGTCAATGAGACCACATGATTGGGAACTGTATAATATCCAAAGGACAGGGGTACATCATAAAATCTCTATAGGCCAACTGCGGTACATAACATGATCATAATTAGTTCCATGTATAATTATAATAAGAAGAATTTATTTTAAAATTAAAATTATTTCTTATTTATTAATTTTCCATATTTAATGCTTAATTATAAAGTATTTATAACTTTTTAATTATGTAATGTTAACAAATAATTATCAGATATATAAAATATTTAATTGTTCAATTAAATGAACCACTGCAATATTAATTAATAGTGATTTTAAAATAATTTTATTTGGAATGAATGTATGATTTAGTTAAAGTGTTAAAATAGTTATTATAAATTTCATTCCATTTATACAAGATAATAAATGATATGAAAAATGAAATGAATATTATATTCCTAAACTGACTCCGATTTTTATACAGTTTATGAAAAAAATGTATTGTTTTCTTATTATAATGTTATACCCATTAGGAATTCCTCATAAGCCGGTAGTACAGAAAACTATGACCCCAAAAGTTCTCATCCAAATGTTTATAGAATAATGAATAACATCATTTTTTTAAAATAAAAATTTGAATGTAATTAAGTACATAGTTCCCATTAATAATTGAAATATACTACCAATCAAAAAAATATAAAATAAAATAAAAATAATCCCCTAATCCATGTGAAATCATATAGAAAATATGGATTATAAATGAAAAAAATAGATGACTCATATGGATATGATTCCAAGAATAATATCAATCTCAACAAAAACATCTAAAAATCTCTTACCCAATGAAAAACTAATTTTTATAGAGTTAATAAATTTAAATGGATACATATTATTGTGAGAATCAACATGATCCTCCAAAAAATAGCTTTAGATAATATAGAAGAATAATATTAATTCCATGAAAATAAATTAATGCACCAAGTTATTCCCTATACTAATTCAACTAAAACACTAGACATACCAATACCCTCTCCCAAAAAAAATTTCATGTTGGGTAATATAATAAAAATAAAGACATATATAAAGGTACACTTTATAAACGAAAATGTTGAACTAGTCTCCATCATTTGAATATTGAATATGTACTAATGATCACATCATATTTATATTGACATAACTTGTCATGACCTGACCCAATGGGGATCAAGCCACGACTCCCCAAGCCCCCCTACAATAGGCCAGGGGCTAGCATCTAGCACTGAGTAGACTATCACACACATGGGAGTCAATAGCCTAAGGTACCCGTACACACGCACCCACATACACCTCCATGCAACAGTACAAAGATATATAAAAATGAAAAGAAAATGAATGCATAAAACTATCCCAAAAAAGAGTACAACTAAAGTACAAAAAGGGAAAAATAGGGCCCACCAAAAGAAAACTACAAAAATGTCCAAACTGCTCAGATAGAGGGAAAATTTTTCCAAAAAGCCTACTGGTAAGATCCTTAGCACAGATTCAATAAACACCACGGTCAAACCCGCTCATAAATCTCTTCCTGCTCTAGGTCCTCCTGGGACTCCGTTGAAAGGCTTGTAGTCTACACAAGACACAAACATGTGTGGGAAAAGCCTATACAGTGGTGATTATAACAATACTTAGTAGGCACCCCAAAAACCAATAACAAAAGAGAGAAACTAAAAGGAAACAGTCTGCTCATCCAAGATAGAGGGAACCTAGACAAAAGAGAAACTCCATCTTGGGACCATCCTCAGCTAAACACAACTAGTCAGCTCAAATCCGGTGTATCCCCATATATTTACCATGAACATCTAGATATACCCAGCACAATCACCAAGCCACAAGAGGTAATGACCTCATCACCAGAAACTATCCACAACCAGGAGAGCACACTCTATGATCACTGTCATCCCATATGACACTCATTTGAGAGAAACTCTTTAACGGGTCCCACACAAACATCTCAGACACTGACCCGATAGATCACGCCCCTTGGATATCGTTACTGGGGAAACCTCACCGAAACAACATAAACCCCAAACTCTTCATATAGGGGATCACTCATAGGGCCCGCTAGGGGATACCAGAACCCACACCAGTATACGAAGATCTCACAGATAGGGGATCACTGCCAGGGTCCACTAGGGGATACCATAACCTGATCTATCATTCGTAGAACTCACAGATAGGGGATCACACCCCGGATCTACTGGGGGATACCACAACTTGATCTGGCACTCAACTGAAGCATGTCACTCAGATAGATGATCTTCTCCCATATAAAGGTGGTCATGACGATACTGGAACCCTTAAGGGTATAACTCGCAATGTAGGGGATCGAACTGACGATGTCACAACCCTACAAAAACCATGTGCTGAGTAAGGTATTGCATAACCAATGATACCAAAACCCCACTACAATCAACATGATGAGTAGGGGATTATATTCTCAATGATTCAACAACCCTACTGAGCATGGACCACCGCATAGTGGATCATATTCCCGATGATGCCACAAACCCTATGGGGTTAACCTGCTAGATAGGGGATCACTTCCCATGGATAAGCGGTCACAGTGATACCAAGAACTCAATCTAGGGTAACGATGCTAGAGGATCCCACTCTCGACCCACTGGATGGATGCCCCAACTCTAACAGATTAAACATCCCCTCGAGAGGATCACAATCCTAGACTAGGGTTGTGATGTCACGCGAAAACTCATAGGAATAAACCAAGGGAGTAACCTCAACCACTGTTGGTCCCAACATCGCTAACTTGAGTAACCCACCACAACACCACCCCACACACCTCCAATACCGATACCGAGGCCACCGTTACGATCCACGTGGAAATACACTCTAGATAAGTTTTTTACTCTCCTGAAATGGAAAACTAGTAAAAATGGCACTATTCACCATAGCCAGCCCATCCACCACCCACACAATGATCCCAAAACTCATCAAGTGGATCATATCATGACGATCCCCTCGAAAAAATACATAGGATCCACTACTCATTCATCCAAAAGTGACACCTAGTGAAAAAGGCACTATTCAAAAAATCCGGCTCAAGCGGGGCCCACAACTCAATCCTGAAACTCATCGAATGGATCAAACCATTGCGATCCTACTAAAAAAACACACAGGATCAACTATTCATCTACCAAAATCAGACTCCTGGTGCAAAAGTTTCAATTTTCCACAGACACCAAAACCCAGCTTCGTGGGGCCCGTACCCCAAACTCGGTCCCAACACCCAGAAACCCTCCAGAAAAATATACATTATCATCATGGTCTCAATTCCAATGATGTTAAATCAATTGGACACTCAGGGTAGATGATACAATGGCCTGATTTCAAATAATAATAAAATACTATTATTTTATTCGACGTTTCAAGCTCCCGGGCCACAATCCCGAAACATAAAATTCCCGAACCCACACCGAAAGGATTGCTTCGTCGCCAGGTTCTGCCATAGAAGAAACAAAAATACAAACCCCGGATTGCATGTAGTAGGGGTTTTAAAACCCCCGTGTGTTTAAAAGTGGTCGGACAGGCTTGGGTCGGCCCGCCGTGGCCGGCGTCCCTCCACCGCGCTGCAGCCCATGCCATCATGGGACCGCAGCTCCACTATGCTTCAAGCGGCCACTGCTACCTTTCCACAACCTCCCACCATGGCTGGCTGCCACTCGCCGGTGCCACCGCGCCGGTGCTGTGTTGGGGAGTATTCCGCAGACCGCCGGGACCACCCCGGTGGTCCGTTTTTCGATCCGGAGGCTTCTGCGTGACCCTCAGGACCCGATCTTCACTGTTATGATGATAAATCAAAGAAAAACACTACATAAACTGGATTGGGGGATTAAAACTCAAACTATCTACCTCGTGGGTGAAATGATGACGATCCGCACTCCAGAGCTTCCACTGCACGATCCTGGAGCGTCTGTCGTCAAAATCCGTGCTCGATAGCACCTTGATCAAATGATATGGTTCAGTAATCATCATCGGAAGTGGAGGAGGAGGAATAAGAAGGAGGAATGTCCTCCTATATTCAACACACATCCAGGGGGAAGGAGATATAAAAGATATAATATTTTAAAAAAAACTCTCCCACCTCCGGCTCCCGACTCACCTTCGCCCGATGCCCGATGCAGACAAAGGTAAGGTCGCCATTAGGGTAAACGTGCCATTCTAAATGCAACGGAGGACTCAAAATTGTGATCCGAGACTCATTTCAGATGTTATCTGAGCTGACGCTCAGACATTAAATTTTCCACATATTTACGAAAACACCCCCGGTGGCTTTCTTCATAGCAGGCCTGCGCCTGCAATGTTTACACCTCTTATAGGTTAAACGGCACGTTCCAGACACAACCATGCCCTCATATTCTTGTTCCGAGATACCATTTAGAAGCAATCAGACCCACTCCATGTGCATAGTATAAAAATACTTAATATTTTTATAAAATTAATTTTGGTCACATCGGGCCTCGGAATCGCACACCGTCTTCACCCCTAGCTATGGAATTATTGGTTGAAATAATCCAATGTCTGACAGGGGCAAAACCCTAGTGGATACATAATTACATTACCACATTACCACATAATGAACATAAATGTGTATCTAGAACCATATCCACATCATTTTATATATTCTTATAATATCATGATAGGGAATTGTAATATAAGGGGCCTTATTATTATTCCCACCAACACTAATGTAAATATAAACCACCAAACCACTGTATAACAACATCACATAATACAATATCCTTAATCAACAACATCCAATACTACTTAAATAAGAGTGAACATAGAATGGGGAGTATTCAAAAATTTATATCACCACTATCAAAAATTATTTGGTAGATCACACATAACTAAAAAATTAATAAGGTCATCAGCAATGATACCTAACTCAAGTGGGGCTTTGAGTGAAATAAAAAGATATAATGGAAACATAGCATCATGAAATATCAACATTACTGTATATTACACCATATAATTAATCTATTAGAACAACATTCACTATCAAACATCAAATTCATTTCCACATTAGACCCCCACAAATAATAAATCAACTATCTCCCCAAATCATTTATTCAATAGTCGCACAATATATAACTTTAAAATTCATAATAATTCCCATATAAATTTATTACTAATCAAATTATTATGTAGAAATTATAAAATAAAACATAATTAATTACTAGAATCAGTTTAATTAAATAATAAATTTTAAAAATATTAATATATATTTGTATACACCATATTTTTTATTTTGAAAATGATTCAATAAAACTTGGATTCATTACAAATTCATTTCTAGTTTATATTGTGTTTCCATATGAAAATTTTTCAATGTTATTAAATTTATTAATACAATATCAATTTCATCAAGAAAATTTATATATAATCCCTTAATTACCCATAGTATTAATTTACATATCATATTTTAAATTTAAATACTTCAGGTATTATGATTAGCACAACATTAAATCATCATTCCCAGTTTAATTTAAATTAATCATTTAGTCATTCATATAACAAATTTTAAACACCATTACATAATTTGGGAAACTATATATCTAACAAAAGTTAAATGATCATAATTACCACAAAAATAACCAAAATATCCCATCCTAACAACCATATGTTTCGAAATACGACTTATACGAAAAATTTCACTCAATCCCATATCATCAACATAATGAAAATTCCATAGTACGAAAAAATCATCAGTGCATTCTCATCCACATCATACCATCCATATTAAGACATCCATTATCATAACAATAAATTCAAGGATAAATAATATATAAAATTAAACCTGATATTTATTCATCATCATTAATCAAAAAAAATTACTCATGGTCAATAAACATTTATCCATTAATATATATTTAACTCCAAAACTATTTTATGTTATCCAAATATCATCTTTCATAAAAATGATTAGGTTACAAAACAAAATAATATTATGATAAATGATATCATCAAAAAAATCAATGTAACAACTCAATTATCAATCCTCAAAAGAAATAAAATGCACCAAATATCATGGAAATCATAATCAATTCACACCCCCAATAAATTTCTACTATATATATTTTTAAACTCATTAGGATAATTAAAACACCATATACAATAAAAAAATAGGTATGATAATTATATATTTATAAAAAATAGAAAAAATATTTTGAATCCTATACATCAAATAGAATTTAAATGATCACTATGAAACATTTTGAAGAAGAATGATGAACAACAACGAAGATGATCATAAGAAGAACCTTCAATGTCAAATTAAAATTTTAAAAAATAATAAAATTCATGAATATATAGTATATTAACTGAAAAAAACCACTAAAGACACAAAAAATAGATGTCTAACGAACATATCTATGTTAACCTACCATATCCCAAGAGTCATCTCATTATGTGGCATAATGTGCATTCACTAACATCATAGATTTGAAATAAGAATAAAGGGTTTTAAAAAATGAAAAATTGAACATTATTACACCATCAATAACCAAATAATTAAAAAGTTTATTCCTACTAGGTACCTAATATATGATATCAATACATTTGTTAAACACAAAACATATATATACTATTTTTTAAAGAAAAATTCTAAGATGGTATAAGATATGAAAACCTACATAAGATTTTAAAATAGTCACATAAAAAAAATAGAGAAATTAAATATTATTTATATAATATGAAAATGGTTAAAATTAGGATATGTTGTGAATTATAATTCAACAAAATTATTATTTTACTAAAATTCACAAAAATTTCATATTTATCATAACTTCATAACCTATAGTCATTTTAGTTTTTATCAAGCCACAATATCTTGAAAAAGTCATATATAATACACTAAAAAATGATATTTCTCCCTTTTAACTTCATATATAATACATATAATGTTCTATATACATAGAAACATTTATATGTAGGGTTTGAAAATTCATTATGACTATAAAAACCTCATATTTTATCTTTATGTTAATGTATGTTCCAGGATGACTTAAGTGATTTTTTCAGCCTTTTAATTGTTGTAACCACAGACTAATTTTTAGAGGTTTTTGATGTATAAATGTTTTTTGAGGATATTTGGTTCAAAACGAACAACATCATTCCCCAATGGATTTGGTTTTGGCCATGGTATATTTCAGAGTAAAACTGGTAAAGGGGAAAATAGTGATGGACAAGTAATTTTTCTCCAGGATGTTACCTATGGGCCTTATATTTTGAGTCCTCACTTTGAATTTTTGGGATGTTGTGGTTATGGAAAATTTATTTCTTTTTTGGAACACATTATTGGGATATCATTTCATTCTACAGTGCTTAGGAACACTATAGTCAAGTCTAGGATGTGGTGTTATTCCTAGAGGAATCCATTTTTCAATTGAAAAGGATGATATATCCCTTCATTCTTCAGATATCCCTAAATGATAAGCATATGGAATTAAAACCACATTTTACCATAATTAGGGGATAATAAATTCCATACCGATTCATTTTACATTGATAAAATATATATAATCTCCTCTACTCAATGTGATTGGAGACTCTGGGTGATTTTTTAAGAAGGAATATTGTCACTACATTCAATATCTGGGACCATATTTACTTCTAATTTATAGTTATAATAAATTTACTTTGGATAATCTGTGGACACATTTCACCCACCATTGTTGGTGCTTCTATTTTCGAATTATTTGGTAGATTATTTTGCTTATTAGTATTTAATCTAACCATGCACATATCAATTATTAAATTAAATGGAATGGGGAAGTTATAGATTATAATATAGTGAATTTTTATTGTAGTTAGGTGCTTCCATCCATTGGTTTAACAGTAACCTTTATTGTTGAATATTGATGTTATAAAATATATTAATGGTGTTTATCTTTGTGATTATTCCATGGGGAGTCTCCTATATTCAAGCCATGATATTTCTCCCATATAATCATAATTTTTGAACACATCTATGTCTTTGGGATGGTTCATAGTGTCATTGGGTTTGGACATGAATCAGGTGAAAACCATCGTGGTGAATGTTGACGCTCCTTTACGTCACAGAGTCTAATGAATGGAAAAGGGGAATACATTAAGCACAAGAAGATTCATCCTTTGAAGAACATAAAAAATTGACAATGTCATGAACAAGGAACCCTTTAAGAAGAAGTTGTGCAAGTTTCCATCTGGTCACGCAAGTCACTTGCACAACACATATGGGCCGCGCAAGTCACTTACACACCATATTCCTTTTTTCAACCAAGGTGCCCAATGGCCTATAAATATCCCCTATGGGCCCCCATTTCAAGGAAATTTTTTCCAAAACTCATATTCAAGGTCTAGTTGCCCAAGTCTTTTTCTGACGTCTTTCGAACACTTATAAGGTAATTATTTTCCTAGAATGTAAACTCTAAAGAGGAAGGATAAGGCCTATGTTTTAGAATTCATCAACACTTGCGTGCCTAAGTGTCCACCCCTTAAGAGAAGTGAAGACACTTGCGCTCCACCTTTCCCTATCAAGGGAACTTGTGCGCCACCCTTTTGGAAGCCTCTAGGGATGATACTAAGGGATTGAGTTCAAAATCACCTTGTATTACCCTATAGATTATTCGTCGCCCCAGGTGACTCATGTCGCGCAAGTATACATGCATGAATAGGCCTTGCGCGCCAGAAAAATACTTGTGTGAATCCTTCCTTGTCACTTCCTTTCTTCAAATTCACCTCTCCTCTTTAAGGCATGGCTTTTAAAACCTTCTTCAAATCCATTTATGGCATGGTTCCTTTGGTGGATTCCTTATCTGAGAGGAATTCATTGGGCCTCCTTCTCATGAGTATGTCCTAGTCATAAGTCTCTTTTAACTTAGACCTCCTTCTCAGGAGTAAGTCCCAGGCATAAGTTCCTTTAACATGGGCCTCCTTCTTATATGTAAGCCCCAATCTTATTTCTTTTGATTTAGGTTTCCTTCTCAGGAATAAAACCCAGTCATAAGTCCCTCTTAAATTGGTCCCCCTGTATTAGGAATAAGTCCCGAGTTAAAATTCCAAATCTCCGTAAACAACAAATAATTTTATAGACCCTACTCCTAGGCTTCATTCCTGAACTTCGTCCTGATCTTCATTTACTTGGGAAGTCTTACATACGTAAGCTCCACATCATTACTTATGATTGTATCTTTCATGGAAGAATCATCAGATTTTTCTGATACCTATTGTTTCTCACACCGAGCATGACTCATGTGAGTTTAGAGGTTAAAAGTAATCATGACATATCTTTTTGGGCCATTAATCAAGCATAAATATCATACTTATTTACACGAACTACATGGACTTTGATCCCTACCTTAAGTATAGAGTACGTAGGAAGCCTTTTCAGGGTTCAAGCCCATATTTCATTAATTATTTTCGATCCTATATGATGTTAAAATATATCCTTATTATAGAACTACATGGGTTATGATTCCTTTTTAACAAGGATACATAGGTCGCCCATCTGCAGGTATGATCCCAAATCTGAAATAATATTGTCCTTCTGAATGACAATAAACTTCAAATGCCCCACTGAGTGGCTTTAAAACCAGTATGGTCATCATAATGACCATGATATTTCTATATAATTTTTTGAAGGATACCATTGACTAAGGTTCTCTAAAACATACAGATGATTCTCCATAAATGAATAACCACAAATACATATAATAGATTCTATAAATCCCATACATATCAATCATTAATTGCAATATCTAAAGGAAGAACTCATTTTTATTCTTGGTAAATTAATAAGGATTCATGAACAAAACATAAATCTATAAGAGAGTCCCAGAGTAGGTAATAATTCCCCCCAAAAGGTGTGATGAGCATGACCTCCCATCCTCTCTACCAATGCAAATTTTTAAGATTCATAGGTCCATGAATAATGAGAACCTACCTTTGGAAAGTAGGTTCAAATGGATATAGAATCATTGGATGTATCCGATTTTATGAATAAACCCGTTAAAAACTGATTGGAAATTTGGAACCTTAAACAAACATGGTCATCCCCATTTCTAGAAGAAAAAAATGGTGAACCCGACGTGAGACTTTAACCAAGTTAAATGATGTTTTACATATTTGTTAGGCCCCTATTTAACTCAATATGAGGGCCAAAAAAGTAGTCAATAACATAAACACTCATCGAAAAGATGTAGTCTGGCCAGACTTATGTTGATTATGTCTGCTATATCAAACATGCACTCTTTTCCAAGATCTCTCTGTAACCCAAAATGGCTTCTTTAATGTTTACACCTATGAATGCTTTGACCGCTACCCTTGCTGGATCCTCATCCTCTCTGAGGTAGACATCACCTAATCAGCATCTACAATGCTGGGTCTCAAATGCATTGGTGAGGGAATACCGTCAACAAACTACCATCCCAACTCTGGAGGCCGCTCGATAGACCCACCAAGTTAATAACTCACCTTGGTTTTCTAGATAGCGATGACCAGTGGTCAAGAAGTAGGCGGTGCTAACAACTGTCTCCAACCGTTTGGTGTCATTATCCCTAGAACACAATAACCAATCCCTCCCATATTACAGGGAGGTGAAGGAAGTTGTCACCCAAGGCCTCAATTCAAGAAGACATGAGTCCTTTCTGAGGGATCTCATCAATAATTGCCACTAGACTCGTATGGTAGTGCACCCTCAATATGATGAGGGTATCACCTATAGGGGTTAGTCTTAATTTCCTCAGACTCGAGAACACAAGAAGTACCACTAGAGTTGAAATTCAAATAACAGGGAGTAGGTTATTACATTTTTCCCCTCCAAAGAAGTCTATAAACTTAACTTGATGGCAAGCAACGAGCGGGCACACACAACTATTCGTTCAAATCCCGTTGTCCAGCTGACTCGTCTAGTAGCATCCTACCAATCCCACAAGGCAATTCCAATGGAGTACTTTAGGTAGGAGCACACATCTATTTTTAATTCATCAGCCAGTGATCAGGATCGTCTAACTGCACCAAAAGAAGCTCTCTAACCAAATGTGGTGACCACCTATAAACAGGAACATACACATTTTTACAATCACCAATTTTTTCAGCAGTCTCGTCTGCCAGTATTAAAGGAAACCCTTCAACCATACTTGATGGGGAATATCCAGTAGGCACATACCACTGACAATGTTCATCATGTCTACCAACAGTCTAGTTTGTTAGCACCCGAAGAAGTCAGTCAGAAAGCTTAGATGACAAATTTGGAGTAGACTCAACTCTCTGCCCCTATGAATAATTACTATCAGAATTTATTGATAGGAAATGGAGGACAAGAGCAGGCACACACAACTACTCTAGATACGGAATGGATGTATATTCCTTTTTCGGCAGTTGAGGTCACAAATCACATTCCGACAATGGGGAAAGAGCAGAAACAAATCCCTTCCCATATTATGGATACCTGTCAGAATATTATAAAAACTTCCACATCATCACATGGAAAGAATCATAAATCTATCCCTATCAGTGGAGTGAATCATTAATATATCCCTCCAGAGTAGATACACACCTATGTCCCATTCCAGGAGGGTTTTGCGGCATACTCCCCCATGTCATAAAGACAATCAAGTTGGGCATATACACCCGATTTGAATGGAGATAATCAGCCTAAACTGACCATTTCTTCCAAGCAGGCACATACACCTACCCATAATAACAAATTTACTTAACAAGTGGTTTCCAAAGTCATTAAGAAGGTATCTATGAAAAAGACATATCTAGCATACTCAAGAAATAAAAAGCCAATCTGTAATAAGGATTTTCTCGATGCTGGAGTTCTTGAAGAGCTCGGAAAACTGTCTATTACAACTCAAGATTCTACTCACTCATTTCTAGATTTTGGAAGTAACAACAATAATTCCTATGGACTTCATCAGAAATTTCTTCATGAAGGATTTCTTCTATGATAATTAGGTCGATCTCGAAGTATCATCCTCATATGATAGCCACAATAACCCTCTGCATGGCCTGAAGACCAAAGAGTAAGAGGTTTCATCTTTTTCTGTAACCTGCCATGGTGGTCCTCCCCATGTTAATGAATTTAGCTTCGAAAGTCCTCTCTACAGTAGTAATTTTCATTTCCTAGAAAATTATTCAATGGAAAATGCAGTAACAATAAATCCCTCTTATCTTGAGGCAGTTGCAAATGCGAAGGCAGTCATGTCTGATGCCTTACTGCTAGCAGGTGAAATAATTTCTCAATCAGAAGATAGCCCAGAGAATATGTCATTTTATGAACCACCTCTGGGTTATTCATCTTCTAATTTGAAAAATTAATTTTCTACCAATCTTGTTGAATCTGATAAAGAAACAAAGAAGAACCATCTTAGGTCTAATCAGGTAGAATAATTTTCATCAAATGACAAAAAGGAAGTATTGAATATGAGAAAAAAACTGGAAAACTTGAAATATCAGTCATGTTTTGGCCTTTAGTTGACATTCAGAATGATATTCTAGAAATTTTGACTGAAGATTGTATTCATGATGTTAGTCTCAACATATGGAAAATTATTTGTCACTTAAAAGAGAAAATATTATCATATGATGAGTATGAAAATAATGTCAAGATAATAGAAGGGTTACAACGCCAAATTGATTTGGAATCCCTCTTAGTTTCCTGACATCCAAAGGATGAAAAGAAGCAGAGAGCCCTTCAGCGTTCATGCCTTGGCATGTTAAAAAGGTTATTCTAGTTAATTACCAATGCCCCATATTGTATTCATATTAGGGTATGTGGTGTTCATGGAGCACTACATTTAAATAAACTCTCTTGTCAACAATGCCTACCAAAGGTTGTCTCATGCAATGTTATTTCTCATGACTGGACACATCCAACTGGTTTTTTGTGTAATATGATGCTTGCTCAAGAACATGCCTCAACTATTTCTTCCCAAATTCAGGAATATAAAGATAAAGTTTTTCTAATTACTCTTGCATCAAGAAAATGATAATATCAAACATGATTCTCATTTAGAGCATGCACATAAGAAAGTGACAGAAGTGTCAGTAATAATCCAACGGTCATCTGAGCCTGGGGATTTGAGTGGATGTCAGATGATGCATCCGGATAATTTCCGGACTAATGTCTGCACAATCAGGAGAGTTTTAAAAAAAGTTTCATATGTAGTATCTCAAGGGCCACCTTAGCTTTCCAGACTATGGACTCTTTGAATTCAACCATCGTGATTAACAGATAGGATTCGAGGAGTTGAGTAGGAACCACCCCAGTACACCGAACTGAGGACTTTTTCAATTTCTCAATCTCTTCCTTGGTGAAATTCAGTATTATCTTGATTAGGGAAGAAGCCACAAGAGGAACGCCGAGCCGAATTATCAGGATATTCCATCAAAATTATGGTTCATCAAGAAGTTCATGAGGGATAAACTGTAACACCCCGATATTTTATGAAAAATATTCTTTTTAATTTCATTAATGTCTTGTGTTATACGCTACAACAAAAGGATATTTCACGACACACATCTCTTACCTGGCGTGAATTACACAAAATCGCGAGTTTTCTCGACAGCTTGCGTCTTACGCAATACCGAGTTTCGCTAAACAACGATATGCTATTAAAATATTATTAAAACTAGCCGTTATGAATAGTAATAACCACTTTATGAAATTTTGTAAATTTTATTTTTCAAAATGCACTTCATTTTTGGATTCGGAATATCGAAATTAGCTTAGGGTGAAATTTTGGTGATTTTCGGATAACTTTCATATTTTGATGAATAGTGAAAATTACTAAATTTTAATTAAAAACAACTTTTTCAATCGAAATAATTCATAGTGATAAATTGTTAATTTGAGTGGTTTTAAAGTATATTTATAATATATTTTTACAATTTAATACAATTTTGGTCATTGGATGCAATTTCACATTTAAACCAGTTATAAACAAGTGTCAATCTTTTGATAATTATTATCTCTTAAAAACACGCCATTTGTTTTGACGACGGGATTTGGTTTTTTAAATTAGTTAATGTAACTGATATGTTTTGAATTTGGTAAAATAGACATCATTTTTGAGTTCATAATATCAAATATAGCTTCGGCCTAATTTTTGGTATTTTTCTGGAAACTTTCATTTTTTGATGAATACTGAAACAACTAAGTGGTAGTAAAAAAAATGAATTTTTCATAAAACTTAATTTTACCGCTAATATGAGTAGAATTTAAAAAATCCTAGAGACACGGCTGATGTCAGTAAGTAAAATGTGGTTCATTGAGATGAAAATAATTTTTGGTGAATATTAAATTTTTTCTTTTTTTTACCACGGTTAAAAGTAAATAGGGTAATTAAGGGTAAAAATGATATTATTATTACCCTAACACATGTCCTAATTCTATTTTACAAGTGTAATTCGACCCCAAAAAACCTTAGGATTAAAATATGACCATTTAGGCTCACTTGGATTAGATTAGGACATTTATTATTAATTTATTTAAAGAAGGGTTAAAATAGTTAAAATCAAAGTTTAATAAGTAAATCATTTTTAATATGGGGTTATACAAAAGCTCAAATCGACTATAAATATTAATTAGAAAGCTAAAAATATTTCCTACATAATGGTATTTTATTTGTAATTTTTAGACATTAAATAATTTAATTTATTTATGACACAACGATGATGCAGTAATTATCTTATTAATGAAATTTTGACATAATTGATGTCATAAATACCCAAATAAATATAATTTGAGATTTTTTATGAACTAAATAAATTTTCTAGGTTAATATGACATGTTATTATTGATATAAGTAACTTGGTTCGAACTTATCATTCTTTTATGAATTTCATAAAAATCATGTACCAAATAGTGTCAAAATTGACATAAATTAGTTTTTAAAACAAATATTATATTATTAATTGTTATTTAATTCCTAAAAATCTACGGTTCGGCCAAATGACTTTGATAAGGTTATATATATTAATAATAAACAACTTCGGGTTCGTTTGGCTTGATATAGTAAGTTTATTAACCTTATAGTATAAGAACACAAGAAGACATGGTAAAAGTAAAATTATTTAACTTAATGTTAAATCTAAATGATAAGGTTAAAATAGGAACCTAAACTTGTATAAATTCTATTGGATGAGAGGATTTAAACCCATACCCACCTTAGATTCTAAATATATCAATTTGGAGCTATTTAAAACCGAAAATGACTTTATAATAAAATAATATTTTTAGTTATTCCAAAGGTACCCCTCTCCTCCCTTATAAAAGGGAACCTCCTCCCTCTCTTCCTCACACAACTTTGAGCCTTCAAGCTCGGCCAACCCCTGCCAAATTATCTTCTCCACTTCCCTAGAAACATCCTAGAGGTTCTTTTCTTCCTCAAAGACCAAATGTAGTGCCCTAAAAGAAGGTCTCAAAGAAGCACTTCAAAGAGGAGGTAATGTCTGTTACCGATTCTTTCATCTTTATTTCTTCTTCCACTTCTTCTTCTTTAGTTGTTTCATTATGAAGTAATAACATAAGTATCACTAATAGACTGATATGTTCTTATAAGTATGAAACAACCCTATTTCACCATCTATCCATCCTACGGAAAAAGAAATCACCGCGCGTGCGTACGTACGGAATACCATCTCCACGCCGTGGTGTAATCTATTTTCCACCACCACCTTACTTGGATGTGTATAATGGTGTAAATAATGACTATATATGACCATTATAAAGTGATACTGATTCTGAAATAGTATACATATACTCCAATACAATTACACGATCATAGGAATGATATCATCACTCGTGCGTACGTACGGAATACTGTCTCCACGATGTGATGCGACTCGTTCTACATGATCTTCATTTCATAATGATTATATAAATGAATTGAATGAATGAATATGATAAATATTACACTAATACCATTCTGGAAATGAGGTATCTATAACCTAAAGAGAAGAATAAGAATTTATTCGACAAAACACGCATAAGAAAAAAAAGTTATAAACACCCGAATAACAAGTAGCAATGAAATATTACTACTAAGAAGCTAAGAATATGACCATATATGATATAATAACAATGAATATGATTCTGTAATAAGTCAATGACATTATTTAAATCATTATACAGGAGGTTTAGACACTTATGAAGCAAATTAGACCTAAGGTAAGGGAAATATCACAATCTCATTTGTTTCCGAGATTGTTTATACTTTGGCATTTACTGGGGTGTATTTTATCATCCACATCCATGTTTCCTCAATATGTAATATTTACATCATTATACAATAGTTTATATCAAATTTTACCCTTTGGTGACTTTTTAGTAAAATATATGAAATAAATCTTTTGTCGTTTTTCATACGAGGTACTTTTTGACTTTTCCGACAAAAGTACGAGAAGAATGTTTTTTTTAACATATACGACATGAATGGATTTTTTAAAACATTATTTCCAAGAAGCTACCTTTACAAGTTTTCAAGTTTATTTTTAACCAACTTCTTTTAGTTTAGAATTGTATGACATGTTAAGAATGGAAAAGTATTTTTGAAGTAGAAAGGATATTTTCCTCAACAATGGAGTTCAAGTGTTTTATCAAAATTATTTTCCATCTAAGATAATATAGGGTTCTGTTTCTATCCCTATTATTACATTGATTTGATTATGTTGTGATGGAATTATTTTTATGAATTCCTTTACCTTATATGAATTTTTTTATGATGTCATGTTGTTTAAGAATCCCATTTTTATTTGGGTTATGCAATGATGTATGATTTATGATTTTGTGGCACACATAAGAATGGTATCATTATGAGATGAGTGGGACCTATATCTCCCTCCAATGCATTGGGTAAAGATTTTATATCTCATGAGAGAGACATGGATGGAATGGTAGGTTATACCGGTTCAGTGAAACAGGACTGAAACGAGGGTAACTCGGTTCAGAAAGGGACTTTGTCCACTAAGATAGTCTCGGAAATGAGTCTTGACTAATAAGATATGATTCTCTATAATTATGTGTGTATTCCACAAAGTTTCATGTTTTAAGTTATGATTATTGGGATTTCATTTCACTACTATGATTTATCCCATGTTATGAAATTATGCTATCTTTTGCAGGTTAAGATTCCCAAAATGTTATGTTCTTATAAAAATGATGTGATTGATATTTCTTTTGTTTACCCTTACTGAGCATTTGAGCTCACCCTTTAATGTTTTCTTTTCCCCAGGATATAAAGAAAGGTTTTAGGTAAAAAAAAGGAAGATCTTTATGGGAGATGTTAAAGATCTTTCACCACGATTAGAAGATTATATTCCGAGTTTCCAAAGACGCTAAACTATTAAGATCCTTGTGTGTGTGTGTTTTTGTTATGTACTATGTATTCTGCAAAAGTAATGTAATGTCCATGTACATCAAGCTTTGGGTCTCTATAGTTGGTATCAGAGGAAAGGTTTAGTCAAACTTTGGAAACTAGGATGCGAAAACGTTAGTGAGATCCCTTGAGATATTTCTATGGTATGTCTAGGGATGTCCCTAAGGATAAGTATACGTATAGGATACAGTCCTAGAACTACGGTAACGATCATAGAATTTAACCTAAGATGTTAGACATTGAAGGTACTCCCCCTTTATTATGTTGTTTTCCCTAGAATGATTTTTTCCTCTCACAATATTCTTTTTGGGTTTTAGACGACGGCTGGAACCCGAAGGAACCGTGTTGATCAATGCAATGGACAATGCAATGATTTCCCTCCTGAACAAACAAATGTTATGGGAGATGGAGAGGAAACTCTTATTGCTATACTTACACAAGCTATGAATCATTCAGGGCTTCCAAATGAGCAGAGAAGGGAACAATATTCTATTGATTCCTTCATGAGGCAACGTCCACCTTCTTTCAGTGGGTCTTCTGATCCACTTGTTGCTGAACAATGGATCAGTACCACTGGATAGTTATTTTCAGTTCTTCAATTTTCTGAGCATGATAAATTCATCTTAGCAGTATATCATTTGGAAGGTGAAGCTGATCAATGGGGGAATCTTATCAAGAATACGAGGCCAAGAGATGAAATTGAGTCCATGGAATGGGATAAGTTCAAGAACTTGTTTTTCAGTAAGTACTTCCCTCGTATTCTTCGAACAAAGATGGAAAAGGAGTTTATTGAACTGAAGTAGAAGGATGATGAATCTGTTGGTATATACGAAGCGAATTTTACAAGACTTTCAAGGTACGCATCTGGCATTATTATCCAACCTGAAAGTAAAGTTGATCGATTTTTCAGTGGCTTAAAACCAAGTCTTCAAATGGCATTATCTATAAGAGACTTCAGTAGCTATGAAGAAATTTTGCGTTGTGCTCTCAAGGTAGAAATGGAAGTTGGTGTTACATATCCATCTCATGGTTTTGACAAGAAACGAATGATGGAGTTCAAGGAGAAATCTCAAAATAGTGGTGAAAAGAAGATGAATGTTTCCTTATGCACAAAGTGTGGAAAGAAGCATGGTTGAGATTGTCTTAAAGGGACTAGAAAATTTTTTAAGTGTGGAAAAGAAGGTCATCGAGTAGCTGAGTGTCGAAGTAATGGAAAAAGGGTTTCTAATGATGTGAATAAAGAAAACACTGCAGAGAACGCACCACCAACACCTCAATGCTTCAAGTGCAAGGAAATGGGGCATTATGCTAATAAATGCCTTAATCCAATGGGTTAGTGATGATTGACATGAGAAACCGCTTAAGGAAAAGGACAAAGGGAAGTCACATGCGATCACTATTGGCGATGTTGAATATTACAACGATGTGGTGGAATGATTAAGTGTTTATGTAATGGGATTCCAAAATAATGTTGTATCATGGAGTATAGGAATATTTATGTATTGATCTAATGTGGTATTCAAAGTGACTGAGATATTTTTGGAAATAAGATGATATGCGCTTAATGAAGGGAAAACGAGAAAATGAAATGTTTAACAGTATTCATGAGCTCATGATTGAAATAAGGACTAAGTGATATCATGGTTTGAGTATATAGAATTTTGAGGATTTTGGTATGTGGAATGTGTTAACTTTTAACTGCATTCAAGTTTTCACTATGGTTCAATGGGTATTCAAGAGAATACATGATTAAGGCCTTTGAATGTTTGGAATGTGACCAACAAGACATACCTTATGATATATGGGGATCAACGATGATATTAAATCTCTGGTAATCATTTTCACTATATTATGAGAGTGGACTGCAGTATTATGGATAAGCCTAAAGATTGGAATGAATTATGTTGGAAATAAGTTAGTATTGTTTAAGGATAGAAGTTTTTCGATATTATTGATGGGATGTTATAGTAATATAGTTTTATAAAAAGGACAACCTGCTGGATGGGGGACAGCACATCGTTTTGGACAAGGCTGTGGGAATTGAACCCACAACCGAAGTGCGACTGGCCTTTATCGCCTACCACTGGCCTACAGGAAGTCCCTGTTTAGTAGAAACTAGTTTTATTATATTAAGAAGTATGATATATGAAGTATAAGTTCATTTTATGAACTATATTGGATTAATCTCACTATAGATGGACTTATGTATTTTTTATAACCTTTTGTTTGAGACAGATGGAATGACCCATCATCTATCACATGATCTGCTAACACATCACTAATGAAAAATTCAACTTCATTTCTTTAAGAGATGAAGTGGAAATTGTCCAAAGAACGACAAACAGTGAGACTATACCAAAATCACGAAAGTATTTCTTCTAATTCCAAAATGATCTTGAAAACCAAAAATGTTGTCCTAGTGCTCTTATATCTGATGAATCAGATGGTACCTTAGATTGTCACAAATTTATGGCTTTGTGATTGCTGGCTTTTCCATAGCCATGTTCTCTACCACTCTCCATCAGAACATGATGGTTAGATTTCTCTTCCATATACATATTTTCACCTATGTGGAATCCCAGTGATTAGTTTATTTGGGTAACCATTACGTTTCATACTTTTGTTTTTAAAGAATGGTTTTGGTATTCCTTTTTACGATGTGGGTTTCTATTAATGAAACTTTCAAGTAGTAAACCATTTATAACCCTGACGAATTTCGAGGGCGAAATTCATTTTAAGGGGGGTAGAATGTAACACCCCGATATTTTATGAAAACTATTCTTTTTAATTTCATTAATGTCTTGTGTTATACGCTACACCAAAAGGAGATTTCATGACACACATCTCTGACCCGACTTGAATTACACAAAATCGCGAGTTTCCTCGATAGCTTGCGTCGTATGCAATACCGAGTTTCTCTAAACAACGATATGCTATTAAAATATTATTAAAACTAGCTGTTATGAATAGTAATAAACACTTTTTGAAATTTTTTAAATTTTATTTTTCAAAATGGACTTTATTTTTGGATTCGGAATATCGAAATTAGCTTAGGGTGAAATTTTGGTGATTTTCGGATAACATTCATATTTTGATGATTAGTGAAAATTACTAAATTTTAAATAAAAACAACTTTTTCAATCGAAATAATTAATAGTGATAAATTGTTAATTTGAGTAGTTTTAAAGTATTTTTAGAATATATTTTTACAATTTAATACAATGTTGGTCATTGGATGTAATTTCACATTTAAACCAGTTATAAACAAGTGTCAATCTTTTGATAGTTATTATCTCTTAAAAACACGCCATTTGTTTTGATGATGGGATTTAATTTTTAAATTATTTAATGTAACTGATATGTTTTGAATTTGGTAAAATAGACATCATTTTTTAGTTCATAATATCAAATATATCTTAGGCCTAATTTTTGGTATTTTTCTGGAAACTTTCATTTTTTGATGAATAGCGAAACCACTAAGTGGTAGTAAAAAATAATGAATTTTTCATAAAACTTAATTTTAATGCTTTTGTGAGTGGAATTTAAAAAATCCAAGAGACACGGTTGATGTCAGTAAGTAAAATGTGGTTCATTGAGATGAAAATAATTTTTGGTGAATAGTAACTTTTTACTTTTTTTACCACGGTTAAAAGTAAATATGGTAATTAAGGGTAAACATGATATTATTATTACCCTAACACATGTCATAATTCTATTGGACAAGTGTAATTCGACCAAAAACAACCTTAGGAATAAAATATTACCATTTAGGCCCACTTGGATTAGATTAGGACATTTATTATTAATTTATTTAAAGAAGGGTTAAAATAGTTAAAATCAAAGTTTAATAAGTAAATCATTTTTAATACGGGGTTATACATAAGATAAATTAGACTATAATTATTTATTAGAAATATAAAAAGAATTCCTACATAATTTTATTTTATTTTTAATTTTTATACATTAAATAATTTAATTTATTTATGACACAACGATGATGCAGTAATTATCATATTAATGAAATATTGACATAATTGATGTTATAAATAACCAAATAAATATAATTTGAGATTTTTTATGAACTAAATAAATTTTCTAGGTTAATATGACATGTTATGGTTGATATAAGTAACTTGGTTAGAACTTATCATTCTGTTATGAATTTCATAAAAATCATGTACCAAATAGTGTCAAAATTGACATAAATTAGTTTTTAAAACAAATATTATATTATTAATTGTTATTTAATTCCTAAAAATCTAAGGTTCGGCCAAATGACTTAGATAAGGTTATATATATTAATAATAAACAACTTGGGGTTCGTTTGTCTTGATATAGTATGTTTATTAACCTTATAGTATAAGAACACAAGAATACATGGTAAAAGTAAAATTATTTAACTTAATGTTAAATCTAAATGATAAGGTTAAAATAGGAACCGAAACTTGTCTAAATTCTATTGGATGAAAGGATTTCAACCCATACCCACCTTATCTTAGAAATATATCAATTTGGAGCTATTTCAAACCGAACATGACTTTATAATAAAATAATATTTTTAGTTATTTCAAAGGTACCCCTCTCCTCCCTTATAAAAGGGCACCTCCTCCCTCTCTTCCTCACACAACTTTGAACATTCAAGCTCGGCCAAACCGTGCCAAATTCTCTTCTCCACTTCTCTAGAAACATCCTAGAGGTTCTTGTCTTCCTCAAAGACCAATTTTAGTGCCCTAAAAGAAGGTCTCAAAGAAGCACTTCAAAGAGGAGGTAATGTCCGTTACCGATTCTTTCATCTTTATTTATTCTTACACTTCTTCTTCATTAGTTGTTTCATTATGAAGTAATAACATCAGTATGACTCATATACTGATATGTTATTATAAGTATGAAACAACCCTATTTCACCATCTATCCATCCTATGGAAAAAGAAATCACCGCGCGTGCGTACGTACGGAATATCGTCTCCATGCCGTGGTGTAATCTATTTTCCACCACCACCTTACTTGGATGGGTATAATGGTGTAAATAATGACTATATATGACTATTATAAAGTTATACTTATTCTGAAATAGTATTCATATACTCCAATACAATTCCACGATCATAGGAATGATATCATCAGTCGTGCATACGTACGGAATACCGTCTCCACAATGTGATGTGACTCGTTCTACATGATATTCATTTCATAATGATTATATAAATTAATTGAATGAATGAATATGATATATATTACACTAATACCATTCTGGAAATGAGGTATCTATAACCTAAAGAGAATAATAAGAATTTATTCGACAAAACACGCATAAGAACAAAAAGTTATAAACACCGGAATAACAAGTAGCAATGAAATATTACTACTAAGAAGCTAAGAATATGACCATATATGATATAATAAAAATGAATAAGATTCTGTAATAAGTCAATGACATTATTTAAATCATTATAAAGGAGATTCAGACACTTACGAAGCAAATCAGACCTAAGGTAAGGGAAATATCACAATCTCATTTGTATCCGAGATTGTTTATACTTCGGCATTTACTGGGGTGTATTTTATCATCCACATCCATGTTTCCTCAATATGTAATATTTACATCATTATAAAATATTTTAAATCAAATTTTACCCTTTGGTGACTTTTTAGTAAAAGATATGAAAGGAATCTTTTGTCGTTTTTCGTACGAGGTACTTTTTGACTTTTCCGACAAAAGTAAGAGAAGAATGTTTTTTTAACTTATATGGCAGGAATGGATTTTTTAAAACATTATTTACAAGAAGATTCCTTTACATGTTTTCAAATTTATTTTTAATCAACTTCTTTTAGTTTAGAATTGTATGACATGTTAAGAAAGGAAAAGTATTTTTGAAGTAGAAAGGATATTTTCCTCAACAATGGAGTTCAAGTGTTTTATCAAAATTATTTTCCATCTAAGATAATATAGGGTTCTGTTTCTATCCCTATTATTACATTGATTTGATTATGTTGTGATGGAATTATTTTTATGAATTCCTTTACCTTATATGAATTGTTTTATGATGTCATGTTGTTTAATAATCCCATTTTTATTTGGGTTATGCAATGATGTATGATTTATGATTTTGTGGCACACATAAGAAAGGTATCATTATGAGATGGGTGGGACCTATATCTCCCTCCAATGCATTGGGTAAAGATTTAATATCTCATGAGATAGACATGGCTGGAATGGTAGGTTATACCGGTTCAGTGAAACATGACTGAAATGAGGGTAACTCGGTTCAGAAAGGGACCTTGTCCACTAAGATAGTCTTGGCAATGAGTATTGAATAATAAGATATGGTTCTCTATGATTATGTGTGTATGCCACAAAGTTTCATGTTTTAAGTTATGATTTTTGGGATTTCATTTCACTACTATGATTTATCCCATGTTATGAAATTATGCTCTCTTCTGCAGGTTAAGATTTACAAAATGTTATGTTCTTATGAAAATGATGTGATTGATATTTCTTTTGTTTACCCTTACTGAGCATTTGAGATCACCCTTTTATGTTTTCTTTTCCCTAGGATATAAAGAAAGGTTTTAGGTAAAAAAAGGAAGATCTTTATGGGAGATGTTGAAGATCTTTCACCACGATTAGAAGATTATTTTCCGAGTTTCCAAAGACGCTAAACTATTACGATCCTTGTGTGTGTGTGTGTTTGTTATGTACTAAGTATTCCGCAAAAGTAATGTAATGTCCATGTACGTCAAGATTTGGGTCTCTACATAAACCAAACAAAAGGCAATGTATCATCAAGGACATGGAAGAAGATAGTATCATAGAAATGCTAACATAATGGATGTAATGAGTTATGCATCGATAAATGTCATCAATGTCATTGTCACTGATCCCCCAGAACATGAGGTTCACTCAGAGGAATTGTATGAAGAAGTTCCTATTCAAGAAACTATAAACATCGAAATAATTGAAGAAGGTGTGAATACAAGAACCTAGAGGGATACCCAGTGGCAAGATATTCCTTCAGGTATTTCTCTTCCATACTCCAGAAAGGAACATACCAAGGAAAAGGGTAAATATTAGGTTACATCACACCGTACATCTGGAGAAGTCCAATCACTCTCAATAGAGTAAAGGTTCACACAACAGGAAGAAGAAATGAAGGAATTAAGGAGGTTAAATGCAGAACTACTTCAATGTGGTCTTCCTCCTAAGAATGCTGGAGTCAGTCAGTCAAGGGAATTCATTGTAGCTACTAGGATGGATAAGAATATACTTATTTACATGTACACCCTCACAAGTACAATCCTATGGGTCATACGCAAAAAAAACTGGAAATACTACCTTTAGTGGTAGTCCCGGTCGCCACACCTGTCCAAACTCTAGTTATTACACCTGGTCAGGTCCAATATCAACCAGATGTTTTTAAAAAATTAATAACTACCATTGAGTCTTTAATATCTCTGTTGGAAGCTATGGAAGGTAAATGTGCACAAGTTCAACTGGAAAAGAATGCTTACCCAGAATGGGTTGATTCAATTCCTCCACCATCAAATTTTGCGAATAACACATTCCCAATTTTTAATGGTTTGGGAGATCTAGAACAATACTTAACACATTATGTTTCTCGTTGGGATACAATGATGGAAACTCCTCAACCATAAGAATTAGTTAAGCTTAGATGTTTTGTGCAGTCATTACAAGGGCCTTCTTTTGTCTGGTATTCAAGTTTGCAATCGTGGTCAATTACTGGGTGGGAAGATCTACGTCAAATATTTCTTCTTAAATTTAGCTCAATTTTTCCAAAGAAAAGAGTTTTTGACCTTACAAATTGTAAGAAAAAGGAAAATGAAAGATTTTTAGATTTCATTTCTCAATGGAAGGGATTAACATATTCATTGTGTATAGCACACCCTCAAGAAGAATTGTTGCCAATCTGTGCGGAAAATTTGTGTGATGAATTACACACACCGTTGATACCTGTGAAAAACACAAGAGGGTTTCGAGACCTTACTTCAATTGCTCAGCAGATCGGAGACTCACTTACAAAGGCTAAGGCTAAAAATTGTGTAATTACATCAGTTCCAGGGAAGAGATTAGGGAAAGAAGAAACTACTACAGTTACACTTAAACACGCACCTGTACCTGATTCTACTTCAAAACCATTATCATATCGAAGGGCTCCACCTCCTGAGTGTCAACAATAATGGAAGACTCATCAAGATGATCAAATAGATCAAAGGAGGAAATTGTTTGATGATTTTAATAATAAAGCTTATTATTTCTTGAATGGAGAATTTCCTGAATACTTCATCTTGGCTCTGGAAAACAATCTGGTTCAGTTGACAAGGCCCAAAAGGACGAATAAGGAAGGAGATGAATACCTCACCAACAATTTCCCATTTCATTAGATGTTCGGGCATCCCATTCAAGAGTGTTTTGTCTTCAAAGACCTCCTGAAAAAGATGGTGGACTCTGGACAGGTAAAATTGAATGGTTCTCCAGCCCAACTAACATGCATTACTGCTACTGATCTAGAGGAAGAAGGCGAGTGGAATGAATTCAAAAGAAAAAATGTGTAGAAATATGATGATTGGATGGTCAGGGAAATGATCAACTGAACTCATTCAATTTTACGAACACAATTGAATCCACCAATTGTGTAATCTTATATGAATGGCACAACAAAACCCACTTCATCAGAAGGAAAATCTTCAAAAAGGCGTCATAATTAGAATAAAGAAGAGAAATCAGAAGAAGATGAATTCGTGTCGAACCATAAAAAATCTTTGACTCTGGAAGATTTAATGACATATATTTTAAAAGAGTAGGAACTACCCCACCAAATTTCATAACCTGAATTAGCTAATCAGGCAGAATCTTCATCAAATGAAGAGTTGATCTTTGGTTCTATTAACATGATTCATTTAATGGATCTATATGCCAGCCACAGTTTCTATCTTGATGAGCCTGAGATCCCTATATCAAAAAGAGGAATTAGAGTAAGAGATAAATGTCTAGGATATAGGGGAAGACATGGATAATCCTGAAGCCACTATTTCAATTCTAACCCTGCAACAACTATATATGTAGCTAAAACTCGTGGAAAATCCCTTCCACGGGCTTAACAGGAATGAGAAAGTTCTTCCACACATGGTATATTAAGTCCGACACAATTATTTTAGAGGATTCGTTAGAGAATACACCTTCTTGATCTCAACAAATAAATAGACCTAGTTGGTCTAATCTACTCAATCCAAGAGTTTTTCCAACTCCTACCTCGATACAAGATGCATCTACTTTCAAAGCATCAACTACTAAGAAACCTACAAAACCACAGCTTCTTGTTGAGAAATGCTGATATATGGATCTAATGTATGATTTCTTTGAAACATTTGGCCCATGTACCGGCCATGATATCATTTTTGGATTCCTTGAATCTATCAAAAGATATTTGGGAGGCACTTATTGAGGCTTTGTCATGTCCTCAGGAATTCGAAACTGAAATTGATGCGGCTAAGGTCTACCATATAGAAAATGATCCTAAATAATGACATGCAGTGATATCTTTTACAGATGAAGATGAATATGATGTTGTACATGAACATATTAGACCTTTTTATTTATCTGGAAAGGATAATGATGTCGATATCCGAAGAGATTTCATTGATAATGGTTCAGGAGTCAACCTCATACCAATTCGTAAACTTCATTGATTGGGAATCACCGAATCTTATTTATCTCCTTCTACTTTGATGTTGTAAGGATATGATAAAAATGAACAAGATCCTCTGGGTGAGATTACACTCAGAACTTAGTTTGGAGACCTTGTGTCTAATTCAGATTTAATGGTTGTTCGTCATGGCATAACCATCAACATTTTATTTGGAATACCTTGGGTACATCAACATGCGGCTATACCATCATCATACCATCAATGTCTCAAATATTGTTTTAATGGTCAAATTGGGACATTGTATAGTGATAAAGACCCATTCAAAACATGTGAATCTCAATACATTGCGGCGGAATTATATCACTTGGAGGGAAAGGATAAATCCATGACAAATGAGGTTACCAAAATTATTGCTCCAAATGGTTTTGAAAAGATTACGGTAAACCCATTCATACATGTGAGTGAAAATTATGTGTTGCCTATTAGTCAAATTGACAGGAAAGACCCAAATCCAAACACTCTTATAGAAACTTAAATAACGTCAATTATGACAATCAAGCCAGACAACATGGTAGAAATTGATTATTAGCCAAGAAATATTGAAAGTTTAAATGAAGATGACTTCATTTCATACGCTAAAATCCATAAATTCTTTACTTCATCAACCAGACCAGAAGAAGATATAGCAATGCCAGAGGTGAAGAATGATGTTGATTCTCAATCCATCATCTCCTCTTTATTACACAAGGAAGACCCTTTATCATCAATAGGGTCAGAAATGGTAGTCTCTTCTTCAAGATGTTTAATTTTTAACTTCTCCCCTGGTCATGAAAATTTTACTTCATCATCTACTATGAAAGTAGAATCAAAAGAAGTAACACATACTGAAGAAGAATAGCAAGATCTCAGGGATGATCCTCCAGCATTTGAAGAAGGTATCTCTACCATTGTGGATGAAATCAGAGAAATAAATTTGGGTACAAAAGAAGATCCATGCCCCAATTTAATTTGTGCGGCCATGAATCTAGAAGAGAAAGAAATATATATTTAATTTCTAATGAAATATCGAGATGCATTTTCATGGAATTATACAGAAATTTTTGGTCTTGATCCTGATGTTGCTACTCATCGTTTGGGTTTTCCAGAAGAACATCAAGGATTCAAGAAAGCCACAAGAAGAACATACCCCACTTATGCCTCCAAAATTGATGCTGATGTGAATAAACTTATCCCGTCTAAAATCTTCAGAGAAGTTCAATATCCCAAATTGCTATCTAATATTGTCCCTGTGAAAATGAAGAATGGACAAATTAGAGTTTCCATTGACTTCAGAGATCTTAATCAGCATTGTCCCAAAGATGATTTTCCAGTTCCGATCACAGAACTCTTAATTGATGTAATAGTTGGCTACAAAGATCTTTCCTTCATCGATGGATATTATGGGTATAGTCAAATATGAATGGCACAAAAGTATGAAGAGTATACAACATTTCAGGCCCCTCAAGGTGTTTATTGCTATTGGGTAATTCACTTTGTCCTGAAAAATGCAGGTGCAACGTATCAATGTTCCATGCACCATATCTTCAAACCCTTTTTCAGTGAAATTTGTTGAATGTTATGTGGATTATTTGGTGGTTAAATCTAGATAATGTTTTTATCACTTGGACGATATAGAAATCATATTCCACAAACATTGACAACACAATTTGAAGATGAACCCCCAGAAATGTGCTTTCAGGGTAACTTCTGGAAAATTTCTTAGCTTTGTTGTACACCATCGTGTTATCGAAGTTTATCCTAAGAAGAAAAAATCAATCCTTAGTATGTCACCTCCTCAAAATTTCAAATAATTAAGAGGAATTAAAGGACACATGGCCTATATTCAGCGTTTCATTGCCAATTTGGCAGGCAATTGTTTACCCTTCACCAAACAAATGAAGAAGGGAGTCACATACCAGTGTACTGAAGAAGGTCAAGAAGCATTCAATATTCTACAGAAATATCTCTTTATTCCACCGATATTAATTACTTATATTGAATTAAGACCACTTATTCTCTATGTGAAAGCTTTAGAGGGATCATTGGGTGCCCTCCTTTCCCAAAATAATGACATTGGGAATGAAAAAAACCTTTACTATCTTAGTCAGACTATGATTGAGGTAGAAAATCAATATTCAAGTATTGAAAAGTGTTTCATAGAATTAATCATTGTAGTTCAGAAATTGAGACACTACCTGCAACATCGTGAGGATCAATTGGTATCTCGCAATAACCCACTCAAATTTATCCTTAGTCATCAAATACTTGTAGGACGTCTGGAACGGTGGGCAGTTTGATATCTAGTATATGTCTCAAAAGGAAATAAAGGGCCAAGATCTAGCTGATTTCCTTGATGAACACCCTTCAGTAGAAGATACATCTTTAAATATTGAACTTCCTAATGAGGAAGTCTTTTCTATTCTAGGTAATCCTCAAACATGAGAAATGTACTTTGATGGTGCTTCTAGAAGTCCAACAGGGAAGAAATTAGAAGATCCTAAATTCAACAATGTTGGGTTACGAATTGTGCTCATTTCCCCAAAAATGTAGTGCTAATGTATTCCTTCCTATTAATGGATGGTGGTACAAATAATCAAGCAGAATATCAAGATCTCATCACAAGATTGGAGTTGGTTATTCAGGCATAGGTGAATCACTTAATGGTAAAACATGATTCAGATTTGGTAATGAAATAAATCAATGGGGACTATGCCATCAAAATATAAGATTTAATCCCTTTGTATGATTACATTAGATATTTAATGGTGTAATTTCCATTGCAACTGAAATTTTCTTATGTCTCGTGATCAAAAAATATCCAAGATGATGCACTGGCTAATGTAGCCACAACCCTAATAGATCCATACTGGGATGAAACAATCATCAGTATTTCCCACTTTCAAATAGTTTCACCTTATGTCCAAATTAGAATGGAGGAAATAAATGAAATCAACACCATTTCTGAACCATATGGTCATAGTATAGGATGGATGAAACCTATTAGGAAATACCTTCAAAATGGAACCCTCAGACCTGATAAAGCCGAGAAAGAACATGTTTGTCGATGTGTGGTCAATTTTACTCATTATGATAGCCCAGATCACCAAAAAATTCTCTACAAGTGAGTTTTCGATTGAATTATATTTAGATGTATTGATGGTGAAGAGACAATGGCTGTCAAGAATGAAGTACATGCAGGAGTTTGTGGTACCCACTAGTCTGGACATAGACTATCTGATGAAATTCGAAGGCGTGGATACTTATGGCCTTCAATGATACAAGATTGTGTTGATTTCACTAAGAAGTGTCATTATTTCCCAATATATGCCAATTTCTTTCATAAACCCCATAGTTTCTTCATAAAACTAAATATTCATGTCTATTTTCCACATGGGGAATAGATGTAGTATGACCTTATCCTCCCACTACATCCAAGCAGTTTAAGTATATTCTTACTGCTACTAACTTCTTTCCAAAAGGGCAGAAGCAATACCTCTCAAAGAAGTTAGTTCTAAAATCATTGTTAGCTTCATCAACTCTAACATCATTACCAGATCTGGTGTCCCTCATACCATATTGATGGACAATAGCACCAACTTCTGTTCATCTGATTTAAGGAAGTTGTATCAAGAATACAATATCAAATCCAACCATTCATCTCGGTATCATGCACTAGACAATGGAAAATCATAAGCATTCAATAAGACTCTTTCAAACATACTTCAAAAGATGCTGGATAAAGATAACAAATCATGACCTGATAAACTTTTTCATGCTTTATGGGCTTATTGGACCACAACCCGCACTACTACGCGGTCAACTCCATATTCATTTGTATATGGAACATAAGCAGTCTTGCCCATTGAGGTTCAATTACCTTTGCTCAGAGTATCCATTTGTGATCATTCATCTATAGATGAACAATATCAAATGCGATAGGATGAATTTGAATGATTAGATGAAAAAAGGTTATGCACTCTGCACAACTTGGAATTTTATCAGAATCGAATAGTGTGAGATTTCAATAAAAATGTTCATCTTCGTTCATTAATTCAAGGAGAATCGGTATTGGTCCTCATAAGTCCAATGATACCAGGAAAGAAGACTCCAATGCTTGAGACAAAATGGTAAGGACCTTACTCAATACATAAGCTTTACTCTAATGGAGCTTATTCTTTAATCCCATTGGATGGAGAACTCATTAAAACTCCAACCAATGCAAGATTCTTGAAGAAGTATTTTGTGTAACACAAATACATACCCTTTTCCTAGCTACATGATGAAAAACTGTGTAGCACTAGTCCATTCATACGACCTTAATCTATTTTAGTCCTAACTGAAAGACTTTGAATTGCATTGTCCATTTAGTCCTTACTGTAAGACAGTAAACTGCATGGTTTATTTTTTCCTTGTCGCAGGACATTAAAATGCTTAGTCCCTCATTCATCCAACATGACATTAAACTGTGTTCCTTTTGTCATCCAACATGACATTAAACTATACATATTCATCCTACATGATGTTTAAACTGTGAAAAAGAACCTAAATACGTCCTATACGACGTTAAACTGTGCACAAGTCCTGCAAGACGTTAAACTGCACAACAGTACATACTTTTTTTTACATGTCATTAAACTACGCATCGTTAGGGTTGTTACTACCTCTAGTTTCTCTCACTGAGCATGACTCATGTGAGATTAGAGTAAGATTCAACCATAACACCCTCTCTAGGATACTAAACACGCGTAAGTCCAAACACCATCTTTGGTCTGTCCTCAAGTACAAATAGATCATCAATTCAGTCTTCAATCGAACTATGCGGACTTTGATCCTTGCCTTCTAGGCTGGGTATGTGGGAAACCTCCGGAGGTTCAATCCCAAAACCAACATTTTCACATCGGTTGACCTCCATCTCATACAATGTTGATCCATGAAGCCCCCCCCCCACACCCAAAAAAATAAACCAATATCTTTGCATTGGTTCACTGTTTTCCTTACTATATGATCTTAAACTATATTGTCCCCCATTTTCTTCACTGAAAAAAATTTAACTGAATAGCAATATGTCCTAGCTACATGATGCTAAAGTATTCATCACCGTTCCATTCATATGACCTTAAACTATTCACACTTTTTTCATGTACGAAAATAAAACACAACAGTATTTGGCACCATCACCTGATAGGGAATCATTATTGACATTGATATCCAATCATGTTATATTCCAAAGACTACACGCATACATGTAAATGCCCGAACCTTTAATCTTGAATACAACCATCATTGCTCTAAATTACCCTTTCAACCTTCACATGTACGAACCAAATATGTATAGAGGGTATTTCAAGAACTACATATGGCTTGATTACAACTTTATGGGATATGTAAGAACATTCGAGAATCCCTCAAACCCAGCCCCAAGTCTTTGGGTCTAACCCCAATTTCCACTTTCAGTCCCTTGGATGAGATGTCACCTTGTGACCACATGAATGTGGTATGAAAACCCTGGTATTTATTCACATCAGTTTTATAAAAAACACACAACGTGTCTCCCTCATTATGGTCCGAACTCTATGAACTTAAACTAAGATCTCCTACCCTCTCATCCCACATGACGTTAAAAAATATTTCAAGAACTACGTTTGGATTGATTCTAATCCTAATGAGATATGTAGTGAATTCTAGTATCTCAATTAAAGACCCAACCAAAACATGATTATGGTCAGCATTGGTCTATGTATCTCTTTCATGCATTGAACAATACCCATTTTCTTGTGTCAAACTCCTAACCTTAAATACTTTCAGATCTCCATAACCCTTTTCATGACATCTGGTCACAAAATTTCTAATACCCATGAATTATTTTTTCTGACTATGCAACATGTTCTCCTAGGTGGCCTTGCATAAGTAGTCTACATAACGGACCTGTCAGCCAAAGGATGCTATTATTTGACTATATAGCCAATGCCCTTAAGTGTCCCTGCATAATTCAAAACCCCTAATGGAGATTCCAAATAGTGGTAACTTCATTCCTGGGAGGAAAACCTCTTTTGTCCTTATTTGTCTGAATGAAAATATGTAGGGATCTGAAAAAACAACCATCCTTAACATATTTGTCCCATAATATTTTTCATGATCTGAATGTATTTATGTCTATGGTTTATATTTCCTTTCACTACGCTTGGGTCAGACCTTCGAAGAAGTGACAGTCATCCAATTTTTTGAAAATCAGTATTGGGAATATCATCTCCATATTCAAGTACACCTCTCCATATAAAAAACTCTGTGCATGGGAAAACGTGAATCTCCATAAACATCCACCGGCTTTTAGCAATAGAAAAGTAAAATTTCTGAGAGTTCATTTGTCTTACTATGCAGCATGTTCCCCTAGGGGGATTTGCATAAGTAGTCTACATAACAGACATGTCTGACAAAGGATGCTATTATTTGTCTATGCAGCCAATGCCCTTAAGTGGCCATGCATACTTCAACCCCCTAACGGGTTTGTTAAATAGTGGTAACTTCACTCTTAGAAAATACTTCCTCTAATTCCTTTAAGCCCTTTTTTCATATCATCCCATAGATTCAAAATTTCTTATGTCATAGTTTACATGTTTTCCCCCTTACATGAATGTGGTAATATGTTTTCAAACAAATTATTAAAGAATTGAGTCAATATTTAATCCATTCGGTCAAAGCTATTCAAATATAAACGTTATTCTTTTTATGTCTGACATGCATGACTTTAAACTACCAACAAAAGACAGGGTACTCATTAATTTGGAAACTTGTAAAATAAACTCTGAACAAAAGTCGAGTCCCAGCTCTCTAAACATACATATTGTATGATTTAGGAAATATTGAGCAACAAAAGATGCAATGTTTGTAGGTTTGTTTGTATAATCCTAGAAAAAATCAAACTATGCTTACTAGGCCCATTGGATTAGGTAAGATATATATATATATAATTTATTAGCAATAGAATGTAGGTTCAAATGATTGAATATGAATGTGTTTTTCATTGATGCACAAGAGTTTGAAGGACATCCACATATTGGAGTCCCTTCTATATTTCAAGAATTGCAAGAGGCATTCAACATAACTTTTCATTTTATTTACGGCTTATTGAGCTTCATCAACAGCCACATGGAATTAATTCATTCAACATAGATACAATAGGAGACGTAGTGATACAAGCTTTTCTTGGAACAATTGTAAAAGAATGTTCTTGAGTGCGGTTGGAGAATTTTTTTTTTCTGATAAAATAGTGACTATGTTTCTGTCCAAGAGACTTAAAAGATGTATACATATATTTGAGAATGGAGAATTGTAAGTAAAGAGAAATTTTGAGAGAGTACTCTTTTCAGGTATTGTTTTAATGACATGATAGTCTTTTCTCTACCAATCAGTAGTGAAAAACATATCAAACCATGGTTTTTCCATTTTCATATCTACAAGGAAATGACATGGAGGAAAATTTTGAAAGGTCACACCATTGTTGCTGCTCTTAATGCACAACATAACTAAAATAGAGGAATAGAGATGCGACTGCAGCTTAGGCTTGTGAGGTTTCAGATCTTGGGAACATGGGATATGATGCATTATAAACACATTCTCCACTGTTCCAACATTGACAAATGATCCTGCAACTGAGACATTTTCTGAAGAAAAATTGGTGTATGTCTAAAACCAAGAATGCGGGAGATAGTTCTTTGGCTCTAGAACATTGACACCTTGAAGATGACCATGGCCATATAAAAGAATATAAATTCTCTGTGGGAAATTGAAATGATAATTCTTTAAGTACTTGGCCAAATCTGGGAGAGTACTGTCGTAGATATCATAATAGTCATGTAAAACAATGTTTATCATATCATCAATTATTTTTCTATCCAACTCATCAGCCGATCTATTTATTTGGGGAACCATTGAATTTGAACAAGGATCTAATAGTTAACTTTAAAATAAGTCCTTTTTGTATGAAATACATGTGAAGAAAACAAAAAAAAGGCTATGGTATTAAGGCGCACAAGTGTGGTCGTGGAAGTACTATCTTGCAAGTCAAAATCTTACTGAAGAAGAGCGACACAAGAAAAAAAAGTGCGACCGATGAAGATGCTGACACTTTTTTGATGAGTGCTTAAAAACGTGAAAGGTAGGATGAGAGGCGTGAAGTAACAACCATATATATAGGCAATCCCGCAACCCTGTGCTATTGAACCAGCGCGCCAGAACCAGCGCGCCTACCACCTGCGTACCGCCAAAATATTGTTTCTCATTTTCCTCAGATTCAAATCCTCTTTCCTTTTTCGGATCCAACTCTGAGGGGGGACTTGTGTTGAATCTACTTTCCTTCATAGAGTCTAACGAATGGAAAAGGGTAATACCTTAAGCACAAGAAGAGTCATCCTATGAAGAACATCCAAAATTGACAATGTCATGAACAAGGAACCCTTTAAGAAGAAGTTGTGCAAGTTTCATTCTGGTCACGCAAGTCACTTTCCCAACACATATGGGCCGTGCAAGTCACTTTCACACCATATTCCGTTTTTCAACCAAGGTACCCAATGGCCAATAAATAGCCCTCTGTGGGCTCCCCATTTCATGGACAAATTTTCCAAAACTCAGATTCAAGCTCTAGTCATCCAAGTCTTTTTCTGACGTCTTCCGAACACTACTAAGGAAATTCTTCACCCATAATAGAAGCTCTAAAGGGGAAGGATAATACCTAAGAGTTAGAATTCATCAACACTATCATGCCTAAGTTTCCACCCCTTAAAATAAGTGAAGACACTTATGCACCCACTTCCCTATCAAGGGAACATGCACAACACCCTTTTTGAATCCTCTAGGGATGATACTAAGGGCTTGAGTATAACGACCCAATGTTTCATTAATGGAAATCCCTCTTAATCTAATTAAATGTCTCTTTATGTAAAATGTATATATAAAATGTCAACTTCTTTGGTTTTATGTTAAGAATTGTGACTGATGATTTTATAGTCGTTGAACAGTGATCACATGATTAGTATAAATATAGGTCGTTAACAAATCCAATTTACTCACACAAAAGAAGTGATGACCTCATCCAATAGAATTGCTCCATATGAAGCCAATTTGTCAGAGCTCAGAAAAGAGGTGGCATATTTGGACATTGCTCTTGACCAAGCCCAAAATGAGCTTCATCATCTCATTCTCAAACGAGACCATCAACAGGAAAAGTGGAAGTTGATAGAGATTACTACTCGAGCAATGTTATCTGAGCCACCCCAAGAGTCTGTCACCATCGCACATCTTACACATAGGTCTTACACGGCTATTTTAAGGGGTTATGTAACAAATCACTAAAACTATGTTCATGTATATTATTTTTTTATATAATAATTAATATACCTTCTTGTCATTATTGAGACATTGTAAATAGTTTTTTAAAGCACAAATAGTATTTTTTTAGTTAATATTCAGATAAGAAATCTATTTTGATGAATTAATGGATTTTTGAATTAAATAATACTTTAATAAAATATTATTATTATTATTAAATTAATTTTTATTAAATATACATGATCTTATAATTTTATGAATTCAATTATAATTTTTATTAAGGTTTGAAAGCCATTTCTGTCAAAACCTGTAATTTTTTGATAAATGTCGGTTTTTAATTTAAAAGTGTAAATTAAAATATTTAGAAAATTATTTAAATAAAATAAATGATATTTCTGGAGTCAGTTCTTCAAAATTATCCAATGGTGAATTTTTCATAATTTTCTGAGACAGTCAAATGTTTTGGTAAAAATTAAATACTGTTTAAATATATAATGTGCTTTATGACATCATAATGACCCAATAGTGATGTAATAAAATACTATAAGATTTATTTTCGTCCAATATATGTTTTACAATTAAAAAACTGTGTTTTTGGGTTAGTTAGAATTACTTTTCAAAGCATTAATGGACCCCTCAATACTTATTAAACATCTTTCCTTTTTAAATTATTTTCCATGGGGGTGTGACTCACCACCACATAAGAAACCCCATTATTTTAAGATGTTCAGACTTTGGCCTTATAAAATATTGTTTTACTCTCCCATTTTCCAAAAACCATGGGAAACAATGATCTGATTTGTGGTTTGGATTAGTTTAATGTAAGGGGTCCCAAACCTAAATAATAAAGAATTCACTCACCTTTCTTATATAAACCCACCCAAGCTCCCACTTCCTCCTCACTCAAAGCCTTTGTAGTTTGTCCAAAATCTTCCCTACTCTCTCTATAATCCTCCCATGTTTCCCCAAGCTCCCAAGAAACCTCTCTCAAGCCTCTCTCAATCCTTTGGAAGCACGCATCCATGTAAGGGTTTTTCTTCCTTTCACTTTTTTTGTCCGATTTTCATAATATTGTTATGACCTTTTAATTTCAATTATAAATGCTAGGCTTTGGTTTCAATCCTCCACCATACTTATATTTGTTTTTTGAATGATGGGAGACCCCTTTATCACTCATTAAATGCCTCCCTTGTACACCCGTTACTATGGCGAAATTCCGAAAGCAACTTCCCTATCCTCATTTACATTCAAGAAATACTTTTGTATCATGAATCTAAAATCCATTATAATTGTTGGTACATGTATCTATATGACCACATTACTGTACATTTCATGTATATATAATGATACACCCCTTTCTCTCTCATCAACCATTTTTATGAATTCTTATATCACGCTGTTATGCTTCCAAATTGCACCAATTTTCTAAGCCAATGCCATTATGTAGTGAATACCATGACCATTTCTCCATCAAGGGTATTCATTTTCATGCACATTTACTTATTAATTATAAATTTTCATTCCACATTCCTTTTACATGGAATAAATGATTATGTTTTATGAATCCATGTTTTATGATCCATGTGGTACACTTATGCATGAAATGAAATGTTTAAGAATGGTGAACCCTTATAGCGCTCCAATGCATTGGGTAAAGTATAATATCATGACACGTCATGTGAAATTAGTTTAGAATCATAATAATTCAAGTGAAAATAAGGTTTAATTATTCTTCATTTTCAATTAGGATTTACTCATGCTTAATGTGCAATGAGCCTTGTCTCATGCTAATTCCATGTTAAGTGTTGTTGCCACATTTCCATGTTATGATTACCATGCTTTATCATGCCTTTATGTCCATGTTTATCTTGTGATCTATTGATATACCTATTTCCTAATGGGTATTGTACTCTTCATTTATTCCATGTTTATTTCCTTACTGGGCTTTATAGCTCACCCTTTTTTATGCATTTCCTCAGGTTATCCCATGCAATGCTAAGTACGAGGGAATGTAGTGGTCATGAATAATATTTTTTCATTAATGATGTTGTATTTCATGTTTTAAGTTGTTATGTAATGATACTATGCCCCAAAGACACTAGACCTCTTGATATTCCATGTCGTATCAAGTGAATAGTTTATGTAATAAATCATGTTTTAGTTTGTAATAAAAGCATGGTTGTTATAGTTGGTATCAGAGGATAGGTTTAGTTATTTTTTGGGATTAGGATTAGAAAACCCCAGTAAATATTTAGAGACAAGAATATGTATAATAAAAACATCCCTAAGTTTTGGTACATACTGAGTGAGTGTTTTATCAAGAAAATATATCCATGTCTAGATACGAGCAGGTAGAGGCGGCTCTGGCACAAATGTATACTAGGGGTAAAACAAGAAAACACCACATTGAGCTAGACGCGAATGGGAACTGGTGCACGACAATGGGCCTTGCTGCACTCTTGGTTACAACACTCTCAGGGTATATGTTTTGATAAATTCACAAGCTTAGAATGAACCCTTATTAAGGGAATTAAAAAAAATGCCCCTAAGAATATATGATAGAAAGTAGGTCATGAAAATCCTAGATTGAGGCCTATAGACTAATGAGTTAAGGAAATAATTTTTTATTTATAAGTCATCAATTTTTGTCTTTGGATTACCCTTTCTGTGTTACCCCCTAACATTCCTTTTATTCTAGCCAATGGCTGATAATAGGGGACTCGAGCTAACAACCGATGTGAAGATCAGTGTGATGACTGTACTAATGAGATGCCCAATCCAATGGGAGCAGGAATCGAAAACATTGTCACGCTTCTCTCTCATCTAACACAAGATTTGAATAGAAACAAGGGTCAAGAAGAACGTTCAACCACCCTTAAGAAAGAAAAAGTTTCTATAGAGAGCTTCATGAGGCAAATGCCTCCTACTTTTAGTGGATCATCCGATCCCACGATCGCTAAACAGTGGATCAACTCCATTGAAAAGGTCTTCTCCATCCTTTAATGTTCTTAACAAGAGAAGGTTCTCCTGGAGGCTTATCGTATGGTGGGTAAAGCTGATCAATGGTGGATGTTGATCAAAAATACAAAGTCTGAGGAGGAGATCGAGGCATTTGAATGAATGTATTTCCGAAAGATATTTTTTGATAAATATTTTCCACGCACCCTCCGGCTGAAGATGGAAAGGGACTTCCATTCCCTCAAGAAAAAAGACAAAGAATCTATTGGAGCGTACGAGGAAAACATCACAAGGATTTCAAGATACATTTAAATCGTTGTCGTTACCCCTGAATGCAAATTTAACCACTTCTTTAGTGGGCGGAAGCCTAGCCTATGGATAGAATTAGTGATCCGTGACTTCGACAGCTATGAGGAAATTGTCCGATGTGCCCTCAAGGTCAAAATAGAGATTAGGGAATCACATGGGTATCATGGGGACAAGAAGCGTAAGGTGGAATTCAATGCTGGTGGTCCGATGGATAAATACAACGGTGCTAAGAAGATCCTACACCCCACTTTCCAAAAGTGTGGAAAAAAGAACCCTGAAAATTTCCTCAAGGGGACGAGGAAATGCTTTAGGTGTGGAAGAGAAGGGCACCTAGTTGTTAACTATTGGCAAGAAATACCTACGGCAGCGATAGAGGAGAGGAACACTCCGTTAGAACCTCAACACGTTGTTTATTACTACAACTGCATGGAACCGGGGCATTTTGAAAATCAATTCCCTAATCCAAGGGTTTTCGGAAGCAACAAACAACCTACAAGGAAACAAGTAGGAGCTTTTGCTATCACTTCTGCCGATGTGAACCCCAAAAACGAAGTAGTGATAGGTACACTACTTATTCATTCAAGAATAGAGAATGTACTTTTTGATTTAGGTTCTACTCATTCTTTTATATCTCTAATGTTTAGTAGAACAATACCAGCACCACCAAAAATCATTGAAGTGAAGATATCAATGAGTACGTCAAATGGGGCAATAATTGCAGCCCATGAATATAAGTCCTCCCCTTTTATAATCTGTGGATTGAATTTCCCGGAAAACCACATCATACTCCCTCTTGTGTAATTTTATGAAATTATTGGCATGGATTGGCATTCATTATATAGAGCCAACATAATTTTTCGGGAGAGGGAAATCACACTCTATATGGAGAATCGACCCCTGATTCTTTACAAGTGTAAGGAGGAAGATGAATCTCATTTAGCTCCATCATCTCAAGCGTGGATATTACTACCCTATGAGCACGCATATTTGGCTCAGATGATTGAGTCCAAGGAAGAAACCATCCTCGAAGAAATTCTTATTGTGATGGAATTCTCTGAAGTGTTTCCCTAGGAACTGCCTGGTCTTCCTCCTAGAAGAGATGTTGAACTCCCAATTGAACTTATACCAGGGGCGCTACAAATATCCAAGACTCCATATAGAATGGTTTTCGTGGTGATTAAAAAGATGAAGAAACAACTATAAGAGAATCTAGATAATGGGTTTATACGCCCAAGTGCTTCACCATGGGGTGCACCAGTCCTCTTCATCAAGAAGAAGGATGGGTCAATGCGGCTTTGCATTGATTATCGTGATCTTAAAAAAATCACGATAAAGAAAACGTATCCTCTACCACAGATCAATGACTTGTTCGATCAGCTGTGTGGATCACAATACTTCTCCAAGGTAGATTTGCGGTCAGGATATTTCCAAGTAAGGGTGAAGAAGGAAGATGTCCCCAAGACTACTTTTCATACAAGATACGATCACTATGAATTCATAGTAATTCCTTTAGGAATCACAAATGCTCCAAGAATATTCATGGACATGATGAATACAGTCTTTAGATATTACCTTGAAAAATTTGTGGTAGTCTTTATAGATGATATTCTAATATACTCCAAAACCAAGGAGGATCACGAGGAGAATTTAAGAACTGTACTAGAGACTTTGCGCAAGGAGAAGCTCTATGAAAAGTATAGAAAGTGTGATTTTGGGTTGAATGATGTCTCGTTCTTGGGCCATATCATCACAAGCAATGGGATATCTGTGGATCCCTCAAAAACAGATGCAATCGAGGGATGGCCGAGGCCAATATCGGTAATGGATATCTGTAGCTTCTTGGGGTTATATGAATATTATCGACGATTTGTGAGAAATTTATCACGATTTTCCAACCCTCTTACCAAGATAACTTGAAAGGGAGTAAATTTTTGTTGGAGTGATGAATACGAAGAAAGCATCAAGGAGTTGAAAAACAAGCTTATCACTGCACCCGTGCTCACTTTACCCACAAATGGGGAGCCTTTTGTGATATTCATTGATGCTTCAAAAGAAGGGCTTAGGCTGTGTGATGATATAGAATGATAAATTGATATCCTATCCCTCAAGACAGTTGAAAATACATGATCGAAACTATCCAACACATGATCTGGAGTTGGTGGCTGTGATCGTTTCCTTGAAAATCTGGCGGCATTATCTCTATGGTGAACAATTTGAGATATATAATGACCATAAGAGTCCTAAATATATATTCACACAAAAAATAGATTAATATGCTCCAGAGAATATGGATATACCTCATCAAGGATTATGACTGTTCAATACATTACCACCCTGGGAAAGAGAACAAGGTGGAAGATGCCCTATGTAGAAAGGACCCAGCGATTCTATCAATGATGAGAATTGAGAAGGATCCAATCGTCTGAGACTTGATGAAGATGGAAATGGGAATCATAAAGAAGGGAACATCATCAATCCTTTCACAAATGATTGCTCAAACGTCTCTTTTGTAAAGGTTAATGGATTCTAAAAAGGATGATGTGGGAATTCAAAAAAAATTAGAAGGTATCGAAAAAGGGAAATCCTCAGAGTTTAATGTTAATGAAGAAGGAATTGTGTGATTTGGGAAAAGACTATGTGTTCCATATTGTACGGAGCTGAAGAAGGAACTTTTGGATGATGCACATAGTTCAAATTTCACTATTCACCCAGGGAGCACAAAGATGTATCGAGATATCTGAGAAAACCCTTGGTGGGATAATATGAAGAAGGAGATCACTGAATATACATCAATGTTCCTGGTGTGCCAGCAAGTGAAGGCAGAGAGGAAAAAGTCTAAGGGGATGATGCAACCATTGCCCATACCAGAATGGAAATAGGAGAACATCACTATGGACTTTGTCATTGGACTTCCGAGGACATCCAAAGGAAAAAATGCAATCTGGGTTGTGGTGGATCATCTTACAAAGACTGCACACTTCATTTCTATTCAGGGTGATTTCTCATTGGATCAACTGGAATAGATATATATCAGGGAATTTGTAATGAAGTATGGAGTACCACTATCTATTGTGTCTGACTGAGATCCAAGATTCACCTCTATGTTTTGTAAGAGTCTTCAACATGCTCTGGATAATGAACTGAACTTCAGTATGGCCTATCATCCTCAAACTGATTGCCAATCCGAGTGGACTATCAAAACACTTGAGGACATGTTTAGAGTGTGCTCAATGGACTTTAAAGGAGGATGGGATCAACATATTCATCTGGTTGAGTTCTCTTATAATAATAGTTTCCACTCGAGCATCTAAATGGAACCATATGAAGCCCTTTATGGGAAAAGGTGCAGAACACCGCCGTGTTGGGATGAGGTCATTGAACGTAAGCTTCTTGGACAAAAAATGGTCGAGGAAATGGTGGATAAGGTGAAAACCATTCAGTAGAATATCAAGGCAGCCTGGAGTTGACAGAAGAGTTATGCAGATAATCGTCGATGAGACTTTGAGTTTAAAGTTGGAGACATGGTTTTTCTACGCATATCTCCATGGAAGAAGGTCATGAGGTTTGGAAAGAAAGGAATGTTAAGTCCAAGGTACATTGGCCCCTTTTAGATTCTAGATTTTGTCGGGGATGTGGCCTATCGACTAGCACTTCTACCTACCATGGACAAAGTACATGATGTCTTTCATGTACACCTCTTAAGGAAGTACATACCGGACCCTTCACATTTACTCTCTTTGGAGGTGGTACAATTAGAGGATGATTTTTCTTATGAGGAGAAACCAGTGAAGATCTTAAATCATAGAGAAAAAGATCTAGGAAATAGGACAATGCCCCTCGTCAAGGTGTTGTGGTGAAACCACAAGTTTGAAGAAGCGACTTGGGAATCAACCTAAATGATGAAGTTGAGTTACCCACATCTGTTTTAGTGTGGGAAAAGGAAATTTCGAGAGTGAAATTTTTTAAGGGGGGGATATTGTAACGACCCAAAGTTTCATTAATGGAAATCCCTCTTGATCTAATTAAATGTATCTTTATGTTAAATGTTTATATAAAATGTCAATTTCTTTGGATTTATGTTAATAATTGTGACCATTGATTTTATAGCCATTGAACAGTGATCACATGATTAGTAAAAATTAGGGCTTTAACAAATCCAATTTACTCAGACAAAGGAAGCGATGGCCTCATCCAGTAGAATTACTCCATATGAAGACCATTTGTTATAGCTCGGAAAAGAGGTGGCGTCTTTGGGTTTTTCTCTTAACCAAGCCCAAGCTGAGCTTCATCATGTCATGCTCAAACGAGACCGTCTACGGGAAAAATGAAAGTTGATAGAGATTACCACTCGAGCAATGTTATCTGAGCCACCCCAAGAGTCTGTCACCATCGCACACCTTACCCTAAGGTCTTATGTGGATATTTTAAGGGGTTATCTAACAAATATCTAGTACTATGTTCATGTATATTATTTTTTGTATATAATAATGAATATAACTTCTTGTCATTATTGAAACTGTAAATAGTTTTTTTAAGCACATATAGTATTTTTTTAGTTAATATTCATATAAGAATTATATTTTGAGGAATTAATTTATTTTTAAATTAAATAATACTTTAATAAAATTTTATTATTATTATTAAATTAATTTTTATTATATATAAATGATCTTATAATTTTATGAATGAAATTATAATTTTTATTAAGGCTTGAAATTCATTTCTATCAAAACCCGTGAATTTTCGATATATGAGGGTTTTTATTTTAAAAGAAAAAATTAAAATATTTAGAAAATTATTTAAATAAAATAAATTATATTTCGGGAATCAGGACATCAATATTATCCAACGGTGAAATTTTAATAATTTTATTAGAAAGTCAAATTATTGGGTAAAAATTAAATTTCGTTTAAATATATAATGTGTTTTATGACATCATAATGACCCAATAGTGATGTAATAAAATACTATAAGCTTTATGTTCGTCCAATTAATGTTTTACCATTAAAATAATGTGATTTTGGGGTTTTTTGACTTACTTTTCAAAGCATTAATGGACCCCTCAAGACTTATTAGACATCTTGTATTTTTAAATTATTTTCCTGAGGGTGTGACTCACCTCCACATAAGAAACCCCATTATTTTAAGAAGTTCAGAATTTTGCCTTATAAAATATTGTTTTAGTCTCCCCTTTTCATAAAACCATGGGAAAAAACATGAGCTGATTTGTGGTTTGGATTAGTTTAATGTAAGGGGTCCCAAACCTAAATAATAAAGAATTAACTCACCTTTCCTATATAAACCCACTTAAGATACCACTTCCTCCTCACTCAAAGACTTTGGAGTTCGTTCAAACTCTTCCCTACTCTCTCTAGAATCCTCCCAAGGTGCCCCATGATCCCAAGAAGCCTCTCTCAAGCCTCTCTCAAGCCTTTGGAAGCAGACTTCCAAGTAAGGGTTTTTCTTCCTTTCACTTTTTTTGTCCAATTTTATTAATATTGTAATTCCCTTTTAATTTCAATTATAAATGATGGGGTATGGTTTTTCACCTTCACCATACTTCCCTCTTATTGTTTTAATGATGGGAGACCCCTTTATCTCTCATTAAATGCCTCCCATGTACACCTGTTACTATACCGAAATTCCGAAAGGAACTTCCCTCTCCTCATTTACATTCAAGCAATACTTTTGTATCATGAATCTAAATTCCCTTAAAATTGTTGTGAAAAGTATCTATATTACCCCCTTACTTTTCATTTCATGTAGATATGATGAGACACCCCTTTCTTTCTCATCAACTATTTTTATGAACTCTTATTTCATGCCGTTACGCTGCCGAAATTGCACCAATTTTCTAAGCCAATGCCATTGTGTAGTGAATACCATGCCCATTTCTCTATAAAGGCTATTCAACTTCATGCACATTTAATAATTAATTATAAAGTTTCATTCCACATTCTTTTGTCATGGAATAAATTATTAGGATTTATGAATCCATCTTTTATGATCCATGTGGAACACTAATGCATGAAATGAAATGTTTAAGACGGGTGGGCCCTTATAGCGCTCCAATGCATTGGGTAAAGTATAATATCATGATACATCATTTGCAATGAGTGTTGAATCATGATAATTCAAGTGAAAAAATGGTTTACTCGTCCTTCATGTGAAATGAGGATTTACTCAAGCTTCATGTGCAATGGGCCTCGTCTCATGCTAATTCCATGTTAAGTGTTGTTGCCACATTTCCAAGTTATGATTACCATGCTTTATCATGCATTTATGTCCATGTTTCTCTTGTACTCCATTGATATGCCTATTGTCTAACATGTATTGTAATCCTTATGTATTCCATGTTTATTCCCTTACTGGGCTTTATAGCTCACCCTTTTCTTATGCATGTCCTCAGGTTATCCCATGCAATGCTAAGATTGAGGGAATGTAGTGGTCATGTAAAGGAGGTTTTCAATAAAGATGTTGTAATTCATGTTTTAAATTGTTATGTAATGATCCTAATCCCCAAATACAATAGACATCTCTATCTTCCTTATTGTATCAAGTGAATAGTTTATGTCATAAATCATGTTTAAGTTTGTAATAAATACATGATTGTCATATTGAGTTCAAAATCACCCAAGTATTGCCCTATAGATTATTCCTCTCCCAAGGTGGCTCATGTGGCACAAGTATACTTGTGTGACTAGGACTCGGGCGCAAGAACAATACTTGCACACCTCCTTCATAATCACTTCCATTCTTTAAATTCACCTCACCTCTTTAAGACATGGCCTTCAAAACCATCTTCAAAGCCATTTATCGTATGGTTCCTTCGTTGGCTTCCTTATCTGAGAGGAATTAATTGGGCCTCCATCTCAGGAGTAAGTCCAAGTCATAAGTCTCATTTAACTTGGTCCTCCTTCTTAGAAGTAAGTCCCAGTCATAAGTTCCTTTAACTTGGTACTCCTTCTCCGGAGTAAGCCGCAATATTATATTTTTGATTTGGGTTTCCTTCTCAGGAATAAACCCCAATCATAAGTACCTCTTAATTTTGGCCTCCTTCTCAGGAATAAGTCCCGAGTTAAAATTCCAAATCTCCATAAAGCACAAATACCTTTATGGACCCTGCTCCTTGGCTTCTTTCCTGAACTAAGTCATAATCTTCATTTACATGGGAAGTCATACATACATAAGCTCCACATCATTTCTTATGATTGCATCTTTAGTGGCACAATAGTCTGTTTTTATGAAACCTCTTGTTTCTAACACCGAGCATGTCTCACGTGAGCTTAGAGTGTAAAATTAATAATGACATATCTCGTTGGGCCATTAATCATGCATAAATCTCATACTTCTTTACCTGAACTATGAGGACTTTGATTTCTGCCTTAAATGTAGATTACGTAGGTAGCCTTTCTAAGGATCAAGCCCATCTTTCATTAATTATTTTCCATCCCATATGACATTAAACTATATATTTTTTATCGAACTACGTGGGTTCTAATTCCTTTTTAACAAGGATACGTAGGTAGCCCATCTGTGGGTATGATCCCAACTCTGAACTAATCCTATCTTTCTGAATGAAACTAATCTTTAAGTGCCCCACTGAGTGGCTTTAAAAACGGTATGGTTGTCATAATGAGAAAGACATTTCTATATAATGTATTGCAGGAAACCATTTACTAAGGATCACTAATACATACAGATGATTCTCCATCGATGAAGAACCTCAAATACATATAAGAGACTCTCTAAATCCCATAATACCAGTCATTGATTTCAAGATCTAAAGGACTAACTCATTTTCATACTTTTTAAATTATTAATGATTCATGAACATAACTTAAATCTATAACAGAGTCCCGGAGTAGGTAATAATTCCCCCCAAAAAGGTGTGATGAGCCTGACCTCCCATCCTCTCGACCAATGAAAATTATTAAGCCTCATCAGTCCACGGATAATGAGAACCTACCTTTGGAAAGTAGGTACAAATGGATATAGAATAATTTGATATTTCATGTTCTATGAATAAACCCATTAAGAACCGATTGGAAAGTTTGAACCCTAAACAAACAAGGTCATCCTCCTTTCCATAAGAAACAATGAATATTAATGTGTTGTCTAAAATCATGAGGTATGAAGATCCTTATAATGACCCAAAATTTTCATACATATATATTTTATCTTAATAGATTAATATTTATTACAAATCATAACAAAACATTCTAGACCAATTTATTTTATGTGACTTTGGAAACAAGGAAACATAAAAAAGTGGTTCATATGAGTTTTACAATAGATCCCGTGAATTTTATAAAAACTAGATCCTTTATTAGACATATCGTACATTAAACCTTTCTTAATAACCCAAGGAAATGAAATTTAAAAAATGGTGAACTTAGATACTTAGTACGGGTAACCATAGGAGATATCAATAATCACCCAATTAGAACACGAGAATAAGGGTATGAAAATATGATCTTAACTTTTAAAACTTATACCCTGTATAACTTAGGTCATAATCTTAAATCATGGAATAAGTTTTTTGAAATTTATATGTCATTAAAGACATGTCCTTTCATAACCCTGTATACATGAAGTTGTGGTCTTCACATAAACATGAAAACATGAAATTTGTTTCACAAATAAAATATTTATCTCACGATTTGTACATCATTACCCAATGAATATGCAAAAGATATAGGTCCCACTAGTCATATAATCCATATATGTTCCCACAAAATTTTATATCAGTCATCATATCATTACGCATGAAAAGGAGTGGAATTCATATACATTTTATCATAGTACAACCCTTGGAGGGAAATGAATTTCAAAAAAATATTCTAATCATATTAATATACCATATTGAGAAAGGATAATGATGGTATCAGTGGATGAAATACCAAGTAAATCATAAGTACCATTGAATGACCCTATAACTGATGTATAATACTACTATTAATATATCCTAGCAATCATTATTGATGATAATAACATTTCCAATATGAAATTCAATTTTTAAAAATAAAAATTTCTTGATTGTTTTGAAAACATTTTCTCTTGAAATAAACATTTAAATTTTTAATTTAATCTTTAAAACATTATGCTGAAATGATAGATTAAAATCCTTTTCAATCCATAATTTTTAAAACAAATACTCCATTCACATTCATAAAATATAGGTCAAAAGTTACTCATCTAGAAAGGTAAACAATGATTCCATTGAGAAAGTTTTGTAAAAATTAATAGAATTTAATGAATACATTAAATAATCATATAATAATATAAAAAAGTATTTATTTTACAGAATGAATTCATATGGAAGAAAAATGTTTTCCTTCCAAAGAGAGAAATAAATTTGGTTTTCCTTAAAAACATTATTTGAGACTCATGAGTATTTAATGGGAAAAATACAAAATTAAAAAAAATCATTTTCATGAAATTTTTAGAGGATAATAAACTTCATGACTTTCTTGAGAGTTAGATCAAAATATTTCATCACTGGAAACTTAATGATGAACAATCCCAACAAACAATATTATTGTAATATAACAACCTTACCAATTTTGTATCTTTTTAATAGTAAGACTGATGAAATAAATAACATAAAAAAACAAACTACATTAAACTTTTTATATTTAGGATATAATATGTAAATGGGTAATTATAAATTGCATACATAAGAAATGAGTGGTGAATATGGAATATGTATCCATGAAATAAAAGAAAGACTATAAATCCCTTACCACATTTGTAGTACTTGAATTATAATACCAATTAAAAAATAAAAAATGAAAATGAAAATATCATGAAAATAAGGATACCCAAGGAATAACATGTCAAAGGGGTAATATATACACCTCAAAAATGAAACAAATATTGAATATGGAATATGTTATTATGAAATAAAATTGATACTAGAAATCCATTATCGCTATGGTAAAGATTGAAACATAATCCAATTCAAAGAATAATAAAACAATAAAAATTAATTACCATTAATATAAGTTTATTAATGATATAACATATCAATGAGTTTAAATACACCTTATAAAATAATATCGGTTTATAATAAAACATTTATCCTAAAGAATAAAATTTGAGATGAAATTTCATTACAGTAAGTCCCGACTTCCATCATACAAATTAGAACCTAATGTAAAATATCTATAGATTTTTTAGGAACATATTATAGATAATGAATAATATATATAATACCATAAACAAATTTAATAACCTTTTATCATCCATTTTTATCAATTCTATTATAAAATCATGTTTCATGTAATAATTACAACATTGGTATGCATGTTTTGGTTTGGTTACTTCTATTCATTTACATTGATCGTGGTTAAATAATCTAGAGAATTTAATAGATGATATATATTTCATATATATTAATTAAATATTTATCTATATTAATAAAAAAAATTTAATGATAGTTAATGAATTACATCATTCATGGAGAGTGCAGGTTATATGTACACATGAACACTATTTCTATTTTATGGAAAAATGGATTGAAAGAAAGGTAAATATCATTTCATCTATATAGAGTCATTATAATTTCATTTATATAACATATTTTCATTAAATTTTCCCTTATTACCTTCCATTAATATAATTAGGGAAAAATTAAATCACATCACCTCGCGAGGCGGTAGTCCACATTACACTCGAGTGACATTATCATATTCCCACAACGTGGAATGTAAGAATTTATATGTGATATTATAATCTAAAAATTATAATTATATAATATGTTTTATATAAATACATTAAATATTTCATTGTACCCATCCTTGATAGGTGGGTATGGAAAGCAATATATAGCTGTTTGCGAGGTGGTTTCCCACTATACACACGATTGAAATTTTTATTTCCCATTTGTTGGAAAAAAAGATAGATATATTTTATAACATTAAAATTATAATATCTCAGTATATGGGATTTTTTTTGTTATTATGTCATCATAATTTAATGATATTTTAATAATGTGGAAGTATAAAAAAACATAAAGTAATGTTAAATAATTTTTTCTCTTCTTTAGAGAACATGTTATGGTTTACACCTAAGACTTCTGAGGACGGTTTTCAAAAAAAAGGCCACTAAGATTGTAAGGTGGATTTAAAAAATTAATATGTTCTGGACATGGGAGAAGTAAATATTTTTATAAATTTAATGATGAGTGGAGAGCGACTGGCCATTTATAAGTGTGGGAGAAAAACTAATAGAATATTGGAATGAAAGATTAATACGCAGATTTTTTCGGATAAAAAATTCATCAAAATCACATATTCTAAAAACATTAGATTTTATAAGGAGTAAATATATCCAAAAATAATAAATTTGAAAAAATAGGTCATTTTATCACTTGTATTTATTGTTTTACTCCCTAATTTATAGATTTTCAAATTAACCGATCAAAATAATTTTTACCATTTTAAATAATCATTATGACCAAAAAATAATTTGAACTTATTATATAATATAAATTAGGATAATTAAAAATATTTAATTTTATTTTAAAATTTTAATTTAAAATATGTGAAAATATTAATTCAATAACAACCCTACAGATGAGAGGAAAAGAGGTTTTTCGAGATTCGTATTTTTATAACATAAAAAAACCTTATATCAATTTCATGGAAAGTAATAGTCATTAAATTAATAGAAATTAATATTTATAGATATATTATATATAAATTAAGTTAAATAGTTATTTATTATGGGTTATTTGAATTAATTAAATTGTGGACAGGTTATGGAGTTGAAAACAATTTTTAGAAAAAAACATTTTTAATTCAATAAATAATATTATTTCAAAACCGAGTATAAATGTAACGCCCCGACCCCAGCTACCCAGAGTCGGTGCCTTACTTCGTAACATTGGCATGATCACAAAAGATCATGTCTCGAAAGACCGATTAGTTTAGTAGCCTTGGAAACACTAGATACATTTGTAAACGTTACATTACATCATAAAGTGAAAAACTACAATAAAAGAGTCTCCATAGTCCAAACTCATATCCTCTTCTGACAATCCCTGTAGGTCATTCATAAAATACTTCTTCACATCCCGGAAAATATTAAAACATTTAAAGGGGTGAGCTCATATGCTCAGTAAGGATAACAATATTGCAAAAGCTTTCATAAATAAACATTAACATTTAAGGCAATGTATAACTAAAACAAAAGCCTTTTTAAACTTGAACGTCAGCATAATATGGCAAAAATAAAATTAAATAATGCCATTTACTTACTCACATGGATATTCAACTAGTCGAATAATCACATGAAATATCAATAACCACTTTCATAATGAGGGAATGTATAATGCCAAACATTCTGAAAATTTTTTTCAAGGCCTCGACTAAGACATCTAAAATGATTAAGGCCTCGGCCAAAACCATAAATCAAATTGGGAAAGGGCCTCTGCCAATTCCACGTCTAGTTTTCTCATGAGACCTACCGATGCATTGAGGAGCTATAGTGGGCTCCACCCGTCACTTATTAAGTCCAATACATTCTTCATATGAATAGGTTTAAACATATCATAAACCATAACATAATCGTATCACATAAAAAATTCATAAAGGAAACATAAAATTTCCACATTTCAATCACAAGATATCAATACAAAACATTGATATAAGAAAAACACTTTCAAAACCATTTTCAATACCAAAATAAAAGAAAGTTAAAACTTTGTATTTATTATTCATTAAAAAAAATGGCTTGTAGAGGAAGCCGAAACTCAAATAATGGTCACGGAGGCGGAGAAGTCGTTGTCGCCGCATAAGTACGGAAAGAAAAACATTCCCTTTTGTCATTTAGAAAAACTCTTCGTATAAAAAGATTCCTTTTGAATAAACGTAAAATTCAAAGGGGTTTATACACCGTATAAAAGAAAGTTGTGTATAAAACCAAATATGCCTCAATGAAAGGGGATTGAGACGAAGTCCTTAAAAAGTTCATTTTTTATAAAGTAGGTCTATTATGTGTATTAACTATAAGTAGACATAAATAATGTAAAAATACAAGATAGGACATAATAATATCATGACAGAATTTGAAAGTAGGACATTAACCCAAAGAATAGAAATTGTGTTAAGAAGTTCCCTTACCTCGTGTCTGACTTGACTCAACCGTTATTTAACCTACTGAATAATAAACTAGAGTTAATATATACCTTATTAAGAACCATTTTTAATTTCATTATACTTTTTATATCAATTATTACAATGTTATGAACATTATGTAATTATTTAAGTTAATTACGGTCGTTTTGTCGATCTTTGGTACTTGAGTCAACAATAAACTTCTTATAATTACAAGTTGTTTATGTGGTAGAATATCCATTATCTCCAGAATTATATTCATGATTTATATGTCATATATATCATATATATCCAGTACATACATTCATTTATAATATTACGTAACATTTAGAGGTAAGAAATGAAATGCACCGTTCATGGAGACGGTAAGCCGTACGTACGCATGAACGCTACTTTCATTTCTATTTAGTATTTAATGGAATGAAATCATAATGATATAAATGTATAATATAATTCTAGTGTAATATATTGTATAATACCATTAACTCCATCCTTTATACATCCCACATATGGCATTAACGATTCAAATCACTTTGAGGGGGCGGTAGTCCGCACTTCCTAAAATGAAATTATCACGTTTTACCCATAATGGAAATCATAAAGTATGACATAAATGAGAAATACAGAATCATAAGTAAAACATATACATATTATATATCATATATAAATATAGTGACATCTTAATGGCTACCTTTTAAGGTGTTATATGAGTGTTGAACAATCATCGTTTCGTGAGGCAGAAATTCGCCATCCACAGAAACCGTATGTTCATTAACCATTAGATGTAGGTGTGTGTAAGTATAGCTCTAATACATATTATAACAACATCCTAGTATATTGATGATACTTTTTTTTGTTACAAAAGAAATGAATAAAAAGAGTTTAGGGGGTTGGAGAAGAAAAATAAAACAAAACAACATTAGAGAAGACATTACCTCAAAATCAGGTAACTCTTTTTGATTTGAGCCAAAGGCTTCCTTGGGAAGAGTTCTACCCAAAGTGAGGCTTCTAGGAGTAAGAGGGGGAAGTTGGGAGAGTATTTGGGCAGAGTTTGGCCGATCCAAATGGCTTGAAAGTGGGAATGAGGTGGTAGAGGTGAGGGCCTTTTATAAGAGGAGAGGAGGGGCACTCTTGGAAAGTAAGGAAATTTTACATTATTATACAATGCTTTTCGGATTCTAAAGGTCCCACACTTATATAATTCGTGGATAAGGTGATAAGGGTTCGAAATATACCCATACAATAGTCTTTGGAAAAGTTTATGCCTTGGATTGTACATTATCATTTCATTTTATTAAAATCGTTAAATAATGAGGTCATCGCTGCATCATAATGATGTCGTAAATAATTTAATTTATATAATGTCTAAAAATTATAAAAAAAATACTATGATGTAGGAAATATTTTTATCTTTCCAATGAATATTTATAGTGAAAAATATGACTTGTATAACCCCATGTAAAAATTGTTTTAGTAAAACATGTCATGTTTGTGTCATTGTTTTACATTAACATTAAATAAATATATATTAATGTCATTTTCCAACCAAAGTGGCTCCATGGGGTCCCCAAGTTGACCCATGGGTTTTCTTGGTCAGACATGACTCATCCAATAGGATTAGGACAAGTGTCAAGCTCATCTCATATTATTAAAAAATTATTTTTACCTTAAACTACACTAATTACCTCTAATCGCGATTAAGAACATAAAAGTTACTATTCACCAAAAAATTATTTTAATCTCATTGAACCACATTTTACTTCTTAATGACAACCATGTATGTCGGATTTTTGAAAATCAAATCACAGAAGTGGTAATATTTCATTTAAACGAAAAATCAGTTATTTAATTACCACTTAGTGGTTTCACTATTCATCAAAAATTGACGTTTTTCAGAACAATGCCAAAATTTCACCCTAATCTATAATTGATATTCCGAATTCAAAAATTATGTCTATTTTAAAAAATTCCAAACATATAAGTCACATTAATTAATTTTATAATTAATTCTGGCTATCACAACAATAGCGTGTTTTTAAGAAACAATTTATATCAAAAGATTGACAATTGTTTATGTCCAACTTCAATGTTAAATTAATTATAATGACCACCATTGGATAAAATGGTAAAAATATATTCTAATTATACTTTAAAACCACTAAATAGTATAATTTATCACTATAAATTTTTTTTATTAAAAAAGTTGTTTTTAAGAAATTTTCACTATTCATAAAAAATTGGAAGTTCTCAGAAAATTACCAAAAAATCAACTTTGGATAACTTCAATATTACGAATAAAAAAATGAAGTCCATTTTGAAATATAAAATTTCTATAATTTTAAAAAGTGGTTATTACTATTCATAACGACTACTTTGATTAGTCGCGATGTTTTAGAACTCGAAGTTGCGTACAATGCAAGCTATTACATTATTGAATGAGAAGCGTATCGTGGAAGCTCGGGGTGTTACATTCTCCCCTCCTTCAATAAATTGCGTCCTTGCAATTTGAAAATTTTCTTTGAAAATAAAAGGTTGAAAAGAGAAAATACATTTGAGGAAAACCCACATCAGAAATAAGATTAATAAAATTTAGCCTTAATAAGAGGGAAAGGGAAATTAAAAAGTCACCAACCAATTATGATCTCGATTAGGAGAACATTTGTGGCAATTAGAGAAATATAATTGGATGAAAAACATAAATATTTGTAGGGAGTGATTGAGGTCATCAATCAAAATCAACTGTCAAATTGAGGGCCTCAAAGCCTTCAATCTATGTTGATTTAAAATATCATCAGTTCAACAAGACATAAGGTATTAGGATAACACATTTATTGTTTTAATATCCCTTTACTAAAGTTTAAGAATTAATTTATTCATTGAATAAGAGATAGGTATATATATATTTATGCTTGACAATTAGAGTTTCAACCTTCAACTCATCTTTCACTCAAAAAGATAATAGAACTCAAAAATATTATACTTATCCTAATTGTATAAGGTTCCAAATGTTAACACATACCATTTAGATCAGTAAAATTATTTTGTAATAACCAGGGACTTCCTGTAGGCTAGTGGTAGGAAATAAAGGCCTGTCGCACTATGATTGTGGGTTCGATTCCTGCAGCTTTGTCTGACACGACGGGTTATGCCCCACCCTGCAGGTTGTCCTTTTCCTAAAACTATAGTATCATAATATTCCAAAAATAATCTTCATAAATTTTTTAACCTTAAACAATACTATCCAAAGATCAACTTAATCCACTCCAACCATTATAGTTATCCAAAATACCTCTGTCCAGACTTTCTCTAAAAGGTCTCTTAATTCCAAAATCAATTTATCAGATTCCTCAAACAAAGTAAAGTTTCTCTTATTGTCACATACTAAAAATATAATTACCTTCATCATATTAAAACCTTACTGAAATCAACAAGTACTGCAGTACAATCCTTATATATATATCACATTATCTTAATAACCAGAATATAATCCATGAGTCCAAAAGCACCAATACATTAGTTATTCTACTTCAACTGTAGTAACATCATAAGATTGTCCTTGATCCCTTGGCCTTTTCTGAGTTAAGTTTCCCTGACGCTTAGGACATTCATTTGCATAATGACCCATTTCTATACAATTGTAGCATTCAACTTTGATAGCCTCTTTCTTTCCCTTGCAATCACGAGCCTGATGACCCTTTTCTCTACATTTATAACAAACTCTCATTCCTTTTAGGCAAGTACCAGGGTGATTCTTCCCAAAATTATCACATAATGGAAAATACTTCTTTCCCTTTTTCCCTTTATTTGTCTCTTGTTCCACTGTTCTCTTCTTCTCTTGCTTTACTTTGTTGTCATAAGACATAGAGAATTCATTTTCTGTCTTGATAGCACACGAGACAATATCTTCGTATGATGAGAAGGATTGTGATACTAAAGCTCAATGGAGAAATGGTTTTAACCCATCAAATAAATGATCAATCTTACTCCTTGGGTTACGTATATAATCGGCATCATGCCTCGCTAACCTTGTAATGTTAGACTCATACTTTGCAACATTCTCATCCTCCTTCTGCCTCAGACTCAGAAATTGACTTTCCATATCTGCTCGATGGTCACGAGGAAAGTATTTTTCTAAGAAAATCTCTTTGAACGCCCTCCATTCCATATTCAATACGTCATCATCTTCCTTTGTGTTTTGAATCAGCGACCACCACTGATCGACATCTCCAGTGAGGCGGTAAACTGCCATGACAACCTTCTCCCTTTCGCTACTCCCCAAGGCATGGAATATTTTCTCTAAGGAGTTTATCCATTGCTCAGCTACTAACGGATTTGTACCCCCATTAAATGTTGGTGGTTGTTGCCTCATGAAGCCGTCTAAAATTGATCCTCCACGTTGTGGATCAGGGTGATCCATACGAGTAAGGTTATTATTCATAACTTGAGTGAGTTGTCCCAGTATGGTAATAAGTTGATCAACACTAGTTGTATCTCCAGATCCACAATAATTATCTTGAGCAGGAGGGAAATCCCTACACGGAGTGCGTGCATTGATACGGTTTCCATTCCTTCCACTAGGCGCCATTTCTAAACAATGGCATAAACTAGATTCGTTTATGAATCAAAATACATAATTCCATACTTGTAAAATACTTAACATAAATTTAACTATTTATGGATATAATCCATAATCATAAAAAGGTTTTATTTGAGGAAGTATATACTCATAACTGTTCATAGTGGTTTTTAAAGAAAATGAGAATTATCCTAAGCATATCCCCCGGGAGTGTCGTAACCAAGAGTGCAACAAGGCCCGTTGTCATGCACCAGTTCCCGTTCGAGTCTAGCTCAAAGCGGTGTTTTCAGGTTTTACCCCTAGGTAAATCTGTGCCAGAGCCGCCTCTACATACTCGTATCCAGACAGGGATGTATTGCTCGGAACACTCACAAAATCTCTACAATAACAAAATTCTAGGAAGTTCTTCTATACTAATACTCAAAGTCTATCTTTGGGCTATGTGCTCTAATCATAGATTATCTAAATCTAGCTTCCAAGGTTAGTACTAAACTGCCTCTGATACCAACTGTAACGCCCCGACCCCAGCTACCCAGAGTCGGTGCATTACTTCGTAACATTGGCATGATCACAAAAGATCAAGTATCTAAAGACCGATTAGTTTAGTATCCTTAGAAACACTAGATACATTCGTAAACGTTACATTACATCATAAAGTGAAAAACTACAATAACAAAGTCTCCATAGTCCACACTCATATCCTCTTCTGACAATCCTTGCAGGTCATTCATAAAATACTTCTTCACATCCTGGAAAATATTAAAACATTGAAAGGGGTGAGCTCAGATGCTCAGTAAGGATAACAATATTTCGGAAGCTTTCATAAATAAACATTAACATTTAAGGCAATGTATAACTAAAACAAAATCCTTTTTAAACTTGAACTTCAGCATAATATGGCAAAAATAAAATTAAATAATTCCATTTACTTACTCACATGGATATTCTACTAGTCGAATAATCACATGCAATATCAATAACCACTTTCATAATGATGGAATGTATAATGCCATACATTCTGAAACATTTTGTCAAGGCCTCGGCCAAGACATCTAAAATGATTAAGGCCTCGGCCAAAACCATTAATCAAATTGGGAAAGGGCCGAGGCCAATTCCACGTCTAGTTGTCTCATGAGACCTACCGATGCATCGAGGAGCTATAGCGGGCTCCACCCGTCACTTATTAAGTCTGATACATTCCTCATATGAATAGGTTTAAACATATCATAAACCATAACATAATCGTATCACATAAAACATGGATAAAGGAAACATAAAATTTCCACATTTCAATCACAAGATATTAATACAACACATTGATATAATAAAAACGTTTTCAAAACCATTTTCAATACCAAAATAAAATAAAGTTAAAACTTTGTATTTATTTTTCATTAAAAAAAAGATGGCTTGTAGAGGAAGCCAAAACTCAAATAATGGTCAAGGCGGTGGAGAAGTCGTTGTCGCCACATAAGTACGGAAATAAAAAAAATTCCCTTTTGTCTTTTAGAAAAACGCTTCGTATAAAAAGATTCCTTTTGAATAAACGTAAAAGTCAAAGGGGTTTATACACCGTATAAAAGAAAGTTGTGTATAAAACCAAATATGCCTCAATGAAAGGGGATTGAGACGAAGTCCTTAAAAAGATCATTTTTTTATAAATTAGGTCTATTATGTGTATTCACTCTAAGTACACATAAATAATGTAAAAATACAAGATAGGACATAATAATATCATGACATAATTTGAAAGTAAGAGATTAACCCAATGAATAGAAATTGGGTTAAGAAGTTCCCTTACCTCGTGTCTGACTTGACTCGACCGTTCTTTAACCTCCTGAATAATAAACTAGAGTTAATATATACCTTATTAAGAACCATTTTTAATTTCATTATCCTTTTTATATCACTTATTACAATGTTATGAACATTATGTAATTATTTAAGTTAATAACGGTCGTTTTGTCGATCTTTGGTACTTGAGTCAACAATAAACTTCTTATAATTACAAGTTGTTTATGTGGTATAATATCCATTATATCCATAATTATATTCATGATTTATGGAGACGGTAAGCCGTACGTACGCATGAACGCTACTTTCATTTCTATTTCGTATTTAATGGAATGAAATCATAATAATATAAATGTATAATATAATTCCAGTATAATATAGTGTATAATACCATTTAATCCATCCTTTATAAAGCCCACATATGGCATTAACGATTCAAATCACTTTGAGGGGGCGGTAGTCCGCACTTCCTAAAATAAAATTATCGCGTTTTACCCATAATGGAATTCATAAAGTATGCCATAAATGAGAAATACAGAAGCATAAGTAAAACATAAACATATTATATATCATATATAAATATAGTGAAATCTTAATGGCCACCTTTGAAGGTGTTATATGAGTGTTGAACAATCATCATTTCGTGAGGCAGAAATTCACCATCCACAGAAACCGTATGTTCATTAACCATTAGATGTAGGTGTGTGTAAGTGTAGCTCTAATAATTCTTATAACAACATCCTAGTATATTGAGGATACTGTTTTTGTTACAAAATAAATGAATAAAAAGAGTTTAGTGGGTTGTAAAATAAAAATAAAAAAACAACATTAGAGAAGACATTACCTCAAAATCGGGTAACTTTTTTTGATTTGAGCCAAAGGCTTCCTTGAGAAGAGTTCTGCCCAAAGTGAGGCTTCTAGGAGTAAGAGGGGGATGTTGGGAGAGTATTTGGGCAGAGTTTGGTCGAGACAAATGGCTTGAAAGTGTGAATGAGGTGGTAGAGGTGGGGGACTTTTATAAGAGGAGAGGAGGGGCACTCTTGGAAAGTAAGGAAATTTTACATTATTATACAATGATTTTCGGATTCTAAAGGTCCCACACTTATATAATTCGTGTCTAAGGTGATAAGGGTTCGAAATATACCCATCCAATAGTCTTTGGACAAGTTTAAGCCTTGTATTGTACATTATCGTTTCATTTTATTAAAATCGTTAAATAATGAGGTCATTACTGCATCATAATGATGTCGTAAATAATTTAATTTATTTAATGTCTAAAAATTATAAAAAAATACTATGATGTAGGAAAGATTTTTATCTTTCCAATTACTATTTATAGTAAAAAATATGACTTGTATAACCCCATGTAAAAATTGTTTTAGTAAAACATTTCATGTTTGTGTCATTTTTTTAATTTAACATTAAATAAATATATATTAATGTCATTTTCCAACCAAAGTGGCTCCATGGGCTCCCCAAGTTGACCCATGGGTTTTATTGGTCGGCCATGACTCATCCAATAGGATTAGGACAAGTGTCAAGCTCATATCATATTATTTAAACATTATTTTTACCTTAAACTACACTAATTACCTCTAATCGCGATTAAGAACTTAAAAGTTACTATGCACCAAAAAATTATTTTAATCTCATTGAACCACATTTTGCTTCTTAATTACAACCATGTATGTCGGATTTTTGAAAATCAAATCATAGAAGTGGTAATATTTCATTTAAACGAAAAATCAGTTATTTAACCACCACTTAGTGATTTCACTATTCATAAAAAATTGAAGTTTTTCAGAACAATGCCAAAATTTCACCCTAAGCTATAATTGATATTCCGAATTCAAAAATTATGTCTATTTTACAAAATTCCAAACATATAAGTCGCATTAATAAATTTTATAATTAATTCCCGCTATCACAACAATTGAGTGTTTTTAAGAAACAATTTATATCAAAAGATTGGCAATTGTTTATGTCCAATTTCAATGTTAAATTAATTCTAATGCCCACCATTGGATAAAATGGTAAAAATATATTCTAATTATACTTTAAAACCAATAAATAGTATAATTTATCACTTTAAATTATTTTGATTAAAAAAGTTTTTTTAAGTAATTTTCACTATTCATAAAAAATTGGAATTTCGCAGAAAATTACAAAAAAATCAACTTTGGATAATTTTGATATTACGAATACAAAAATGAAGTCTATTTTGAAATATAAAATTTCTATAATTTTAAAAAGTGGTTATTACTATTCATAACGGCTACTTTGATTAGTCGCGGTGTTTTAGAACTCGAAGTTGCGTACAATGCAAGCTATTGCATTATCGAATGAGAAGCATATCATGGAAGCTCGGGGTGTTACAATAAATATGTTTAAAATGTAAATAATTCAATAATATATATCTAAAATATACTTCTTTTATATGAAATCAAATTAAAATCATAGTGGGACTATTGAATTACATAATTTACTGTAATGAATTAACAAATTTACAAAATTTAGTATTTTTTTACTATTCACTATTAGAACAATTATTTCGGAAAAAATTCAATATTGTAACCATATTAAAATTTTTATATGATAAAATAAAAAATAAATTTTATTTTTATAATTTTAATTTATAAATGTTAAAATTTTAATTTTAAAATAAGTGCAAAAAACAAGATAAAACCGCTTTTTAGAAAAAATACATTTTTAAAACAAATAGATGGATTTGTTATCATTCCTTGCTACAAGAAAAGGAAAAAATATTAGATGATTGAAAAACCATATTTTTTAATATATTTTATATAAATTTAATTGAAATTTTTGAATAATAGTGGCTAATTATATTTATAAAGATACTTTATTAGCATAAATCTAGTTTTTCTGAAAAATGTTTCTTTTATTTTCAATTGTTTTTTATTTTAATTTCAAATAAATTAATAACATATGATGCTATTTTAGTCATGCATAAATAATATAAAAATAATTATTTTCATATTCCCATACATTCCAACCATTATAATTAGTTTTTATAATGTTTACATCAAAATAATAATATTAACATAATATTATGATTTTCTAAGACTCGATGTTTCATGTAATGGAAGCAATTAAAGATATTATTTTTTTTGAAAAAAATATATTTTATTATATCATTGGGGGTTAAAATCTATACAATTCAGGGAATTGTATATTATTTTTCAATGATCTCATCGGTAATTCTTGAAACCCATGTTTAATAAATTTTCAACATGGTTATGTGAGTTTCCCTTGAGACCCATCTGTGATATTTTTTTCTTATGATTAATGTGTTTCTTCAATAACCTAATACTTCGATGTGTTTTTATACTGGTGTATATTTGTACCATCATGATATATATTCTGACATTATGTATTAATACATTTTTATTATATGTATTTCTCAAGGAATTTTATAGAATATAGAGTATTTATTTTGGAATCTGGTTGAACATGTTGAACAATATTAGTTAGAAGGCTCCTTTTAGTAGGAAAATGATGATGTGAATAGGCTTCAAACTATGGATCATTTGATGTTAAGAGTTGGATCCTGGATATGTGAACCTATTTTGGAGTATAATGTACATGGATTGTGACTATCCTTCATCTACATGCAGAAATATTATATATCCATACATAGGTGATTTTCATATATAAACCAATTGTACATATATGGTAAGACATTCCAAAATATAAGGATCATAATCATTGTCAGGTTTTCACATGAAATTTTCTTGTTAAAGAATATCATCTTGATGAGTGTGAAATTCTCCTATTAATGAACACAACTAGGCTGAGGCATGTAGGGTTCCTCAAAAGTATAATCTGTAAATAATATATATTGGTATAGGTTTACAAAAAACATATGGACTTTTGGAAGTTTTGTTAACATGTAGTTATAAACATTAACTTTTCCATTGACTTCCTACTAATTAGGTGGTACTGGGGTTTGTGGTTTCTAGTTCAGTGGATGATGTATCAACTCTTATGTATTTTTATGTTTACATGATCAATTTCAATATATCATGGAATAAAACTACTATAAGAAATGAACTTGTTGTATGAATGTATTGGTGGTGTCATACTGGATTTATTTTGACACACTACAATATGTCTTGATGTGTATGAAAAATTTACAATCCGGTATATTGGAAAGGGGAATGACCATGGGTATAAGAGCAAGGATTTGGAGCATTATGCTCAGATGTTGTAGGTTAATGGACTCTATAGTGATGTTTTAGTGTTTATTTGACATTCCTATCTTAATCATTCATGGGTTTGATATTAAAATTTGGGATTTCTTAGATCATTAATCTTTATGAAATGAGAAACATTACATTCCATTTTTTATAGAATAACTTATATATTTTTTAGTGTTAGTTTTCTTATTATTTATAATTTTCATAATTGATAAAGAGGATAAGCCTCCCCACAAATGGAATTTGGACCCTAACTAATATTCTGAAACCTCTTGTATATGAGGAGGAATTCATGAGGCTATGTATTGATATGAAAAAGACCCATCGGTTCTAGTTGGTGTGTTAGAAAATTTTATCAATGCAACCTCACATATTCTTTTTTTCATTATGTATATTTCGAGGTTATGTTGGAAATTACATTTGGCCATGTGGGACTCATGTAGGGTAGTTAGGTGTGTTTATGGAAATCACATTAGACAAATGGGTTTCCATTTTATGGAATGTTGTTACAGTTATGGTTTTACAGTTTTTGGTTAATTTATAGTATATTTGTTTTCCATGGTATATTTAGGGTTTCATGATATTCATGCCTCTTGAGTAGGAACATAGGATCAAATTATATATATATTTGAATATAATGATGTATTATGATGTATAATAGTTCTTTAATATAATTGAATTGTTGTGCTATCTGTTTAGGATAAACCTGAATTCTCTATTGACAGATATAGCTATGTACATGATATTGTGATATATCTATTGAAATTAGTTTGTTTAACAAGGTCATGTTGTATTCTTATATGTGTGTCTGTTTATATATATATTGTTTTTACTAATGTATAAATACAAAGGATTATGATAGCCCCCTCAATAAAACTAATATGTTTATAACATTTGTGGGTATCTCCTAGGATAAGTGAACCAAAAAATACATTATTTCTATTTTTGAAATATTAATAAATGTGTTATAGGTGTACTGTACATTATTTCTAATTAATAATGCCACCATAGTTATTATTACTAATATTGTTGGAAGAGGCATCCTTGGATGATCTCATTGGGTATGACATGCCTCCACCACCTCCCAATGTTCAAGAGGATATTCCACAACATACTCTTTTACAAGGTTTAGTGATTAATGTTGTAGAACTGGTTTCTCTAGAAATATTATCAATTGTTCCCAATCAAGTATGAAGCTTTTTGAACACCTTATCTAATCATTCTCAGAAAATTAAACTCCAAAATCAATCAACCATTCAGGGCATAAGAGGAAAAATTGATTCAAAGGAAAATATAGAAAACATTAATAGAATTTATGAGCTATTCTATACTATTGTGTATGGGGGAGGGATCCAATTAACTTTCATGTTCTATGGAACTTCTAGGAGATGTTGGAATACAATGAATCATTCTAGTATAAAAGAGGGTGTAACATCACGACCCTAGTGCCACATGTCTGTATGCTAGGCTGGTCTATCACATGACCTCAAGAATGCTTCCCTGTATGCTAGAGGCTGCCGACTAGTAGCAGGAATCTTATATTAGTCATTAAGAGACTATACCCACATTGTCATAGTAAAATACTAGTGGAAAATAAATAAATTATAAATAAAATCTATAATTATAACTAGAAATATTCCAATATCACATGATGAACAAAACTTAAGATAACATATAAAACTAAACTATAGATACATCATTCTAATGTACATTCAATGTTTTATAATGAAAACTAAGAATTAATGACACGAAAGACTCCCAAATAGATTCCAAACCTTATCTAGTTCCCTCATCCACGCTCTATCCCAACTCATCCATCTAACATAGGGCCTTTCCCCTTATACCATCCTGCAACCATGAAATTTGTTTAGGTACAGATCTAGAATCCCGAGTAGGGTGTGAGTACAACTCATCAGGCCACCCCCAATGGTGTCTAAAACAATATCCAATTAAATAACATTGTTTTTAGTTGTATAAATAATAAATCACAATTCATAAATATAGTGTTATCAAATTATCAACTACTTTTAATTGTACTACATAAACCCCCATGTTCCCATGGACACCCGCATCTCAATACCTACATCAGCACATGACATAGTCTAAAATATCCCCAAGGGATATCATATCTCTTAATTCCAATATTACCAGTATATAATTCATACATTAATTCCATTTTCCCCATTCAGACTTTATATAATTGATTGATCGTGGTAAAATTCATTAATTCCAACTCAAATGTCCATGTCACCATTCATATATTATACAATCAAATGAGAATTTCACCATTCATAAGACATAAATTAATGACCATGTTACCATTTATAACACACAATTGAATAACCATGTTACAATTACTTAACACATAATTTATTCAAAAAATAATTATCCATGAAAATTTCATCAATAATTCAAAAATTAGTTAATCATACAAATCTCACTAATTAATTCATCAATTAATTAATAATCTCAATCATGTTACTAATTATACAATTTTTTCACCCATATTTCCCCTTAATTAATTTATCAATTAATTTAGAATATCAATACCTTTAATTAAATAAATAAATAAATAATCAATAACTAATAATTAATTCAATAATAAATTATGTCAATTCAAAATCTCAATATCTCAAAATAAATTCATCAATTAATTCTCTCAAATCAACTATCTCAATATTTTATAACTAATTCATCAACTAATAATTTAATTCCCTTATCTAAATACCTCATAATTAATTCAACAATTAATAATCTGAAATAGAAATTTAATATTCAGATAATTAGCTCAAAAATTAATTAACCCTAAACCATCAATCTTGATTCCCTTATAATTAATTCAATAATTAACTATTCTTTATCTATAAATCACATATCGAAATTTCACATTTCCCTTAATTAATTAATTAAAAAAATTTAATTCAATCAAGAACTCAATTGATAATCATATAATAGAAACTCAAAAATTACATACATATATTTGATATCAAAATGTTGTGATTTAAATAATAAACCACCTAACATAAATCATTTATAATGGTTTCCAATGTATGAATCCCCATTTTCATTTAATAACAATGTAAAATGAGATCCAAATCTAAAACCTAAATCAAAGAATGAAAAAATGATGATACATTAAATATAGATCTAGATACACAATCTTATATATGTATCCAGCCAAAATAGGTAATAAAAAACCAATAATTAATTGGATATTAATGATAAAGATAATGAAAATCAATCAGGAAGAAACCAATTATCAAAGATATGCATGATTTTACAACCAAGATTCGAATCACTAATAATGAAGGTCAGAGGGGCTTGGGATCCCTAAAAGAGGATCTAGAATTTAGGTAAATCAATTATTATTTGGGCTACAACATTTTAAGGGTATATGACTAGGTTTTGAGAATTTTTTTAATAAATATCATGGGTTTAAAATTCTGTACACATGGTTTTCTACGCAGGGTGTACAGTTTCCACTAACAAAGTTCCATAACCATGAACTACGTTTAGGGGCAGCACACTTTCTCCTTTTTAGATGAATGTTTTGAAAATCACTGTGTTATCCATGTAAATACCCTTGAACAAAGGTTGCATGATTTGTTGGGCTTGGGTGTAGGGTTAGGGAAAACCATGCACTAACTATTATAAAGTCACAAAAATTCTAGATAATGTTTTTAAATTATATGAGATTATTTCAAGACCATGCACTCAGAATACACTTGATTCCAATGCTCAGGGATCCCAGAATAAGCGTTTGAAATGATTTGCGTTTTTTAAAATAACACACGTGAGCAGTTTTGGAAACTTCTAAACATATATTCGGATTAAAAATATGAGGGCATTGTTGCATCTAGAAAGAATAATTTACCTAAGTAAGGACCTACCCTTGACCAAAATAAATCAAGGGAAAATTTTAATTTCCAAAATTTGTAATAAAAATTAATAAATTAATTTTTTTTAAGTAAAAATACAACAAACATTTAGTTTAGTTTATTTTAATTTTTAATTTCATTGCAACATAACAGAAATGTTGTTTCATAAATGAAACAACGTAATGAAGATGCCACTTAGCATAACATTGTTGAAACATCACATAATAGAAATGCCGAAACATGTTTTCATCATTTAATTGTTTAACATAAGACAGCTCATTATCATGATCAAGAATTTCTCTAAACCCTTGGAGTTTTGGAATTGATAAGTGATGATCAATAAACAACCACCAAATATTGATTAAGAAATGATGAACGATAGTGGTGCAATCTTCATCAATGAATTATATTACCTCGATGTAGGGGTTCTTTCTTTATAAATTGGATTCCCCATTTTGTCTTTTTAAACAACAAATATATATCAGCCCACTAATATGTTGATCCACAAGTTTTTGGTTCTTACACAATATAGGCATTTTTCATGTGGGAGTTATGGGAAGTTAGATTCATAGTTTTTATATACTTTATTACACTCTTAACAAGGATTAGTCACCCTAACACGAACAATGTTCATAATCTGTCATTCATGTGTTCCATGTACATTCTTCTTCTCAGTTAATTTTCTTCTGTTCTTCTTAATTTAATGATTTCATTGGTCTAAGAAGGACCATAATGGTGGTGACAAAATATCTCATCCAGGAGGTCTGTAGTAGTGACAAGGGTTGCCAGATCGAGGCCTGATGATGGTGGCATGTGGTGGCAGCCGTATGCGGGAGGTGGTCGCGTGCCGTAGTAGAAGAGGCCACCACGGTGTGGAACCATGACATCGTGTCAGGGTTAGGAGGCTCTGAGTAGTAGGTCTTTATGGTGCGAAACCACTATTCCATATAGACACCACATCAGGTCAGAAGACTCTGGGCTAGGAAAAACTGGAACCTCTAATGTGGGCTAGGCTAGAAGATGACCGGGCCATCGGGAGGCCAGACATGCTAGAATCGTGGCCCAATGGTCTGGGTCTAGCTGACCAATGGGCATGGACCTTGGCCCAGGTCTGACCGGGTCATCCCAGACCCAACTGGGTTGGGTCCGGATGGACGAATTGGGTCGGGTCAGTCCAACCGAGTTAGACTAGGCCTAGATGCGACCATCCCCTTTTAGATGAATGGGTACAATTTTCCAAATTGTCCATCTGATTGAAAAGTTGTTTTTGAATTGGGGACTTTATGATTAAATGTTCCTTTTAGAATACTCCAAGTGAATTTTCATGGACGTTGAGATATGACCAATGGCTACGGGATTATAATCTCCTAGAATCAAGGGTGTTACGAGTGGAAATCCTACAACTGGCTGTGATGAGAAGGATGTGATGAGTGGACATCAGTGTCCTAGAAAATGAGCTATTCTCAGTAGTTCAATAGATGATTAGACCCCAATGGCCCAAAAAACCTCATTAACAAATGGAACTCAGTGTCCTAATGGATAATTGGACCACAGTGTTCTGAAAAACATCATTTACTCATCAGGGGTGAGTCCCATAGAATTACAAAATGTATAGCTTTATTACTAATAATATTAATTTCTATACTTTTGTTTATAAAAGTGTGAGTTTTCCATTACTTCTTGTATACATTTCATTGTGGTTTGGGGTCCCTACTAAGTATTTTTTTACTCCCCCTACACTAGCTTCGGCTGCATGTGTCATGTCTTGTGTAGTCAACCGATGTTTTTATAGAGACCTTGGTGGTCCAATACCTTGTAGTTCCCAATGAGATCGGAGAGGTGAGGTGTACTCTTATGGCTTCTAGAACCTACTCTTCATCTACCCTTTAGGTAGTTTTTTTGTTAGATGAATTAACAGAGACCTTATACTCCCTTGTTTTCAACTTTTCTTTTGTGGGTGTGTATTCTAGCCCATTTAACTTACTACTTGTTCCTCTACACTAAGTGGTGGTATAAGTTGTATGCATGTATTCCTTTTTTTCATTGTGGTATGGGGTTGTGAGTGCGTGTGTGTACATGTACACATAAATTGCCTCACACTTGCAGGATAATGCCTTCAGCGCTAGTCACCACCCCCTGGACTTTGGGAGGCAGGCTTGGGTTAGTCCCTAAATAGGCCCTAGGGGATGGGTCGTGAACAATTGGTGTCAGAGGTGGTAAATTCTACATTAAGGAGTGAGAGTCTGTGGATTTGTTTTGGGGAAACAATGTTAAATGTTTTGAGTTCGAATTTTTAGCTTGGGGAGTCCAGTGTTGGTGCGGCGGCTGATGTATCCACACACAAGGACCCTGAATTCTTCTTTTTGAATTTATATAAAAAATCATTAGTTGCATGAATCGTATAGGAATTGAGTACTTATTCATTTTCTTCTTCAGTCTGAGTCAACTCACTAGGTATAACCGATTAATTGTGGTTCATCTAGATCTATTTTGGGATTCCACCAAATAGATATCCAGTGAGGATTTGAGTGTGTGGGCATGAAGATGGTATGTCCAATGATGTGGCATCAATATAGGGACTGTTAATTGAGATGGCCCCACCGAAAGGTGAACTTGTGCTTCCACCACCCACTGATCTATTGTTTCTACTGGTGCTACTGGTAGAGGATTCATGTAGGCACGAAGCCTCACATTAGATCTTGATGTTGAAACCTCCCTGTTTCAGGGGTGAGACAAACCTCTAGTTGGTTGTGGATTGACACGAGGTGGGTACACAGTTCTTCCATCTAGTGAGGATGCCTCCCAAGGAGATAGTGATCTATGAAAAAAACTATCTTCATGGATTGGTTGGGGGAAATGGTATATCTTTATGATCTAGACACACAATGAGGTGACCCTCTCCTAGACCAACCTTGAGTGCCTCTTCATAGAGGAGTTTTTTTAAGAGATTTTTCTCTCACTGTGCATACAAGAGATACTGCACCTACAAAAAGGTATCACAGCTGTAGAAGTGTACTTGGTGAGATTCACCAAGATTTCTTACGACTCCATGGACATGGTGTAAAACTCATTCTTCTAGGCTTGATCCATGGAGTGAGAGATCAGGGCCTTAAGGTTATCACCTAGCATCCATACTAAGGATGAGGGAAGGAGCCATCCCTACTCATGGAGAGATTCCTGGCGAAGAAGGCGCTAGTAGAAGGTGTTACTAGTAGACATTGGGCAGCATAATATTCAGCTGTGGATAGCATGCAGTAGACACGAGGGACAAAGAAGGATATGTATTTTGGGTGACGACCCCAAAATAAAGGATCTATGGTACGATTCCCCCACGGAAAAGGGAATCATCAGAGGAGTAGGGTGTAATACTCATCCAGTGGGCTGTGGCACTTGGGTCATGATTGCCTACGTCACCATGCAGATGACTGACAGATATTCAAGGTACTATCGAGGAAGTGGAAGAGGTCTGAGTAGGGTGTCCCATAGGGCGGTAGATGTGGTAGGGGAGTTGGAAGAACATCAGGTAGGGGGAATAGGTTCAAGGTGCTACCACCATCACCCCTAGGTGGTCCACTACGGGCTCTTTGAGCTGGTGGAAAGGGGAGAGGACAAATTTAGGTGATAGAGGGTTATGACCACAACACTCAAAATTTGATTATAGGTACTATATGTGTCTTCATTGGATTAGTTGCAGTTCTATAGACATAGGTTTGAGTCACTATTTCCTTCCCATGAACCTTATATGGATCTCGAGGATTCTGGTGGATCTGTTGGCTTAATTATTAGCATTAGATTCTCATAAAGGAGGGGATTTGACAATTAAACACTGGTTTCAGTACTGGGAGATTACTTTTGGAGGTGAGATCTTTGGTTGTGATCACCTAGTATCACTGTCAGGGCCTTACAATGTCATCTTGGGTATGGAATATTTATTTACAGTTCATGCATAGATCGACTATTTTAGGCACATAGTGCAGTGTTCCCACAACGATGGGACCATGTTTTTCTTTCACCAGTGAAAAGGGAGCTCTTGTAGTGCTGGAAGAACTTTCTTAGAGGAGGGTGTAACTGATCACTCAACTATGGGATAGCTCTACCCTCGGTGCAGTGGATGAGAATAGTACCCACTTTCCTGTAGTGGTGGATAAGTACGAAGAAATATTTCCAAAGGATGTTCTGGAATTTCCCCATATATGATGTTTTCATCTACATTGATATGTACCCTGGGATGGAACTTATATCCACATAATCATATTGTATAGATTTCGTGGAGCTTCGTGAGTTGAGAGTACAGGTGGAATATTTTTAGAATAAGGGATTCGTGAGACATATTGTTTCACTATAGGTTGGCCAAATATTGTTATCCAAGAAGGATGACATGATTTTGAGGTTGTACATGGACCTTTGATGCCTGAATCAGGTTAAAATGATGAACATGTATCCATTTCCATGGATTAATTACCTCTTTGATCAGTTTAAGAGAGTGAGATGGTTCTTGAAGATTGAAATTAGGTCAGGATATCATCACCTTCATGTACTGGATGAGGATGTACTGAAGATAACATTCAAAGGTCGGTATGCCCACTATGTGTTCATGGTGATTCCTTATAGCATTAGAAATAGACTAGAAGTGTTCATTGGACACATGAATATGATCTTATAGCCTTACGTTGGCTGGTTCATCATGGTCTCCATTGATGATATATTGGTGTACTCAGTGTCTGAGGAGGAACACACTACACACCTACGGATAGTCCTAGATACACTCTGTGAGCACACAATTTAAGGGAAGCCCTCAAAGTGTTAGTTCTGTATTTTTGTGGTATACTTTCAAGGACACATCATTATGGAGGCTTTATTTATAGTTGATCCCGAAAAAATAGTGGTGGAGTTTTCTTAGGAGCTACCTAGTAGCATGAATAAGGTGTATAGTTTCTTTGGTTTGGTTGGATACTACCGCAGGTTCATGCATGAAATCTGAATAGCAGTAGAAACCCTATTGGATTGAAATGAAATGAAAAAACCATTTGTGTGGATGGAGATGTGATAGTAGTGTTTTCAAGAGTCGAGGAAGAGACTGATGATTTCCCCCATCTTGAGACAACCAGAGGACGACGTTGGGTTTATATTATTCTGTGATGCATCAAGGACTAGAAATTGTAGTTTCTTGATGTAGGGAGAAACAATGATCACCTACAGTTCATGGTAGTTAAGGGAACATGAGAATAATACTACAACCCACAACCTAGATCTAGAAGCATTGGACATTGAATTGAAGATGTGGAGGTATTAATTGATGGGTCATCAGTTTACTATCTACTCCAACCACAACTGTCTCAGGTATATCTTCTCCCAGAAATACCTAAAAATGAGGTATTAGTGTTGGATAGAGTTCATCTAGGACTATGACTTTGAGAAATTCTATACACCTGGGTTGGAAAACATGGTAGTATATATGCTAAAAATAAGATCTAGTTTTCAGTTACCGTGTGAGGTGTTAGAGCACTTAGCCGGGATGTAGATATCCTTAATGGATGGTGACGGAGAATCTCTTCTTTAGTCTATGGGTGTACTCCCCAAACATTACAGTGATTTAGGGAGGTAAAAATTGTAGATAATGACTGCGAGGACCAATGTGTTAATTTTTCCTCAGGATAGGATTCTGACAGATATTCGATAGGTGGGGAGTGCGTTATTCTTTCCGAAGGGTGCACCATTGTGTCGATGGAATCACGTCAAGAGGTTTTGAGGGTGTTCCACACCTACTCATTGTTGGTAAATCAAGGAGTGGAAAATATGTACCTAGACCTAAAATGTTAGTACTGGTTTTCAGGGATGAAAATGGCTATAACAATGTTTGTTTCATGGTGCCTCACTTGTTAGAAAGTGAAGGTAGAGCATCAGCTTTCAGTAGGCTTGACTCAACCTCTTGAGGTGCTAGAGTGGATGTGGGATGGTATCTTGACGGATTTCATGATTGGTTTACCCTACACATCAAAGGGAAATGATACCATCTAGGTGTTTGTTGACCAAATCAACACGTCTAACCACTTCCTACCCATCTGAGAGAAGGGTTCAATATAGAGCTTGGGTAGCCTCTATGTACAAGAGATAGTTCGACTCCATAGAGTAATATAGAAGATATTATCCTATCAAGACACACACTTTATATCGTATTTGAGGAGGGGATCAAAGGAGGAATTTGAAAATTAGCTTTGCTTGAGAACATCTTTCCACCCCAGACGGATGTTCAGACGAAGAGAACTATCCAATATTTAGAGAACAAGCTCCATGCTTTTATCTTGGACTTCAGGAATAGTAGGGGGGATCACCTAACACTGTTGGAGTTCATGTACAAACATAGATACCTCTCTACCCTTAATATGGAACCATTTGAGGCACTACATGGGTGACCATGAAGGCCACTATTATGCTAGATAGTCCTAGGGGAGTCAGTACTCATCTGTCCAATGATGGTACGAGCTACCACTAAGAAGGTACAGGTCATCCAAGAGAAAATGAAGACTACACAGAGTAGGAATAAATGTTTTACTAATAAGAGATGGAGGTATTTGGAGTCTGAGGATGCAGACCATGTGTTCCTTCTGGTCTCACCTCGACAGGGATTGCCAAAATTTGGCTAGGGCGGAATGCTACCATCAATGTTCATCAAAACTTTTCATATTCTGAGTGGAGTTGGAAATGTGGAATACCATCAAGCTCTCCCACATAGATGTACTATGTGAATAATTTTTTCCATGTATCGTAGATAAGGAGGTATGTTCATGATCCATCTCACATCATCGACTAGGGTATGATGGATATTGATGATGGGGTGACGTTTGTGATGTTCTCAGTAGAGTTTGAGGGTGGATAAGAGTGATACCTTCATAGATATTTGATTCCTCAAGTGAATCTTTGGTGGAAGCATGGGAATCTACATGGTAGCCTATAGGAGAGGGAGGCTCAGATCCGAGCTCAATACCCCAATTTTGTTTCCTATGTTTTGTCTTATGAGGACGTAAATCCTGAAAGGAGAGGGTAATTTAATGTCCTAGAAATTCCATGTAAATATTTTTAAATTATATGAGATTATTTCAAGACTAGGTGTTCTGAAGACACTTGATTCTAAGGCACAGTGATCCCAGAATAAGTTTTTGAATTTTTTTATTTCTATTTAAAATAGAAAACATGAGCGGTTTTTAGAAACTATTGAAGGGTGCACAGATTATAAATTTGAGGGCATAATTGTGTTTAAAATAAATAATTTAACTATTGAAGGACATAATGTTCATAAGAGTGGGTTGCAGAAATATATATATATTTTTAATTTTTAAGAAGATTTAATAAAAGACTTTTTTAGGGAAAAATGAAGTAAAGTTTTAGATTATTTTATTTGTATTTTGAATGTCACTGTATTGTAATAGAAATGTAAAAAAAAAATTTCTATATTTAATGGGTTAACCAAGGATTGATCATTGGCATGCCCGCAGATTTCTCTGATCCCTTGGAATTTTTTCATTGGCCAGTGATGATCGACAAACTGCCACTAGTGAGAGATTAAGAAAATATGAACGATAGTGGTGCAATCTTCATGAACCAATGATCTAACCTATATGTAGGTGTTTTGTTCTTTAAGAATTGGATTCCACATTTTTTCTTTCTAAAAAATGAATATAGATCAATCCACTAACATGTTGATCAATAGGATGTTTGTTCTTGCTAGATCTGGGATAATTATCCTGAGGGTAGTAATGGGAAGTTGGATTTAAATGTTTTTATCCTTCATTAAACTCATAAAAAGGAAAAATCATGCCAATAAGAACAATTATCGTGATCTATATTTCATTTTTTCATTGTGTATTATTCTTATCTTCTAAATTTCTTGAAATAATCATGATGTAATGAAAATAGAGATCCATGAAGGACATCCACAGTTGTGATGGAAGGCCGCTAGTTTGAAGACTAGTGGTGGTGGAACCTGTTGTAGTCACCGCGGGAGGTGGATTGGGGCCACCGAAAGGACACGAAAGAAACTGTGGTTGGGAGGCGGTGCACGCAATGGTGTTGTGGAACCACAAGTCCACGTTTCGGGGTGGAGTCCATGATCTGTGGTTGATAGAGCTATGTAACCACGCATCCAGTGGGGCTCCGCATCAGGAAGAGGATGCCGCGACCAACAGGTGATGATGGTTGGGAAGTACAGTGCCAACAGGGCACATCATCAGGTCAGTAGACTCGTTACCGAGCCATGTATCGGTGCTGGCATGCTGTATGTGGGACCACATGTGGGGGAGGTGGTCGGTCGTATGATGAAGGGTGGACGTAGTGCCTGTTGGTTCTTGGAAGAACCAAAATGGCTCAGTCAGAAGATACAGACCCCCAATGCGGGCCAGGCCAGAAGAGAACCGGGTATTCGGGATGGAACCACAACCCAATGGACGGGGTGTAACAGGACCAACGGGCCTAGATGAACCACGTCAACCCAAAAAATGACCTGTTTGGGTCGGGTCAGAAGAATTGGGTAGGGTTGGGTTGGTCCGACTGGTTCGGGTTGGTCCCAGACCCAACCGGCCCTTATTAGTAGAATAAGCATAAATTCCCCAAGGGTTTCTCCGATGTTGTTTTATAAGAAGGAAAATGAGAGTTTGTTGTTCTATGTTGAAATTCGACACCTGAACCAGGTGACCATGAATAACAAGTATCAACTTCCGAGAATTGATGAACTCTTCGATCTGGTGAAGGGGGGTAGATTGTTCTCCATGATAGACATCATTTCAGGCTATCACAAGTTTGAGGTACAGGATGAGGACCTATCGAATACAACCTTCTGGTGTTAGTATGGATACTATGAGTTCTTGGTTATTCATTTCGGCATGGCCAATGCCCCAGTAATTTTCATGGGGCTCATGAAAAAGATTTTCTAGCCTTACCTTGATCTTTTTTTGTCTTCATTGATGACATCATGGTGTTATCATCATCATAGGACGATCATGATACACACCTGGGGATAGTCATGGATACAATCTGAAAGAACCATCATTATTGTATGCTCTCGAAGTGCTAGTTCTGGATTCCAGAGGTCCACTTTCTGGGAAAATTCATCTCATAGGATGGAGTTGTAGTGGATCCGGCAAAGATAGAGGCAATGCTTACTTGGGATCCACCAAGGAGCATGACTGAGGTGCAAAGTTTCTTAGGGATGACTGGTAACTATAAAAAGTATGTGCCCAACATATCTAGAGTGAAACCACCCTTATAAACTTTGACATGGAAGGGAAATCCCTTCATGTGGATAGAGAAATTTCAATACCGTTTCTAGGAGCTGAGGTAAAGACTAACTAGTGCCCCCTTATTGAGACTACTGGAGGTGGGAGTTTAGTACATAGATTTTTTCGACCCATTAGTTACCGGTATAATATTTGTACTAATGTAGGAGTGAGTGGTGATCACATACGGCTCATGCTAGTTGAGGGTACATGAGAAGAACTATGCAACCCACAACCCGGAGTTAGATGTAGTGGTCTTTTCCTTGAAGATATGGAAACACTACTTAATGGGTGAATGATTTACATTTTAGTCCCACCACAAGAGTCTGATGTATATCTTCTCCCAAAAGGACCTGAAACTGAGACAGCCGCGATGGCTAGAGTTCATCTATAACTAATATTTTGAGATAGTCTATACTATGGGGAGTGGGAATGTGGTAGAAAATAGACATATCATGAGCACAGGTTTTTAGCTGCTGAGTGATGAAACAAAGCATCTAGCAGTGATGCAGATATCCTTTGTGGATGTGGATGATGTTGCTTAAATTTAGTCACCGATTGTTACTCCCCCACTCTTAAAGAAATCTAGGGAGGCGTATCTAGTGGATGTTGACTGTGCGCCCCGACATGATCAGTTATCCTCTGGGAATGCTCCTAATGTATTTTCAATAGGTGGGGACCACGTCATTATTTTCAGAGGGCACACCATAGTACCAGTGTAATTGAAGGAGGAGTTGTTGAGGGAGTTCCATATATCCCCTTTGGTTGTACATCCCTGAGTGGAAAATATGTAGTAGGAGCTCCGACATCTATACTGCTGGTGAGGAATGAAGAAATCAATGACTGAGTTCATCTCACAATGTATCACTTTTTAGTAAGTGAAGTATGATCATTAGGTTCCAGAAGGATTATATTAGCCACTTGAGGTACCCGAGTGGAAATATAATGGTATCTCAATGGAATTCCTGACGATGTTACCACATAAATTCAAAGGCTATGATTCTCTCTAGGTGATCACTGAACAACTCACCATGTCGGCCCACTTCCTACCCATATGGGAGCATGTACCAATAGATGGATTGGGATGCCTCTACATCTATGCGATAGTGAAGCTCCATGGATTTCCATTAACGATCATCTCATACCATAATCCATACTTTAAATCACAGTTTTCAAAGGGATTATAGGAGGCATTCAGAAGTTAGCTGCACTTGAGTGAAAATTTTCATCCCTAGATAGATTGTAAAAACAGAGCAGACTATACAAAATTTAGAAGAGTGATTCATGTTTGCATCCATGATTTTTTTTCATAGTTGGGAGGACCACATGCTGCTGGGGGAGTTTGAATACAAAAATAAGTATCACTCCACCATTGGAATGGCTCTGTTTGAGGCCCTGTATGGGCAGCCTTGCGGATCACCCTTATACTGGATAGTCCTAGGGGAGTCAGATCATACGGGGTCCAGATATGGTACGGGTGACTATCGATAGGTTTCAGATCATCTCGGAGTGGATGAGGATTTCACATAGCTCAAATAAGTCTTATGAAAATAGGGGATGGAGACCCTTGCAGTTTGAATAGGGAGACCATGTGTTTCTTCATTTCTCCACCCCATAAGGATTGCAGAGATTTTGTTGGGAGGGAAATCTATATTTGAGGTTCATTAGACCTTTTCAGATCCCTAGTAGAGTTTTTGAGGTTGTGTACCACCTAGATCGTCCCCATCGGAAGCACCATGTGCACAATGTTTTCCACGTGTCGCAGATGAGGAGATATGTGAATGATCCATTACATGTCATTGACATGGGTGAGATAGAAATTGACGACGTGTCGATGTTTGTTGAGTTCCCAGTGGAGATAGAGGATTGAAAGGAGTGGGTCCTTCATGGGTAGTTGATTTCTCTATTGCACGTTTGGGGATAGTACACGAATTTCTATGAGAGAAATTGGGAGTGGGAGTCTCATATTCATACTCAGTACCCACATTTGTTTTAATAGACCTTGTTTTGGATTTCAAGGATGTAAGAACCTATGGTGGGGAGAATGTAATTTTATTTAAATTATATAGAATTATTTGAAGACTACATGCTATGATGGCATGTGATTCCAAGGCCCAATGAGACTAGAATGGAATTCTGAACTTTTTTATGGTACGTTTAATAAACATGAAAGCCAGTTTTTCTAACATTTTAATAGATGCTTGGATACTATAGATTTTGTTCATCATTTCATTCGTTCTTCCCATCAAAGGTCGCATCATATGGAAGACCTTATCCTCTCATTCCTCACTCTAGCCTCAAGTTCCTCTGAGCCTCTCTTGGTTAGAGTAGGATAAGTGGTAAAAAGTTTCCTTTGGGTTATGTTGATCAAAGATTGAAGTGTTTACTTTCGCAATAATATTATTCTTTTTTTCCTATCTACTATTAGTTTTCTGCTACATCGTTGATGTTGGTGATTCAAATTCCTCTGAAGCTCAAATGTCTTCTTTGGCCACACGTTTCATTTCACCTTTCCCAGTCAGATCTAGAGTAGTATTTCCTTGAGGCTATGGGATGTGAGGCTCGGCGGCTGTTGGTGATCCAGATGCAACTTAAATTGGTTTTTGATGCTCGTTTAATGAATTTTTTTTATTTTATTTTGGTGATCTTTGTTTCTGGTGTGGTGACATTTGGATGAAGATAGAAAAGTTTTACAGTGTGTCGATGGTCTTCAATGGTATCTAGTGGTTCCAATCTTTTCCTCTTCATCATTTTCCCACTCTGTTCTCTTCACTGGATCCAGAGTCCACAATTATCTTATAGGTGAAGATGTGTGGTTGTCTTCAATGGCCATTGGATTGTGATAATGAATGGGTGATTTTGGGGGGAGGGTAAGGACAAGGATTTTACCATCGACGACATGGTTTTGTTTGGCTCTGGAAAGATGGTGAATGTTGTTGGTGTTGATACGATTGATGGCGACAAGGTGATGATAACAGCAAGGTGATTGATGGAATAGAAGTGTTTGAGGGTTGTTTTCTCAGTCATAGGGTGACAGTTGATGTGTTGTGGTTCTTGGGAGGTGTGTGACTCGTGGGTTAAGTTGATGGATGGAAGTTGTGTTGGATATTGAATTTTTAATTCTGAAATGTGGTCTTTTAAAGTTATTGTATTGGTCTTCTCGTGGGAGTGGAATATGCGGGATCTCGTGGTTGTATTTTGGTTCACACATTCCCTTAAAAGTGTCATTTTAAAATGAAAAAATATGGATTGTGAGGAACAATCACACATTGATCACTATAATCAGGAGGTATCACTCATGTCCTTATAGGGTATTGGAAATATATTTTTCAAAAAATTTGATATAAATGTATTATATTAAGGAACATTATCTAAATATCATAGTGATATCATGGTTGTATAGGCTCACATAATTATAGATGAATTTTAAATGTGATATATGGTGTTTCTACTAGTAATTGAAAATTTATAGGATTTATTTTCTATGGATTTATAGGAATTTACACCATGGGGGGAGATCAACTTCATAAAGGATCCCATGTAAGTCATAGATAACATATCCAATAATAAATATGTAGCGGATCCTTAGATTCCTAAAGAGTTAATTTATTAGAATGAGGCTCTAGAGTTAAAGGAATTTATTCACCGTATAAAATCTTGTTGGAATTATCTTTTTTATTCACTATTAGGTTAAATAGATTATTTCATTTATGTGTAGAGTAATAAATGATGGTCAAGAAATTATTTCATATAATATTTATTTATAAAATATTTATCATTCAATGGTTGTATATGATTGATTTTAGATTAGCCGATCACATGTTAAATATAATTCCATCTGATATTCCTCATACTTTTTTCAGAAGTAGATATGGTTTTTATGTGTACCTTATGATTTTTTTTCAATTGTAAGAACACTTTGACTGGGTTTATAGAATAGATAAATAAGTTATTATATATTTTACTATATATTTTTATGGTCATCTACATCAGATATATTCAACTTTACATAATTTCATGGTAGAATCATTGATTTCATCCAAATATTTTCTTGATTATAATAAGTTTTCATCATCATTCTGTAATGATCTCAAATTTTTAGGTACAGATCAATAAAGTGATCATCATGGGATTTGGTATATATGATACTTTTAAATTTATAATGAATAAATAGTCCATGGTTTTGGTTTCTTTAAATCATTCAAATAACTTATTTCAGATATGAATTTTTCTTGGATTATCATGTTACTACTAGTTGGTTATCCCTGATCTCTCCCATTGGGTAGTGCTAATAATGGCCCAAAATAGGAAGGGATAATATTCACACAGTCTGTTCCATATGATAATTTCATTCTATTGATTGATGGGAGGTTTAAATCCACATAATTCCATAGATTATATAATTTGAGTAAGGTGTATACATTATATTGATATTTTTTAGGAGCCATGATTGTGAAGTTCTCATATAGGATGAGCGAGTAGTCCATTTAGGGATCAATAATATGATTTCACAACAATGGATCTACAATATTAATAATTTATATCATACAATAGTAGTGTAAATATTGGGATTCATATTTTAGTATTTATTAAGTGTGAGGTTTTCTTTTTTATTACAGCAATAAGAGAATTATGTTTATATTCTCTCAACCTAACCTAAACAAATATAAAAATTGGTGGTTTATGTGTGTTTATTATTTTACATTCAATTTGGTATACATATATGAAAATGTAATTTCTTATATCATGCACTCAGTATGAATACTCTGGTTTAGATAGTGTATTTGGTTAGTAGTGTTTTGTAGGTTATCATCCTCTTTACTAAATAAAACATTGATGTTCTTGACTATCTTGGAAGTGTGACCCTTTCTCCATGGATTATAACCCTCGTCTATTCAAGAGGGTAATGGAGATTCATCTATCTAATTTAGGGTATGTTCAAATGAGGTAAACTATATATGTTGGGAATCCACAACATTACTAGTCCCCAGTTGTGGATGAGATCTTATATGTACATGGTCATTATTTAATCTTAATTTTTAAAAATATAATAAATACATGCTTGTTGATAAATAATAATTGAATTATATGAAAAAATTATTTAACAATGAAAATAAAGTAATCAATTTTTAAAGGATTTGTGTAAGGAAAAATTCTATTTAACTCTTTAAAATATTCAATCCAATATTTATAGATCTGGATACTATATTGGTGAAACATTATAATGCCCATGAATCCTCAAAGAATATGGAATATATTTATATAATATATTATTTTAATCATGAAACAATTATTCAAAATAGTTGAATAACATCAAAATGGTTCATTTTAAGAGAAATACGACACCACTGTTAGGTCCAAAACACATTATCATCCCAGGACGGGGTATAATATTTTTATCTAGTGAACTATGGATGCATCACTTGTCAAAATAATTTATTTAATAAATTATATTTTTTTATATTTTGAAATAATTTATTATCTTCAATACAACATGTTTTAAGAGTCATTCGAGACCACCATTAGGTCTGGGAAGTAGTGTTCACCCAATGTGTGGCATAACATTCGTAAGAGATGGATATTTTGATTCCTCGATCACAAAAAACTATTTTTAGAATTAAATAATTAGTTAATCCATTTTTTAAATAATTTATAATTAATATATCTATAATGGTGTCTCATATGAGAAATCCATAATCACAGTTAGGTTTAGAGCATTAGGTTTATCCTTATAATGGTATAAATTTTACACAAAATAGGAACTTAGCCATGTCCCTGAATTAAATTTACTTACGAGTATTTATATTAAATAACTAATAAATTTAATTAATTAAATTTATGAACACTATTCATCATTTTTCCCTAGAATTTTAAATTCCATTGTTGACTCTCAAAAGAAATATAATCCTTAGATATAAACCATTTTGATGATTTAAAAATAGATATTCCATAATTATATGGAATTAAACACTCTATACTAATTCTTTTTGTTTAATGTGTATATTATTTGGGGATTAAATACATAGAGAATGATAAGAATGGGTATCTATTTAAATAGTTTTGACCTTCAAGGAACTACATGGGATAGTTCATGTTGAATCTAGCCTAATCATAAATAGCTTACACATGATCATCAGCTCCTTGGAAGGCTGATCTAGGTGCACGGAGGGTTTTCCCTCTTCCTTGGGCCACCATACCTAGTAAGATTCATTGTTGTTTCATCTTCTTTTTATATATATATTTTTTCTTTTCTATCAAACTTTGAAGATTTTTTTTATATTAAATTAAATGATAATCCTAAAATTACCAAATAAAAATACTAAAATTTATCAAAATATACATTTTTTCATTATCAAAATACAGGTTTGAAAAGTATTAACACGAACTAATTGTGTTAAATTATGAAATGATAATTATTAACATTAATAAAAAATTAATTTCATCAAATTATTAAAAGATTATTATAGGTTTCATAACATTATAATTTCATGGAATTATGAGAAATAACTAAGAGATACATTTTTGGAAACTAATATAGTTCAATTAATGAAGGAAAATTTCAAACATATGAGAAATTTAGATAGTATTTCTAAAATAATAGAAGAAATATAAATTATAATTACATGTTATAATTTAGATAATTATTTTTATAATATCAATGAATGATAAATTATCATTACATGAGGTAATTTAGATTATAATTTTAAAATTATTCGAGAAAGTGAAATTATTTTCATATGTGATAATTTCAATAATAATTTTAAAATCATCCAATAAAGATAATTTATCATCACTTGTGATAATTTAGAAAATAATTTTATAATTATTCAAGAATGTTAAATTATCATCGCATGTGATAATTTGGATAATAATTATATATTTACCAATAAGAGAGAAAATATAATCAAATGTGATATTTTTTATAATAATTATAAAATTATCTATGAGAGAGTGGGTATCATCACATATGATATTATATTTATTTTAAAAAAGATATTTTGGTGATAGGAAATCATGATGATCCTCGAGTGCATATGTATCTCTAATAAGGTCATGAAGAGGCGTTCATGACCATGTTATCCCCATATTATTTTTAAATCAATTAATTTTTTATTAGGATGTTCCTTACTTTCTTGGGATCAGATTTACACATTTTCCTTGATTATTATATTTATTAGAAAACGTGGTTGATTGTGATCACATGTTAGGTGTGTGAGTAGCCCATAAAACTTATTGGGAGATCAAGAGTGATATTAATATAGATTACATCAATGTTTGATTCTGATCACATGTTATTATGAATGTATCTATATACTCAAGTCGATATATAATGCCTACAAGTATGCTCGACTTTTTTATGTATTACCATACCTTGTTTTTTCTATTGGTATTTGAGACAGCTAGACTACCATGAAATATTTATCCCCATGAGGGTTAAGTTATTTATTACAATGATAGAAACATGGGACCTAAGCATAGGGTTAAAGGTCGAAGGTATCCATAAAGTCATATAGAGGGTGTGATCGAGGTAGCCTTGATTCCCAGTTCCATTCACCAAGTGATAACCTAGTTGATGTGTTTATAAGTTATACTCATATAGAGGATCAGGGTGACATGGTCCCCTTATGAGATTGATGACACCAGGTATTACCTCCATGACAAAGTGAGGACACTGAATAAGGGTTGTTTTGTTTCTTCTGACTCATTTAGTCATCATCAAGCAGGGATCTGAAGCGGGTACAACTGAGTGTAGGGGTATCTTGTTAGTGAACTACCACTCGGTTTTGTATTGTATATTTACGTGTTTCTCACATTTATTATTATTATTTTGGAATACAAATGTATATTTGAGGACATAAAGATAAAGATGTATTGTTGCTGTAATATTAATTCTTGTACTCACACCCTACTTGGGCATTTCAATGAGCTTCTAGATTTCATTAGAGACATATCGAAGGGAAATGTTTATATGGTGTATTGATGCGTAGGTAGAGCATAGAGCCAGAGTAAACCGGTAAATACATATGAGAACCTGCAGTTATTTTATTTAGTTCCTCATTTATTTATTCGGGATAGGATTTTCACATTGGAGGTCGATTTTATTTGCATGAAATGTATCCCATTTACTTTATTCATAATTACACTAATTATGTATTACATTATCTTTATTTTTTATTATTCTTATGATGTGATATTGAGGGTATAATCTCCCCAATGAAAACATAGACCATCATTTCTTGTCAGAAGACTCTTGAGTTTCAGGTGGTGTGAATGAGGTGATATGGTATTCCGTTTCAGACACAGTGGTTCAATTAGAGATGTTACAAAAATTTTATTTGAGCATCATGATTCACATACTGGTTTATTTTGTTTTTGATGGGTTTGGTTATGTTAGACTAGATATAGGACATTGGTACTTGGGCAGTGGAACATTGTCAGTTTTTTCCCATAACTACAGAGTGGACCTATGAGTTTCATATAAGAGAAATTTATTTTATGTTGTTACTATAGATTAAATCCAACTTGGGTGATACATATGATTTTTTATTTGATTTATGAAATTTTACAGATGTGGATGCATCCTGACTAAGAAAGAAGGTTCACATGACATATATACACCTATTTTTGTACTACATAGTAGATCATTAATAAAATTCTTTAATTTGGGATAAATGTTTGGGATAGTTTGTTCTGTGTGATATATCTGTGTTTCCGTACTATGTGATATATCTTTATTTTCATTAATTTGATGAACATATCATGATTTTGTGTCAGCATATATATGATGAATACAAATAATGTGTAGGGATGAGAACATTGGTCAGATCAAGGAGGGGTATACCTATGGTTATGAGTAGAAGCCAAGGAAAACATTTCCTAGTTTCATAGAAAAATTAGGACTTTATTTGTTCCTAATACTCATTATATTGTAGAATATTACACCACAAAGATGTGTGGTAGGACCTCCAGCTATGTAGGCTTCTCTTGAGAATGTCCCCACATGAGCTCCAATGGTGAAATAATTAGTTCCTAATTACCCACCACTGAGATATATGGTTGACTACCCAAGGGATTTCCAACTTCAGCATCCTCCAGCCATTAAGGGAACTGGTGGACCACAGGATGTTGTGAATTGGGGGGATATCATAAAGTGTATCTCTAACCTTATATATACACCATCATATAGGAAGTTGAAACTTGATGATTTCATTCTACCAGGAACCACTAGGCATTAGTGGGGAGTAATTGGATAGGTTGGATGATATAAGGGTCTCATATGGGTGTCTTTCAAGGCCTTTTTTTAGAAACTTTTTCACTAATAAACTAAAGAACAATTGAGCACCTAATTTCATATATCTTTTTGAGGGTTCGACGAATGTATCTACATACTCTACAAAATTAAACGATGTATTCTATTTCACGCCACTTTTTGATGGTAATGATGCTAAAAAGGCCATGAAGTTTGAAATCAGTCTTTGAACAGACCATAAATTGTAGGTATAGATATATGAACTACATTCATACCTAAAACATTTGAAGAAGGCCCTGACCAACAAGAGTATTCTGGATGATGTACAAACAACTTCCATTTTAAAACATTTTTCTACAAAAAAATGTGTACATCCCACTACTATTTTGAATACCTTCTCTAATGGAAGGATGAGGAAGGATAAGAACATACATCAGAGTAGTTTCATCCAAGTGTAGTATAGATTTTTATCATTATTCCATTTTTGAGGTGACCCATAATACTTTAACTATGAAAAGTTCAGACACTATAGTCAGTCATGAACAACACACAAGAGTCGGTGCTAAAAGTTAGGTATGATATGACACCACAATCATTTTTATGCTAGAGCTTCTGATAGGAGAGAGAGTCCAACCATACAGGGGGTCGAAGGTCTAGTAAGGGACCTCAGTAATGGATGTAGACTTATTATATGATAGGTTAATAGGAAAAATGTCTTAGAGATAATGTTAGAAAAATAAATGTAGTGGATCAGATTCCAAAACCTGGTGTTGTGGGACCTCTGACCATTTAATATATGTTTTATTCACTTCCATCCTATCAACTATATTATTCCATATTAGCGATTCCCATTCATTTGTATCTACACAATTAGTTTCTTGAAATGACTTACTAATCATGTTAACATTTTATTTGGTCACCCTTGATGCACCAGTAGAATTGAGAGTAGACCATCTTCATTGATGCCCATAATTTACACTAGTCATTGACGAAAATGGATATATGTGGGAATTCATGATTCTATATATGAAGAATTTAAATGTGATTATTGGTATGGAATGGCTAATATGTTTTTTAGCTCATATTTATTTCTATCACAGAAGAGTATATTTTACATGGAAAAAGGGAGATAGGTTATTGATAACCACAGAGTGGGAACTTGGATTAGAAAGAGTTGGACCACACATGAGTATGATTTAGAAGATTAATAAATTAATTGCACTATTTTCCCTTTCATCACGAAAAGTGGCTACCCCATCATATTTTCTTCCTGTCATGGATATCTATGAAGATTTATTTATTGATAACATCATAATACTTCCTCCAAAAATAGATGTTGACTATGAGTTAGATCTAATAAAAGGTGTGCAACCCAACTCGATACCTCTATATCATATGGAACTAACTAGTATTAAATACCTCAATTTATAGATAAAAAATTTGGAGTTGAAATGAATTATAAGATATAGTACTTCACTATACGGTGAACATATTTTGTTCACCAAGAAGGATGACAGTAGTCTTCAGCTATGTATAGTTTAATAGAAGTGGAACCTGGTGATTGTTAATAACTAATATCCATTTCCTCGGATCAATAATCTATTTTTTCAGCTACATGGATTTTGGTATTTCTCTATGATTGATCTTTGATCTGGCTACCACTTGTTGTGAGTTAGCGAGGAGGACATTATGAAGATGGTGTTTTATAGAATATATGGACTGTATAAGTACTTTTCAATGACGTTTAGGCCGATGAATTCCTCTACGGTGTTCATGGACATCATGATTAAGATATTTCATCTATACATGAAATCTTTCATCATTAGATTCATCAATGATATCCTCACATACCCATTGAAACTAGAGAATCATTTTAGGAACCTAAATATAATCTTGAGTATTCATAGAGAACACATGAATTATGAAAAGCATTAAAAATTTGTCTTATTTATTAAAAATGTGAGGTTTATAGAATATTTAGTGTTTCAGACTGGTATATCAGTAAAATCAGAGAAGGTCAATGTAGTCATATATGGGACACATCCCCAAAATGTGTTTGATTTTAGGATATTTCTGGGATTTGAAGGATATTACTGATGGTTTATTAGAGACATATATCAACTATTATCACCCATGATAGTACTAAACTAGAAGTGAGTGTATTTTAAGTGGTTAGACCAATATGAAGATAATTTCATTGAGGTAACGAGAATGATTATGACAACTCCAGTACTTACACTTTCTGCTCCCAAGATTGGTTATGTAGTGTACTGTGATATACCAGGAATTGGTCTAGGATATATGTTTATGAAAATATATAAGGTTGTTTCATAAAAATCTTATCAGTTATGACCCTAAGGGAAAAAATACCCTACAAATGACTTGAATCTAGTAACAGTTGTCGAAACTATGATGTGTGGGAGACACTGTCTCTTTAGTGATTGATTTATTATTTACGCAGTCCATAAGATCCATTGATATATATTTACACATAGGGTTCAAAAAATGAGATAATGGCTTTGTGTTGAGTATCTCTACATGTTAGAATCTGAGATGGTGTATTCATATGGGAAGGATAATGTCATTGTAGATGACCATATCCATCCAACTTAGGTTGATCATGAGATAGGTGACATGCCTTCAAAGGAGTAGTTGAATTTAATGAGATTATTATTTGACTGAAGGGTAAACGATTCATAGGATCATATATCTATGACGTTTTCCCCTTTTCTTATTATTTCATCATTTTATGGATTGGGTGAATACTAGTCCGAAGTGAGGCCTATATTATGTTTTCATGAGGAAGTAGTTGGCTGGGGGTGACCCGATACTCAGATACACTTTTGGTGACAATAATGTGATCATGGTACATGGGAGAGTGGTAGAATCATCTTCCATTCGAGAGGATAATATGATGGATTAATATACCTCAAGATGGGAAGTAGAACCTAGAGTGACTAAGATATAACATGACTTTAGGAGGCAACACTGGTGGCCCGAGATTATGAGAGACATTTATTATTTTGTCTCCAAATTTCTTACATATAATAGAGTAAAGGCTGAGCACCTGTGTCTTGCGGGTTTTTAAAGTCACATTTAATACCTATGTGGATTTTTTAGGATATCATGATGGTCTTTTCAGCAAGGTTACCCTTGACACCATGTAGATGTGATGTAGTTTGGGTGATTGTTGATCTGCTAACAATGTATACACACTTCTTACTGATAAGAGATACTCACTTTATATTGAAGCTAAGAAAGATCTATGTTTGAGATATTGAAAACCTTATTTAATTTTCCATGAGAATTTTTCTAGTAAGAGATGTATGTTTTACATCATTTTTTTGGAAGGGATTTCAAAAATACCTAGGCAATCAACTGATATTGAGTATTGCATACCATCCCAAGACCAACAAACAATTTGATCTGACTATACACAAACTAGAGGACATCTTGGATTATATGTGATTTATTTTTCGGATCATGGGATGATCACCAAGCATTGGTTGAGTTCTCGTATAATTTTTTTTACCAGGATTCAATTAAGATGGAACCTTTTGAGGCTATTAATGAAAGGCTATGTGACTCACAAGTTTTTCAGTTTGAGGTAGGTGAGGTAGAGTTAATTGGCCCTAACATTCTTAATGAGATCTCTGAGATAGAGAAACTGATATGGAAGAGATTGATCATCACTCATAGTAAATATATATCATATGTCGACTGTATGAGTATTTCCATGGATTTTGTTGTAGTAGATCAACTTCTAATGTGAGTGAATCCTCAATTAGGACATAATTTTTTTTGAAAGTATGGAATGTTATCACCATATTTTTTTGGATCCTTTTATATCAACTTGAAGATAGGGGCAGTGGAATATCATCTGGACCTCCCTTCTAACTATTGAGTTATGTTTGACATGTTCCATGTGTCACATATTCAGAGGTACATACCAAAACCTACTTATGTTATTCATTATAGGGGCTTTGAGTTGGAGAAAGATGAATCTTACAAGAAGTGTCTGATGACAATCATGGAGCCTATAGAGAATGTTTTATAGGGAAATTTTGTATCACTAGAACAGATTCAGTATCATCATGGATGCATCCTGAAAGAGAATTTGGAGTGTGAGTATGATATTTGAGGTTAGCTATCTGAGTTTTTGGGTAAAGGTAGATAGAGATACATCTTGAGGATGAGAATTTGATAGAGGGGGAATATTTTTTTGTCAATATTTTTAGATAGATAATAAAAAATTTACTGTTTATAAATTATAAGTGTCTTATCTGGGAAAAACAATTTATCAGTGAAAATAATTTAATAAATGTGTTAATATATTTATAAAAGGGTATAATACCAGTTAACTCCTTATAATATTCAATTGAATTTTTTCAGATTCAGACAGTATGTTTCTGTGAAAATTGGAGGTGCATAATTCCTCAAACAAGATATAATAATATTATAAAATAAATTATATTAATCACAAAAAATTTATTCATAACAATTGAGTTACTCCAAAATAATGCATCTAAAGAAATATATGAGACCTCTGTTCAGTCCAGGATGTACTTTTTACACTAGGTAGGGTATAACTTTTTTATGTGTCAGAAACATGGACATATAACTCCTAAAAATACTTTAATTATTTATTTTTTATTGTACTAATTTTTTCAATAATTTATCATCCTCCTAAAAGTGAGTTGTATTACAAATCCAAGACCACAATTATGTATTGAATGTGGTTTTTACCCTATAAAGGGCATGAAAATTGTAATCATCATATTTCTAGATCCCTCTCTCATGAAAAATATACTATTTTATTTAATTAATTACGCAATACTTTAAAAAAGTAATTTATATCTATAAATCTGTATGTCATATTAGAAATCAAAGACCACAGTTAGGTCTAGAACATGGGTTTTCCCTGGGAGGGTATAAATATTATACATAAAAAGAAACTATTATGTTCATCAAATTAAATTGATTTATAGGTTTTTATTTTTAAAAATTTATATATTTAATTATTTACATTTATTAATATTATTCATCTATCATCCTCTGATTGTGAAATGCCATTGTTGACTCCCGAATGAAATGGAACCCTTAAAAATCAAAATGATATTATTATTATTAAAAAATATAAATGCCTTAATTTTATGTAATTAAAAACTAAATTTCAATTCATTCAGTTTAAATAGTTGGTAAATGGGGGATTCAGTCTTTAGATGAGGATGCATAGGGGGTTCTTAAAAAACATATGACCTTCAAATATATTTCAGTACAAGTCCTATTGAATATTTTCAAACTAAAAACACCCTATACCCAATCATCAGCTCTATAGAAGGATGATCTGGGTGCTCAGAGGGTTTCCCCTCTTCCTTGGGGTTCTGCACTCATCAAGTTGAATTCATTGTTTTTTCCCTAGTTATTATTTTTATTATTATTTTTCATTTCATTAAAATTATGAACATTAAAAAAAATTGATATTAAATAAAACAATAATCTTAAAATTTTCAAATGATAATCCTAAAAATTTTCAACTGATTTTTGTTTTAATTAATTGGATTTTCAAAAGATAGTTTTAAGAAATAATTAATAAGGAATAATTTTGTGAAGTTTGCCTATGATAAATATAATTTTTTATTAAAAAATAATTGATTAAAATTTTGGAAAGATTATTATATGTGTTATAAAATGATAATTTCATGGATGTATGAAGAATTTCCAAGGAATTTTTTAAGATAAACTACAATAGTAAAATTATTAAATCAGAATTTTAACACAAGTTTAATTTTGATTCTAATTTTAAAACCATCCTCAGAAGATAAATAATTACCACATGTGAAAATATAGATAACAATTATAAAAGTATAAAAGAAAAATTAATTTTCATCACAAGTTATAATTTAGATAAGAGTTTTAAAATTAACCAAGAAAGATAAATTATAATCACATTTGAAAATTTAGACATTAATTTTAAAATTATCCAAGAACAATAAATTATCATCTCATATGACAATATATATATATAATAGTTTTATAATTTATCCAAGAGAGAGAAAATATCATCACATGTGATATTTTAATGGTAATTTTAAAATTATCCTATAGAGACAGTGTCATATTATACGATATTTCATTTCATTTTGAAGTTAAATGGTTGTTTTTAGTCTAAGAAACATTGACAGACAATGAGTTTCAGAATTCCTATAATAAAAATGTGATGTTTTATTGGTGGCTATTTTATCCCCATTTTATATACAATGATGAATTTTGAGGTAGGAAGTTCTTTTACTTTTATTTTAATGATTACACTTATTTCCTTGTTGATTATATTTTTGGGAATTCTAATTGACCTTACTTGAGTGTGATCACTTGTGAGTGTGTGTGTGTAGTCCAGACAAGTTATGGTGATTCCATGACTGTTATTAGTATATATTTTATCCATGATTGATTATGATATCAAGTTGTTGTGGTTGTACATATATTCTCATGTTGATATACAAGTCATCCTTTTTTGCTCACCATGTTTATGTATTACTAGGAATTTTTTGTTAGTGGTATTTGTGAAAGGTGGACCATTGTGACATATTATTCCCCTTTTGGTAGAGAACACTTTATTTGAACAATAATGACATGGGACCTGAAAATAGGGTAGAGGAACGGGGTATCCATGGCATCGTGTTGAGGCTGTTCTCGAGCTATCCTCTATTCCATCTGTGTTTCACCCTAAGATAACCCGATTTATCTGTGTACCAGGTATTATCATCAAGATGATCTGGGTGACATGGTCCTCTTGAGGGACAGATGATGTTGGGTATAACCTCTAAGACACCTTGAGGATACTGTACAAGGGTTGGTTTGTTTCTTCAAACACATTCAATTATCATCAGCATTGAGCCATAATACTAACATATGGGGTTTGTGTTAGCCTGGTTATCATATTACCACTCGGTTTAGTATTATATTTTTATATTCTTCTCAAATTTATTATCTTTATGGGATTCAATTATATACATGATCACATCAAGTGAACGATGAATTAGTGGGGTCCTACTAAATCTTGTAATCACACTATACTCGAGTATTTCAAGGCACATGTAGATTTCAAGAGAGACCTGGTGATGGGAAAAGGCCTTGTGGTGGATGGATGAGTATATAGAGCATAGAGTTGGAGTGGACAAGGATAGAAACCAGAAAACCCCAAAGTTATATGATTTATTGTCTATTTAATTTATTCGGGATATGCTTCCTCATAGGGATTTTCTATTATTTTCATGACATGTATGCCGTTTAATTTCTAGCTAATTACTCTCTTTATTTATTATAATGTATTTATTTATTATTGGTCCTATGAAATGATGCTGAGGTATAGTCTCTGAAATGTAGAACATAGACCATCACTTCTAGTTGGAAGCCTCCTACAAATGGAGAGGCATGCTTTAGGTCATGTGGTATTCCAGCGTGGACCCAGTGGAATGGATCGTGATGTTACAATCATGTTTTTCCCTTTTAGTATAATTTAGGACTGGAAAGAAATACTCATATAACTTCATAGGTTTGTTAACTCATTGATAATTGAGGGGTTTTCATAATTATTAAACATTAATGGTAGTTTGTGATAAAGGATGACATGGAGGGGTTTATTCCATGACTCATCACATAACATTTTGTTATGGATGATCATTAAGGACACATAGACCATTTTTAATTTTTCAATATTTACGATTGGAAGTAGTGTGATTTAATGTTGGAATTTCATAATCAATTTCCATGATCGCTTCATGGATGCGATGAAAATCAATTTATAAGATATTTACTGATGTAATTCATATATTTTTTAAAAATATGATGGAATTATTTTTTGACGAGACATATAAAAGTAATGTTTAGTAGATAGTGAATATCTATATGGTTCCATATAGAATACATTCTAATTGGGATTTTGGGTTTACATCATGTTTACAGTAGGTGATACAAAGGGACTTTCATTTTTATGTGAATATAATAATGTCTTATGATCCTTAAAATTATGAGTAACATAAGCCTAGAATTTAGGTCTTGGAGGAAATTTCATGCCGATCGGTCATTGACTTAATTATTTTCTTAAATAACCCTATTGTGGTAATATAGTAAACAAATAATAACATTAATAAATATTTAATTTAGATGACATTGATTGATAACATATATGAAATGTTGTAATAATATCCTTAGTGATGAGTTGAGGTAGGATTGTTTTCTATTATCGAACCAAGTCTCATAAGAGATACATCAAGTAAAACTTTTCTATTAATTAATCTATTTCAAACTATAATGAGTGGATAATGATGTTATTCTTTCCATAGATGGCTTATTTAAATGTTTTATGTTGTTTCATAAGTATTATTATGCATATTTTCTCACATATGGCTCTATAATATTGAATTGTATGGGAAATTGTATTATATGATCATGGGTCCATTTAAGGATTTTTTAGAGGACAAGTACTATGGGGTATTTTTTAGAGCGTCAACAGAGATTCCTTATCATGCATTATGTGTTGAATGTATCTAAACTCATGAAATAATATAATAATTTATCTCATTTTATCATCATTAATACAATTGAGATAAATCATGAAACCTCATTCTAGGATTAAAAAATTATTATAATGGATATGATTGGAAATATCATTATATGATAGACTTACATATTGTATGGTGAAGTGGCAGCATTGGTGTGTCCTCGATGAGATATGGGAGATAGATGATCATATGTAAGATTAGTTTCTAGCACATTTGACCAATGTCATTAATTTATTCAAGGTTATAAATTTTAATAAAGACATACTATATATTATGGTGTTTGTAACGACTCATATGTTTTAGGAATTTTTTTAATTTCATCCAAAAATAGTACAAATTGTGTTTTTAAGGTGTTAATGGTGTCATATAGGGTTTATGTGTCAATTTCATTGTGTCTTCCCGAGAACCATAATAATATTTAACTATAGTTTTCTCCTCATGTAAAAAAACATAATGTTTTCCCCATGTAGAAATCCATATAAATTGATGACATTTAGATTTGATAGGGGTTTATCAATGATGTCATTTCAGGTGGGTCACATCATGAAATTTATAGATAAGACTCAAATGGATGATAACATTATTGTATGGTTTTGGTATTGGGGAGTGGTGTTTTTCTTCTACAAGGAGGTCATGATTAAATATCACCGCATCCCAGGGAATTTATCAATTAGTGGAGGTTTTGATAGGGTGAGGTTATCTAGATTTGGGACTCTATATCTCCTCTTGATTAGGGTAAAATACTATGATCATAAGGGCATCACCTTCTAGGTGACCCAAGATGGGGTGTTCCACTACATAGATTATGTTATGATTCTAATTCATGTGTTGTTATATTGTTTCACATCAATTAATTTTAATAGAATGAAAATTAAATTAATTTAGAATTTTCTATTTTATTAGAATTGTCATTCAATCCTCTTTTCCACCTTTTATCTTTGTATCTATACTGATATTATCATCCCTATCATATTGGATCAATAGTTCTTTATAGTGTAGGATCACTATGGGAGAGGAATGAAGTCATATCCTCTCATATCAAAATTTCTATAACCTTTTTACCTTGATTCATTTGATTCACCCTTAATTTTGTGTTTTGGGAGGTTTTTTTATTTATAAAAATTATATTGAGATAATCAACTATAATGGATATAGTATACATAGGTAGGTGGTCCATAGGGAATTTATTGGGTTTTAGAAGTTTGAGATGTGTCATATGAATATGAGTTACATCACCCATGTGTACTTTCTCAAATTTCAATTATAAAAATGACACCATATTAATGTCATGCCTATTAAAATAAAATAGTCTTATATGTGGTATTGGTATGTTGAGTGTTAACACCATTTCAATCAATAATCTACCACAATATGGGATTTTTAAGGAATCAAGAACTAAATCCAAAAAATAGTGTCACTAATTACGTTATGACAATATAGGGGCCCCTTGTAGTTTCTTTAACCATTTCGTAGTAATGAATGGAATCGAAATGTGACATGTTAGGGGTGTAATATCATATATATTAATCCATGATGGGGCCAATGAATTATGGGAATGACCTATAATATATTAAGTAATTTTTAATTCATTTTATTTGTTACATGTGCCAAATCAATTACTATGAGAACTACCTTGTGGTATCTCAACCACCCTTGCAATGTTTGTGGTATTTTATCGACATTATAAGATATTTTTGTTCTATATAATATAGTATGAGCTCAATGTTTGGTGGAATCTCATTATCCTAGGCCTGGTTTCTAGTGGTGTATCATCCATCATAGATATATTTTTTGTTCGTTATCAAATTTTATTCCACCTATTTTGTATTTTACACCAAGAGATGGTTGTTGGTGGTTAATTTTCCACCTAGAGATTGATGGATTAAGTACCCCATCCACCTATGTAATTATTTTTAGTTCTCTATTATCAAAACATATGGTTTAATCTAGTGCTTCTTTATCTAAAGATGGTGTGCTAAATCAGTGATGTACCACTCACATAATATTTTCTGTTGTCGTATATCATACACCTATAGTAATGTATTAATCATTCACCAAGAGGCGTCTAGTTATCCATTGATAATAGATTTTTTATAGACCAGTCTCCTATTTGGGATGTGATGATGATTCTTTATCCATCGAGTGATATATGATGGTGATTTATCCTTCACCTTGATTATGATACAATAAGTGATACATTATTCACCCTTGAGGATTTATACCTAGGGAATATTATCTCATTCATTCACTAGAAAATTATGTGTGGTCACAAATGGTTTATATATTTAATATTCAATATAGTATTCTTTTATCTAAATTTTTTCATTACAAGAATTACATAACAATCATGGACATTTATATTCTCAAATTGTAAAGAAATTAGTTGCTAGTGGCCCACAATGTTTAATTTAGATCCTAAATAGGTTCTATGGGAGCCTAGTAGAAATTTTTTTCAAGATAAATATGAGAAAATTGTACTACAACTTGATGTTTTATTATTTTAGGTTATATTTTGTAGATGATGTTTTATAGGGGATCACGACTTGGGTTTTGGAACTCTTCTTTAATTATTGACCAATTAAAATATAATCCTCCAATGCTAGGTCTTTTTTACTCACCATTGATTGCTGTAACATGTAAAATTGCTTATTTTGTATTAAATTAGGGGGTTATTTACTTTTTTAATAACATACATGAGATAATTATATTTAAATTATTATTTTTTTGTTATGATAATTATTAATATTTCACCAATGATGATTGATGGAATGTTATGATAGTGTGTGAATAGTCTAAAAATGATATAAATTTACCCACATAGCTTTTCAGTATCCTCTGGTATATGGCATGGTGTAGTTGGGGTATGTGTAAACCACTATTGGCCATAAGGGGGTAAATATTATCAACGATATTACACAAACCAAATCCATTTGTCCTACTGAATCTGTCTTAGTGATCACTACCTGAATAAATATGATTGTATATAATCATTTTTATAAAAAGATTTTTTAATACCAAATTGAATCAATTACACATGATATATTCATTTTTGATATGTTATGGATAAAACTAGATGAACTCAAGAATCCATGTAGTTTATCCCATAAAAATGATTCCCATTTTGTAGAATAAAAAAGATCTTATCCATAGTTGTCATTAAAGACTATATGAAGAACTTCTAGTTAATAACATCATAAATACTTCCCCAAGTGATATATTCAGATAATATGGAAAACAAATCTAATTCCCATAACATTCGGATAAGACCAGAAAGTATAAATGGGGAATACAACTTCATAATTCTCAATAATCTAATAATATATATATATATATACATATATATATATATCATTTTCACAAATCATTACCCAAGATTATAGGACCCTCAAATTAAATGAATGTATAGTGATTTTTTTGTATTGAATTCTTGAGTGTGATATGAACTTTTATCTTAATGGCCCACACCATCCTTTTCCAAAGTTTAATTTTTCTGAATAATAGACACAACAAAGATATAATCCCAATAATAGATGTATTAGAAAAAAAATATTATGGTGATCATTCTTGATTATTGACTAGAGATTTTATTGGAGTCATCATATAATAAAGCATGAGATATAAATAATATTGAAAAAATTAACCAAATAATTTTATAAAAACATTATTATAATTCATTTAATTTCATATAAATTTGAAAAAAATAATTTATGTATTTAAAATTTTGAAGTGCCTCCAGAAAATATAATTTCATTATTTTTCCCAATAGATAATGTTGTTTTATGGTTTGGTATAATATTTTACAACCATTAAAAACATAATAATGAAGATCCATAACCGTATTTATAGTATATAATTGGTGCGTTAGACCATGTATAGAAAAAATGAACACCTGGATTCCATCCAATTTTCAATAAAAAAACATGGTTCTATTAAAAATAACTCAATATAACTTCTTGAAATTAGTAACTATAGAAATAAATGATAGAAAATATCTATAAATAGGATAATAATTATCAAATCCATGTTGAAATTATGTTATACCAAATATAACTTGATTATCAGAATGAGAAAGACTTCCCCAAACACTTGGTTTTTCCATTATCTTGAGTTTTGATACGACTATTTTTTCTAACATGCCCATAATCCCATGCCATTTTGATTTTCCTTGTACCTTATTTCTAAATATATGTGGTCATTAAGACATTTTACATATTCTTTGATATTCGCATTGGTTGAGAGGATGAGATGATAAATCATCAATTATTGGGTTTTGATACCTATTCTGGTTATCTTTTAAGGATATAAATTATATCATGAATCCTTCCAAATAATAATATTTCAAATAGTAACTATAGTTCAATTAACTTCTAAAACCCATGCATATTAAATTTTAATTTTAATTATTTAGATACACTAAATTTGTCACTCTATATTTAATTTTACCATTTATAGATGCAATATGAGTGGTAGAGTTTAAATTAGCCGCATTAGGTAAGATTGATGTGGATCCTCATCTAGGGAATCAAAACCCCATGAGTTTAGTGTCGAATAAAAATAAAGGAATTTTATTTTACTCATTGGATGAGGAAAATAGTAATTCCTATTTAGAACAAATTTTCATGACTATGCCAATTTCCATTAATTTCCATGCATCTATGATATATGGGGTATTTATATTGAACCTGATAGATAAATCCATTATATCACAATTTTGTGAATGAACAGTAATGTGGTTCAAGATACATAATTTATGGTTATATATATGAACTGTTAATTATAGTTTATCTTCTCCTGGAATGGAATATATTCTATGATATTTATAGTCTTATATGTATAACAACTAGGAAAACGGATCGTAGTAATGGTTTTATGTGAAACTTATATATGAAAATATATTTATTGTTTTTATTATCAATAATAAAATACACTATAGAGGGTATTTTATACTCATATGTTATATGGAATATTTTAAAGGGTTATGGAATATATATTGGTGAAAAAATATATTGAATTAAACTTCATTTCAGTTGGTATCCAGACAGGAAAGGTGCACCAAAATAATAGCGGATATGTCCAAGTGATGAGGCTTTGAGGAATATATTTGATGAAAATGATTAGATATGAACATTCACCATCTATATATTGGATACTAGAAAAGATAAAAGTATGAGAGTCATGAGGGGTATAAAGAAGTGGGGAAATGATAGGGATTATACATAGATAACTGATTTGTGGGTAACTAGAAAATTTATTGAACTATGTATGAGGGCCTAAATGTGGGAATGATTAGGGATTATTCCTCGTAGGTGGAAAACCTATGTTGAATTTTTAAGATGATTAGGTGATGAAATGTTTCCAGGATTAGACAGTAATGAAGGCCCATATGTGTATGACTTAGTCATGGGTGAAATGAGGATGTGATTCGCCTGAGGTATGGTTGGGGCATATATCTAATACAGAAGCCCATCCTGGATTGACATAGTAGATAACTTATGTGAAGGATTTATAGTTATATACACATGATTAAAGGCCCTATAATTATGCCCCTTTCTATATTTAGATATCCTAAAATGATAGGTGACCACATTCACATGGATTATATACCAATGATAAAGAGATAGGTCTTGTACATGGGCCTCCCATGTATATTTCTCTCGGTAGTGTGTATAGTGATGGAAGTTTTCAGGTACTAATAATATTAGGGGGAAATCCAACTAAACGAACCATTATATCCTAAATGATAGATATAGAAGGATGAAATAAAGCATGGAGTATATAGAACTGAGAGTAATATTTTTGGGGTTATGAATGGGTATCCCTTTTATGTTCCCTTAGATAATTAATCACGTGAAGGTTGGTTTTGGAATATACACTGGATTATCAGTACACATGAATATCCACAATTAATATTCTAAAAAATATATAGGTACGGATGGGTGTATACATATGTAATATGACCTATTGAGGAAGAGTATTTCATAGGATTACACATGATAATCCCTTTATATTTGAACATAAATTGTGCATTTGGTTAATGTAAGATAAGGGATTATATTGAAAAGGATTCCCATATTTGTATCCCTAGAACAGTGTGGATAAGAAGGGTAAATTAAATTAAATGGATGATATAATGATTAATATAGGAAAAACAAGATGAGAATAACGATCAAGGTAACATTCCTCAAATATCATTTTCTTCAAGACACTCATTTTCCATGAAATACGTGATCATTTTCCTGTATTAGTACTATTAGTTAGAATGAAAAACCTAGAACGGGCCTATATAGGGATTCCATATACTCATTATCAAAGGAATTCATTATTGATATTATATATGAAAATGTTTGTAGACTAGTCATGAATCTCAAGAGGTCCTGGAGGATTCCATATGGGAATGGGATTTTCAGTGTTCTAATCAGTAAAAAATGAATTCAAATTCAAAATTTTGTTTGCTCGTCAAATAAAGACGACGTTAGAAGTAAAAGGGATATAAATGTAGCCTATGTACACAAAATAGGGTACCATCATGAATTTTCATATCATATATTATATATATTAATTTTTTTCTTTGGTATGAGGAGCCTCTTTAGTGGAGTGTCTCTTATTTTTAAATCAATAAAAAAATCATCCCACAAAAAATTTACACATGGTAAAAAATCAGTGTGAACGAAAGCATCAATTAAACTAAGATAGTTACATAATATTTTTTTCAGATATATATATTTTCAAGGAATATAATTTTTTTTATATTTATGTGATTTCTATACAATGTCGATATGACATAAATAATATGGATATTTCTTAATTTTATATTTTAGAAGGGTTTATGTCATCTAATTCCTGTTATTTGAACATATTTTTTCTTACATAAATGAATTTAGAACTATCCACTAAAACAATAATTAGGAGTTCAATGGTGATTATTGATAACATTAATTCATTTCAGTTCAATTATGTACACCTAAGGCAGTATTTAATATTATAGATGATGTTAGATGGATATTAAGATCATCTAAATCGAGAAAGGATTCCCATATTTGGATTTAGGCAACTGGGTGTTGCACCCACCCCAAAAATATAATAATATATCTGATTGATATGTTAGATAATATAAAATTTTAAATTTCACCAAACAATCTATTCCATGTGGAGAAACTTCATTAATAAGGTTGGTAGTGGGGAATGATATAGTCTTAGGTGTAAATCCTAAACTTTATTATGAGCTTCAAATCTTGGATCCAAAGTTTCAGGAATTTTTATCCATTTTAAATAAGTCATGTATATAGAAGATTATGTTTTTCTCTTTGATTATGATTATTTTACTTCATGGTTTCTTCTAGAAAGATTATAGTTATCCATTTTAGGCATGGCATGGCTACGTGGAGCTCAGCAAGGAGCCTTGGGGACTCAGGCTATATGAAGTGTTATTGTTATCACAATCATTATCTAACTATAATAGTAATTTAATCATGTACATGATATGTTTTTTCCATAAAATAAGAACATTCCACCTTATTCATAAATATATTGAGATTAACCTATCAAATATGAGCATGGTTAGTGGGGCTCTGATTTTGGGATATATGATTGAAAAATTTATTCCTCAATCTTTTGTTTTTGATGATGCATAGATGAATGCTCAATTTTGATGAAATATTCTATGCATAGAAAGGAATTAATTTAGAAATGAACTGAAACCGTGAATGTATTTTACCACTAGCATTTGGGATGATCTCATCATAATGTATAATTGATGGGAGGTAGAGAGAATATAAGGCTCTGACCTTAAACCTTACTTAATATTGAAATAAATGAATAATTCACATTGAGGATCTTCTCAAGTTTAGAGTTTTAGAGAATTAGGACATAACTATTACCTCTCAAAAGATTACAAAGTAGATACTTCTACTAAGTTTCCATAAAATAAAAAGACTCTTAAAAAGAAACATGTCTAGTTCCATGTTTTAGATAGCATGACATTCCCTTGATCCCATCCTTGACCCTATTCCACATTAATTCCTGTGAAAAACATTTCAAAAAAACTTGGGGTGAGCATAAAAAGATCAGTAAGGGATACACAAAGAATGAAAAATTTTAGTTTTTTAAAAAAAACAAGTAAATCATGTATACTTTATCAAAGTAATACTTTTCACCTTTTCGAAGTAGTAAAAACTCCTCACTGAAAAAAGATTATTACCTACCCTTCTGTAACCAAAATATTACCATAAAACCCATGTAAAGATCACATAACATATAAAGGTAACTTGGGACATAAACATACTTAAGTGGAATAACCATATGGTTGACTTCTGCACATATCACTTAATGGAATATCCATTCGGCCAACTTCCATACATACTTAATGGAATAGCCATATGGCCGAATTCCATACCCAATGCATTGGAGGTTCTAACATAACCACCCGTCCTGGTATTCACAGCACCACCTGTCATATGGTTTATCACGTAACCACCCATAAAATGTTCAAGTAACATCATTACACATAAAATATTGAAAATATAAACATTTTAATAACAACATTTCATTTGAAATTACAATAAGTAATTCCAAGATATTAAATTTATCAATCCATTTTCAAAAACCATTTAAAAGAGATTTTTGAATCAAAGTGTCCCATACAACTTTGAAGATTTTAATGGAATTATAATTTTAAAACATTAATGTCTGTATAAATAAATACTGAAAACCATCTTGAAAACATGGACATTAAAGATAAAGATTTAGAATAATGAATCTTTAAAACATTTAATAAGATATTTTTGTTAAAGAGTTTTTAACAAAACGAGAGACTCTTGAATACAAATAGTTTTGGAATAACATTTAATCTGAACTTTATACTATCATGAGAATAAAAGGATTCATGATATAATATATCAAAGGACTTTATATACACCATATAAGATTGAATTGGTGCATAAAAACAATTAAGTCTCAATGGAAATGTAAATTGAGATGAAATCCATTATAAAGATGGTATCCTTAAATTAAGGATAAATATATCACATAATTATGTATGAGAAATATAAATACACACAATATAAGTGGATATTAAGTGTGAAACAATCCGAGGTAATTCACACATATTCATAGGATGACATGTTCAAGAATTACAAGTTGAACCCAAGGAAATTGAAATTGGGTTAAGACGTTCCCTTATAAAAATCCGACAGCCTAACGATGTCAAATTAAAATTAAATAAATGAGTTGATGAGACAAAAAGGGTATCTCATCACTTGGAAATAAATTTTACATCAATAAGGATATAGAAGAACAAATCCCAACATAATAATATGTAAATTAAAAGACATAAAAAAATAAGTCTTTTAAAAAGAGGAGGGTAAAAGGTCCCCTTACCGAGTTGGGTAACTTTCGCAACGTACACCCCATTGAAGAAGGGTCATAAAATGAATATGTAAATACCCATATATAAAATTATATTACAAAAATAGTATAAAAATGGGAGGTACATACACCACTCAAAGGAAATGGTGGCAAATGTAGCATAAATATCACGGGAATAAAAGTGAGATGAACAATCCCTTACGAAAACTCGGTAGCCTAACGACGCCATATAAAACTTCCAAAAATGGATTGATGAGATAAAATAGAGTCTATCATCATATTACAATAAATTTTATAGAAAGAGGAATATAAAACAACATCCCCCAACATAACAAAGAGGATCTTAAAAGTAGTGACAAAAAGGAGAGTACATAAAAGGAAAGAGAGAGGTTGGATCTCTTACGTCGTGTCTGACATGACTCTATCATTCTTTAATCTCCTTAAAATCAGGTAACTCTCTTTGGTTTGAGCTCAAAGGCTTCCTTGGGAAGACTTCTGCCCAATGTGAGGCTTCATGGAGTAAGAGAGGAATGTGGAGAGACAAAATGGGCAGGGTTTGGCCGATCCAAAGGCTTTGGAAGAGTGGGTAAGGTGGTAGAGGTGGGGGCCTTTTATAAGAGGAGAGGAGGGGCACTCATGGAAAGTAAGGAAATGTTACCTTATTTTAGAATGAGTTTCGGATTTTAATTGTCCCACATTTATTTATTTCGAGGATAAGGTGATAAGGATTCTAAATCCACCCATCTAATAGGTTTTGGACATGTTTTGGTCTTAGATTTTACATTATCATTCTATTTTATTTAAATCGTCAAATAATGAGGTCATCGCTCTATCATCATGATGTCATAAATAATTTAATTAATTAAATTTCTAAAAATTATAAAAAAACTACTATGATGTAGGAAACTTTTTATCTTTCTAATGAATATTTATAGTCAAACATCTGACTTGTATAACCCCAAATAAAAATTATATTAGCAAAACAACCCATGTTTGTGACATTTTAATTTTAACATTAAATAAAAAGGTATTAATGTCATTTTCCCACCAAAGTGGCTCCATGGGGTCCCCAAGTTGACCCATGGATTGTCTTTGTCGGCCACGAGACATCCAATAAGGTTAGGACATGTGTAAAGTTCATTTCATATTATTAAACCATTATTTTTACCTTAAACTACACTAATTACCTCTAATCGCGGTGAAAAACTTAAAAGTTACTATTCACCAAAAAATTATTTTAATCTCATTAAACCACATTTTACTTCTTAATGACAACCATGTATGTCGGATTTTTCAAAATCAAATCACAGAAGTAGCAAAGATTCATTTAAACAAAAAATCAGTTTATTTAACTACCACTTAGTGGTTTCACTATTCATCAAAAATTGATGTTTTTCAGAAAAATACCAAAAATTCACCCTAAGATATATTTGATATTCTGAACTCAAAAATGATATATATTTTACAAAATTCAAAACATATATGTTGCATTAATTAATTTAATAATTAATTCCCGCTGTCAAAACAAATAACGTGTTCTTACGAACCAATATCTATTAAACAATTGACACTAGTTTAAGTCCAATTTCAAAGTGAAATTAATTCCAACGACCACTATTGGATTAAATGGTAAAAATATATTATAATTTCACTTTAAAACAAATTCAATATATAATCTAATCATATAAATAAATTATATTAAAAAGAGGTTTTGAATTAAAATACAACATTTTTCACTATTTATTAAAAAAATGAACTTTATCGGAAAAATACCAAAAATTTGCACAAAGTAAATTTTGATGTCTCGATTCTAAAGAAGAAATTTATTTTGTCAAATATAACACATAAAATTGTCAAAAAGTGGATTTAAAAGAGGTTCTCCAATAAAAGGCGGTTAATCGACCCTTTAAAGAATATTAGAATGTTTATGATTAAAATTGGATTCATTCGCATTTTTAATACTATAACATTTATTGTAAAGAGTAAAAATATTTGACAAAAATATATAATAATTTTGCAGTTTGTTCTGTTCGTTCCCACCATTACAACGGCTATGCGTTAACTACCATTTAAAATAATATTATTTTATTATTAGAGTGCAACGTAAGATTTCAAAGAACTCGTTATTGCGTATTGGGTAAGCCATCGAGCATATCGTTCCTTTTATATTAATATTAACATTTTATTCACAAATAGGGATAAATAAAAAAAATTCATATTATTTATTTACCTGGGGTGTTACATCCTTCCCCCCTTTTGGAAATTGCGTCCTCGCAATTTTAAAATTGGGCTCAGAAACATCATTGAAAGTCCCACATCGGAATAAGAGTCGGTAAGACAATCACTTTAAAATAAAGAAAGAGAAGTATAGAGGTCACCTGCGTTAACCCATACTAGGATTCCAAGTATGAAAATATGGACATGGAGGAAAAAACAAAGGGTCATGTTCTGATGGATAGTGATAGTAAACATGTTTAGGATAACGTTAACCACAAGAAAATCACGAACTTGTGATGGATTAAACGGTATTCGATTCCCCAGTAAGAAAAGTTAATAGGAAACATTTTTTATGTTACTTTTCATTGAGGAATTTATTTTTGAGCTTAACTAAATCATAATGAAACATTCTTACTTTTCATGTAGACTGTCATATTTTACTGGATTCCTTAATCAAACTCATATCTTCTCCAAAAGTTGAGTATTTAGGAAGGCTTGTTCACATTAAGAGTACTATAATAAATTTCTAGAGAATCACCTCCACAAAATAGAACAATATACTTCCCATGTATTTAGACTCTAACCAAAACCAAAACCAAAAAGGTTAGTAAAAGATCAGATAATCTAGAAAAGGATAACCCTTTATAAAAAGAAAATCTATTCTTAATCTCCAAAATTTGTCCAACAAAACCCAAAGTTCAACGAGGACCATTCGATAAACAAATTTTCCATAAGATACTTCAAAGTAAACCAAACTAATATTGAAACCCAAATATTTGAAGGATTTAGTCGCATAGTCTTCCAAGGTACAAATTAACACCTATCTACAAATAACATCAGTTACTCTTATTGTCTCGTATTGAAAAGTAATTAACCTAATCACATATCCTCCATGATAGGTTAATAAACCTCCATAGATAACCCAAAATCAGCTTACTCTTAATTCATAAAATCATCTAACTAAAAAGAATCAGTCAAACTAACCAGGGACTTCACGTAGTCCAGTGGTAGGCGATAAATACCAGTCGCACTTTGGTTGGGGGTTCGATTCCCGTATCTTTGTCCGACGCGACGGGTTGTCACACGGTCTGCGTGTTGTCCTTTTTCCAAAACTATATAATTCTTAAAACATTCCCCAACAAGAAGATAAAATCTTCAAAAATAATCATAACATATTTTATCATCAAGATTATCTCATGCCGTTAATTTTCCATCATATCATAGAGTAACCCATAATTACCTAAAAAGTAAGGATCAAATAAACCCTAATAGTTACCTTTATAATTATTACCTGAAATTCCATATCGATTGGTCATCTCTTATATGTCGCATTATAGAACATACCAAGGTTCAAGTGGATGATCATGACTCCTTGATAGTTATTTTAGAACAACCACGAGTTTCCTCATTGAATACCTCATTTCATCCAGTCTCTTAATCAGAGAACCACCACAGTTTCCTTCAAACATATTGTCACTTTGGTGCTTGCTAAATCCATCAATTCACTAAAAACAGAAATGTCAGTGTGAGTATTTCAACAAAACCATCATGTACTAATGAGGAAGATAAACACTAAGATATACTTACTAATTCACTTTATCTAAAACTAGGACTCTTTTTAAAATCCTAATCATTATAGTAATGTCACTTACTCATAGAGAATACCCTAACCTCTAAATTTATCTAAACTGACCTCTGATACCAACTATAAGGACACGACCTTAAACCTTACTTAATATTGAATTAAATGAATAATTCACATTGAGGATCTTTTCAAGTTTAGAGTTTTAGAGAATTAGGACATAACTGTTAAATCACAAAAGATTACAAAGTAGACTACATTTCCATAAAATAAAAACTCTTAAAAAGAAACATGTTTAGTTCCATGTTTTAGATAGCCTGACTTTCCCTTTCTCCCGTCCCTGACCCTATTTCACTTTAATTCCTGTGAAAAACATTTCAAAAAAACTTTGGTTGAGCATAAAAAATCTCAGTAGGGGATACAAAAAGATTGAAAACTGTTAGTTTTTCAAACATCAAGTAAACCATGTATACTTTATCAAAGTAAAACCTTCACCTTCATGAAGTAGTAAAAACACATCACTGAATAAAATATCATTAAATACCCTTTTGAAAACAAAGGATTACCATAAAACCCATGTAAAGAACACATAACATATAAAGGTAACTTGGGACATAAACATACTTAAGTGGAATAACCATGAGGTCGACTTCCACACATATCACTTAATGGAATAGCCATACAGCCAACATCCATACATACTTCATGGAAGGGCCATATGGCCGACTTCCATACCCAATGCATTGGAGGTTATAACGTAACCACCCGTCCTGGTATTCATGACACCACCTGTCATATGGTTTATCACGTAACCACCCGTTAAATGTCCAAGTACCATTATAAAATCATAAGACATAAAACAAATATAATGGAAAGAAAACATTTCCACACATTGATCACAATATATCAATAAAATATATTGACATAAAAAATGCATTATAAAAACCATTTTCAATACCAAAATACATAAAATAGTATATGGTATTTATTTCATTTTAAAAACATCACGGCTTGTTGAGGAAGCCAAAGACCAAATAATACTCGCGGCGGCAGAAAAGGTTGTTGTGACCGCATACGTTAAAGGAAACATTCCTTTTTTTCGTTTAGTAAAAAGATTCGTAGAAAAAGATTCCATTTTTATAAAATTAAAAGTCAAAGGGGTTTATAAACCGCATAAAAGATAGTTGTGTATAAAACGAAATATACCTCAATGAAAGGAGATTGAGACGAACTCCCTTACCTCGAGTCCGACTTGACTCGATCATTCTTTAACATCCTGAATAATAAACTTGAGTTAATTTCAACTTGCTTAAGAACATTTTTCAAGCTTATTATTCCTTTAATATAACTTATTTCCATGCTATAAACAGTATTTAATCATTAAGTTAATAATGTTTGTTTTGTCGATATTTGGTTCTTAAGTCGAAAGTGGACTTCTTACAATTACATGTTGTTCGTGTGGTCAAAGGTTCCTTATATCCAGAATGAAATTCCTGATTTGAATATCATATATATCATATATATATAGAATATACATGTATTTATAATATCACATAATCATTTATAGGTAAGAAACGAAATGCATCGTTCATGGAGACGGTAAGCCGTACGTACGCATGATCGCTACTTTCATTTCTATGTCATTTTAATGGAATTAAAACTAAATGAGAGGTAAGTATATTTTAATTCCAGAATTATATTAATCATTTAGATGTAACATAGATCATATATATACATTATATATATGTACTTATAATAGTACATTACATTTAGGGATAAGAAATGAAATGCACCGTTCATGGAGACGGTAAGCCGTACGTACGCATGACGCTACTTTCATTTCTATCTCATACTTTAATGGAAAGAAAAAAAATAATGATATAGAGGTATATTATAATTCCAGTATAAGGTCGTATATAATAACTTTAAATCCATCCTTTATACGTCCCACATATGGCATTAACGAATCAAATCACTTTGAGGGGGCGGTAGTCCGCACTTCCTAAAATGAAATTATCGTGTTTACCCACAATGGAAACCATAAAGGTATAACACAAATGAAAAATACAGAATCATAAGGAAAACATAAACATAATTTATATCATATATAAATAGAGTGACATCTTAATGGCCACCATTAAAGGTGTTTAAAAAAAGACTGAACAATCATCGTTTCGTGAGGCAGAAATTTTCCAACCACAGAAACAGTATGTTCTTTAACCATTAGATTTAGATTTGTGTAGGTTTATCTCTAATGATTCTTATAACAACATACTAGTATATTTAATATACTGTAGTTTTTACAAAATAAATTAATAAAAAGAGTTTAGGGGGTTGGAGAAGAAAAATAAAACAAAAGAACACAAGTGAAGACATTACCTTAAAATCGGTTAACTCTCTTAGATTTGAGCTCAAAGGATTCCTTGGGAAGACTTCTTCCCAATGTGAGGCTTCAAGGAGTAAGATAGGGATATGGATAGACAAAAAAGTTAGGGTTTGGCCAAGCCAAAGGCTTTGGAAGTGTGGGTAAGGTGGTAGAGGTGGGGGCCTTTTATAAGAGGAGAGGAGGTGCACTCTTGGAAAGTAAGGAAATGTTACTTTATTTTAGAATGATTTTCGGATTTTAATGGTCCCACATTGATGTGTTTCGAGGATAAGGTGATAAGGGTTCTAAATCCACCCATCCAATAGGTTTTTGACATGTTTAGGTCTTAGATTTTACATTATATTTCCATTTTATTTAAATCGTTAAATAATGAGGTAATCACTACATCATCATGGTGTCATAAATAATTTAATTAATTTAATGTCTAAAAATTATAAAAAATATATCATGATGTAAGAAATATTTCTATATTTCCAATGAATAATTATAGTAAAAAATCTGACTTGTATTACCCCATGTAAAAATTGTTGTAGTAAAACAACTCATGTTTGTGACATTTTTATTTTAACATTAAATAAAAAGATATTAATGTCATTTTCCAACTAAAGTGGCTCCATGAGGTCCCCAAGTTGACCCATGGATTTTCATGGTCTGCCATGAAACATCCAATAAGGGTAGGACATTTGTCATGTTCATTTCATATTATTAAAATATTATTTTTATCTTAAACTACACTAATTACCTCTAATCGCGATTAAAAACTTAAAAGTTACTATTCACCAAAAAATTATTTTAATCATATTGAACCGTATTTTACTTCATAATGACAACCATGTATGTCGTATTTTTTAAATTAAAAACACATAAGTGGTAAGTTTTCATTTAAATGAAAAATCAGTTTTTATAAGTACCACGTAGTGGTTTCACTATTCATCAAAAATTGAAGTTTTTCAGAAAAATACCAAAAATTTATCCTAAGATATATTTTATATTCCAAATTCAAAAATGAAGTATATTTTAAAAAATTAAAAACATATAAGTTGCATTAATTAATTTAATAATTAATTCCTGCGGTCAGAGCAAATAGCGTGTTTTCATGAAACAATAAGTATCAAAAGATTGACAGTAGTTTAAGTCCGATTTCAAAGTAAAATTAATTACAACGACCACTATTGGATTTAATGGTAAAAATATATTATAATTTCACTTTAAAACCAATTCAAATGATATTCTAATCATATAAATAAATTAGATTAAAAAGGGGTTTGGAATTAAAATACAACATTTTTCACTGTTCATTAAAAAAATGAACTTTATCGGAAAAATACCAAAAATTTACACAAAGTAAATTTTGAAGTCCCGATTATAAAAAGAGTTTTATTTGGTCCTATAGAATGTATAAAAGTGACCAAAACTATATTTAATGAAGGTTCTCCATCAAAAGGTGAAAAGTGAACCTTTTGTGAAAATTATGGTATAGAAGCCTAAAATTTAATTCTTTTCGTATTTTGAGCCTTTATATTTTATTGGATAAATTTAAAAACATTTAAAAACATATATAATCATATTTTAGTTATTTCTATCCATTACCTCCAATACAACGGCTATGTGTTAACTACCATTGATTATAGTATTCTTAATACGAACAAGTCTTCCTAAATACTCGTCTTTTGGAGAAAATATGAGTTTGATTAAGGAATCTAGTAATAGTTGAAAGTCTACGTGACATGTAAGTATGTTTCATTATGATTTAGTTAAGCTCAAAAATAAATTCCTCAATGAATAGTAACTTAAAACAAAAATTTTGTCTGTTATCTTTTCCTATTGGGGAATCAAATACTGTTTAACCCATCACAAGTTTGTGATTTTCTTATGGTTAACTTTCTCCTAGACATGTTTACTATCACTCTCCCTCAGAACATGACCATTTGTTTTTTCCTCCATGTCCATATTTTCATACTTGGAATCCTAGTATGGGTTAACTAGGGTGACCTTTGTACTTATTTTTCTTTATTTTAAAGTGATTGTTTTACTAACTCTTGTTCCGATGTGGGATTTTCAAGGATGTTTCCAAGCCCAATTTTAAAATTGCGAGGATGCAATTCCCAAAAGGGGGGAAGGATGTAACACCCCAAGTAAATAAAGAATATGAAATTTTCACATTTATCCCTTTTTTGAATAAAATGTTAATATTAATTTAAATGGAACACTATGCTCGATGGCTTACCCAATACGCAACAACTAGTTCTTTTGAAATCTTATGTTGCACTCTAATAATAAAATAACATTATTTTAAATTGTAGTTAACGCCTAGACGTTGTAAAGGAGGGAAAAAACATAACTATCTACAAAATTATTATATATGTTTTTCAAATATTTTTACTTTTTACAATAAATGTTAGAGGATTAAAAATGCGAATGAATCCAATTTTAAGCATAAACATTCTAATATTCTTTAAAAGGCCGATTAACCGCATTTTGATGACGAACCACTTTTAAATCCACTTTTTGACAATTTTATTTGTTATATTTGACAAAATAAAATTCTTCTTTAGAATCGGAACATCAAAATTTACTTTTTGTAAATTTTTGGTATTTTTCTGATAATGTTCATTTATTAATGAATAGTGAAAATGTTGTATTTTAATTCAAAACCTCTCTTTAATCTAATTTATTTATATGATTATATTATCTTTTGAATTTGTTTCAAAGTGAAATTAGAATATATTTTTACCATTTAATCCAATAGTGATCATTGGAATTAATTTCATCTTGAAATTGGACTTAAACTAGGGTCAATCTTTTGATAATTATTATTTCATAAAAACACGCTATTTGCTCTGACAGCGGGAATTAATTATTAAATTAATTAATTTAAATTATATGATTTAAATTTTTTAAAATAGACATCATTTTTGAATTCTGAATATCAAATAAATCTTAGGATGATTTTTTGGTAATTTTCTGAAAAACATCAATTTTTGATGAATAGTGAAACCACTAAGTGGTAGTTAAAGAAAATGATTTTTTGTTTAAGTGAAACTTTACCACTTCTGTGATTTGAATTTCAAAAATCTGACATACATGGTTATCATTATGAAGTAAAACGTGGTTCAATGGGATTTAAATAATTTTTTTGGTGAATAGTAACTTTTAAGTTTATTAATCGCGATTAGAGATAATTAGTGTAATTTAAGGTAAAAATAATGTTTTAATAATATGAAATGACCTAGACACATGTCCTACCCTCATTGGATGTGTACTGGACGACCAAGAAAATCCATGGGTAAACTTGGGGACCCCACGGAGCCACTTTGGTTGGAAAATGACATTAATACCTTTTTATTAAATGTCAAAATTAAAATGTCCCAAACATGTGTTGTTTTACTAAAACAATTTTTATATGGGGTTATACAAATCATATTTTTGACTATAAATATTCATTAGAAATCTAAAAAGGTTTACTACATAATGATAGTTTTTTTATAATTCTTAGAAACTATATAAATTAAGTTATTTATGACACAATGATGATGTAGCGATTACCTCATTATTTAACGATTTAAATAAAATGAAAAGATAATGTATCATATAAACCCTAAACATGTCAAAAACCTATTTTATGGGTGGATTTAGAAGCCTTATCACATTATACTCGAAATACTTCCTTCTAGGACCTTTAAAATCCGAAAATTATTTTTTAATAAAGTAATATTTTATAACTTTCCAAGAGTGCCCCTCCTTTTCTCTTATAAAAGGCCCCCACCTCTACCACTTTACACACACCTCTCAAGCCTTTGGCTCGGCCAAAACCTGCCAATTTTATCTCTCCAAATCCCTATCTTCATATTTGAAGCCTCAATTTGGGCATAATCCTTTCCAAGGAATCCTTTTAGCTCAAATCAAAGAGAGTTACCCGATTTAAAGGTAATGTCTTTTCTTGTGTTCTTTTGTTTTATTTTTCTTCTCCAAACCCATAAAATATTTTTATTAATTTTTTTTGTAACAAAACCATTATCTTAATTATACTAGGATGTTTTTATAAGATTTATTTGACCTACACTTTAACACACCTCCGTCTAATGGTTAAATAACATACTATTTCTGTGGATGGTGAATTACTGCCTCACGAAACGATGATTATTCAATATTATTATAACACTTTCAAAGGTGGCCATTAAGATGCCACTATATTTATATATGATATATAATATTTTTATGGTTTCCTTAATCTTCTGTATTTTTCATTTATGGCACTCCTCTATGGTTTCCATTATGGGTAAACGCGATATCTTCATTTTAGGAAGTGCTGACTACCTCCCCTCAAAGTGATTTGATTCATTAATGCCATACGTGGGATGTATAAAGGATGGAATTAATGGTATTACATATTATATCCTACTGAAATTATAATATAACTTTATATCATTTTTATTTAATTCCATTGAATACAATAGAAAAATAAATGAAAGTAGCGTTCATGCGTACGTACGGCTTACCGTCTCCATGAACGGTACATTTCATTTCTTATCTCCAAATGTTATGTACTATTATTTGTACATATATATAATGAATATATATGTAATATATTACATCTAAATGAAGGTTATAATTCTGTAATTATAATATATATATATATATATATATCTCATTTTGTTTTAATTCCAGTAATATGACAAAAAAATGAAAGTAGCGTTCATGCGTACATACGGCCTACCGTCTCCATGAACGGTGCTTTTAATTTTTTTTTATCTCCAAATGTTATGGAGTAGTATAAAATGAATATGTACTGGATATATATGATATTTAAATAATTAATACTATTCTGGAGATGATTTACTCATAACTACATGGACAATCACTTTCAAACAACTTCATTTTTGACTCATGTACCAAACATCGACAAAAACGTCTGATATGAAATCACATTATTAACCAATTATTATAACATTATAATATGTGATATAAACTGAATAATAATATTTAAATGTGGTACTTAAGCAATTATAAATTTACCAAAGTTTATTATTCAGGAATATAATGAAACGAACAAGACATGTCAGACTTGAGGTAAGGGATCCGACCCTTCTCTTTCTTTTTTAGTACACTCTTTTATGTCATTTCTTTTAAGCTCATATTTCTTATGATTGGGATGTTCTTTTATATTAATATTACTTTAAATATTATGTTAATATGATGAGATACCCTATTTGATCTCATCAATCCATTTTTAAGATTTAAGTGGCGCCGTTAGGGTGCCGAGTTTTCGTAAGGGATTTTTCATCTCACTTTTATTCCCATGAAATTTATGCTACATTTGCCACTATTTACTTTGAGTGGTGTATGTACTTCCAATTATTATAAAATTTTTGTAGTATAATTTCATTTATGGGTATTTACATCTTCATTGTATGACCCTTCTTCCATGGGGTGTACGTTTCAAAAGTTACCCAACTCAGTAAGGGGACCTTTCACCCTCCTCTTTTTAGAAGACTTATTTTTGTTATGTCTTTTAATTTACATATTATTATGTTGGGATATGTTCTTCTATATCCTTATTGATGTAAAATTTATTTCTAAGTGATGAGATACCCTTTTTGTCTCATCAACTCATTTTCTGAATTTTAATGTGACGCCGTTAGGCTGTCGAATTTTTACAAGGGAACGTCTTAACCCAATTTCGATTTATTTGGGTTCAACTTGTAATTCTTGAACATGTCATCCTATGAATATGTGTGAATTTCCTCTGATTTTTTCACACTTAATATCCACTTATATTGGGTGTATTTATATTTCTCACACATAATTATGTGATATATTTATCCTTAATTTAATGATACCATCTTTATAATGGATTTCATCTCAATTTACATTTCCATTGAGACTTCAATGTTGTTATGCACCAATTCACTCTTATATGGTGTATATACTGTCTTTTGACATATTATATCATGAATCCCTTTATTCGCATGATATTATAAAGTTCGGATTAAATGTTATTCCGAAATTATTTGTATTCAAGAGTCTCTCATTTTGTTAAAAAAGTCTTTAACAAAAATATCATTTTAAATGTTTTAAAGATTCATTATTATAAATCATTATAATTAATGTCCATGTTTTCAAAATGGTTTTTAGTATTTATTTATATGGACATTAATGTGTCAAAATTATAATTCCATTAAAATCTTCAAAGTGGTATGGGACACTTTGATTCAAAAATCTCTTTTAAATGGTTTTTGAAAATGGATTGATTAATTCAATATCTTAGAATTACTTATTGTGTTTGCAAATAAAATGTTGTTATTGAAATGTTTATATTTTCAATATTTTATTATGGTACTTGGACATTTTACTGGTGGTTACGTGATAAACCATATGACGGGTGGTGCCGTGAATACCAGGACGGGTGGTTACGTTATAACCTCCAATGCATTTGGTATGGAAGTCGGCTGTATGGACATTCCATTAAGTATGTGTGGAAGTCGACCGTATGGTTATTCCATTTAAGTATATTTATGTCCCAAGTTACCTTTTTATGTTATGTGATCTTTATATGGTTTTTATGGTAATATTTTTGTTACAGAAGGGTAAGTAATGAATATTTATTTAGAGAAGAGTTTTTACTACTTCATAAAGGTGGAAAGTATTACTTTGATAAAGTATACATGGTTTACTTGTTGTTTTGAAAAACTAGCAGTTTTCATTCTTTGTGTATCCCTTACTGAGCTTCTTATGCTCATCCCAAGTTTTTGAAATGTTTTTCACAGGACTTAACATGGAATAGGATCAAGGATGGGATCAAGGGAAAGTCAGGCTACCTAAAACATGGAACTAGACATGTTTCTTTTTAAGAGTTTTTATTTTATGGAAACTTAGTAGAAGTTTCTACTTTGTAATCTTTTGAGATGTAATAGTTATGTCCTAATTCTCTAAAACTCTAATCCTGAAAAGATCCTCAATGTGAATTATTCATTTAATTCAATATTTAAGTAAGGTTTAAGGATGGGGCCTTATAGTTGGTATCACATTGGGCAGAAGTCTTCCCAAGGAAGCCTTTGAGCTCAAATCTAAGAGAGTTACCCGATTTTAAGGTAATGTCTTCACTTGTGTTCTTTTGTTTTATTTTTCTTCTCCAACCCACTAAACTCTTTTTATTCATTTCTTTTGTAACAACTCCAGTATCTTCAATATACTAGGATGTTGTTATAAGATACATTCAAGCTACACTTACACACACCTACATCTAATGGTTAAAGAACATACTGTTTCTGTGGATGGTGAATTTCTGCCTCACGAAACGATGATTGTTAAATATTTTTCTAACACCTTCAAAGGTGGCCATTAAGATGTCACTATATTTATATATTATATATAATATGTTTATGTTTTCCTTAAGATTTTGTATTTTTCATTTATGGCATACCTTTATGGATTCCATTACTGGTAAACATGATAATTTCATTTTAGGAAGTGCGGACTACCACCAGGGTCACTCTTGGAATGTTATAAAATATTACTTTATTATAAAATGATTTTAGGATTTTAAAGGTCCCAAATGGATATATTTCGAGGATAAGGTGATCAGGTTTTGAAATCCACCTCTACCACCTTACACACACCACTCAAGCCTTTGGCTTGGCCAACCCCTACCCATTTTATCTCTCCACATCCCTCTCTTCATCATTGAAGCCTCACTTTGGGCATAATCATTTCTAAGGAAGCCATTGATCTCAAATCAAAGAGAGTTACCCGATTTAAAGGTAATGTCTTCCCTTGTGTTCTTTTGTTTTATTTTTCTTCTCCAAACCCCTAAAATCTTTTTATTAATTTTTTTAGTAACAACACAAGTATCTTAATTATACTAGGATGTTTTTATAAGACGGATTCGAGATACACTTTCACACACCTCCATCTAATGGTTAAAGAACATACTGTTTCTGTGGATGGTGAATTACTGCCTCACGAAACGATGATTGTTCAATATTATTGTAACACCTTCAAAGGTGGCCATTAAGATGTCACTATATTTATATATGATATATAATATGTTTATTGTTTCCTTAATCTTATGTATTTTTTATTTATGGCACACCTTTATGGTTTCCATTATTGGTAAACGCGATATCTTCATTTTAGAAAGTGCGGACTACCGCCCCCTCAAAGTGATTTGATTCGTTAATGCCATATGTGGGACGTATATAGGATGGAATTAATGGTATTACATATGATATCCTACTGAAATTAAAATATATTTTTACATCATTATTATTTAATTCCACTGAATACAATAGAAAAATAAATGAAAGTAGGGTTCATGCGTACGTACGACTTACCGTCTCTATGAACGGTAAGTTTCATTTCTTATCTCTAAATGTTATGTACTATTATTAGTACATATATATAATGGATATATATGTAATATATTACATCTAAATGAAGTATGTAATTATGGAATTATAATATATATATCTCTCATTTTGTTTTAATTCCAGTAATATGACAAAAAAAATGAAATTAGCGTTCATGCATACGTACGGCCTACCGTCTCCATGAACGGTGCTTTGAATTTTTTTATCTCCAAATGTTATGGAGTAGTATAAAATGTATATTTACAGGATATATATGATATTTAAATCATTAATACTATTCTGGAGATGATTTACTCATAACTACATGGACAATCATTTCCAAACAAGTTCATTTTTGACTCATGTACCAAACATCGACAAAAACGTCTGATATGAAATCACATTATTAAACAATTATTATAACATTATAATTTGTGATATAAACTTAATAATAATATTTAAAATATTTCCCTAAGCAATTATAAATTAACCAAAGTTTATTATTCCGGAATATAAAGAAACGAACAAGACAAGTCAGACTTGAGGTAAGGGATCCTACCCTTCTCTTTCTTTTTAAGTACACTCTTTAATGTAATTTCTTTTAAGAAAATATTTATTATGATTGGGATATTCTTTTATATTACAATTACTTTAAATATTATTTTAATATGATGAGATAACCTATTTGATCTCATAAATCCATTTTTGAAGTAATAAGTGGCGCCGTTAGGCTGCCAAGTTTTCGTAAGTGATTTTTCATCTCACTTTCATTCACATGACATTTATGCGACGTTTTCCACTATTTCTTTGGAGTGGTGTATGTACTGCACATTATTATACAATTTTTGTAGTATAATTTCATTTATGGGTATTTACATCTTCATTGTATCACCCTTCTCACATGGGGTTTACGTTTCAAAAGTTACCAAACTCGGTAAGGGGACCTTTCACCCTTCTCTTTTTAAAAGACTTATTTTTGTTATGTCTTTTAATTTACATATTATTATGTTGGGATATGTTCTACTATATCCTTATTGATGTAAAATTTATTTCCAAATGATTAGATACCCTTTTTGTCTCATCAACTCATTTTCTGAATTTTAAAGTGATACCGTTATGCTATCGAATTTTTACAAGGGAATGTCTTAACCCAATTTCGATTTCATTGGGTTCAACTTGTAATACTTGAACATGTCATCCTATGAATATGTCTGAATGAACTCTGATTGTTTCCCACTTAATATCCACTTATATTGGGTGTATTTATATTTCTCACACATAATTATGTGATATATTTATCCTTAATTTAAGGATACCATCTTTATAATGGATTTCATCTCAATTTCCATTTCCATTGAGACTTCATTGTTGTTATGCCATAATTCACTCTTATATGGTGTATATACTGTCCTTTGACATATTATATCATGAATCCCTTTATTCTCAGGATATTATAAAGTTTGAATTAAATGTTATTCCGAAATTATTTGTATTCAAGAGTCTCTCATTTTGTTAAAAAACTCTTTAACAAAAATATTGTTTTAAATGTTTTAAAGATTCATTATTCTAAATCTTTATCATTAATGTCCATGTTTTAAAAATGGTTTTCATTATTTAATTATATGGACATTAATGTTTTAAAATTATAATTCCATTAAAATCATCAAAGTGGTATGGGACACTTTGATTCAAAAATCTCTTTTAAATGGTATTTGAAAATGGATTGATTAATTCAATATCATGGAATTACTTATTGTGATTGAAAATGAAATGTTGTTATTGAAATGTTTATATTATAAATATTTTATGATGGTACTTGGACATTTTACGGGTGGTTACATGATAAACCATATGATGGGTGGTTCCATGAATACCAGGACGGGTGGGTACGTTATAACCTCCAATGCATTGGGTATGGAAGTCAGCTATATGGTTCATTGAGGAATTTATTTTTGAGCTTAACTAAATCATATTGAAACATAATTACTTATCATGTAGACATTCAACTTTTACTATATTCCTTAATCAAATTCATATCTTCTCTAAAAGACAAGTATTTAGGAAGACTTGTTCGCATTAAGAGTATTATAATCAATTTCTAGAGAATCACCTAATCCACAAAAGGGAACTATATACTTCCCATGTATTTAGACTCTAACCAAAACGAAAACAAAAAAGGTTAGTACAAGATCAGATAATCCAGAAAAGGATAACCCTTTATAAAAAGAAAATCTATTCTTAATCTTAAAAATTTGTCCAACAAAACCCAAAGTTCAACGAGGACCATTCGATAAACAAATTTTCCATAAAATACTTCAATGTAAACCAAACTAATATTGAAACCCAGGTATTTGAAGGATTTATTCTCATAGTCTTCCAAGGTACAAATTAACAACTATCTCCAAATAAAATCAATTACTCTTAAAGTCTCGTATTGACAAGTAATTAACTTATTCACATATCCTCCATGATAGGTTAATAAACATCCATAGATAACCCAAAATCAGCTTACTCTTAATTCATAAAATCATCTAACTAAAAGGAATAAGTCAAACTAACCTGGGACTTCACGTAGTCCTGTGGTAGGCGATAAATACCAGTCACACTTTGGTTGTGGGTTTGATTCCCGCAGCTTTTTCCGATGCGACGGGTTGTCACATGGTCTCTGTGTTGTCCTTTTTCAAAAAATATATAATTCTTAAAACATTCCCCAACAATGAGATAAAATCTTCAAAAATAATCATAACATATTTTATCATCAAGATTATCTCATGCCTTTCATTTTCCATCATATCATAGAGTAACCCATAATTACCTAAAAAGAAAGGATCAAATAAACCCCAATGGTTACCTTTATAATTATTACATGAACTTCCACATAGATTGGTCATCTCGTACATGATGCATTACAGAACATACCAAGGTTCAAGTGGATGATCATGAATCCTTGATAGTTGGTTTAGAACAACCACGAGTTTCCTCATTAAATACCTCATTTCATCCAGTCTCTTAATCAGAGAACCACCACAGTTTCCTTCAAACATATTGTCACTTTGGTCCTTTCTAGATCCATCCATTCACTAGAAACAGAAATGTCAGTGTGAGTATATAAAAACAACCATCATGTACTAATGAGGAAGATAAACACTAAGATATTCTTACTCATTCACTTTATCTAAAACTAGGACTCTTTCTAAAATCCTAATCATTATGGTAATGTCACTTATACTTAGAGAATACCCTAACCTATAAAGTTATCTAAACCGACCTCTGATACCAACTATAAGGCCCCGACCTTAAACCTTACTTAATATTGAATTAAATGAATAATTCACATTGAGGATCTTTTCAGTTTTAGAGTTTTAGAGAATTACGACATAACTATAACATCTCAAAAGATTACAAAGTAGACACTTCTACGAAGTTTCCATAAAATAAAAAAACACTAAAAAAGAAACATGTCTAGTTTCATGTTTTAGATAGCATGACATTCCCTTGATCCCATCCTTGACCCTATTCCACATTAGGTCCTGTGAAAAACATTTCAAAAAAACTTGGGTTGAGCATAAAAAGCTCATTAAATGATACAAAAATAATGAAAACTAATAGTTTTTCAAAACAACAAGTAAACCATGTATACTTTATCAAAGTAATTCTTTTCATCTTTTTGAAGTAGTAAAAACTCTTCCCTGAAAAAAGTTCATTACTTACCCTTCTGTAACCAAAAGATTACCATAAAACCCATGTAAAGATCATATAACATATAAAGGTAACTTGGGACATAAACATACTTAAGTGGAATAACCATAAGGTCGACTTCCACACATATCACTTAATGGAATATCCATTCGGCCAACTTCCATACATACTTAATGGAATAGCCATTCGGCCAACTTCCATACCCAATGCATTGGAGGTTATAACGTAACCACAAATCCTGGTATTCACGGCACCACCCTTCATATGGTTTATCACGTAACCACCCGTAAAATGTCCATGTACCATCATTACACATAAAATATTGAATATATAAACATTTCAATAACAACATTTCATTTGAAATCACAATAAGTAATTCCAAGATATTGAATTAATCAATCCATTTTTAAAAACCATTTAAAAGTGATTTTTGAATCAAAGTGTCCCATACCACTTTGAAGCTTTTAATGGAATTATAATTTTAAAACATTAATGTCCATATAAATAAATACTGAAAACCATCTTGAAAACATGGAAATTAAAGATATATATTTAGAATAATGAATCTTTAAAACATTTAAAATGATATTTTGTTAGAGAGTTTTTTACAAAATGAGAGACTCTTGAATACAAATAGTTTCGGAATAACATTTAATCCGAACTATATAATATCATGAGAATAAAAGGATTCCTGATATAATTTTTCAAAGGACCGTATATAAACCATATAAGAGTGAATTGGTTCATAACAACAATGATGTCTCAATGGAAATGTAAATTGAGATGAAATCCATTATAAAGATGGTATCCTTAAATTAAGGATAAATATATCAAATAATTATGTGTGAGAAATATAAATACACCCAATATAAGTGGATATTAAGTGTGAAAAAATCAGAGGTCATTCACACATATTCATAGGATGACATGTTCAATAATTACAAGTTGAACCCAAAGAAATCGAAATTGGCTTAAGACATTCCCTTGTAAAAATTCGACAGCCTAACGACGTCACTTTACAATTCAGTAAATGAGTTGATGAGACAAAAAGGGTATCTCACACTTGGAAATAAATTTTACATCAATAAGGATGTAGAAGAACATATCCCGACATAAGAAGATGAAAATTAAAAGACATAACAAAAATAAGTCTTTTAAAAATAGGAGGGTGAAAGGTCCCCTTACCGAGTTGGGTAACTTTCGCAACGTACACCCCATTAAAGAAGGGCCATACAATGAATATGTAAGTACCCATAAATGAAATTATATTACACAAAGATTATAATAATTGGAATTAAATACACCACTCAAAGGAAATGGTGGAAAATGGAGCATAAATCTCATGGGACTAAAAGTGAGATGAACAATTCCTTACGAAAACTCGGCAGCCTAATGGCGCCACATAAAACGTCCAAAAATGGATTGATGAGATAAAATAGAGTCTATCATCATATTACAATAAAATTTACAGCAAGAGGAACATAAAAGAACATCCCCCAACATAACAAAGAGTTGATTAAAAGAAGTTTCATAAAGGAGAGTACTTAAAAGGAAAGAAAGAGGTTGGATCCCTTACCCCGTGTCCGACATGACTTGATCGTTCTTTAATCTCCTTAAAATCGGGTAACTCCCTTTGGTTTGAGCTCAAAGGATTCCTTGGGAAGACTTCTACCCAATGTGAGACTTCAAGGAGTAAGAGAGGGTTGTGTAGAGACAAAATGGGGAGGGGTTGGCCGAGACAAAGGCTTTGGATGTGTGGGTATGGTGGTAGAGGTGGGGGACTTTTATAAGAGGATATGAGGGTCACTCTTGGAAAGTAAGGAAATGTTACTTTATTGTAGAATGAGTTTCGGATTTTAATGGTCCCACATTGATGTGTTTAAAGGATAAGGTGATAAGGGTTATAAATACACACATCCAATAGATTTTGGACATGTTTAGGTCTTAGATTTTACATTATCTTTCCATTTTATTTAAATCGTTAAATTATGAGGTCATCGTTGCATCGTCATGATGTCATAAAAAATATAATTTATTTAATTTATAAAAATTATAAAAAAACTACTATGATGTCGGAAATCATTTTATCTTTCCAATGAATATTTATAGTCAAAACTCTGACTTGTATAACCCCATATAAAAATTATTTTAGTAAAACACCTCATGTTTGTGACATTTTAATTTTAACATTAAATAAAAAGGTATTTATGCCATTTTCAAACCAAAGTGGCTCCATGGGGTCCCCAAGTTTACCCATGGATTTTCTTGGTCGGCCATGAGACATCCAATAAGGTTAGGACATGTGTAAAGTTCATTTCATATTATTAAAACATTATTTTTACCTTAAACTACACTAATTACCTCTAAAAGCGATTAAAAACTTAAAAGTTACTATTCACCAAAAAATTATTTTAATCTCATTGAACCCCATTTAACTTATTAATGACAACCATGTATGTTGGATTTTTGAAAATCAAATCACAGAAGTGGGAAAGTATCATTTAAAAGAAAAATCAGTTTCTTTAACTACCACTTAGTGGTTTCACTATTCATCAAAAATTGAAGTTTTTCAAAAAAATACCAAAATTTCACCCTAAGATATATTTGATATTTCGAACTCAAAAATGATATATATTTTACAAAATTAAAAACATATAAGTTTCATTAATTAATTTAATAATTAATTCCCGCTGTCAAAACAAATAGCGTGATTTTAAGAAACAATATCTATTAAAAGATTGACACTAGTTTAAGTCCAACTTCAAAGTGAAATTAATTCCAAAGTCCAATATTGGATTAAATGGTAAAATTATATTCTAATTTCACTTTAAAACCAATTCAAAAGATAATCTAATCATATAAATAAATTAGATTAAAAAGAGGTATTGAATTAAAATACAACATTTTCCCTATTCATTAAAAAAATGAACTTTGTCGGAAAAATACCAAAAATTTACACAATGTAAATTTTGATGTCCCGATCCTAAAGAAGAATTTTATTTTTTCAAATATAACACATAAAATTTTCAAAAAGTGTATTTAAAAGAGGTTCACCATCAAACGGCAGTTAATCGACCCTTTAAAGAATATTAGAATGTTTATGCTTAAAATTGGATTCATTCGCATTTTTAATCCTATAACATTTATTGTAAATAGTAAAAATATTTGACAAACATATATAATCATTTTGTACTTAGTTCTGTTCATTCCTTCCATTACAATGGCTAGGCGTTAACTACCATTTAAAATAATATTATTTTATTATTAGAGTGCAACGTAAGATTTCAAAGGAACTCGTTATTGCGTATTGGGTAAGCCATCGAGCATAGCGTTCCCTTTATATTAATATTAACATTTTATTCACAAATAGGGATAAATATAAAAATTTCATATTCTTTATTTACCTGGGGTGTTACAGAGAATGTGGATTTTGAGTTACACTACCCGCCATACCCATATGGTTTATGGTTCTTACAAACCACTATTAGAGGACGGTATATACCATGATTGGGGTGGTGATTTCACCCTTTATAAATTATTTGGTCAACCTAAGAGGTTTCATGGTCATTTTCGTCAATGGATACCACCTTTTGAAGCACAATATTCATATATAGGTAAGTGTTTTGACATTCTGAATTGTGGATCAACTTGAATGTTCCTAGATGGTCAAAATAGGTAAATTAATGTTGTTAAAGACATAAATGAAATGATTTAGTTATAATGTAATGCCCAATTCAGTCTTTGTGGGACCTTATAGGTACCGTTTGGTTTGATCATAATATATGTTATTGGTTTCATGTTTATAAATGATCAAATAATTATTGATTGTTAGTTTGGGAACATTCTTCAGAGGACTGAAAACATTTGGCCACTCAAACCAGATTATTGTGACTTGATAAAAAGATAAAATACTAAATATGGACCATATTCATGGTTTACCAGTCTCCAATAGGTTTCAAAAATAACAAAGCAAATAAAATCACTGATAGAGTGCATACTTGATATCTCTATGACACGATGTACTAATTTTTGTGATTGAAGGGGATTAAATCCATGTGAAGACCACACCCTATGGATTCAAGAAGAAATTTTATAGCATATAGAATAATAATTCCACTAAACCATTTTATTGAGTCTAATATAATATTACAATTTCATTCTTTTTTCTAATTCTCAAATAAGTGGATTGTTCCATATGAGACGATTTTACTTAAATTGATTCATTTGTTTTTCTATTAGATAACACTTCTAAAAATCAGATTTAGTCAAACCTCCATTTTAGATTGTCTAAATTGGTACTATAATTAACATGTCCATTGATAACCATAGTATAATAACAATTTGATTAAGTGATATAGTTTAGAATACATTCTAAAACTTCCTCCCTAATAATGACTTCAAGAACAAGGATACCCATGAAAAACTTGTTGCATTTGGATCCTTCTCCCTCGATGGGTTGGAGATATATTCTCTCACATCCTCTAATACTATTTCATTTTTTGAAGCATATATAGAGTGAAATTTATTTTGAAGTACATAATGAATTTTTGAGATCTAGGATTCAGTCCACGTTAATGTTTTTTTCTTAACAGGGTTCTATTATGTGATAGCAACCCCAACATAACCTTTGAGAATAATCACCTATAGGTGGAATCCTATATTTTGGATCTATATAAATTCATTAAAATTCAAATGGGAGGAAAATATTACAAAAAATATTCATAAAAAGTAAAAATAATGACGATTGATGAAGATGATGGGGATGAGGTATAAAATAATGTTGATGATAAAGGTTACTTGAATGTAAATGACCCAACAGATGAGGAAGAGTCCATCCAAATCTCTTTATTTTAAAGGGGTATGATATTCAAATATAAACCAAACATATTTATAGTTATTTTACCACTATCTAAAAAATTTTCCATAAAGGGAGTCTAAATATTCTAACTCAGAAATTATATATAAATAATATTCATGAGGATAATTTTTTATCATCTTATGTTATTACTTCATAAATTCAATCAAATAAGACATCCCTCATTCCCTGATGGTTGAAATCAATATTCTTTCCATTGATCACATAAGGTTATTTATATAATTTCTAGTATTAACTCCTCCCATGAAGTGGTATAATGAGGATATCAATAAGTTGAAGAAGAATATTCTTCTATAACTTTATCTCTATTGATGAATGATAAATAAATGATATATTTTCATTATTATCATTACAACTTTCTTTATGGTCCCATATAAACCAATAAATATACTAAACTGTCATGATTATTTTAATAAACTCAAGGATTCTAGTTATTGAAGACAATATTCACTCTCACCCCAAGATTTGATCCTCACTAAGATGGTAATATGTGGTATCCATGATAAGACAAATTCAAACCACAAACTAATTGAAAAAACCCATATTTTTGCTCATTTTTTATTATTAAATGACCTGGTATATTTTGTTAAATTTTTGTTTTATTCTAAATAAGAGTTTTCCTCATTCCTTGAATCATGATAAGAAGGTGGGATATCTTAATAAATGAACTTTGTTTTTATATTATGTTAATATAAATTATTTACCATATGTATCCCTCATGGAGTTGTATATAAAATTATTATGTTAGAGGTAACTTCTATGAATTGAACTCCTTTAGTGAATTTAGTGAACTCAGAGTTGTACTTTTCACCACAAGGTTATTTTTAGGGTGTATTATGAGAAAATACATATTTTATATATTTAAATGAGGAGACAATGGTTGAAATATTAATTCTCCAACCAATGTAAATGGGTATCCACACATCCTACCCTCCAGGCTTCTATTATATATATATTTTCTGAATTTTTCTATAGATTACTTATGTAATGCCTACCCAAATCCAAATATAAACATTTTATTTCTAATTTGGGGATTCATTCAAGGTATTTTATTGGGGAATCAACTATTTTGGTTCTAAATAAATCTTGATACATTGTTATTGGACCTTATCTGAGTGATTTGGTTGCCTATTATTTGTCAGTCTAGATGATAGATTTAGATTTTTATTCAGGTCATTTTATCCATAAAAAATGTAAATATAGTGATAAAGGGAAAATATTTTCAAATTTATTCATGAAATACATTTCAGTGGGCTCAAATTAAAATTACATCATCTCTAATACATAATCATCATTGTAGGATATAATAGGTATGATTACTACATACTCCCTAATGGTCGGATGAATGTGATTTTTTATCAATATCATGTAGTACCAATGACCCTATTTCCATAGATAAAAAATAAATCTGAAAACATATATATAATTAATAATATAAGTATCATTCATTTATGAAATTATATTAGACTGAAAATTTAATTTAAATTTTTAGAATATAGATTTAGTTATTGTTTCCAATATTACTATAAAATTAAGATGTAATTTTATGGTTATAAAATAATAGATATGTTTTATGTAAATAATGAAAAATATATTTTTTATCAATACATTATATTTTAAAGGAACAATATATAAATGTGTAAGTATTTTGAAATTTTAAAATGGTTATTTAATAATTTAAACTATTAATTTTTAAAATATTATATTTAGTTTAGAACAATTGTGATTAATAGTTTAAATACATGAGTATTATTTTCTAATAAGAAATGTTTTTCAAATTTTTTTATAATTAAATATTATTTTAGTTAAAAAATACAATAAAATTTTTAAAGGCACTAAACATTTATATATTTTATAATTGAACAATTTTTTTCAAAAAAATCAATGACATTGATAATTTTACCCAAAAAATAAGTATTTAGATTAAAATATAATTTTTATAAAAATAGGGATTAAGAAATCTATGTGATATTATAAAAATTAATTTTAAAATAAATATCATTAAAAAGTAAGTTTATCTCATATTTTAAGTCTTTTGATCCAAATTCCGAAACATGTTATACTTTATTTTAAAGAATTAAAGAAAATTACAAAGTTAATAATTAGTGACCCCTAAAAAACAAATATGAAAAATATAAATTTATAAAACTAATGAAGTTAAAAAAAATTATGACATGTGTGAAACTAATTATATAGGGAATATTGAGAATCACAAAAAATTTGGTGAGAATGATTTTTTTAAAGAGGCCTCTCATTATGCCTTCAAGTCCACCCTAAAAATATGGTTTCCCCATTAAAAACTACCATGTATCCTTCCCCAATATTCGTATTATATTAATTTGTACATTTAGTCATATGATAATATCTTTATAACTATAATTCTTTTTCCCTGACCTTATATAAGATAAAAATGATATTCGTGCATTGGATGCTGACTACCTCCTCCAAGAAGTGTCACATTTCATTTTCCAAAAACAAACAATATGGGTTGTAATAATATTTAATATAATAAGTAATTAATTAATTTATAAAATATTTTAGTTTCTTAAATGATAAATAATATCGATCATTTATCCCTATCTATTTAAAATGAAATCACCAACCATGTATATGTGTGCACTATCACCTTCATGGAACGATTTTTTTCTTTATTACCATTCATCACCACCAATCATGGATGGTTTTTATAATGGGTTTAATGGGAAAATATTACATATATTGTGTTTTTATTATTTTTTAAATAATTTTTTTCAAACTATTAAAAATATGGTCAATAAAAGAGTAGAGTATATTAAATAATCCAAAATAGAATTCTAAGAAAAAAATATGAATCATTTCTATTATGTAATAACGTTTTAAAGGGTTATTATTATTATAAATCATTATTTTAATGTTATATTAAAGTAATAAACCTAATATAATTTCATTATACTTAAAGTATAACAATATTCTATATAAATTACATCATAATCACAGACTCATTAATGTTTGTTATTGTCTGGGTTGGTTTAAGCAATTACCTGAACAATATTATAAATTTATATAATATATTACTATTAGAAATTAATTTCAAGAATAGATATTTTAAAAATATAAAAAATTATTTTATTTTTGTCCCCTAACCATAAGATTAATATTAAACACATTATCCCATATACCAATGTTCATTTTTTTAAAAAATCATTGAATCATGCTCATCACCGATTTCATATTTAAGGATAATAAACAATACTAGCATATAATGAAATTTAAAATTTATACATAATTATCATTAATAAATTCTAAAACCCTGTATGGTATGGGAATGATGAAAATTGGATAAATAATGAATAATAACACCTATATTACTATACTTGTTCAAAATGATCAATATTTAACTAAAGTAATATAAAAAGTCGATGAAAACTAACTAATAAATACATTGAGAATAATTATAAATGAATTTAAAAAATGTATATTATAATGAATAATATTTTAAAATAGGTTATTACAATAGTAAATTTTTTAATTTATGATGTTGAAACACATTTGGATATATTGGATTACAGATAATATTTCTTTGTCTTGACATTAAATTCACAGATATACGATAATTTTATATACCATGTTTTTTATTAGATGATGCACTCACTACCACTTAAATATATTATATCACTACTCACTCACTATTCATGGAATTCATTGTTATATTATGAAATTCATTAATATACAGTAATTTAATGATAATTTACCTAAATACATTATAAATCCCTAAAATAAAATAAATAGTATTATAATTTTTTTGTGTGTGGTTTTCATAAAAATTATATCCTTAGGCTGATACTAGAATTTCGATTTAGTTTTAGAATATATTCACATAGGGGTAATAACAATGAATTTTTTTGGTTATGTATCAAATCATTCATCACTCAATGCACGATGAGTTTGAGAATAACTATAAAACTAGAAAGACACTCTTGGAGGACATGATTTAGATAATTCACATAATTTTTATAAAATTTATTGAAAATTGTTCCTACCATTTCCTTGTTTCCCTAAAATTAAAATAATATAAACAAAATAACTATTTTATATTGACAACCCACCCCATTGAATGTACTATATCTATCACCTTATCCTTACTTCCATGGTATGGGTACTTAAAATTAAATTAAGAATACCACATAGCTTTCTAGTTCATTTTTAGATATTCTATAAGACATCCACATTAATCAATGTATTTTTTTGGGGAGATATGAACAAACTCTTTTCTTGTTTTTTAATAATGAATTTTTATTGATTAATAAGAAATGTTTTTAAGGTATTCTATAGATTATTAATTCCTTTATATTATTAATGAATGAAGAAAATTATCTTTTGGGTGAGTCCTAAAATTGATAATACATTGATCTATCAATATTTATCTTGAGAAAAACTATCTTGGGTATTGGTATATATCTTACTTTTTTAAATCTCATGTCTTGGAGGAATTATTTAAAGACATTTTCATGATTTCTAAAATCAAACATTCCATATTTACGAGATATGTAATTACCGTAAATTTTTTCATATGTTTTCAATAATGTAGTATTCTCTCAGTTTAATTTAATTATATAATTATTTTTTCATTTATTTTTATTATAATATTTAATTATTTATTATACTAAGATAGATAACATTTTATATTACTACTTACTCTATATTTGAGATCAAACATGTTTTGGTTTATATTTACGAAGGATACATAGAAGAAAACTATTTTTTCAACTATATTATAAAAATTATAATAATTTTGTCACTACTTTTTATAATATATTATATGACATGAAGTGTAATTTGAAAATTATACATCTATTTTGTATTTCTACACTACATATCTATTTCATTACTCTATAAAATATTAATTTAGTACCCAAAAATATAATATAACTTCCCTCTATAGGTTTCTAGATACTACATTTGACCAATAGAAATAATGTATTATTATAAAAAATATATGGGAAATTCTTTAGAGGGACCTGGTAGGATAAAATACTTTTTTAATAACTCTTTTTATTTTATGGATATTTTCTAGAAAACATTATTTGTAATTTTGTTTTAAATTCACGATTTCTCACTAAATGTGTATATTAAATACTTTAGAGAAAGAGATTTATAGATTGAATGAGAACCATATCAACACATGTAGTTAAAGAAGGGAAGTTCCTCGTAAAAAAATTCAATGAGAATAGAGTTGGATCTAGTCAAATTAGAACCATATTATGTTATTTGAATAATATTATGAAAACTAACCTTAATATATATATATATATAATCCTACCAATGCATAATGTGTTTTAATGATTTATAATTGATTCATGAAATAAAAACATTCACCATTCAATTCAAATACGACCCTTTGATACCTGAGAAATTGATCACATCCCTAGAAAATATTTTTTCCACTTTAGAATATAAAAAAAGGAAATGGATTTCATGGATGTATATCATTTAAAGGGATATATCGATTAATAGTGGACAGTAGTTAAGAGTAATTAATATGACGTAGAGATGGGGCATAAATAATTATTTTCTTTTAAGAATCAATTCAATAAAAATACTTTCCACATTAGTAAAGCGATAAAATGAAAAAACTACACAATATCATTAATAAAGTGGAGGAATTAATTACTTTGTAAATTGATAAATTTATGATTATATATTGAGATGATGTAGGATAAATTTACAGACTAGAAGGTATGGTTTATTTTTTCTTTGATGTGTTAATCTTGATCCTTTTTAAGTTGTTCGTTACTTATAAATTCTGAATATTTAAGGATATTGGTTCAACTCCCATTTAAAGCAAAATGGTTCTCTCCTAGACATTTGTCATTAAGGGAAATCTGGGGAAAATTTTGTATGAAAATCACATAAAATGTAACCATTGTCACTTTATAATAATGAAATAGTTGAATTTACCTCATGTAATAATGGTAAACATAAACACTTAGCGTCTTTCATGAAAAGAGTTGGGGTTTTCTTTATGTGTTGAGAAATATGTCATAAATAAAATAAATAGAAACATAAGGAAGAAGTTTTTTATGTCTAGAGGTATAACGTTAAGTAGGTATAAGTATATTAAAACAATTTCAAAAAACATTTGATGCATATACATTATAAAATGACAAGGTTTTAAGGTTGGTAATATCTGAATACTATTACTGAGGTTAATGTCCGAAATAATTTTAATATAGGCACACTAAACCAAAACATAATGTTATTTGTTACATTATTTTATTATTTATCTAGAAAATATTATATAACATACATATTGTGAGATAAAATTAAATTTCATTCTAATACGATATGAAATATATTTTAAATTAAGATTCCCAATGGTATTTTAATTGGAATTATGATTTTTAGGTAGTCTCTATTTAGATAAAAATATTTTCTCTGGCGGAGAACATGATTTTTTTACCAATGGTTTATTTTGACTTAATCCTCAGTATGGATTTTACTATAATGAATAATGAATGATTTTATTATCGACTAAAGTAGATTACTATTGGTGGGGGTGGAATAGAATCTATTCTTTTCATGGGAGATATTTCACCTCCTAATCCATTTCTAGGACCACCACTAGTTCCTCAACCTATTTTAAATATAGGTGATGAGTAAGATACATGAATATATATATAGATTTTAAGGTAATCATTAGTATATATAATATTCAAACTAAAAATAAATACATTGATGTATTTATAGAGAAATTACATTATCATACACCTAATCAATATGATGATTTTTCTATCAAAATCATTTTTGATGTAGAAAACAAATCCAAAACTCCCAATAAAATTGAACCGATGGAATTTTTAGAGTTGAAATAAACTTGTATGAGTAATGTGATATGGTATTTATAGGACTTATGTTTCACATTGAGGAACCTATATTACATTTTTGAATAAAATTATGGGTAAATGATATTTTCCCTTGATTAAAAGGAGGTAAATTCCATTACTATAAATAATAAGTATCTTTTCACACACATTGATGAATTATTTTATATACTAATTTGATCACAATTTTTTTTTACTAAATGATATTCATACTATTAAACATCATTTCAGGGTTAATATATAAAATATAATAAATAGTGGAGTTTCATATGAGATATGGATATTACCAGATTATGATCGTTCTATTTATAAAGAATAATGAAAAATCCATTATTATGGATCAAGTGAAAAGTGTATTCATGGATTATATTTATTTATCTATAGTGGTATCCATTGATTATTTAATGATATAAATAATAATCTGTGATTATTTGGAGGCTAAATGTGAATATTTAATGAGAACCATACAGACAAGGAAATATATGTGAAGTTAATTAAAGTTGAATTTTTGAAACATGAATTTTCATTTCATGGCCATATTATCATCATGGACTGAAAATATGTTGATGTTAAGAAGATATTTATATTTCACTAATGGATGAAACTAAAATATCAAACAATGATACATATTTTTCCTTGGTTTGTTAGTCTATTATAAGTTATTTGTTAAAAAATCCCTAATTAACCAGATTATTAACCATGTTGACACGTAAAGGTGAAAAAATAACATGGTCCAAAGAGAGTGGATATTGTTTTGAAGTGATAAATTGGAGGTTCATTTATGATAAATTCTAATATATACAATTAGGCAAGTAATGCTTTGTAATATACATTGATACATCAAATAAAGGATATGGCTGTGTCTTTAATATAAATGATATAGTTGTTTCTTATACATTAAGGAAATTGATGATCAATGAATTTAACTATAAAACTCAAGAAATTTATTTAGAATAATATATATATATTACATGAAGATAAGGAGGTATCTTATCTATGGTGAAATGTGTGACATTTATAGAAGTTGAAAAATGATGATGTATATCTTCAATTTAAAATAGAAGAATCTAAGGAAAAGGTAATGGTTGGAAATACACAAAGACGTTGATAACTTGATAAAATACTAGATCTGGATAGAAAAAATGGGTTATCCTACATTGATTAATAAGGACCAAAGTGTTCTAATAATGATGAGGATTAATAAGGATCCCATATGCTGGGATCTAATAATGATGTATTTGGAAAGATGTATTTCTAGTGGACTATTAACTTATTTAATGAAGAAAATAAATGTAATAATATATAAATATTTAGTGTTGATGCAAGAAGATTTTATGAATTATTTATATAAATAAATTAAAGTGGGGGCCCTAGATAAAACAGACAGCTGAATTACTCTAGAAAATGTAGCATAAAAAATATTTCTTAGGATTTAAGATAATATTCATGGTGGGATGACATGAAGTGAGAAATTAAGGATTTTTTGTCTAGATATTTTTTATGATAATTGGTAATAAATGGGAGACAAAATCATAAGCGTGTCATATAAACTATTACTATACCTTCCTAGAGGTGGGAAAATATTATATTAACTATTTTTAGTGGCCTTTAAAAAACATCATGGAAGATTCATTCTATTTTAGTTATCATCAATCACCTAACCATGTTTGAAACTTTATTCGTAATAACTATAGACTATGGCCTTGAATACAATTCTCATATATACATCAAGGAAATCCTGAGACTTCATGGGGAACCTCTATAAATTTCCCTAGATCATGACACTCAATTTAAAATGAAATTCTGGAAGACTCTTCAAATTCATCTCAACATCGAGGTATATTTAAGCACTACCCATCGTCCCTAATGTGATATATAGCCTGAATGAAAAATTCAGACCTTAGCATATTTGATATAATCATGTAATATAGATTATGAAAGAACATGATATAAATTTTGAACATTTTTCAAATTTATATATTATAGTAGTCTCCTTTCTAGAATCCAGTTGGACCTTAATAGTTATTGTAATTTAAGAGATATCATATATCAAATTGTTGGTATGAAGTTGCTGAAAGGTAGTTTATGGTAAAATAACATGTGGAGGAGAGAGCTATGAATGTATGGGAATTCTTGGATTTTATAAAAGAATATCTAAGATGAAAAAATATCTATATTAATAATAAATTGAAATATATATAATTTTATGTGTCGGATCATGTATTCATAATGTTTTCAATCTTGATTAGAGTAAAAAGATTTTGTAAAATAAGGATTTTATGATCTATGTAAATTGGTCATTTTGAAATTTTATATAGAAATTATGTCATATAATACTGATTTTATAATCCACCAATACATTCTAATGTATATAAAATATTATTTTTTCTTATTTTTGAGGAAATACATACTAGATATAATTCATATATGCACACTTGTAGGAATAAATTTGGAACCTTACTTGTCTTGTATTGAATATCTGACCTAGAATCTTCACACGAGAGAGCATTTATTATTGAGTCAAAAAACTATGTCGGTGAATATCCATTAGAGAAATCCAAATTTGGTTGAGATTGGTCCAATTTATCATGATTATATATTTTTTAGAATACATTTAATTATATTAATTTAATTTTAATAAATTATTTATAATTTTATAATCACCCACATATTATTTTCATAGAAAACGAATTACATTGAAATCATATAGAAAATAGGTCATACCTTTGTGTGAGTAACATTTCTATTTTTCAAAGAACATGATGATGGATAATAAGAATTGTCATAGATGGATATAGTTACAACAGGGGGGAGGGGGTGAATTGGTATTTGAAAACATAGTTTAAAATGTTTTAATCTAATTAACACACAAACCATTTAAAGTGACATTATCATAATAAACCTTATTCTAATTACCATAGTGAATATTGGCATCATAATGTATCAGATTTATATATGAGTATGTCTATCTTATTGATAATCACAATAATAAATGAATAAATATTTAATGTTTAATATAATGGGTCACTTTCTTTTATATACACAATGGAAGTGAAAGTATTGAAAATAAGAATTACAAAAGCTAACATATTAAGAATTATTTAGAAGATATTATTTAATTATTAAACTCTTTTATCCTTAATATTAATGTATTATATAACTTTTACTAATGGTATCCATAGTTTTATAATTATTGTAATGTTGGGATTTATTATATAATGATTTGAATAAATATATCATCTTATCCTTGGAATCCATCGAGACATCGATCAAATTTTCTGTTCATATACCTATAATCCATCGATCCAATAGATTAGATTCACTATTTTCCTATACCTGGAATCCATAGATCATAAACATGATTAGACATGATTATTAACAAAAATTTTCATAGGGAATCAAATTTGACTAGGATTCCTTAGAACTAACAAATATATAACGAATTATAAAGAGTAATAATTAATATTTCATGCTTATAAATCTTCATAAAACTTGAGTTATGAATTTAAATATCTCTAAACTCTTCAAATTATCATCTATATATAGATGATTCTCTAACAATAATATTTTTGAGTTTCTTGTAATGGAATCAGATAGTTTGATTTTGTCAACTCCATATATTATTGCTTAACTAAAAGTATGAAGTCATATTTTTAACACTATTATCCTATTAATGGTATTCATTATAATATAAATGAGTCTATGTATTCCTATTATAAGAATCATTCAATCCAATGGACTTCCATATAGACTGTCAATTTGATAATCCCAATGTGGGTTAGTCTGATTGTATTAGTACCAGAATCAGTCCTATGGACACTAATTTTATTATAATGTAGGATAAAATTGGAATCTAAAATTTGGTTTGATTAAATGTGTGTCTAATTTATCAGACACATAATCATTCAAATTACTTAAATGAAGAATAGTAATTTTATAAAGACAATATATTTAGAACATTTTCTGTATATAGTAAATGATAATTTTTTCTCGAAAAACATACAAAAATAATTAGTATATAAAATGTTCATAATCTTGTTTTAAGAATGTGTTTGTTTTTACCAAAATTAAAGGAATTTAAAATAAAGAAGTATAACTTATGACCCAACACTATCCCGATTCTGAAAAGCACAAACCACAAAAAATAAATGACAACTAACTTGAAAAAAATACTAAAATATTGTTCTTTTAAGAACAATAATGTTATTCATTAAAACAGAACTCCGCATAAATATGTAAATCCTTGTAATAAAATGTTTAATATGATAAGAGAATTTAGATAAGGTCTTATTCAATGAATAATTTTCAACCTAAGATAAAATTCTTCTATTTGAAAGAAATACCCCCCTTAATAATTCATTCAATCATTATAAATAGTTGTCCTTTTTTTAAAATATTATCCCACCGATAATTTTAAAAAATAATGATAATCAAATAATTAATTCATGAAATTATAGATAAATAGAAATTTATATAATACTGAAGTAATTGTTCATTCATGTAGGTTTGAGAGAATATAAAAAATCAAAATTGACAAATATTTAAGCATAAAATAATGGGATGAAAAGATAATTCATCCATTAATTGAAAAAAACATATTAAAAATACAATCCAAAGATCAAAAAAATATCACTCCTTCATCATCGATAAATATAAGAAATTCTTCTTCTTTTTGAACTCATTTTGATCTTCCTTAAAGTTGGAAATGTTTTCTTCTCGATTCTAGTATTGATAATTTAGAATTTTAACTTCTTAATTTTTTTATTCTTCTAATCCCTAAATATGACCATTGGAACTTAACTATATTTGAGACTTATTTTCTTAATGTCTGTATCTCTAATATCCTATTTCAAAGCATTTAAATCTTCAGTCCATTTATATAAGGCATCTCTAAAGTCTTTAACAAACATGAATCTATCAGTGATATCTAAAGATAATATTTCATAGGACTTAGGTAATTATAATATAAGACTCTATACTTTATCAAACCACTCATCATGCATACAAATATCATAATCAACTTGGTTGGACAACATTACCTTCTGATTACATGTTCTTTTATGAGTTCATGAATTTTCATCAAATGTTTTCAATTAACATTTAATCTGAATTTCTTACTCTATTAAAACTATTAATGAATGTGTTTTCTCACTAAGGATATTTTGAATGAGACAAAATATTTCTTTGAGCATTGTAAATTATGGAATGGTAGGTTATAACCTCCCCAAGATTCAATTATAAAATAAAACCCCTTATTCGATATAGTTTCATCCTAATAGGATGATTCTGAAGAAGGTTTTGGTGGTTTAATATTTTTTATTCTAGTATAATAATAATTTACTTTAATTATATTACATTGAACATTTATTTTCACCTTCCCCTAAAATTTTATTTTAATCCAATAGTTTCAAAATCTCAACATCATTATTAGTCTCATATTTATCATCAACATTTTTTAACATTGACCATATTCTTCATTTTTAGATGATGATTGTGCTTCCTATTCTGATGATGATTATTCACCTTGAAAACTAGATGATTTTTAACATTAAAAATATTTGAAGGTAGATGTGATGAGGATGATTATGAGGATTCTTTATTAGAGGGATTTTAATCATCGACATCTTCTTTATTATCTTTAGGTTCATTATCTTATCATTCTTCTAATTCAACTTCATTATAGTTTTTAATCATATTATTATTAATTTTCATCAACTTCCTCTTCTTCATTTCATTATATTTCATTTCTATTAAATTCTCTATAAATGTAGTTATCATGTTTTTCTTGTAACTTCCTTATTGTTCTTAGATATCCTTTTCCTACTATAATATGTTTTGACTCTTTTAGATCAATAATTCGAACTGATTTTTACATATAAACCTTTCTCTCTACCTTATCTACAATTGATGGGATATTGGTAGAAACTACATCTATTTCATAAAAAATTAAATTACCTTTGGTTATAAATTTATCAGTTTTGGAATTGGGAAGGAAAACACTCCCTAATTCTCATTTTCCTATTTTCATCAAATTTTCACAAATCATATCTTCATGCAATCATTTCATTTTATTCTACATTTTCTATTCTTATTCCAATGTTTGTGAAGCCCAAATAATCATGCCTAAAGCCTCTACTTGTTTAGTTCTAAATTTTTGATCCCCTATATCCTTCTAGGATATTGAGCCGTCATCTTCTAAAAAAACCACCTAGTATCTTCTATCGATTTTACTATTTTTTAAGGTGTAGCCCCAAACTTTTTTCATTTTCTTCTTATTTACCCTTCAACTAATATTGATGTATATTCCTCTGATGTAGCACCATGAATTTTCAGAAAAAAAATATTTATGTTGGAATTAATGACTGAACTCATACTGGAGAGCGTATCATCTGTAATAAAAGGAATTTGTTCCCTAAATAGATTTTATGTGTTTGTAACCATGAAAATGTCCTTAAATTTTATATCCACATTACTAATAAATTTCAAAATCATAATTATCATTGATTTGAATGAAGTATATTTGATGTTATTCTTGGTGATAAAGTTAATGTTGACCAGATATATCTTCTACATATTTATATGATAATCAAATAAAAAAACATCTCATAACATCAATGTATCATTACATCCCTTTCTCATAATCCAAAAATATTGCATCCATAAAGTAATGACTCAGTTTTCTATACATAGGTGAGATAATTTCAAAAGTCTTTATTATTACAAAAGTAAATTATCTTTTTCTTTTTTTCTTATAAAACATAAAAATAATTTTGGGAAACTAATGAGATGTAAAATAATCTTATCATTCTGAGGGAACACCAACAAGACACTCAATTCTTATATAAGACTACATATGACTCTTTACAAGATTCGTAAAATAAACATTATGTTTTCCTTTCTCATTAACAATTTGAACTATGACATATAATTTCAAAAAAATATTTAGATAACATAATTCAAAATAAAAATGATGATTTTATACAAACAATGATTTCCATAATTGAGATGTTATGATATTATTAAGTGTAAAATCAATTTTTTAAACCATGTAATTTCATCCAAAAATTCCAAGAACATTTATCACTTAAAAAAATAATCATTGGTATCCATAAAATCTGAAGTTGAAATCGATTATTAGAGAAATGGGTAAACAAAATAACCCTACTAGGGTATTGAAGGGTGAAAATTTGATGGGTGAAAAACAATGTAGAAATGATGTGGTATAGAGAGTGATCCATCCTTATATAAGAAATGAGTGTAACAGTTCATATTCCATAGTAATATATGGTCGATATTGAAGCCATTCAGATCTGATAGTGAACATTGATCAAAAGAATGTTTCAAAATATTTTTTGAACTCTCAATGTTTTTAATACTTTAATCAGAGTGAGGAATATTATGATTAGATAATTCTGATAATTTTGGAAAATGGAATAATGTTTTTATAAAAAGTAATAAAATAATAAAAATAATTTTTTTAAAATAATTTAATGAATAAGAATAAAAACTACAATAAAATAAGAGTACATATCAGAATGGATAGATTCTTTGGTATGATTAACCTATTATTCTTGGTTTTTGTAAATTGATTATAAATGTTATGAAATAAATACTAGTTATGATATTTTTATTATTAAAAATAATTATGATATTTTTATAGATAAACAAATAGTATATATTTATTACTAAAACTTATTATGAAAATAGTTGAATCCAAAAAATAAATTAATTATAATTTTTTGAGTCCATAAATTTATTATCATTTTCTATGTCTGGAAATGTATTTTGGAATTGTGACTCTGAAATTTTTCAAAATAAATTTTTAATTCTTCAATATTATTATGATAAAATATTTAGACAAACACTAAATTTAGAAACCTAATTTAAAAAAAACCATTTTTTTTGAAAAATATAAACTATATTAACCACTCAAATGAAGAGAAGTATCATTTTATTTGGAGGTGGATAAAAAATAGATACTAATGATTACTTAACAAAAATCATTATTAGATTCGGTTTAATATATTCAAATAAATCTAATCTAAGGGGGTATGTAGAAATTTCATCATACTGTTCTTGAGTTATGATGAATTGTAAAATTATATCTCTTTTCAATGTGTGGTCTCAAAGGGAATAGTGTTCTAAATCAATTTGATTAGGATGTTAGTGATATTATTAGTTTTTACATAGTTAATATAACTTTTATTATCAAAAAGTATTTTAGTTTTAGTAAATCTCATTCCATACTCTTTGAGTGTGTGTTTCATCCACAACACTAGAGCACAACAACATCCAACTACCAAAAATCTGGCTTCAGTAGTGGACTGTGAAATTTTTAGTTTTTTCTTACACAACAAAGAAACTAAAGAATCTGTGATGAAATTAAATGTTTTTGGTGTACTTTTTTTAATAAATTCTACTTTCACAAAAGGAATCAATAGTAAAAAATAATTTCAAAAACATTTCAAGAATAATAGAATATCCCAATATCCATTATTCCATTAAGATAATGAAAAATTCATTATACATCATCTAAATGAGTCTCATTTGGGATTTTATTTATATCTATCATAGAATCATACTAAAAATAATAATTATCGATGACTAGTTATTAATTAAATTAAATTTTTTATTATACTTTTAAATGTTTTTTGATCTATCGATTTCATTGACGCATCATCAACTAAAGTGTTGGAAGTAACGGTAAGAGTACTAATAATTTTAGGATTTTAATACCCAAATTTACTAAGAAGAAATTTTATATAATTATATTGAGATATAAATGTTTCTTAAGGTTTTTGATAAATTATAAAACCAATAGAATATATTAACTCGCCCATTATACACATTCCAAACATTGACTTCAAAAGGCCGTATAGGAATTTGTTAAATATACATATGTTGAACCAAATAAAATGTCATAAACATAAATTTGTACCATCATAATGTTTTTATTATATTAATTTACAGAAATAGTGGGATATACATCTCCCATATAAAAATTGTTTTGTAACAAAAATTTAGATAATCTATCATGCCAATCTTTAGGGGCTTGTCTATGTCCATATAAAGCCTCAATATGTTTATTAACTTATTTTGGGTGTTTTTTATTTTTAAGACAAGGTAGTTGTTTAACAAAAACATCCTCATAAAAATATACATTATGAAAATCACACCTTATATCCATTTAAAAAAGTTTGAAATTAATTAATGCTCAAAATCTAGAAGTGTTCGAATAGTTTCATGTCTTACTACCAGATAATATGTTTCTTTATAATATATTCCCTATGGATGATTATATCCCTAAGAAAGAAGTATATATTTATTTATAACTATTATTATTTTTTAATAACATTTATTTTGAAAACTCCAATTTCATCCAATGAATGATGTTTTTAAGTTCATTCAATAAAATTATAGGCTTTCTCCCATAAAAAATCATCGAGCTCCTCTTATATTTCCGTAGTCCAATCATCATAACACAATGCCTCATTAGGATTCATATGTTCATGTTGGGATAAGAATTCTAGATGAACTTTTTCATTCCTTAATGAACATATAGTACTAAAAAGTTGATCTACAACACAATTGATACTTTCACTAGGATTATTATTAATAAAAAAAATAACTTCCTCGGTTTTCAAATATACATTATTCAATAATATGTGTAAAATTTTCCTTAGGAATAAATTTGAAAACTAATTCCTGAGTTATTTCTATATGAAATGAACTTTCTCACCTATATACAACATCTGTTTTAGAAATAACATCTAAGGATGTAAGTTAGTTTTTTATTGAAAATAAAAGGATCGGTTTCATCAAATGTTACACGAACTGTTTCTGTAATAGTATAAGATTTTTTATTAAAATTTCTATAATCATTAGAAGTAATGGAATAACCTAAAAACATATCTTAATTAGATAAGTTTAAAAATTTATGTAAATTGTTTTTACTAATCAGAATGAAATTTTTGAATGAAAAGAAAATTAATTAATAAACTTTTTGTTTTCTTCCTATCTATAACTCATATGGAGTTTTATTGAGAAAACGTATAATTAAAACTCAATTTATAGTATAAATGGTAGTACTAACAACTTCAACCCAAATTTATTTAGAGATTGGGTATTCACTTATCATTTTTCTATTTATTCATTGAATAATTCTATTTCTTGTTTTAAATACACCATTGTGATGGGGAGTTCTAGGAAATGATAATTTATATTCTATATCTTTATTAATACAAAAATTTTAAAAAATAGAATTTTCACATTCTCCAACATGATCATAATGAATAGTTATCAAGGATTGGATTTTTTCAAAATTAACTCTAGATATAAATGTTTTAAAATAACCAAAAGCTTCATATTTCTTTTTGAGTAAATAAAACCATGTGTATCTTGTGTACTCAACCACTTAGACAAAACCATAATAGTTTCATCCAAAAAAACTAGTTTGTGTATTACCATATAAGTTCATGTGAACTAAAAATAATTCATCATAATTTGAGTCTTCCAACATTAATTTAAATGATGACTTATTTTTCTTCTTTTATTGATGATGGTTATTAACTTTTTAAGTATCAAACATATGTTCTGGAAGATCCTTAACAATTCCTTTCATAGATAACTTTGATAAGTTTCTATAGTCTTAGTGTGAAAACCTTATATTCCATAAGTAATAAATATATTCCACTTCAATAATTCAATGAAAATCATTGATCCTAAGGTCTATTATGTTAGATGTGTAAAAATTATAATGATGATTGGTAGAAAGAATAAATTCATCTTTGGAATTATGTACAAAAAATTTATAATTCCAAAAGATAACAAGGTAACATTCATCAAATAGTTACCTAGGCTTATATGGATTTTTTTTATGAACAAGAACAAATAAAAAAATTAAAATAAGTTATTTTCCAAGAAGAACAATTTCACCTATTCTGATAATCTCTCCTTGAGAATTATCTCTAAAAGTATCATTTCTTGCATTCATTATAATTATCTTTTTGAAGAAATATTTATTTCCAATTATGTGTATAGAAAAACCACTATCCTTACACAAAATGTGTTTATTTTTGGTACTTTATATGTTTGTATGAAAAAAAATTATTATAATTTTGGACGCCAACCCTTCACAGGTACGGTATTTTCAGAAAAATAAAATATTGAGTAACCATATTAGTTTAGAAAAATACGCCTTATGAAAACCTAAAAATATATATGTAATCAAAGAAATTTTTTTCTTCTAGTTCCCACTACATGAAAACATAGTGGAAAATGGTACAACTATAGGGAAAAAATATTTATTACTAAAAATAGGTTTTTTATTTGTAAAATCCCTTCCAAAACAATTACTACTCGGGTTATTTTATTTATAAATTTTTTCAATGTTTTACATACCAAGGGTAAACCTTGAAATAAGATTCTTGAAATTTGAAATTTTGGGTTTTAATTTGGAAAATAAATTTTATCCTTATTAGAAATAGTTTTAGAACATTGTTTTACTTATAAAGAATTTTTTAAAATGACTTTTTTAAAATAGTCTGAAATAGTTTATTTTCATAAAAATGATTTTTCAAGATCATTAAAAATATCTCAAATTAAAATTTTCAAAATATTTTTTATTGAATCTTCCATAGCAGGTTTATCTTTAGAATATCAATATTTTTTTTCAAAATCATACAATTTTCATTTTTAATCAATTTATAAAATCCAGAATCCTCATTAAATCTTCATAGAGTATTATCTTCTCTTATGGAAGATTAATCATTAAAAAATGCTGAATTTTTATCATCAACATAATTTTAATTTAAACAACATGTCTGTAAGAGATTAAATAGTATGTACCTTTTCCATAAGATAATTATTTACCATGGGTACTGTAGAAATTTTTTAATGGTCCTATATCTATAAATTTTATTATTTGAAGATTATTTTGAAAAATCACCAACAATAGAACTCCAAGGGTCTTATTCCTTCAAAACATTCATTCCTTTATATTTATAATACTTATTGGAATTTCATTATTTTATATCCTTTATTTTCGACTTTACAAAATAGTGTCACATATGTCTGGATTTTCTACATTCATAGGAAGTGACTTGAGAATTCTTTTTTTCCAATTTACTATTATGAATTTTTTTATCGATATTGAAAATATTTCTTTCCCACTATTTTTTCATACTTATAGAAAGAATATACCAATGATTTTTTGTATTTTAAGACAATATATAATCATTCTAAACAATAAATTTCGTCTTCCTAAATGATTTGATAACATTATCATCGGAATAAACTTAAGAAGGTATGGCATATGTTATAGAAAAATTAGCCCCACCAATTTCCAATTTATACTTCTCAACATCTCTTTAACATAATCATTCATACTGAATATGTTTTCCAAACAAATCATTAAGATTAATATTAGGTAACTTTTTGTATCATAAAAAAACTTTTTCTTTCTGATTCCCACTTATTGGAAAAAATATCAATATTCTTTTCAAAGGGAATATCATAATTAAAAATATTTTTCTTGAAGATACTATTAAATTTTTATAATCATCATATGAATTTGGTGAATCATTGAAAAATGACTCTCCAAAAAGAGAATCAAAGTCTTGGTAATCCTCTCTAATCATTGGTCTTTTGGTTTCCATAGCATTGGATGTACAAAATTAAGTAACTTCCAAATTTAATATAGATACTATTTAGATACTCACAAGATGATATTTGATTGTATATATTTCTTTTCAATGGTCAGAGTAATGTATTTCTATCTTTATAGTTAAACCGGTATTCCAATTTCTCATAATTTGTAAATGTAGAAACTTCATTATCATGAATATAAAATTTTCTATTAATTTTTTTTAACCCTAATGTAGATAAAAAAGTCCTTCATTTTATTTCTCTAATACTAATAATCATTTCCATCAAAAAAATCTGGTAAGCATGGATTAAAATTTTCATGATACCTAACAACTATTAATAAAATCTTAAAATAATAGTAATTATTTTATACAAATACATTTTAGCGTAACTATGTTTATGAATAAAAATCTTATTTAAAAGTTATAAAGACATGTAATAAGTAAAAAAGATTAAAACCCTCAAAGTATATAAGTAATAGAAACCTACTCTGAAACCAATTCCAGGATTGTAATAATTATATTAGATGGATATAATTACAAGTGGGTGGTGAATTTTATTTTAAAGTATATAGTGAAAAATTAATATATAAATTAACACACAAGAATATTAATGTAACAATACCAGACTAAATCTTAGTCCCATTACAGAGTGAAGATCAGAATCATAATGGATATGATTTATAGAAGAGTTCATTTTATTGTTATCATATTTATAATGACAATTAATAATATATAATGTAGTATATGATTAATCAATTTATATTATATTTATAGTAGAAATAAAACATAGGAAAATAATAAACACAATAAAAAAATAATAAGAATTATTTTTATTCTATTATTAAAATATTTACATCATTTAAATTAAGTGTATGGTAGTAAATAACATCAAATAAAGGTATCTATTTTTTTAATTACGTTATAGTATGTCTTTCTATATTAGGAAAAAACCATGATATGATGATCAGAATATCTCAATATTACTCTCCTCAGAAGACCTCGATATGATGACTAGTGTCTGTCTTCCTATCCCCATAAGCCCTGGATTTGAGGAATCAGATTCACCATCTTCATATCCCCATAATCTCTTGATTGCATGAATTATTGGCAAAGATCCCAAAAGAATTTATTTCTTAAATAAATAACCCTGAAAAGTATTAATTGTGACTAAAAACCCCCAAAATAATTATAAAGACTAGGAACGATCAGTTCTGGATTAGGAATCATCAGACAAATTGATTTGTGAATTGTAAAAGCTCTAAACTCTTCAGGTGACTGGATATTAATTGATGAGTTCCAAAATTGATATTTCATAGTTTATTGCAGTGATTTCATACAACATGATATTGATAGATAAAAATGGTCTGGAATAACTAAAAGTCTATCATTATTTTTTTAATACCATTATTGTGTTGAGGAATTACTTACAATATAAATATGTCTTTGTATTCCAATGATAAACATTAGTCAGTCTGATTATAAAAACCCATTATTTTTTAGATATAGTTTTTAATGATTTTTTGGTATTCTACACTAAGTTATGCTTGCTCAATATGACACATCTGCTTAGATTTTGGTATATGTAACACTATTCTTGGATTCTATTGTACAGAAGTTCAATTTATTTTAATATAATTAATTTCACGTAAGACTGAGTATAAGTGAACAGATAAATATTATGTTACCATATAAACTAGATATCAAAATGGTGGGAATGAACAATATTAATTGATTTATAAAAATATTCCTTACACATGTGTTTAATTAATTCTTTTTTTATAGTATTTATAAAGGAAAATAATGCTTTTTTTAAATTGAAAGGAAATGTTTTTTTGAATAACTATCTATATTCAAATAAGTGAGTTTTTAAATAATAAAATCACTCTTTTTGGATTTAATTAATGAAATATATATTTAATATATTCAATATAATGTTTGAAATTCATCATATATTTTTTCTGTACATGATATTGGGACAAAATCAAATTTTCATATAAAAAAAGTATTTTTTAAAAAGGTAATGTTTTGCCACCTTTTGATGACGAACCAAATATAAATCTAGTTTTTTACCATTTTCTATGTTTTTTTACAAAATAGACATTTTTATTGGGGGAGGTACATCAATATTAACTTTGGTTGACATTTTGGTATTTTTCTAAGAAAATCATATTTAAATGAATAGTGAAAAATACTGTATTTTAATTCAAAACTGCCTTTGTCACAACCCGCCTTCACCAAAAGGAGGGAAGGGTTAGAAAATTGCTAGGCCCATCCTTCTTCAAGTTGAAGGAGAAATAATGACCCCCAAACCTGCCTTCATTAGGTCCCGGAGTGGTGACCAGCACCAAGGGTATAAAATCACTCACTAAATGGAAAGAATTAGCCTTTTTTTCTTTTAATAGGATCTGGAGATAAGATGGTAAATCCCAACAACACCAAAAGTGGAAAGTAAAAGGAATGCCCAGAAAAACCATTCCCATATGCATGTTCCAAAAGTAAAAACCCCAAGGTACAGAGTGACTACAAGGGTAAAGTACCAAAGAAAGAAAAATAGCAACTGCAACTGGCCCAAGGTTCGAGCTAGTATAGTCCCGCTCGATTCCCGAAGTCTTCCTGGAAACCTAAAAGCAGATTTATAAACATAGGGTGAGCATACAAGTATACTCAATAACGAAAACCAAATACTCTCGTGCACTAGTGGGGGAATGTACTAAAGTCATGTGAGAAAAGAGTGAACCAAACACCTAACAAGGTAAACTATCCACCCAAGCCTCACCAATGCACACTCCCCAAATAACACAAGTCAAGTAATATATATATAATATGAGAACATCGATGTTTGGGTACCCCACTCCACTTTTCCACTGGTTATTGAATACATCCTACACATCGAACCAATCTCGCCATTCTCATCGCAATCCCACTGCCACACCCCGCCCGCACACACCTGGGCCACAACATCACAAACTCCCACTGCCAAACCCCACCCGCACACAACTGGGCCACAAATGTCACACATTACCATGCCTGCAAACACCTAGGCCAGAACAACCCCTACCACACCCGAAGACACCTGGGCTAGAAGATCCACCACCAAGCCCGAAGACACCTGGGCCTCATCCCGAAGATGCTTGGGAAACTACCTGCCCGCACACACCTGGGCTATAACCTCCACACTACCCCACCTAAAGTTTCTTGGGCTAATAATGGACCTCAGGCCATCATAGCCTGCCCAAAGATACTTGTGATATCTGGGAAATGGAGCAGAAAAGGATCTAATAACTAGCCACTAATAATAGTGTTGGGAGAAACACCCTCCCCCATGAAATGAGGGTGTTCGGCACTAAGTGCTAAACTTGGGTGGGGAGCGAATAAGAATAACAAAAATACAAATATATATATATATATATAGGTATCAAGAACTCTCCCATGTTTAGGTTTTTCATCCAGCCTAAGGAACACAAAAAGCACTCATGTCTGAGTCACAACTCTATCCAACAAAACCCATTGTCCCATCCGTTATCATGTTCAGTAATGATGTTTAATTATGTTCTGCACCTACTTGTGCTACTAGTAAGTATAGGAACAATTCTAAGAAAGAAAACTGTCAAGAATTTACTACAACATCCACACCCAGTTCTCTCATAAATCCACAACAACCAATGAAAACCCCAAGATATAGCCCCATGTTCAATACCCAGGAGCCAAAAGGTTTTTCAACAACCGAGGATACCACCCTAATTCTTGATATAAACAAGGTAACCACCCAGTCTTAAAATTCACTACCACTGAAAGCATAACACAGGGGAACTCATCCCCAATTTCACAACCACTGAGAGTATAATAACAGGAGATCCCATACCCACCCACAACACCCAACAAACATCCCAGGAAGGAAAAAAAACCCACCACAACTATGAATTCCCATGCTGGTATTTTCAGATTTATAAGATTTAACACACTCCATGATTTCGATTTATGTGTTCTTTTACCGGGGTTATCACAAAAGGATTGATCCTGGTTCCTCAAATTATTTAGCTGGATATACATGATTAACCAATTTCCTTTTCACAGCAGGAGTTCACAACTACAAAACAAGAAATTTAAAACATCACTAGGGGTTTATTAGTGCACAGAGAAAGAACACCAACGACAAAGATTTTTATTAGGCGTAAGCCCGCACAATTCAGAAAACAAGATCATAAAATAGACTAGCATGAAAATCATCATCAATCACAGCCCCGCTTCATTCTTTATAGAATCTATTCATTATCATTATCTAGGTTTGGTTCATCTAATACTACAGAATCAAAAGCATGCCCACCCCGTATGATACACAAATGGAGAGACGAAGGAGAAATTCTATACCTGTTATCAACGATGATGCTAAGACCGGGTGTGGAATTTCACGGATAGCGATGCAGATCATCTGAACGAAAAACTGATCGTCTTAATAAATGTTACTCCTAGCACAGGGTGATCGAGAAAAGAAACCTAGGGAGAACCCTTTAGTTCATAAATTCCGGGGACAATTGAGGTAAGAACGTGAAACTGCGTAATGAGTGGGGTCTTGGGTTGACCATGCGGTTGAGACACCCTACACGTCATTAATTGTTGGGTGGTTTAAATCGATGCACACACCCATTTAATTCATTAAATATTTAACTAAGACATTTATGTGCATTAATGGGCTTTAAAACAATCTTAAAGGAATCAAAATATGGTTTAAAACCCAATTTGCGCAAAAAGGAGGTGCTATTGGAAAACCCGTGGGGGTAGGCTGGAGCGACCGGATGCTATGAGCTACCGGTGGCTACCAACTACTGGTAGCTGAGCTACCGATAGGCTGCAACTACCCATAGACCGAGCTACCGGTAGGCTGCAGCTACCAGTAGACCGAGCTATCGGTATACCTACTATCGGTAGGCTAAGGCTACTGGTAGGCCTACCATTACGCCAAACTTCACCAAGATTCCCATACCAGAAAACCCAACTTGAGATTTTCACAAAGTAATGGACCCCAAAAACCCGGGCCATTACATCCTTTTTTTTCTAATTTATTTGTATGGAGAGATTTTATTTATATTTTTAATTTAAATAATTTTTAGATGATGTTATTATCATTTAATCTAATTTTGGTAGTTAGATGTAATTTATCTATGAAATTTGATACAAACTCATTAAATATATTGATGGTATTTACATTTAAACATATTTTCTTGCTTTAACAACAAAAATTGATTTGAAATTAATTAATGAAATTTATATGTTTTGATTTTGGAAAAATGGATTCCATATTTTGAACCACAAGTTAAAAAATATGTGAATAGGACCCTTTTATTTTTTTTGGTTATTATGAAGAGTAACATTGGTACATCGATTTACCACAATTAAAGGTATATCAGGTAAATTAGGGTAACATATAATATAATAAGGATTATAAAATTACCCTAAAACCTACCAAAATCGGATTTGATTAATATAATTATACCCTTAACACCAAAGGATCCAAAATTTATTCGATTAATAGACCTTTGTACATGAAACAGATGTAATTATTATTTAAACAATAGAAAGTTACAACATGTTACTCTCATATCTATTATAAGTATAAAACTTTTAATGTGGTGATAAATGTGATTACATGATGTAAATTATCTACATCATTTAAATTTAATTATAATTTATAGAGATTAAATAATTACCATAAATATGGAGACAATAATTATTTTATTAATTGAAATATCAAATGAATGATATTATAAATAAATAAATAATTTTTATTTGACACAATATATTCCATCAAATAATTTTATATGTGACTATGACATGTTTTAAGACTATTTAGCGGTCTATTTCAATTTTATCTCTCTATATAATGTTTATTTGAATTCAATGAAATGAATAGTGTAAAAACTAACACTATTGATATTTTATAAAAAAAATTATTAAATTATTTAGAAATAATAAAAAAAAAATATAAACTCACAAAGTTACTATAATAAGGTTGAAAAGTTCATTATGTGTTAAATTATGAGAAATTTACCCCATCCAAGTAAAATTTATAACCTCTTAATACCTAAATTGTAATTACCACAATTAAAATTAAAAGGGAATAATTATGGATAATCCCAAAAGATAAGGAATAAAATAAAATCAATAAATTTCTAAAAATAATTGAATGAGTGTATTTATAACTATAAACATCTTATCCTATACAAATATAGATCTTGAATCTTTAGGGTTATGAAATTAATTTATGTTAATTTAATATTTTATGAATTTCCATTGGTGCCCCTAACCTCAATTATAATTGGGAACCTCCTCACTCACCTTCTAACTTAAATTTGAGACTTCATGGTCATACATAACCCACCTCTTTTCCTTATAAACTTCATTATATAAATTATAGTGGTTTTGGTATTCTCAAAACACTAACTCTAGTTCCATTAAGTATATATTTAGAGGTAGCATGACGAGGAAGAGGTAATCTCTTCTACTGATTCGTTCGAACTTATTTATTCTTATACTTCCCCTTATTAGTTGTTTCATTATAATGTAATAACATCAGTATCACTCATAAAAATATATTTAAATATAATTATGAAACAAATATATTCCACCTTCTTTCCATCCTACAAAAAATCAAATCACCACATATGTGTATTTACATATTTTTGTCTCCACATCGTGGTGTCATCTATTTTTCACCACAACTTTACATGGATGGATATAATGATGAAAATAATAACCATATATTATTATTAAAAAATTATATAGATTGTGGAACAACATTTATTCCATCTACTTCCACAGAATTTCACAATTATCAGAAGATATCGTTAGTCATGAATATGTATGGCCTACCGTCTCCCTGATGCGATGTGATTTACTCTACAAGATATTAATTAAAAAATGATTATATAAATTTACAGAGTGAATAAATATGATATTTAAAATGTTATTATCATTTTTAGTGATATAATTATTATCTAATAATGGAAATATAAACTTATTCTCCAAAAAGTGCATAAGAAAATGAAGAACATTTACCCAAATAAGGAGTAATAATGAAATATTATTACCAAGAAGATGATAATATGATCATATATAATTACATAAATATTAAAATGATTCTACAATAAGTTGATTAAATAATTTAAATCATTAAAAATTAGGATCAGATATACACATTGGATAACAGACTAATGGTAAGGGAAAATTTTGCAATCTCATTATTATCCGAGATTGTTTATATGTAACTATTTATTTGGGTATATTTTTCATCAATGTCCATGTTTTATATATAAATGTTTTCATAATTTTTTTACAATTATTCTATGTATTTTTAAATACATTTTTATCCATTTTTTAATTTTACTACATGGTTTGGATGAAATCATCCATTCTTTTCTATATGAGGTGCTTTTTGACTTTTCTGAACAAAGTACGTGAAGATTTTTTTTAAATTTATACTACATAAATAAATTCATAAGCTATCATAATGTCTTCTTTTCATGAATATTACTTTACAATATTTCATGTTTAATTTAAAATAAATTATTTTCATTTAAAATTTCATTGAATTTTGAGATTTTTTTAAGAATAAAGGATAATTTATTCAATATTTAATTTCAAATGTTTTATGGACATTATTTTTTATCTATGATGAAATTATTTAATAAGGTTCTGTTTCAAATATATTATTCCTATTATTCTTATGGTATTATTTTTTTGATGAACTTATATTTATTAATTTTATTTGTTTTATATGGTTTATGTTATGATGGAATGTGTTTTAAGAAACCCATTCTATTCCATGGGTTATGTTATGATGGATGATTTATGTTTTTGGGTATCACGTAAGAATAATTTCATTATGAGATGGGTGGGACCATTATATCCCTCCAATGTATTGGGTATTGATTTATATCTCATGATATATATGACTAGAATGGAAAGAGAATTTGATTTAGTAATATATGGTCAGAATGATAGGTAAATCCATTTTAGTAATACATGGTTGGAACAGTAAGTAAACCTGGTTCAATAACGGAATTTTTACACTCTAATGGCCATTTAAATGAGACTTGGATAATATGGAAATTATTTTTTATGATTATTATTTTTCCATAATTCCATGTTTTATGACATTGATATTTTATCACAGTTTAGGTTCTTTTATGATTTATGCATTTTTAATTACAAAGATTCATTCCATGACACGTAATTTTGATATTTGTTATAGATGGTAGGATATGAAAAAGTTATGTTAAAGGTTTTACACTAATATGTCAATTTTGTATTTTTACCTTTTCTGAACATCTGGTCTCACCCTTTATTATGTTTCCATTACTCAAGTTATAAAGAAATATTTTATGTAGGAGTACTAAAGTGGAAGATCTTTATTGAATATGTTAAAGATCATTCATATGATCGAAGACTGTATTACTAGATTACAAAGGCAGTAAACAATTATAATAATCATGAATGCATTTCTAAAATGAAATTAGTATTCATCTAAAAAGATATAATATTAATTTATGTCAATCATGGTTCTTTAATGTTTGTATCAGAGGTTATTTTTAGTCAACCTTTTGAAAGTAGAATGTGAAATCACTAGTGAGATCCCTAGAGATATTTATAAATTTTGTCTACGAATTTCCTAAGAATAAGTATAACTATAGGTTAAAATATTTAAATTTTTTTAATGATCATTGATAACCTATGATTAAAATGAATATTTTAGAGATTGAAAGATCATCCCCTTGAATATTTTTTTTCCTAGAAATATTTTTCCTCTCACATTATTCTTTTGGATTTTAAACAAAAGGTGGAACCTAAATGAACCCCGTTAATGATGAATTCAACAGGGAAATACTTGTATTTACCTCTTGAACTACCAAATTTTTTTGGATAAGGAATAAAATTTTTATCACTATACATAAAAAGGTTATGAATCATTCTAGACACCCAAATGAGTAGAGAAGAAAACAAAAATCTATTGAATCCTTCATGAATCATTGACCACCTTATTTTAGTGGGTCTTCTAATCCACTAATTGCTGAACAATTGATTAGTACCATTGAAATTATATTTAATATCCTTCATTTTTGGAACCAAAAAAATTCTTTTTGGTCCTTTATTATTGAAAATTTGGAGTAGACCATCGGTGGACTCTAATCAAGGATACAAGGAAAAGAGAGAAAATTTAATCCATGGAGTGAGACGAGTTCATGAATTTATTTTTCAATAAGTATATTCCTCGTATTCTTCAAATGATGATGGAAAAAGAGTTTTTAGACGTTAAAAAAAGGATGATAAATCTATTGGTACATATGAGGAAAATTTTATAAGAAATTCAAGGTATGATTATGGTTTTATCATCCTACCTGAACGTAAAGTTAAGTGATTCATCAGTGGATTAAAAACAATCCCTTGAAGTGTGTTAGCTATAAGATAATTAAATAGATATGAGGAAATAATTCAATGTTCTCTTAAGGAATATATCTATATTAGAGTAACCCATTAGTTATATTGTTTTGATAAGAAGAGAAAAATGGAATTCAAAAGAGAATATATAGAACACACAAGAAAGAAGATGAGTTTTCCCTTATGCTCAATGTGTGGAAAAAAACATTGAAGAAATTGTCTACAAGGGACAAGTAAATGTCCTAAGTGTGGAAAATAAGGTCAATTGGTAGTTTAATGCTTAAGTGATGGGAAATTTATATCTTATGATGCGAATGAAGAAAAGGCTACACAAAATGCACCTCATACAATTCAATGTTACAAGTGAAAGTCAATGAGACATCATGCCAATCAATTCCCTACTGTAAAGGGTTATTTAATATGATCGAAAAAAGCCTCTTAAGGAAATAGATAATTCAAATCAGATGTGATTAATATTGGTGATGTTGAGTATGAAAAGGATGTGGTAGAATGATTGAGTGTTTATGCAACGAGATTCCCAAATAATGTTGTTGAATTTATTTTATGGAATTATTGAATAAAGAAATAACTATATAGTGGTATACATTGGGTTTTAATGTGTATTTGAATTTATATTCATAGTGGTATTAGAAACCATGAAATGTTTTTGATGTAATAAGGTATTGTGTTTCTAAAACTCATGATTTTGGGAAGGATGACCGTTAATATAAACATGATGTTGAGATAATGATATTTGGATAATGATATGTAGGATAGGAATTTTTAAATTAGAAGATATTTGTTTCCTTGGAATAGGTTAACGATTAATTAATATGTGTTTTATGCTATCATGGATGATGTTTATATATTTTTGGAAATAAGATTAAGGAGACATGCATGTTTTCAATAAGTATATATGGTATTTCTGGTTACAACTATGGATCAAGAGAATTCATGATGAAGGTGTTCACATTTTGGTAATGTGACCAACAAGATATACCTTATGATATATGGGGGATAAATGTTAAGCCATGATTAGTTAAACTCTTTATAATTTTTGGTATTTTCATCTTTTATAATGATTATAAGGTTATCATTTGTTGGATTTTTAAGATAATCATTGGATGAAGTGTTTTTTGAATAATGAATTATGACACCATAGGTGGACTTATGCATATTTTATATCTTTAGGAAACTTTTTTTTATGAAAAAACAAATGGAATTATCTATTATTATATTTATGGATCTGATGTACTACTAACAATTCAATAATGGAAAATAAAACTAAATTTCTTTTAATAAGACATGAAGTGGTAATTATTCAATGTATGAACAATGGTGTGATTGAACCGAAATCAGTATGTATTTATTCTCATGAAAAATTCTTCAACATTAAGAAAAGGATATTGAAACCAAAAATGTTATCACAGTACATTTTTATCTCATTAATCATAGTTCCCCATAAATCATCCTAGATTTATGGCATTTTTATTTTTAACTTTCTCCAAAGCTTGTTCTCTATCACTCTCCATTAGAATTCGATGGTCATATTTTTCTTCCATATCCATGTGTTCCCTTCCCATAAATTTTCTCTTATATGGAAACCCAATGATGAGTTACATTGGGTGAACATTATCTTTCTAAATTTCATTTTTAAAATTATGATTTTGTATTGCATTTCAATATGTGAGTTTCAATGAAAGAAACATTCTAGTAGTAATAATTTTATAAACCCGATGAATTTGGAGGGAAATTTCATCTTAAAGGGGGTAGAATGTAAGACCATGATATATTTATGAGGCAATGTTTTTTGATGTCTTCTGTTGAAAGATACACCAATATAATCTTGCACAATACAAAAAATAATCTTTGTTTTTGGTATACACATTTCTATGCTTGGATTGTATAAAATACAAGTTAAAGTTCTTTTGAAATATTTCATTTCACACAAGATCGAGTATAAGTGATCAACAAAATATTATTACTTTATCTTATAAAAAATATGTTAAAATGGTGGTAATGAACAGTATTAATTGAATTATAAATTTTTTTACACATTTATTTGATTCATTTTTTTGTGAACAATTATTTATAAATCCAAATAAAACTTTTTTAATTAAAAGGAAATGTTTTTTTAAAAATCTATTTAAATGAAACAAACTGAGTTTATAAAATAATAAAATCAATATTTATAGAGTTTATTAATAAAATATATATGTAATATGTTCAGTTTAATTTTTAAAATTCATCCTTTGTGTTTTTTACACATGAAAAAAAACAAGGCAATTTTTAGGATACAGAAGTAATTTAAAAAAAAGTTTTACCACCTTTTAATGACAGAACAATTTTTTCACTTTTATAAGTAAAATATGAAAAAAAAATTCTTCTTATTTTTAATTTGGACATAAAAAATTTACGTTGGTTGAAATTTTGGTATTTTTCTAAGCAAATTCATATTTTAATTAATAGTAAAAAATATTGGATTTTAATTCAAAAATGCATTTATAGCGAATTTATTTTTATTGATATATTATATAATGAATTGGTTTTAAATAATATTTAGATTACATATTTATCATTTAATCTGATTTTTGTTATTGTAAGTAATTTCACATTGAAATTTGAAATAAACACATGTCATTCTTTAATAGTTTTTACTTTTAAACCAATTTTCATGCTTTAACAAAAAACATTAATTGTAAATTAATTAATTCAATTTCAATATTTTGAATTCAGCAAAATGGATTCCATATTTGGAACTAGTAGGTTAAAATTATGTAAGTTTCTCCCTTTTATTTTTTTGGACATTATGAATAGTAACTTTGGTAATTTTATTTTACCATGATAAAAGGTAAATATGGTAAATTAGGGTAACAAATAATATGATATAGATAATAAAATTACACTAACACATGATAAAATACTATTGGATGAATAAAAGTAGACCCTTAACACCTAATTACCAAAATTCATTCTTATAATGAACTTCTTTCCATTAAAGAGATGTAATTATTATTTTATCAACAGAAAGGGACAACATTTCACTCTATTATATATTATAAGTGTAAAATTTTTAATGTAGTGATAAACATTATTAATATAAGAACATAAGTACTCTCCATAAATCATGTGAAATTATCTACACCATGTGAATTTATTTATAATTTTTAGATATTAAATAATTACCATAAATATATACACAATAATGATACAATAATTATTTTCTTAAGATAAATGTCTAACAAATGATATTTTATTTATTAAAATAAATATTATATGACTTAATATATGACATAAAAACTTTTTATAGGTGAATATTAAATGTTACTAGATTATTGAGTGGTTTTTTGGATATTTTCTCTATTGATGCTGAAATTTGAAGAAGGGAGGAATCCAGAGGATAATGAGAAAACAAAGGACCCTAGGAGGGGAAGAGAAGATTCTGAGTCCTGGGAGGCAGTTTCATACAAGATTCAGTGTGTGTGCCCAAATATCCCCCAACATGCAAAATCATCGGCACCCAATACGACGTCAAGGGTGAGCTTCTGTGCAGCTCTTATTTGTGCGCACAATACAATGTCAAGGGCATGTTTCCACGCAGATCCCATTTGGGTTCCCCATGTCACATCAAGAATGTTGTTCCACGAAGCAACCCTTTGCGCGTACAAGCTGACGTCAAGGGCGAGCTTCCATACAGCACCCATTTGTGCCCCCATGCGGCGTCATGTGTGCATTTTCATGCCGCACCCCTTTGCATGCAACCCCCAAGGACTTCATCTATATAAAAAAAACGTACCCCCTATCCTTCAGGTATGGTAAGAGAAGACGAAGTGAAACTCTGTTCAGCGAAAACACCCTCTTCTGAGACCACACGAAAAATACCATGGCCTTATGGTATTGGATTTTGCATGACAGGTCCCCCAAGTGTCCTCCTTTGTGTGGGCCCTCTTGGGCATGATCATCATTAATTTCCTTTCTCCAAAAGTCTTTTTCACACTATAGACTGTGTTTCCATGCATGTTTCTTCCATGTCAGACCTCTCTTGCGCATATCCCCATCCAGTTTGCATGAAACCCTTCCATTTTGCACACAACCCCACCCTCTTATATGAAACCCTTCCATTTTGCACACAAACCATCCATCATGCACCCAACATATTCTCTTTCATGTTCTCTATGTGTCATCCTCACCTTAGGGTACCATGTCTGAGCCCCTCTTATGCGCACCAAACTTTCATTACGTGCTCTCTTTCTGTGCATCTCTTCAAATTTGCATGAAGCGATTTCAGAGTCCATTGGGAGGTGCCTCACATTGCATTGATTCACCTCATGCTTCTTTTTATCGGCATGCTAACAGTTATTTCTTCATTGTATAGACACACTAACATGGAACCCCCAATGGATCAGTCCATAACACCCCCTCTCTTGGGCATTTCTGAGACATTTCATCCCCCAATGGGCAGGAGGTATCTGTTATGTATGTCCTAGGGGGTGAGGAGTGCACCAAAATCATCCGTGTTATAGGAAGTAAAACTTCCAAGAACCATCATCCTCAACACATGATGTTAAACTATGACCATGCCCCATGGGTCATATGTGGGGTCCCCCCACCGTGGACATTCTGGACTCCCACTGGTCTCTACGTTAGTGAAATCATTTCTCACATGGAATGAGATCCTCCTTATTGGAGTGATGTTTGTCCATGGGGATTGGGAAAACACCTTGGTGTATGCCCCAAGATTTTCTTGTAGGAGGTTGAATCCCTACCCCTCCTCTCTTCCTCGGTGCCAGGGACCCAAGAGGGGGTATGTGATGGGCACCAGAGCACTCCTTTCATCAGTGCCAAATCCCTCTCCCACTGGGATTTGTTGCTGATTGGCCTCCACCCAGGAGTAAGTCCAAATATCCATCTCTCTGGGCATCAGACCATGCATAAGTCCCAATATCCTCTTTGGGAGGCTAACCATGCATAAACCCTTATATCCCTTTTTCCCTTCTAACCACCTGTAAGGGTCTCTCCCCTCCCCATTGATGCACCTTTTGCGACGTGATCGTTAGGTCTTCACTGCCTCTTGTTTCTCACACCGAGCATGACTCACATGGGCTTAGAGTAAGCATCTACCATGAAGTCCTCCATGGGTAGCCTAGAGTGTATGCCCCACAAACCATCCTGAACTACGTGGACTTTGATCCTTGCCAAGGTAGGGTACGTAGGAAACCTCCCTAGTGTTCAAGACCAACAACCATTGGTCCTGACCATCTTTAGGTTGGTTCACGAAACACACCATACCAAACTATGTAGACATTAATCCTTTCCAAGGTAGGGTACATAGGAAGCCTCCTTGAGGTTCAAGCCCAACAACCATTTGTCCCAACCATCATCACATCGGTTCACCAAACATACCATCCCGAACAATATGGAATTAGATCATTGCCATGGAATTGTACGTAAGAAGCCTCCCTAAGGTTCAACTGAACTATCATTAGTCCCGACCATCTTCACATTGGTTCACCGAACATTCCATCCCATACTACATGGACTTTTATCATTTCTAAGGAAGGTTAAGTAGAAATCATCCATGAGGTTCAAGCCCATAGTCCATTCGTTCCAACCCCCCATAAAGTTGGTTCCCATTCCATACCGAACTACGTGGGCTTTAATCCTTATCTCCAAGGAATGGTATGTAGGAAGCCTCAATAAGGTTCAACCCCATCCATTGGTAAGCCGCTGCAACCCCATCCAGTGGTAAGCCATTGTGATCTCCATCCAGTGGTAAGCCATTGCGATCCCCATCCAACAGTAATTCATTGTTATCCCCATCCAATGGTAAGCTGTTTCGATCCCCATCCAATAGTAATCCATTGCAACCCCATACAATGGTATGCCATTGCGATCCCCATCCAGCAGTAATTCTTTGCGGTCCCCATTCAGCGGTAAGCCATTGGGATCCCTATCTAGCAGTAAGCTATAGCGATCCCCATCTGGCGGTAAGCCGTTGTGAACCCCATCCGACGGTAAGCCGTTGAGATCCCCATCTAGTGGTGAGATATTGAAATCCTCGTCTAGTGGTAAGTCATTGTGACCCCATCCAGCGGTAAGTAATTGTAGTCCCCTCCATTGGGACCCACATTTCTGTTCTGCCACTCTAGCATCAGATTAACTCTCAGGACACTAATCATGTGTAACCCCTAGCATGTCATCATGTTAGTATCCTTTGCATAAACCCCAATTTCATACCCCAACCAAGAGGTTACACTTACTCCATGTCCCTTTCATATGGGTCGCCTAATTATGTGTCCTATCTCTTCATGAACAATGCAAACATTGATTCCCGACCACATGGATATGTAGGAATTCTTTTCAAGACTCAAGAAAGACCTCACCGTCGTCCTCACATCAGTTCACATAATTATTCATCATCTTTAATCGCTCCATCATCCATCATGAGTCTTGTCCTGGCTGCCACATCTCGATGAGATCGTGCCAATTCACCACTTCATTGATCCTAGCGGTAACTAGGTAATAAACCTTGTGTTAGCCCCAATATCAGTGTTTCCTCTAGGTTGGGGCCCATCTGATCCACTCTAGTCAGTGTTCCGATCATTCTGATCGGTCTCTTTTAGACATTAAACATGTGGAATACCATGTGTTAAACATAGGAAGGTGAGAAAATCATTTGATACATGCCCATGTAATATAATTCCTCGCATTCAACGTGAGATGCCTAAGGCTTCTACGCCCTCGAGAAGCACTATGCTAAGGGGAAGAAACCCAGACGCACTAGTTTTCTTCCATCTAGATACGCCAATGATCTCCAATGTGAATACTCTCACGATTGAAGGTTGTTTTCTTGACTGGACCCCATGGAAATTTCTGACATAAGAAATGTAATTAACCAGTGTCCATAAAGACATGGCATTGGGAAGAGATTCACAAATAACATCTTTGTCTATAAGGGAAACCCAGAATAGGTAATGAGTTCTGAGGAGATATCCACAAAAGGAGTAACCAACATCCCACCATCCTGTCTCGATCAAGGAAATAATGTCCCTAAATAAGCAATGAATGCCACCTACCTTAGGAAATTGGGAATGCGGGGAAACAACTGTGCGTCCACCACAGGCAGAGGCACATGCCCCAGTAAAAGTGTCAGAAAGAGAAATGGTGACCCCGCTGTTAAATTTATTATACTCAATATAGAGATTAGTAGTGTTCAAGAGATCAACAGATTAGCATGTCACCAGATCCAGTTATCCGGTGCAGGGTCCCACAAAGAAAATAGTGGTCTTCGTGTGAAACATAGATAATGATGTGTTAGTAAAAATGATAGACATACCGGTCTGTGATATTTTCAGCATGGATACTTCATACCATCCATGGGAGACAAAATGGGGATGGGGAACTGGATGTCGGTTTCTTGTTTAGCTATAATGGATGAATCTCCCTTCTTTTTAGGAACCATGCTGCTGCACCAGGAACCCGATCTCCACCTGCCCACCAATGTAGGGGCAGTGACAATGCCAACGTGGCAATCCCGCATGGCTCAACTACTTCTATGATAGCTTCCACACCAACAACCACTGGGCTGCCATTCACCATCTCCCCTTTTGAAATTGTACAATAAAGGGTGATAATCAAGCTCGTACGTCAATAAGAGGAGGAGGGGATTATCCTGACTTGAGATATGGCACACCCGAATTTAGAGGTATCTGCACCTCATCACCACCAAATCCCCAAGGGCCACGCAGGGAGCCACTACTCCCTACCCCAATGTACAATCATTTCTGGAGCCTCTCCCTGGAATGTCTCGATGACTCCCTCCCCTATTCCTACAAGGTAAGGGATGTCAGGGCTATCCTGGCTGGGATACCTTTTCAGGGGCCCCCACGGAGGGCCCAAACTAGGCCACACTAGCCCCCCACCTACTCCCACAGGCTGAAAAAGCATGTAGGCAATGTACATGCACCACCGGCCCCGGTCCGGCTAACTAGACGCCAGCGTCTGGCGTAGGCCGAAGAGGACGCCCGCTAAGTGGTGTCGACATCAGCAACTATAGTGGCTCGATCCCCCACCAACACATATCTTCAGCCTCCTATGAAAACTATCTATGGAAACATATATACCTAGTCTAGATTGAGTCCCCAACTACCCCACGGGCAAACTAAGATGAAACACACAGCCGCCGGTGCAGAGAGCACCCGCCGCGGACCGACTCGCTGCGGCGACACCAATTACAGAGGTCCTCCTGGTACCGCCACCATAGATAATGATTGTCCTCTCTGATCCCATTCTTATAATGGAGGTCTACCATGTGCTACCTTCTATCCAAATGAGGGTCCTCCCCCTGGCAGGGACACTTGGTACAAATGACTCTCTCAGGATCATTACAATGGGTATTGGGTCATTCCTCCTACCAAGGACCGTTGATTTGATGATATTACCCATCTGGTCAATCTCTAGTATGGGGGGATTCCCCCTATCCTTGTAGTATCTTGAGACAGTCCTCCTTACCTCAACAATCAGATAATTGAAGGTTATCTTCGCTTCACTATCACTAATCACAGATGTCTTACCCTTGTTCATCTTGTCCTGTACAAGGACCCTCCTAATGCTGACGTTGCCAAGGGAAGGATGCATGGATGTACTACTTGCGCTCCAATCATCTCCAGTGGAGGTCCTACCTACTCCAATGATTTCCAAGTAGATTCCCTCCACATGTCAGTCTGTGGGCATGATGGTCCACCTCGGGTTCCCTTTGATATCTGTCCAGGTGCTCCTCGGACCCTAGCTCACTCAGGTCGAAGTCCTCCTCACCCCCACAGTAGTACTACCAAAGTACCTCCTCATGCCAAAAATCAACCCTATCCCAAATAATGATCCTGGGGCAAGAGGGTGGGTCATCACTGCCATAAAAAAGAATTCCCAAAATTTGTAGACTGAGATCAATCTGGTTTTCTTCTTAGATTATGAGGCGAAATATGACTCAGAATTGGATCCATCTCATAGATACTCTATGTCAGGAGCTAGGGAAGGAACAATGCACATCATCCTCATACTTATAGAATGTGAGTTCCATTAGATTCTTGCCTCCCCCTGCAGGTATATCTAAGAGGATGAAAATTTGGAAACCTCACAATTTACATCCTTGCAATTTCCACCATCATCACTGCAAGAGCTCACTACCTTGACTAGAGATCCTAGGGAGATATGCTGGGGACTAGTGGTAGACAAGTAGTAGTATGGTCCATCACCAGCATCTGTAGCCATTACGCCAGAAACTACAGTCGTCCTCCCATCTTATAGTTATGTGGTGGATAAGTCACTACAGTCTTTAGAGGATACCCCAAGATGTGGAGGTTTCTCATATCGCTCTCTATAATCTCCACCGGCCATCCTGCCATCTCAGCAGTCTCAATATGTACCACTACTAGTTCCACATCCACCTCCAGTAGATGAGTGGGGAAATGAAGGGCCAAACTTTGAATTTGGACCAAGGACCATTTGGGATATCCTCACAGCATACAATTTTCCTAAGAGGTTCTGGCTAGTTGTAGTGCCAAATTTTAGGGCACTAGAAGCACTCACCTAGGAAGAAGTTGAATGCTTTCACCAGTCTTTCTGGGTGACTCATTTCTTCCTTCTACATCGATGAGAAACCTACCCCAAGAGCCAGGCACACTTCAAAGATATCATCCAACAATGTCGTTTGGTCGATTTGGGCACACTCTCTAGAGTGTAGCACCCTAAGTCACTAGTCATACATATGAACCTCCAACAATGATGCAACCAGAGATTTATTATGCACTTCAAGATCATCAATGAGGCTTATCCCCATGTTCAAGTTCATGGCTGGGGGCAGTACGCAGCCCTCTGTTTTAGTTCCATCAAACACCTACCCGATTTTCCAAATGACATAGATAATATGCCTACATGTAGGGTCACAATTATCATGGATGAACTATAGGAGGGAGAGAAGGAGCTGGAGATACTTGATGGGGACTTACCACCAATGGGAGTGTTGTAACTATTGTATATATTAGGAATGGTTACTCACTAGCAGTGAAATCTACTGGGAGATATCGTGCCCACCGAGAGAATAGTCCTCAGTCAGAATACCAAAAAGGGAATTGAACTCCTCAGAGCCATAAAACCCTCTGAAACAACTGGATCAGTGTAGAAGGCAGAAATAAACCCCAAAAAATTTATGTGGCGTTAGAAACTCACAGATCAGAAGAAGGTGGTCAACAATCTCCTTGCTGAACGTGCTGCTGAGCGATAAAAAGACTATGACGATCCTCTGCCAGGGTGGTAGGGGCTGGAAAAAATATCCTTGGAGTACTGCCCCTAGGTGACCCTGAACATCCTGCCCATGCAGATAGAGTTGAGGCAGGAACTTACAAAAAAAGGGGGCGGTTTGTGTTTCCAAATCCTTCCGAATGGCATGACAATCCTCGAGACCCATCTCGGATATGCCCAACTTCTCCACAGGTCATTCCACCAGCCTATCCACAAGAATTTGGGACTGTTTATCATGTTGAAGAACCCACCAATGCACTAGTGGTCAGGGATCCGCATCATGATAGGAATCCCCACCTAGATGATCCAATGGAAGCACTCATTGCACGCCATGAAGCCTTAGAGACTCTATAGGTTTAAATCCTTCCTGATGGCATGCCATACCCAACATGGGTGGATGGTATGCAAACACGCCAAAGTTTCAGGAATCACACCATTTCCCCATTCAATAGGATAGGGGACCCGCCACTGCACCTGGACCACTTTATCTCATGGTGTGGCCCCATGTTGGGAAATCCTGCACAACAGAAAGCCTCCAAACTCCAGTTTTTCATAAAACATTAGAAGGACCAATTTTCTTCTAGTACAACCAGATTCTAATTGGGTTAGTGGCTAGCTAGGAGGACCTCTCTAGGAAATTACACTACCATTTCAGTTCAACCACTTAGAAGACGAGTATCACGGACCACTTCAAGTTCAAGCAGAGGCCCGATGAGCTCGTTGCCGACTTTTTCGCCCGATGGAAATGGATCAAATACTCCCTCGACATACTGGAGAATCATGAGAAATTGCTGAGGATGTCAATAGGGAATGTCAAGATAGAACTGGTCCCCTCTCTGACCACCCAGAACTAACCTGTGGGATTCCGAGACTTCTTTGATAAGTTCTAGTGGTTGGAGGAATCCCTAGAGCAGACTAAGAAGTAACGTCTATTTCCTCCTTAGATCCCTATAAGAACAGCCACTAGGGCCGAGGCCACTGAAGTGGATCAAATAGAGGCCCCTAGGCATCTAGAGTTGTTACCAATAGAGATGCATCCATAGCCTTGTAGAGGCCCACCACCTTAGGTGTAGCCTTCGGCCCAACATCACCCACCTTAGAATCGGTAGGTTCACCCCTGAAATGTGCCACAACCACCTGGCCGAGATAACCAAGATCCACATCCTTAGCAGGATCCTCTATCTCCTCTTCAGGGTTAGGCTCCAAGGTCCCCCTTCCTAGATAATAGGAACCATACCCACTCTTTTAGGGAGGTGCAAGTCCCTAGTTATTTATGAAGTAACTTGAGTAGGGGATAGTACGCATGCCTGAGTGCAGGTGGCTAGAAGAGGTGTACCTCACCGATCACCCTAATTACCACCCATTCCACCAGATCTTGGAGCCCACCATCAAATAGTGCTATGTGTTTAAATACTATCTTCAATACAAGGTGGATAACAACATAGTCCAGTTAGGCCCAGCTCCAGCACAAGTGGCATGCATCTTCGTGAGGCCAGACAGTAGCAGCGACAACGACGACGAGTGGCATCACATTTCTAGCCATGGGTCCGAGAATTACGATGAAAGGATGGTTCATAAAATATTCACCCATTCCCATTGTGTTATCCATGCATGCATGAATTGTTCATAGCCTTCAGAATCTGCAGCCACTACTTCTACACCGTCGTCTCAGCAGTCCCCTTCTCAGAAAAGAAAACACTAGTGGCGTAAAGGGAAAACCAAGTCCCCCACTAATGTCATAATCATCCCATACTATCAGTGATCTCATTCCCCATGATATGGAGATCCCTCATAGGATCCATCTAGTCGTGGATGACTTTTCGAGTGATAGTCAAGGGTATGCCTTTGTTAACACCGTAGAGTTGGTAAAACCCTACATGATTTATGATGATAAGGAGCACTAGGTAGACCATCCTATTGTCCCTAGCCATCATCTGTGTCAGTGGATCCACAACTATATGGGATGTTAGGGTGCTTCAGTCCATAATTCTAGCCAGGCTGCACATGCTATGGGAACTAGGTAGAAGGCCCATCATCGAGCTTAGCACACACATCCTTCTCACCTGGTGATATCAGGCCCATATTCACCGTTGTTCATGTTGTTGGATCAGGAAGATCCACCTTGAAAACACTATGACCTTCCATACCCTGCTATAGGCTGGTCTCATTCATTTGGCCCTGATCTTGTAGTCACTTCATAGGCTTCGACTAGTGAGTAGTCGGATATTCCCAATACCAGTCAGCCGCCAGTCTAGTTTTCATGACCCACCATACCTCCCATCATAAAGGACCCTCCAAGAAGTAGAAGTTCACTCCTTTCACAGAAGTATGATGTTCTCAAACATCTTTCTTGCATTCCAAAAAATTTCTCCATCCTTTAGGCCCTTTTCCTGTCGTCAGATATGCATGTGGCCCTTGCTGAGGTTCTATAAAGCCCCCTCCAGTTTGATATGGAGGTAGCATCCGTAGAGGCCTTTCAAGCTGAGGTGGTTGAGAATATTGAATGGAATCCCATCATATCATTCTTCAGAGAAGATGAAGGAACCCACATATAGGGGAACATTCAACAACTATAAATCACCATAGAGTTCAATGAAGTGAAGTTTCACTATTGTCTTATCGACATGAGCTTGGGGATCAACCCAATCTTGACTCAGACACTATGAAAACTGGGATTTTCTGAGGATGATCAGAGTCCCTATGATATGAGAATCAAAGGATCTGACAGGATGGAGAAGACACCAATCGACAAGATCTATTTGAAGACCCAATTAGGTTTTCTAATTTCCTACACCGAGTTTATGGTAGTCTCCCAGGACACCGCCTACAATGCACTGATGGGTAGACTGTGGCTCTACCTGCATACAGCGGTTCCCTCATCATATCACCAGTGCCTCAAATACTCCCTTAATGGTGGAGTGGGGGGTACTTCAGGGAGATGTATCTCCTTTTTCCTCTTTTTAATCCCACTATCCAGATGCCTAATACTACAGGAGGAAAGAAAAATAGATTCAGACTAATGAGGTTGAGCATGCCATGACTTCGAAGGACCCATGGTCAGATCTAGATGATGCCTACGTCTTTCCAATTCACTTATTGGAGGCTACATCATCAGAAATGGGACAATGCATTGTTGTTTTTGGGATGATGGGAGAACACATTCCCAAGACTAAGAAACATAGGAAGATTACATCATAATCCTATAAAAATTAGTCTCCGGTGATCCCAGAGCCTCCTACTCCCACAAGATATAGAGATGTCCGCACCATGGCAACGACAATATGTCATACTTTCTTGTTTCACTAGGCTAGAATTACCTGGATCAATCTAGTGTGCCTCTATAGCTTCGATATCATCATGCATGGCCCCTTGAGATGGAGACCAGATGGTATTGGATTGATGACCTTCATCGCTGTTGTTGCGACAGCAGAGGAGTCCCCCGATGCAGTGTACACTACCACTCAGGATGGTACTGGCCTCCCATTGGTATCTTTTGACTCAGATGAAACTCCTCCCAACAAGGATACCTCATCTATAAGTAAAGAATTGGATTTAAAGGATTAGCCTTCAGAATTTAAAGAGGGCATCTAGGACACAATCGATGAGCTGGTATAGGTGAACCTCAGTAGTGAGGCAAACCAAAACCCACACTGATCCGTGCTGAAATGCTCCTCGAGGTGGAGCATCAGGACATAGACTTCATTAAACAATACTAGGATGTATTCTCCTGGAGTTTTGATGAGATGACAGGACTCGATCCTTAGGTATCCATCCACCACCTCGGTCTCCCGCTAAATCATTGTGGGTTCAAGAAGCCTCCAAAAAGATGCAACCTTCCCATGGTGTCATGGTCGAGGCCAAAGTTGACAAGCTCACCAGATCTTTTTTTTGAAGGAGGTCCAGTACCCCAAATGGCTAGACAAAATTGTTCCATTCAGGAAGAAGAATAGATAGATCAGTGTCTACATCAACTTTTGGGATCTCAACTATCACTATCCAAAGGATTATTTTCCCCTTCCTGTGATGGAATTGTTGATAGACACTACAGTGGGGTTCCAAGACCTCTCTTTCATGGATGGGTACTCTTAGTATAACAATACTAGAATGGCCCCAGAGGATGAGGATTCTATAGCCTTCAAGGCACCACAAGATAATTTCTATTACCATGTCTGACCATTTAGTTTAAAGAATGAGGGTGACACCTATTAGTGAGATATCCCTCACATATTTATTCCAATTCGAAGAATGTTGGTGGAATGTTATGTGGATGATCTGGTGGTCCAATCATGACAATGTATGAACCATATCAAAGACCTTGATAAAGTGTTCTACTTCCTTTGTTACAGTCACTTGAAGATGAACCCATTGAAGTGTTCCTTTGGGGTCACTTCTGGAAGGAATCCCGGCTACGTTGTTGGATACATGGGCATTGTGATTAACCCAAAGAAGATAAAGTCCATTAGAAAGATGACTCTTCCGAGAAACATTCGAGATATTTGAGGATTCCAATTCCACTTAGCTTACATAAACCAATTCAACAACAATTTGGCCAGAAAGTGTAAGCCCTTTTCTTGGCTTATGATGAAAGGAATCGTCTATGTGTGGGATAAAGTGTGTCAAACCTCTTTTGAGGAAATTGAGAAGTATCTTCTGTAGCCTCTAGTCTTAATGCCACCCATATTTGGAAAGCCAATGGTACATTATGTTACCGCCCTGGAGTGATCTCTCGACACCCATCTCGCTAAGAAGAACAACGAGGGAATAGAGAATAGCCACTGCTAACTCATTTTCATGCTCCTTGTTATGGAGACAAGATACTACCCTATCGAGAAGAGCGGCCTTGGGTGGGTATTCACAGTATAGAAATTGCGGCACAACCACCAGCATCATGATGTACAACTGGTGTCTCGGGTAGATCCCCTGATGTACATCCAGAACCACCCCATGTTTATAGGGCAACTAGCTCGGTGGGCGGTAATCCTCCAGAAGTTCAACATCAGGTTCGTCAATCAAAAGTCTATCAATTGGAAAGTGTTGGCAGACTTCCCTGCCTCCCATATAGTTCCTGCACAATAGTTGTTGGGCCTCAATTTCCCCGATTAAGCTATTCTGTCAGTGGACCAATCCATGTTGTGCTAGCAAATGCACTTCGATGGCGCTTCCCAGAGCCCCACAGGAAGGAGACTTAATGACCCTAGACACAACAGAATAGTCCTGGGTGTTGTCTTCATTGCCATGAAACAAGTCATTCTTCTATATTCATTCCTTCTGTTAGAAGGCGACACCAATAATGAGGAAGAGTATCAAGCAATCATTACTGCTCTCGAGATGACCCTTTAGATAGAATTTCCCCATTTTCATGTGAAAGCGGACTCTGAACTAGTCATCAAGATGATCAATGGTGACAACTTCATCATAAATCCAGAACTCATACCATTGTTAGAACTCACTATCCACCTAATGGAAAAATTACCATCTGAATTTGAAGATACTAATGTCACTCAATCTTAGAACGGCCGAGCAGACACCCTGGACAGCCTAGCTGCATCAATTGTAGATCTGGAACTAGATGATCAGATTATCCATGTTGCACATCAAATAGTCATTTCTCCTGTCACTCTAGCTGATGATGACAGCCTATAGGTATGCCACCTTACTGCCAATGCCTCCATGTCAAGACCCCCATGTCCCTCGGATGTAGGAATTGAATTAACTCCCGACTAGATAACCTCTTTTTTTAGTATCTCAAGAATGGTGATCTGCTGGAAGATCGGGCTGAGCATGAGAAAATTTGATGCCGTGCTTTACAGCTTACCCTCTAGGATGGCCCTTGTCGCAAAAAAATCCTCTACAAGCATGGGTTTGATGGGGTCCTCCTCCATTTCATTCACAGTGATTATATTTTCCCATGTCATGCAAGAACTTCTAGCTGGTTCCTACAGGGCTCATCAGACTAGGATGAAGCTATTTCACCATATCTAGAGATTGTGTAATTTTTGGCCCTCTATGATCGATGACTACATAGAGTTTTCCAAAAGGTACGTTGTGTGCCAGATTCATGCTAACTTTATGCAACTTCCGCCAGAGCCTCTCGACTCCACCAAGTACTCTTGGCCATTTTCAGTATGGGGACTCGATGTTGTGGGACCATATCCACTAGCCATAGCTTACCAGTGCAGATTCATCTTGACTACTACAAATTTATCCTCCATGTGGGTAGATTCAGTTCCACTCAAAGAGGTCAAGGATCTTTCCATCATTGACTTTGTGAGCTCCAACATCATTTACTAATTTGGATTACATCACACTGTCCTCACTGATAACAGTATGAAGATCGAAGAAATATGAGCTAAATATTGTGTACACTAAGTACAACATCCGTTCAAACCATACCTCCCACTAACATGCACTTGAAAATGGATAGATCGAGGCATTAAACAAAAACATCTCTAAAATTCTATATGATGTTTTTCGTCATAAAAAGAATATTTGGCCGGATAAGCTCCCCAATTCCCTCTGCTCTTATCTAACGATGACTCGTAACTCCACCCAACTGATCCCATATTCCCTAGTGTATGGAATAGAGTCCATCCTTCCCTTAGAGATTCAATTTCCCTCATTTAACAAAACTGTCTATGATCAGTATGCACTAGATAATGCTGCAAAAATATCTCTGGATGAGTTGGAAGCATTTGACGAGAATAGGCTTCGTGCCCTACCCAATTTGGAAAGGCATCAGAACAAGATTTCTTGAGCTTTCAATAAGAATGTTCACCTCCACTCCATCTTTCTAGGTGACATGGTATTGTCCCTGAGGGCACCAATGATACTTGGAATGAAACCAGCCATGTAGGAAACCAAATGGGAAGTACCTTACATCATTTACAGGGTTTAATCCAATGGAACATACTCTCTGGTTACCATAGATGCATATCGTATAACTCTTCCCACCAATCCCATGTTCATCAAGCAATACATTGGTTGAGTCCTCACAGTCCCGCACAATCCTAATATGCATTAGGGTCATACATGACCCTAAACTGTCCAGTCCTACTTGACCTTACAATGTGAAATGTCCCACATGAAATTAAACTATGTGTCATCCTACAGGACATTAAACCAAATCTCAAGTCCTAATGGGATATGTAGGAATGATCATAGACATTGTCCTAAGTCTATCCCCCCCCCCCCCGCCATTTTTTTCTCTTACTATCCCATCTTGGGAATAATTCTTTTGGAGGATCCAACATAGTGTCATATAGGCATTATTGGCCCCACTCATCTCATGTTTATGATGAATACATCATGTACCCTCCCTCGTTCTTCACTCTTCCCACATCCTTACCGCATGATGTGAAACTACACCGAACATTCAGAGCTATGTATGGCTTGATTTCCATTCTAATGGGATGCATAGGACTTCCAAGAAATTTCTCCCATAGGCCCAAACACAAAATTCGGGACCTCCCATCAGGACAGAACACATGGTGGGGTGGAAGCTTATACCCTCATTCACATCGAGTTCTTTATGAACATACCATATTAAATGATTTGGTTGCTCTGTTTTGAACCTGATCAAAAACTATCCTTTTTGGTTGTCACCACCCCTATATGATCCAAACATTGAGTGTAGTGATTTATTCTTCCCCACCGTCTCTCAAAACCTATGTCTTCATCGAGCACGAGTTTAATTCCATCTATTATACCCTTATGTGATGAAGAGAGCATAGTCCTACTCTTTTTTTCCCACTCTGAGCATTTCTCATGTGGTCTTAAGAGTTTTATGAGGCAATTCCCACATGAGAGGTCATGTGGCTAGAGTTGGCCGAGGTGCTCAACCTCAAGTCCTTCCATGCTTTGTGAGCACCATCATTTTGGTTTCCCATCACCTTCAATATACAAATGGACCCCCGGATGGCATTGATGTTCCAAAAAAAGTGATCTCCTACTATTATGGGCTAAAATCCTTTAGTATTATGAGTGGAATGTTGATACAATTATCATGGTTCATATATGGCCAACGATCGATGCTCAATTTTTTGCCCCGAACTCTGGCCACACAATGGTAGATACTGTGTTGCAAAACCGGACAATAGATGTCCTATATCATCATTGCTGCCTTTTGGTCTTCCATAGGAATGATGATTCTCCCTCTCTATCCCAGTCATATGACATTAAACTGGGAATCTATGGTCTGATCTCTATGACATTAAAATAAGATCACCATCATCCTCACTACAAGAAGTTAAACTACAAGATGGATTTGACATTCTATCTATAGACAAGCCTCAGGTCCCTTTCCCTTCTCGGGCCCCTGGCCCAAGTTCTCACATAGGATTGTACAGTGTGGAATAGGATTATGTCCTCCATCACATAAGGTTACTCTTTGTGCCGTACGTGTCCCTCATTGGGGTATCATTCCTTTATTTTCATCCCTACAGCGTGAAAATAAAATGCACGTCATCCTTCCCTAGAACTATGTGTAGCTTGATTCCCATCCTTATGGGATACATAGTAATGATCTAACGTCTTGTATTCATGTCCATACCCATCTTTTAGAATCCTCCCTATTATCTAGGACCCTTGGAATTTATTCTTCCTAGGGAGGGGTATATGGTGTGGTAATGGATTATGTCCCCATTCATGCGTGGTTGATCACAACAACGCCACATACCTCTCTCTCCAGAGTGCCCCTCACTCCCTTCCCCACAACTCATTTCTTCGAGTTCGATGCTCTTAATTTGGGCCTGAAGAGCATCTTTGTTAATCCAACCATATGCGCAGAAGTACTCTGGTTCAAATCCTAGAGATTTAGATTCTACCTAGACATTCTTTCACCCATTTTTTAGGCATTATGTTCCCCTTCATTTTGGATTCCATTATCTTTCAAATATTAAGGGACACCCAAATGGATTGGACACTAGAACTAAGGGCTCTCCTAGCATTATGGGTCAACATCCTCAAGGGTTTCAGACAACAAATTGATACAAGCCCAACATCCAAACGTGGTCTGCGGTTGATGCTCATTTGTTATTCCCATTTCAAGCCACATCATATGGATGTTGTTTTTCAAACACGATCAAAAGTTATCCTTCATCACTATTCCAACACATTCAATCCTTTATTGTTGGTTACATGATTCAAATTATTTTCCATCCTATCATGTTAGAGTAAAAATTCCAAACTCATGGCACTATCCCTCAGTGCACCTTTACATGTTAAGAGGACAAAGCCGTGGTAGGGCATCATTTAGGGTTCCAAACCGACTTCCCATCAGCGTGCATTCGAGGAATTGAAAAAACCCCTTTCCCCCTTGTTCCCCATATTGATTTTGAATCATATGGGATAATAAATTGGATTGAGGTTTTTTCCTACATAGAGGAGTTCTGCTTCTCCATGGTTCGAGTTCCAAGACCATAAAATATTATCTCTATATGTGTCACCCTCTTGAGAACTACATATGGGTTGATTCCCATCCTTATTGGATACGTAGGAACACCCATACATCTCGTATTTTGGTCCATCTTGAGTTCCACAAATTCATCTCTTCTATTCAGTATTTTTGGCCCTAGATCTTATAGGACCATGTGATGTGGTTTGTGGGGGCTTATTCCTTCATTCACATTGGGATTACAATTTATGTATCTCGTACTCCCCTTCAGGAGCTAGTCCCTCCTACCTACTGACCCATATTTTCTATAATTTTATATCCCCCTCATCCCATGGTTTCTTTCTTGGTGTAGTATGCCTTGTAATATGGGATTATTTCCCCATTCACATCGGGTATGCTTTATCACACCATTCAGATGCCCTTTTGAACCTCATCGTTCCTTTATATGTTAGAGCCATATGACTCTAAATTATGTTGCCTCATCCCACATGACTTTAAACTATTACGTTTATACTGCACAATGTTAAAATTCTTGACCGATCCCATCACATGACCCCAAACTGTGACATTGTCATCCTGGTTGGAAGACAAAAAACAACAATGCATTGTGGTGTCCTCACTTGAGGGGACAACAAGTTTGGTATCAGTCACACACCATTCCATTTTACAATTCCAGTATATGGATTGGTTCTTTTGGAGATGGCTAAAACTTCTATCAGGGGTCCATAATTCCAAACAAACACACATCCATCCTAATGAAAAAGAAAGGTATATCAAATGATGCTTCTTTTGGTGCAAGGTCCATACCCACACGACCCTATTATCTCTAGCATTGGTACTTTACAATGCCACCTTCAGAAATATGTACGGATTGATTCCCATCCTCCTGGGATACATAGAAACACCCTTGCACATTGCCTTGGGGCCAACCTAACTTTCGTTTTTGGTCCCTCAATCTAAAATCTTCCCAAGGAACACATGGTGATCTGTACTCCAAGTTCCCATTCCCATCGGGTTTTATAAATTACCACACCGTGTGTCTCCCGCATTCACTAACACCTATGGTATGAGCTCTATGACCACCAACTAAGACCACTCTGTATCCTTGACACAAGAGGTTAAATGGATCGACATCTTCCAGTACTATGTATGGCTTGATTCCCATCCTCATGGGATACATAAGAATTCTCAGACACAGTGTCTCTGGGTCCATCCCATGGAATCTAAAATCCTATCCTCCCTCCTTTGGCCCCTAGGCCCTAACCCTTTTAGGAACATTTGTTGTGGTGAGTACCTCGAGTGTTCTCATTCACGTCAGGTTTTTTATAGTCATACAATATGCCTACAATTCCTTTTCCCAACTTGGTCTGAGTTCTATGACCCTAAAATAAGATCTCTCTGTGGGATCTGCATGTAACATATGGCTACTTCGCCACCCTGTGCATGGTCCATTATGTCAATACCTCCTTAATGGCACATCCTATGACCAGTAAGTTGGAAGTGTGAAACCTCAGGACCCTTTTCATTAAAGGGGGACTCAACTCCATCTGCCTAATACGTCTTTTTCTCATACTCAGATGTGTTGTTGTAGTGCCCAAAGTACAGAATTTCCACAGGGACATTCCCTCGTTCCATGTCCAAGCTTCACGAGCACGTCATTTGGATCCTCATCCTCTTACTTGTCTGAAGGGACCCTCTTTACACCCTGGTCTCATGCCATACTGTCTTTCCTTCCTTCTTAGGCCAATGCCCCTAAGGAACTCAAATGACATTTGAAATAGGTCCCATGTTTCGAACATGGTCTATGGTCGACCATAGTTTTTATTCCCCAATTCTAGGCTAATGAGAAATGAATATTGTGTTTAAAACATGGTCAATAGATATCCTCTATCATCACGCCACCATCATTGTGGTCCATATCTCGGGAATCCTGATTAACATATTTACACTTCCTTATGTTCATGTATAATTTCAACATTTTTAGCTTTAATCCTTTGCGCATATAAGAGGTGTTATATAGGAGAGTCAACATAATTGGGACACCATTAACCTAACATCCCATCATCCTTATGATGTGACTTTCTGTGATAGAAAAGTACCATCACTACTCTTTATTTCCCACATCATGCATGACTCACATGGTCTTAGTAGTTTTGATAGCACATGTACTGGCGCAACCATGCCACACATGCCTTTAATCATCCCACATGATATTAAACTACTCTATATAAACTGTGTACTTCTTGATTCTCAACCTCATGCAATACATAGAAATACCAATGCACTTTGCTTTGGGCCTAGCCTAACTTTCGCATTTGGTCCCTTAACCAAAAAAACATTCTCTAGGGATATGTGGTGTGGTGCAGACTCCCTATATCCTCATTCACTTTTGGTTTATAGCTACCGCACCACATACTCCCTTCCTAGGATTTTCCCATTCACTCTTTGTCCTATCATAGGGTGTAAAACTACATGAACCCGCATGGCCTTAACGTGTAACACTAAACTACAGTTATGCCCTGAATAAGTTTAGGATGCCCCATGTTAGACATGGGATACACTAGATCCCTTTCCAGAGGGTATTTCCCCTATTAGTGTCAGTCTTTTACCACACAGCATCTCAATAACTATATTTGCCTTGATTCTCATCCTTATGAGATATGTAAAGTTTCACAGACATTCCACCTCTAGCCTATCCCTATGGTCATTAACCCTTCTGGCCCCTCATCCTGAATCATGGTTTAGTCTCTATATCCTTAAACTAGGAACCAACAGTCCATGTACAATGAATATAAACTATTATCCTTGGTCCAGGCAATGTGACCTTAAAACTATGTCCACCGTCCTCACTGTAAAACGTTAAACTACATCTCTATCATCCTTATTGTTATGAGGTAAAAATAAAGAGGTTTTGAGGACCATGTTAGAGAGGTCTTGTTAGGAAGTAGGTATGATCCCTGATTAGACCAATGTGCCCACCTAACGTGTTTTCATCACGGTGGTGTAATTTCGAGAGTGTTTAACTCCATTAAAACAACCCATCACCCCGTAATCAATTCTTCGTGTGCCCATTATTCAGACCCTCATCCTAATTCACATCTAAGGGATCCCCTAAACAGTATGGATGCTCTACCTATGGATTGAATAATATCTAGGACTAAAATTTTGGATGACTAATGAATATAATTTTTAGTTAGGGCTCGTGTTTCAAACATGGTCAGTAGTCGGACCTCTTTTTATTTCCCCATTTCAGGCTAACACAATAAGAATATTGTGTATCGAATATGGTAAATAGTTATCCATCATTGTCTTTCCATCTCTACAGTGTTCCAAATTTTGTGTATAATGATTCACACTTCCCACTACCCTAGGTTTCAATCGATTATAATTCCCCTGGCATTACCCTGCTCGTGCACTAGAGCATATCGAGGAAGTGAATGTTTGACTGTTCTGAGGACTTTATTCTTTAGTTAGGTCTCCCCATTTCATTTCAAAAGCCCAGAAGGGTCGTTTCCACCTTGGGTGTCTGAAGTATGATTTCCACTCCCACATTTCAATGGAAACGAGCACAAGCATCCCTAGTTTCTAACATAGGGCACGAACGACGTGATCATAAGAATAGATCACTATTTATTTCATGAGTATGGTCGATGTGCATTACAATTAACATGAAAATAGTCCATTCATTCATACAATTAGGAACAAGAAGTAATAAAGAATGATATGTTTAGGGGGTCAGCAAAAACAGGGTCGTTAAGGATCGACATTTTGGATGGACTGTTCCAATGCTGCCACCTTTGGACTTGTGACATCCAACATCACTTACCATCCACTGAGATCCTTATCTTCGACTTTAGGGGAAGGGTGTAACTCATTAGCCTTGGCCTATTCCTGTGATAGTTCATTTTGGACCACAATCATTTGGCGATTCTCCTGATCCATCTACTCTTTATCATCCGTGATCTGGGCCTTCAATCGCCCAATGAGACGTGATTGGTTTCCAATGAATGCCTCCCATTCCATAAATTGTTCATCAAGGAGTTGGACCACCAACTCAGACTCCAGGAAGGCCTGAGTATTCTGTAAATCATCCTAGCGTCGGGAAACATCTGAACGTCAACTATCCTTCTATATCTTCTCTATCATGTAATCATTGATCATTACATGAGAATGGTGAGTATCTACCCCTCCAGCGCAGAGAAAGCATAGCCAGGTGCTGAGTTACCGAATCTGGCTGAGCCATTCTACTTGTGGATGGTTGAGAAAGAGTCGGAGGCACTTCCACGCCTTGTGTTGTGTCATATGTCTCTCCTTAGCAGAATCTGAGTCTAGATCGTCGATTTCTTCAGGGTATATGAGCCTACATTTGGAGAAATGTTCAAGGAGTTTAGGGGCAGGGTATTCTTTGGTAACTCCCTCTTCATCAGCAACATCACTATTGTTAGGCTGGTGTTCCACCCTGACAGAATTACAACCCATCATTGAAATCTCCAGCTCGCCGAGTACCAGGGTTGGTCCACCTAGAATGGTTGCTTCTATAAAGGCCAATGTTGCGACTAGCAAGACAACTGTAGAAGTCCCAAACACGAGGGTTTGTCCTGCCTCTAACTTTATGATCACTGCATTAGGAATCAGCATCATGATTAGCGAAATTCTTTGGAAAAGAGGAGAACCAATGAAAAAGGACTTACGGGAGCTATGTGTGGTAGTGTTCAATGCCTATGTCATGGAGGGGGCCGCCGCCATTAGGGAGCCTCTGGCGCTAGTCAACTCAATCATCTGTATCAGCTCTTATTGAACAATGGGGATGGTGGGGGACTCTCCTTCTAGACCATTCTCGCCCACTACAACTATAATCGACACCCCACTATTCTTGGTCATGGGGATAGACTCTTGAGAATGCTCCCCTACCTCCATAGGCACACCTTCATTCCATGTGGGGAAGGATTCCTGGGAATCCTCACATATGTGTTTCAAAATAAGATGGAATTTTGTTTAAGGATCGAGATTTTGAAAAGATAAATGCCAGCGGGGATATGTTTTAAACTTACCTCAAGATACTCTGCCAGTTCTGCATCATAACATACAATTTTGTCACTCTCTCGGGAGCTTTGCTAGTGAGTGGGAGCTTCTAAAGCCCCTCACCACAAAGACCATAAATTTGTTCCTCCTATTATTATTCACCTTCATCATATTCAACTTCATAATAATAATAATAATAATAATAATAATAATCATCATCATCATATTCATCTTCTTCCACTATTCTTTCATCCTCAGATTGTAGCTTTTTTAGATCACGTTCTTGTATAAGCATCACTATCACTAGGAGATGTGGTTCTTAATAGCACCCCTAATGGAATGATTACATATCCATGGTTGTCAAGTATGCATTTAGATAGTTAATGTTTACCCTGTACCCCATCTGGATGCATCCTATGTTTGGTAGATCATGCCCGACGCATACTAACGACCACCATAATTCATCAGTAGATATATTCTGCTGCAATGTTCTCTAGGCCGGCCAAAAAGAGGGGAATATGGCATATGTATATGGCTTTAGGAGGTACCTGAGTTGCCTTCATGTAAGTTCCATTGCTGGAACATGAGGCCGCTTGTGGGACCACCCTTCCCTAGAAGGGGGGGGGCATGTTCTCTGCTTCCATTGCTCTTGCCGATGAAGTATCAGCCAATTAAATGATATCCACCTAGCCCATTCATTGACTCACCTCCCCCATGACACCTCATCTACCACCCCGCTATTTGTGCTCTACACTGGCCCCATTGATATTCTAAATGCGCTTCAAAAGAACCACCTTGGGATATGTTTTCGCACAGTGCTTGGCATACTCTGTTGAAAGGCATGTACTGACGTCCGTTGGGGGAAGAGTGATGACTTCTCCCTAGACGGTATCTATGAACATAAGCCAAATTTGGTGGGGAATAAAAGTATTTTGTTCTTCACAAATCTTTAAATATACTTTCTTAGACATCTATACCATGCACCAGAACAGCCTGTCAATCCTAGTCAGCACGTACGGTTCACAAAGGATTTCACTGTCAATCTGGGCTATAAGTACCCTACCCCAGATGCTTTGCAGGTACTCCCTTTGCACTAATGTCACCCCAAAAATCATCTACCAACTAACCGATTGTGGTTTGGAATGGGTGGAAGTGAAAGTGGGTGTGGCTACTGATCTTGAGACTAATCACCTCATCTTTGAGCATTAGAGGTTGAATTCCGACAATATTCAAGAGAGACGGTCGCATACCATTACAAGGGGGAGAATGTCATTCAAGAAGTCATACCTCCCCTAGTGGCCCGCAAACCAACAATGAGTAATTTGGAATGGTCCGCATATACTCCTGGGCATACATCACCTTGAGATATTCCCTAGAATGTCGTACAACCAGTCTAACCCCTGTAACCCCAGGTTGACCTTGTTTTTCACCTCTATAATCCCGACCATCACTAGCATCCCTGGGCGGACGGACCCCAATACTTGTATGCCACACAAGAAACAACCACCTACTCAAGAACACTTAATGAAACCCATTATATCACACATTTTTGTCTCGACCATCATTAATGCAAAATCCCCATGACCGGTACTCTCCTGTCTCCAGAACCCTCTAGTATGATTATGTTTTCCCTCTATGAGAAGTGATTGAGCATTTTTTCCATGTACTATGTTATGAAAAGGATAAACCACCCTAAATAGGGTATTTAATTCTGAATATATTTTATTTCTATCTCCTATTTATCGAAATCCTATAGGATACATGATAGGATTGGTGTGCGTGTCCAATCCCCCCATACATTCCCTATTATGAGGAACACGTCGTATTGTTACCCCTCCAAGGGGATTCCCCCAATATAGTGGATGTCCCATAGACCGATGCTCACCTCCCCATGGTAGAGGTGGAAGGTATTTTTTCAGGGAACCAACAAAGGAAGAGCTCTACTGCCAAGTCCTACTATCGGTAGAAATGAAATTGGGACGTCTAGATGGCCTCAAAAGGCCCAATATACCACAAATACATCCCAAATTCCCCAAATGTCTTACGTAACCAGTCTTCCCATTCCCATTCATTTGTGAAGTTTCCCCAGGATCTAAAATCCCATTCCTTCCAACCCTTCATCTCATTAGTAATGATGCTTCTGAAAGTACTAGCATAAATAGAGGGAGATTCTTTGGGAACCAGATCACTTCCCACAAACGTACTGGTCTTCTAATTTAGAACATAGATGGTTCTATTTTTCATTTCCCTACAATAATAGACGTTGTTTGTAATATGGAATTGCAGAAGACTATCCTCGCGCATCACCCACGACCATGGTGTGTCCATCTCGAAACTGGGCATCCACACCTCATCCGGAAGGCTGAAGATCTACAGAGGCCAGCTATCTCTCAGAACAGAAACTTTTTGATCTTGTGTAATAATTCCAAAAATCATTTGGTTATAGGACACAATCCTCCTCACTTGAAGAATATGAGGGTTTGTGATCATCTAAGTCCTTCTCATAGCAGCAGCGACCTCCATCTCAACATCAGTATGTTGAGTGCCCATTTTTGAAATCCTAAGGGGTTTGAAAAAAATGAATTTCATCATTCAAAATATTAGAATGTGTTCAAGAAGGTCAATCTGCATGAAAAATGTGGGACAGTTCTCAAAACTCGAGGTCTTCCGCTGAAACATACGTGCTGATCAGGACCGTTTGAGTGCACGAGAGCGAAGATCCTTTCATGAAGAAAATTCAAAATTAGGGGCCTATGGGGGCCCTCATTCCTTTTATTGGTGAATACTTTCCTTCTGTGTGAACAAAATAGGGTTTCTCATGAAAAATACAATTTTTCATGCACCGAGTGACCTCTTTTCATATTTTTTGGCATGATCTCAGAATCGGACCCTCAGGTTCCCCGTCAGCTTCAATTCTGAGGGGGAGGGGCATTTGTTGATGCTAAAATTAGAAGAAGGTTGGCATCCGGAGGATAAAAAGAAAATTAATGAACCTAGGAGGGGAAGAGAAGATTTAGGGACCTAAGAGGATGTTGCGCCCAAGATTCATTGTATACGCGCAAATGTCCCATGGTGGGCAAAATCATGCAAGCCCAATATGATTTCCAGGGTGAGATTCTACAAAGCTCCCATTTGTGTGCCCAATATGACATCAGGGAATGCCTCCATGCAACTACCATTTTCCTGCCCCATGTGGCATCAAGTGTGTGGTTCCACGTACCATCCCTTTTCATGCCTGATCTGATGTCAAGGGAAAGATTTTTCATAGTGCTCATTTGCGTGCACCATGTGGCATCAAGTTCATGGTTAATTCTATACCCCATTTCACGCCACCCAAAAGAACTCTGACAATTAAATGAAATGTACCCCCACCCTTCAGGGATGGTAAGAGAAGACAAAGCGACACTCTACTGTGTGAAAAATACGTCTCCCACTACCTTGAAAAAACACCATGGCCTTCAGGTATTGGATTTTGTGCGATATGTCCCCCAAGGGTCGTCCTTTATGTTGGACATCTTGGGCATGACTGTTGGTAATTTCCATTCTCCCAAAGACATTTCCGTGCAAGATACCCTATTTCCGCGCTAGTTTCTACCGCATCAGACCTCTCTTGAGTGCATCCCCTTCCAGTTTGCATGCAACCCTTCCATATTGCATGCAACCCTTCCCTCTCGCACACAACCCTTCTATAATGCACGCATACCTTCCATATTGCGCCCATCCTATTCACTTTTGTGGGATCCATGTGTCATCCTCCCCTCAAGGTACCATGTCTGAGCCCCTCTTATGCACACCACACCTGTGTCATGCGCTCTCTTTCTGTGCATCTCTTCTTGTTTTCATGTAGCAATTTTGAAGTCCATTGGGGGGTGCGTTACATTGTGTTACGTTGCCTCATGCGTCTTCGCATAGGAACACTAACTTCTATTACTTCTTCACAAAGCCACACTATTGTGGACCCCCAATGGATCAGTCAATAACACCACCTTTCCATGGCATTGCTGATGCATTCCCTCCCCTATGGAGTGATCCCGAATGGCCCGAAGGCCTTCTTTTTTTATTATAGATAATCCACCTTTTAAGGGTTTAAGGGGAACCTGTACATGACCCGTAGGCCCAAGGCACAAGGCCCAACATGACCCGCAATACATGACCCGAAGGCCTAGAGGCAAACCATGCCTATTACATGACCCGTAGGCCCATCCCACTAGAACTGCCCCTCCCGAGTGTCTTGAATCATTGATCTCCTGAGATCTCCACCTTGCATTGTTTATCGGCTAGCATTACCCCGTATAAAGTTGTAAAGTGCCTGGTCCCAATGGCGGCTTCCATACCCTCTCATTATTCCAATCCGGTTAGCTCGATATCTGGTGGTTGCTAATCTTGTTGCTATGATCCTCTTCTGGGGCATGTTATGTGTGAACTGGGTTACTCCATTGTCTACGTGACCTGAAGGCCCTGTGGCCCGAAGGCCTTTTATGACCCGAAGGCCCTGGAGACATGTAGGCCCAAACCAGTGGCCCGTAGGCCCAAATCAGGTGAATAGTTTCGGCTGCTACAGTATCGAACAGTACCTGCTACAGTACAAAACAATGGCTACTACAGTACTACTATAGTGAATGCTATAGTACTGCTACAGTACCCCCGAAAATTCACCTCCACCCGGTTTTGAACTCGGGTATCTTGGATGCCAAGCAGGAGCCCTTACCACTCGGGTACGGGCTCGTTGGCCCCTATGGAGTGAGAAATATCGATTATGTAAGTCCTAGTGGGTGCGGAGTTCACCCACCTTGTTCGAGTTATAGGATGTTAAACATCCAAGAACCATCATCCTCATCACATGACAATAAACTGTGACCTCTCCCTATACGTCGTTCGTAGGGTTCCCCCACCATGGACATTGTTCACACCCACTATTCTCTACAGGAGTGAAATCATTTCTCACATGGAATGAGATCCTACTTATTGGGGTAGCGTTTTTCAATGGGGATATGGTAACCACCTTGGCGTAAGACCAATATTTTCTTGTAGGAGTTCTCTTCCCTTCTCCTCTACTCTTCCTCGGTGCCAAGGAACAGAGAGGGGGGCACCAGATCCCTCCTTTATTCAGTGCCAAATCCCTCTCCCACTGGGCTTTGTCTCCGATGTGCCTCCACCCTAGATTAAGTCCCAATCTCCATCTCCCATGGATGAAAACCACACGTGATCTCCTATTTCTTCTTTGGGTTTCTAACCACGTGTAATCCCATGTTTTCTTTTTGGGAGCTAACCACGTGTAAGTGTCGCTCCACTACCCACAGATGAAACTTTCACTATGAGATTGTTAGGTCTTATCTGCTTCTTGTTTCTCACAATGAGCCTGACCCATGTGGGCTTAGAGTAAGAATCAACCATGAAATCCTCCCTTAGATGACTAGAGTGTAAGCCCCAAACACCATCCCAAACTACATGGAATTTGATCCTTGCCAAGGCATGATACATAGGAAGCCTTCATAAGGATCAGGAACAACAACCATTAGTCCCGAACATCTTCACATTGGTTCACCAAAAACACCATCCCTAACAATGTGGAATTTGATCCATGCCAAGGTAGGGTACGTAGAAAGCCTTCTTGATGTTCAAGCCCTACTACTGTTTTTCCCGACCATCTTCACTTCAGTTCACCAAACAAACCATCCCGAACAATGTGGACATTGATCCATGCCAGGGCAAGGTACGTAGAAAGCCTCCCTATGTTTCAAGACAAACAATCATTGGTCCTGACCATTATCACATCGGTTCACCAAACACACTATCCTAAACTATGTGGACATTGATCCTTTCCATGAAATGGTATGAAGGAAGCCACTCTGAGGTTCAGGACCACCATCTATTGGTTCGAACCCCCATTAACGTCAGTTCCTAATCCATCCTAAACTATGTGGTCTTTGATCCTTTCTCCAAGACATGGTATGTCGGAATAATAAATGTGGTTAAACCCCATCCAGCGGTAACCCATTGCAACCCAATCTGGTGGTAATCCATTGTGATCCCCATCTAGTGGTTAGACATTGTGATCCCCATCCTACGGTAAGGCGTTTCAATCCCCATCCAATGGTAATTTGTTGCAACCTCATCTAGTGGTAAGCCATTATGATCCCAATATTGCATTAAGACATTGTGATCCCCATGCAATGGTATTTTGTTTCAATTTCCATCCAATGGTAAACCGTTGTGATCCCCATCAGGTGCAAGCTGTTGCGAACCCCATCCAACAGTAAGCCTTTGCGAACCCCATCCAACTATAAGCCATTGCGATCCCCATCCAGCGGAAAGTCATTGAGACCCCATCCAGTGGTAAGCCGTTATAGCCCCATCCATTGGGAACCATGTTTCTTGTCTTCCCCTATGGCATCAGACTAACTCTCAGGCCGACAATCATGCATAACCCCCAACATGTCATTGGGTTTCTCTCCTTCACACGCACCCCAATTTCATTCCCCAACATGAAGGTTCCACTTCTTCTAGGACCCCTTCACATGGGTTGCCTCATTTGGTGTCCCAGCGCTTCACGAACTATACAGACATTGATTCCCTTCCACGGGTATATGTAGGAAGTCTCTTCAATACTCAAGCCCAACCTCAATATAGTCCTCACATATGTTCCACTTAATTATTCATCAACTTTCAACCCTCCACCATCCATCTTCAGTCTTATCCAGGCCTCCACATCCTGATGAGATCATTCCAATTCACCTCTTCAATACTCCTAGAGGTAATTGGGTAACGAACCACATGTTAGCTCCAACACCATTGTTTCCTCCAGGGTTTTGACCATCTGATTCACTCCTTTCAGTGTTCCGATCAGTCTACTCTGTCTCTGCTAGATGTTAAACCTGTGGCAGACCATGTGTTAAACATAGGAAGCTGAGTATAACCTCAAAAACATGCCCATGTCATATAATTCCCCGCATTTGATGTGGGATGCCTCAAGCTTCCAAGCACTCGAAAAGACCTATAATAAGTGGAACAAACCTAGATGCACCAGTGTTCCGGTGTCCAGACAAACCAGTGATGTCCAATGGGACCACTCCCTCGACTGAAGGTTTTTTCCCCTACCAGACCCCTTGTAATGTCCCGACAGAAGGAGTGTAATTAACCGGCGTCTATGAAGACATGGCAGTAGGAAGAGTTTCATGAATAATGTCTTAGTCTACAAGGGAAAATCAGACTAGGTGACGAGTTTCGAGGAGGAATCCATGGAAAAGGAACCGACATCCCATCAAACCATTTAGATCAAGGGGAAAATTTCCCTCAATAAGAGATAGATGTTGCCCGCTTTTGGAAAGTGGGAATATGGGGCAACAGCTGCGTGTCCTCCATAGGTGGATGTGTGTGCCCTTGTGGAAGCATTAGAATCAATATCTTTTATGAATTTTATTTAAATTAAATAAAATGAATAGTGTACAAATTGACAATATTGATATTATATAAAAAAATATTTCATTAAATTATTTAAAAATTTGAAAAGTTTTTTAAAATTACAAAGTTTTTATAATAATTTCCAAAATATCAGTATGTGTAAAATTATGGGATATTTTCCCAATATAAGAAAAATTTATAACCACCTAATACTTAAAATGTTGTTACCCCAATAAATATTTAAAGATAATAAGTAAGGGTAAACAAAAAATTTAAGGTTTAAAATAAACACAATACATATATAAAAAGTTTTGGATGAGATAATTTAGATATATAGTCATCTTTTATTAGAAATATTTTAATTTTGAATATTTTTTATTTAATAATAAATTTATATAAATTTAATATTTTTAGAATTTATAAGGATGCCCCTCACCTAAATTATAAAAGAGAACCTCCTCCCTCACACATTCACATAAATTTGAGCCACCAAGATAATCCAAATCATGCCATTTTTCCTTCTCAACTTCTTTACTCCCATTATAGATGTTCTTGGCTTCTCAAAAGACCAACTCCAGTCCATTGAAGAGGATATTTAGATGAAACACATCGAGGAAGAGGTAATCTCTTTAATCGATTCGTTCAAAATTAATTCTTCTTATACTTAATATTCATTATTAATTTCATTATGTAATAAAAATAAGTATCAATAGTATACCAATATGTTATTATAATTATGAAACAACTATATTCTATCTTTTTTCCATCTTATAAAAACAAAATCACCATGCGTGCGTACATATGGATTATTGTCTCAACGTCGGGGTGTACTCTATTATTCACCACCACCTTACTAGGATACATATAGTGATGTACGTAATAACTATATATGATTTTTATAACATGATATTGATTCTAGGACATCATATATTACATCCACTTCCATACCATTTCACAATTATTAGAATCATATCGTCGCATGTGCGTATGTATGGTTTACCGTCTCCACAATGTGATGTGATTCCTTCTATAAGATATCCATATAACAATGATTATATAATTGTACATAATGTATATATATGATATTTATAATTTTACTTTAATTCGTTAATGATATAAATATGACATAATAATGAAAATCAGAACATATTCTCCAAAACATGCAAAAAAAAGAAGCTTATACCCAAATAATGTGTAATAATGAAAAATTATTACCAAAAAGATGATAATATGATCATATATGATAACATAAAATTTAATATGATTCTATAAAAAGACAATGACACCGTTTAAATCATTATATATGAGGTTCATATGCAAATAAAGGATATCAGACATAAGGTAAGGGATAATATTGCAATCTCATTATTATCTGAGATGGTTTATAGGTAATTATTTTTTGGGGTCTATTTATAATCTATGTCCATGTTTTCAAAAAAAAATTAACAAAAAATGCTTACTACTGTCCTATGTATGTTTAATGTCATTTTACCCATTTTTGACTTTTACAACATGGTTTGGAAGAAATATTTATTTCTTTTCTATATGATCAAAATTTTGATAATTCTCGAAAAAGTATAAGAAGATTTTATTTTAACATATACGACATCAATATTTTCTTGCAAAATCCTAATGCCTTATTTAAATGAAGATTACTTTACAGGATATCAAATTTATATTTATTGAAATTATTTTCATTTTAAAATTTTGTGTAATTTTTAGAAAAGAAATTTTTTCTTAAGAAGAAAGGATATTTTATTCAAAAATTAATTTCATGTGTTTTAAAAAAATTAATTTCCATCTAATATGAAATTCCTTAATAGGATTTGGATTCAAGTACACAATCCCTACTATTTAAATGGTTTGATTTTATTTATGTCGGTCTTCTATTTATGAAATCTATTAGTTTTATATGGATTATGTTATGAGGAAATTATGTTTAAGAAATCCATTTTATTCCGTGGGTTATGTTATGATGAATGATTTATGTTTTCGTTCCACATGTAAGAATGATTTCATTATGAGATGGGTGGGACCTATATCTCTATCTAATGAATTGGGTAAATATTTATATGTTTTGAGATAGACATGACTAAAATGAAATGTAAATTCAGTTTAGTAATATAGGGATGGAACATCAAGTAAATCCAGTTTAGTAATACATGGTTGTAATGAAAAGTAAACTAGGTTCAGAAATGTAATTTGTCCACTCCGATGGTCCTGACCATGAGCCTCAGCTAAAATGAACAATATTTTCTATGCTTTTGTTTTCTCCACAATTCTATGTTTTATGAAAATGCTAATTTCTCATGGTCCATGTTTCATTATGATTTATCCATTATAAATCACTAGGATTCTATCCAAAACTCATAAGTTTGACTTATATTATACATGGTATGATTATGAAAAGTTATTTTTATGTTTTTACATTCTTAAGTTCATGTTTTTTTGTTTATCCTTACTGATCATATGAGCCCAAACTTTCTTATGTTTCCATTCCTCATGTTATAAATAAATATTTTAAGTAGGATTATTAAATGGGAAGATCTTTGTGGGAGATGTTGAAGATCATTAAAAATTTAGAAGAATGTATTACAGGTTTCTATAGGCACTAACCTATTATGATCCATAAGCATGTGTTTGTAAAATCAAATGAATATGCATATAAAAATATTTAATATTAATGTATGTCTAGCTTGGGTTGTTATACTGATAGGATTTTAAATAGATTTTCATAAAGATAATCATTATTAGGGACATTTCAACAATTTTGGTACTAATATTAGTGCTATGGTCAATACTTTTATTAGTACAAAATAAAAGGCATAAATCAATCTTCTAGTCTGATTAATGGTGAGACCAATTTATCGAACACATAGTCATTCTGATTACTATATTGAATAATAATATGTTTACATCACTAATATTGTTATAAAATTTTCTATGTATGGTAAATGAAAATTTTTTATACCAAAAAATACTATGAAATTTGGGATATAAAAATTTAGTAAACATGTTTTATGAATTTGTTTGTTATTTACAACACTATAGGAATTTAATGGTATTAATTAGAAAATATAAGTCAATACATGTGGGGAAGAATGTACGTATCATTTTCTCATTATATAATTATGATTTATCATATGTATGATATGGTTCCATTAAATACAGTTATATAAATCATCCATGTGAGTAGGGGATATAAAACGGATCACATCTCATCATTGAGGTGGTAATCCATACACACGCACCAATAATGTTACCATTCTTCATTAGATTTTAATGTTAGAAAATAGATTATATATTATCTATCCAGAATGAAAATAATTTATTTAATTTCATATAGATAAATTAAATCCATCATTATAAAGATTCATGACAGGTGCTTATTTAAAATAATGTTCACCTATTTTTCAGGTGGTAGTCCGCTGTCCACATGAACAATGGTACCAATTTCCATTTAATGAAAAACGTGATAGATTAAGGTGCTTAAATAAACATTATAAAATATTTGAATATAGAATATAACGAGGTTATTATATTTTAATGGTTTAGATAGGTTTGAATGAGATTAAATATGTAACACCCTGAGGTTTTATGATAAATAAATTTTGTTAAATTAATTTAGGCTCTAGATATTTTCAATTTCACAAAACACTATTTTTTTTAAGAAACTAAAAAATTCCTTTCATGTGGAAAAATCTTGGTGTTGTTTACACAAAACACCTACTTGGAATACAAAAAAGGGAAAACAAGGTTAGCGTACATGACATGAAAGATTGAAATTCCTCAATGGCTTGTGTATCACACAAGATTGAGTGTTACCAAAACATAATGTATTATAAAAATATTATTATAATGTTACATAAACAAGTGGATAATTTAATTTATTTGAGTAGTTTTCAGTAAATTAGGAAAATATGGGGTTTAGATGAATATAATATGAATCCATAAGTTACTAATTAATTTGAAATGAATATGATAATAGATTTAATATAAAAGAAAATATTATTATATCCACAAAGATATTTTATCCTAGTAAATAAAATTAATTATTATTTGTAATTAATTATTATTTAATAAATATTTTTTATATTAAATTAAATATGTTTATTCATTTGATATATTCTGTAGACATAATATAATAATAAACCTAATTTCATTCATAAAAACATACTTTTTTTATAAAGGTGGTTTTATCGCCTTTTAATGGAGAAAACTTTTTAAATCCATTTTTTCAAATTTTATAGATTTAATATGTACAAATAAACATTATATTTAGAATAGAGACAAATTAATTAGGTTAGGATAAATGTATGGTATTTTTTGTAAGGATTCAACTATTAATGAATAGTAAAAAATACTGGATTTTAATTCAAGACTAATTTTTGACTTATTATATTTGTTAAGATAATTTATATTTATAAATTTTTTATTATTTTATTCTGATACTATTTTTAAAAATTAAATCAATTTAGTTCATTGTATCCATTTTCACATTAAAATTGAGTATAAAAACATAACAAACATTTGATATTTTTCACTTTAAAATCAGTTGTGTTGTCCCTTTGGTGGGATTAATTTTAAATTAATTTCTTCCACTTCTATGTATATAATTTTGAAAAATGGATTCCATATTTTGTATAAGAATAATTTATAATTTTTAATAAGGTCAATTGTTTTCACAAACATATTTCTGAATGTGATTAAAATTAAGTACATCAATTAAGGAATAATTATTCTTTGGTAAGGACTAAACATTAAATATAAGACCCAAGAAGACCTAGAAACATGTTCACCACTAGTTTTATTTCCATATTTTCACCCTATAATCAATTTTCTTGACATTTTTCCATTAATGGATCTACTTGCAACAAGAAAAATGCGAGTGAAATTCTCTCTTCAAATAATTACAAGAGTGACACTCCTCATCCACATTAAAGTGCTCCCTCACTACCCACTTCCTCACACCTCTCAATTCCATTATCTCACCCAAAAACTACTCAAATAAGCTCCCCACTTTCCTCCATTCCTCATATAATCCTTCCATTGGGCATAAGGCATCTGAAATAATCCTTTCGGAAAAACTCAAAATGATTTACCTGATTAAGAGGTAAGATATTTTTCATGCTCGTTTCCTATATTATCGTTCTTCACCCACTACATTATCATTAATACATTATTGTGTTACAAACCCAATATCACTAACATAATAGAATTTCTATGTAATGGTTTGGAGAGTCGTTTCCCTGAGGGTTGGTTTTTGGTGTCCCAAATTATTTTTTACCCTAAGAATTATAACACTAGTAAGGGGTCGATCCACAGGAAAAAATGGGATATTTTTATCTTGTTTAACTTATTTTGTATTTTAATTTTAATGAAGTTTTATAAATTTAGAGTTGATTGTTGTTGTTTGGATAAAAAGAATAATTTGTTCTATGTTTCTTTTAACAATGTGGTAAACAGAATAAAAGTAAAATAAATGAAAATTGATTTTGATATAGATCAAGAAATACATGCATTGGGGTTATGGATTTGTGAGAAGTTATTTATTAAATAAAATTGATTATGAGGTTGTGTTGTTCATGATAACCCAACACTCTGGGTTTAATTTTTAATAATGCTTCCTTGGTCTGGTAAACTTTATATTTAGATCTGAAGTAATAAGATCCTTGGTCCAGTAGTTATTGTTTAACAGATATTTATTTGGATTTGTCTATTTTTAGTCAAAAAATACATCCAATGGTCATGAAATTATTCATCAGTATTATTCTTCTGAATCCCTACATGTTCCGCCCTATGTTCAGTACATAATTTTTAGTTATGATATGATGTGTTTTATAAAGAATATGAAGATGTTAGTATAACAAACACATTCATAGAAACTTAATTCAAATTACAACTCAACATCTACCACAACACCAACACACTGGGTGTTTAGTTCCACATCAAGAAGAAAATAAACACCGAACTCTTGATACCTTATGTGATCATAATTGAAACATCAAGGTGGAAATGAATCATCAGTAGACGGTGGAATGATGGTGGTATGATGGCATAGAATCTCTCCTCTGGAACTTCAACTATTTTCTCCACAAAATACTACACACCCCTCCTTGGTCTAGAGTCCAAGGACTCCTTTTATTTAAAAAATAAGCATAAGGAATGTGGAAAAAGTTCACGTCGTGTACTTTTTTCAATGTGTTTTGTCTCCATTTTCTCCAACGGTAGGCATCCTAACATGCAATCATTGACTTGGAATATAACTCCACTTGGTAGGTGAATGTAAACGGCGTGTATCACCTCCATACATGGCGTGTAGTCCCTTAATTTAGTCACCAACCACTTCTAGAAAATGTAAACATGGCATGTAGCAATATACCACGACATGTCCCCTTTAGTCTGCCATGTGGGCATGTAGACTCTTCTCACCCACCAACTGATTCTAGAATTGTACAAATGGAATATATAGTGGGAACACAGTGTGTATCAGCTTCTAGTTACTTGGGTATGTACTAGTCTGGGTCAACTCATGTCTGAGCTTGAATGTACACAGTGTGTATATAAGTACACGACGTGTAGTTGTAAAGTTTTCTCAGTTATTCCCCATTTTGTGTATTTTTTCATAAATCTCTTGTAAATGAATAATATCACCAAAATCAAATTATTTGTTCACTTAGTTGTAGGAAATTTATGAAAACTTGTTCTTATTCGTCAACAGAGTAAATGAAAATGTATACACAAATTGGGTGCATCAAACTCCCCAATACGTATCCATATTCTTGCCCTCAAGAAAATCTCAACATCAAATTAAAAGAGTCTATATTTTATAAGGAAGGAATTAAGTTGATCATAAATTTAAATAAAAAGTTTCTGGAGAAAATTTCAAAACGAATACAAAACTCTTTCAATCTAAGAGATATTCGAATAATGCCTCATATATAATTTAAATTTAACTACTTTTATACTTTGTTAACACATGATTCAACCTTTCAAAAATAAGAAATACACTTTATGATTACCTCACCAATAATATACTCAATACTCAAGAAATTGTAAATAAAAGTCTTTCTCAATCAATGATATATACACTCTATCCATAGGATTACAAGAAATCATGTTCTCCACTTCAAAAAAATTGACATTAAAAAATCATAAGGGATTTTCAATAAGTATCAGATGTTTCTATGGCTAAAGGTTGGTAGGTAAAGATGTGAAAATAAATCTAAGGCCTAAAAGAGGAGGCAATATTCATTAAATAATAATGCATGATATTCAAAATTAACCTCAATGTAAAAAAACGTCCTCAACAAGGTCAAATGATCTCACCATCTCCTTTAGTGGAGTAGGTAGGGTTCACAAACCAACAAGTGAGTCAAAGGTCCCATTGTTTCTACCTTTTTTTAAAAAAAGGGGACCTCTATAATTCCCATTAATAGAGGTTTGGAACCCTTTTTCCCCAAAATATCAAGTGTCTTTCCCCCATAATTAATTTCTGGACAATTCATGAAATTATGCCATGTGTTGCCAATCCCTTATTTTGAGATCAAATGAATAATCATGAAATTTAATAAAATTATTAGGGTAGGAAGGGAAATATGATTGTATTATGGCTTCCTATAAAGGCTATTCATGGTCTCTAAGGGCTTCACGAAGTTAAAATGTAGGGTAGGTCTCAAGATAAAGAGGTTTAAACAATATAATGCCTCAATCATTCTAATGTAACTCAAAAATTGTTCATGTTTTGAAAATGAAACATGACAATTCTGGTAGTTATGTATATTCTACGAATCTTTCAAGAAAGAGGGTATTATAAAGAATATGAAAAAGGGTTTAGAATACATATCAAGAGAGGGAAAAACAAATAAAGAGACAATTAGGTCATAAATTGCAAACAATTGGTTAGTCTAATTGATCTTATTATTCAAGTATTACAAGTTTCAATATAAATTATATCATCAATGATTTTAAAACATATAAGTACAAAAAAGAACATACAATTTTTTTTAAAAAAAATTCTGCACTCATCTTTTTATTTAAAAATATGATTAAATTTTTTTCCCAAACATATTAAAATATATCATATAATAATTATTTATCATATAATCTGAAAAGGGAAAAGACTAAAGATTTTGAGAGAAAACCCCCATACATAAAACCACAAGTTCTCTACCAAGTGCACAAAAAGTGGAACAATGCAAGGTGAGGACACAATAGTGGACCAGACCGAGAGGAAGTAAGGAAAGAAGTAAACAAAAAAAATGTAAAAGAATACTCCCCTCGTGTTTTGGAATAGAAAAATAGAACATGATATAAAACAACAACACAAAACGTGCAAGAGAACCTACAAGGGGGGATGAAAGTGAGAACTGTAAGAAAACACAATAGTCATAGGCACAAGATATCACAAAAATATATATAATGAAAAGAATGTGTCTTAAAAACCAGTCAGGGGGTCACCTCTTGAGATGCATCATCTAGTACAGAACCAGTAGGTACAGATGGACCTGGAGCTGTGGAAACTGGTGGATTAGAATCTACACCTGGAAGGGAAGCTGGATAAGTAGGAGCCACATGGACTGGACTCAGAAAAGGAAGATAGGAATCCCACCCTAGACTGGAAGCAACGATGGAAACAGTTTAAGAAGCAGTCGGGCCCATAGTAGAGAGGATAATAAAATATGTGGCTAGTCTAGTATAAGGTGTTGGAGCAGCAATAGAAGGGTCATGAGCCTTGGAAGAGGCAGGTGGTAGGGGTAGTGGAATACCAAGATGCTGAAGAATAATCCCCAACATCTTCTCTAGTCGGGCATGACAGCTGTCGATATGAACCAAATGCCTCTCCATCGTGGCTAGGTGGAGGGAAAGGGTGATATAGTCTGAGGGTGTAGTGGTAGGTGGGGCTGGTGGTGTTATAAGAGACAGAAGGCTAGAAGAAAGGGGCAGTAGAAGGGGGATGGGGTAGAGAAGCTATGTGGGTAGAGAAGGAAGAGGAGGGGCATCGATGGGTGCAGGAAGTTCAGTAGGTGGGTGGGGTGGAGCCTGGGCTAGGACGTAGGCACCCCCTTCTTCCAGACTAATCCCATGCGAATAATCATGAGATAGTCCATCTGCTGGGGTGAATCTAATAGGTCAGGGGGTAGGTAAGGCTCAAAGACCCCGAGGTGATGGGAAAGGTGGGTGGTGTAAAACCCGCCATTCAGGTTTCCCTAATGGTAGGTTAACATGGAAAGGAAGTAGGAGGCGGTGAGGTAAGGGAGGTTCGGGTAGGTCTTTCGGATGACACAGGAAAGGGGATCCATGTCACGACCGGTCATGACCCCCATATCCTCCTGGAGGGGGAAAAGAATGGTGCTAAAGCACCAGTGGGTAAAATGGATGATGGGTTCAGTGATAAGGGTACTCTTATGTGAGGTAGGGGTGTAGCGGTGGTTAGGCCCAACAACCTCCCCCCACATAGAAAAGATCTCAGAGAACTCGTGCTTATTCGGGGTAGAAACTGGGGTTGGGGTGATGGGATGAGGGTAGAAACCTCACCCTCAACCGAACTCAGTCATGGTAAAGGAAAATCGTCGACCGCCAAGCCAGAAGCAAAACATGGGTACCACATCACTAGTTGTCTCCTGGTAATCCAATCGATTAAACTCAAACAAGGCAGTGAAATCCAAAAAATAAATCACGGAATATAGGAGTGCTGACTTGGAAAATAACGAGTAGTGGAGTGTGTCTAAGGAGATCCTCTAACTCTCCCCTGATGTCGACCTGCTGAGGAACACTGCTATCGAGGTAGAGCCCACTCAATGGAATCAGATGATGAGAGAAGCACCAGATCCTATATTGTGCAATGTCTGTGACTGGAAACACCATGAACAGGTTGGGAACACCTACAGGTCCTAGACTAGTTTGTGGTGCGGCAGCCGGAGCTAGCTCTAGGGGTGGATCCCCTAATATAGATGGAGGCCCGCAAGATGTATCGGTTGATGTTGGGACAATAGATACTGAAGGGGGTACATGTAGTGTGGTAGCTGATGGAGATGAAACCATTGAGCTCAGAGGCTCATTATGGGGTGGTGGAGTCACTGCACTACTATAACTAGCCTTGGTGGGTGGATTGAGGGGTGGAAGGATGAACAACGGAGGGAGCTCGTATACCATAGTGTCTGGGTCTGGCTACGTCACATATCGAAGTTTTATCTGACGATAAATGGGAATCTCGCCCTCAGTGGAGGAGGTTGGCCGCTTCCCATAGGAAGGATCTTGGTCTTCCATAACCTGATACTGAATGAAAAACAAAAAAAATAAAAAATGAAAAGAAAATAAAACAATGAAAATGTGACAAAAGTAAAAAATAAAAGTACATGGTTTGTACTTCGAGAGTACACGGTGTTTAGTGAAAGCTATATAGAATCCTATGTTCTCTGGATAAACACGCTAGAGGAGAAATAGATAGACCAAGAAAGGATACACGATGGGTAAAAAAAATACATGTTGTGTTCATGCAATGTGGACATGGTCATGTGTTTAATAAAGAGACGACCATGATTTTTATAGTTATAATAATAGACATGTCGTGTATGGATCAGACATGATGTGTTCATCATCATAGGAACATGGTCATGTGCGGAGGCTAGGCATGGGCTAGTAGAAGGAAATGGTATACACTAAGTGTACTAAACACACATGTCATCTATTGGAACATGGGGTGTGTGGTCGTGTGAAGTGCTTACACACGGATGGTCCAAAAGAAAATGAATACACTACATGTATCTAACACACACATTGTGTTATGGAAAATGGTGTCTGAGTAAATGTGCAAAAATATTCTTGGGCATAATGGGAAAAAGGTACACGGTGTGTACCAAAAATAGACACCATGTATATTAAAATTTTGAAGCATTTTAGTTGTTGTCCGTGTACAAGAGTACATAGATTGGGTTCTTCATTTCGTGGTTGTGTACCGCAGAATTTGAATGGTCAGCTAGTCCAAAAATCACCCTAAATGCTTCTAATAACTTGAAAGAGATGGTGTATAATGGAATACCTGGACTGAGGATCAAAATTCCAAAAGAATCAGAACCCGACACAAATGAAATTGATGGATCTGGGAGGAGGATTTGAGTGTTCATACGTGGGAAGAAAACAAGAAGAAGATGGGGCTCCATGCAACACGTCCTGAAGCCGGGTGGTCCGTAGTTTATATAGATGACGTACAAGGCATGTACATCTAGAATACATGTCATGTGTCACAATTTTTTTGGGTAATAAAACCCATATATATATATATAATTATTATATTAAACTATATAATAATTAATATTAATTAAAATAATGATAATGGATATATATATATATATGTATATACAGAATTTAAAAATAAAACTAAACACGTAATATAGTGGAAAATACACAGCATGGGTTTAAAAATTGGAAAAAGAGAAGTACAACCTTTGGTCCGGTGCTTGGGGTGAGGTTTGAACTGGGGATCAGTTGTTCTGAATGAAATCCCTCAACCACTGGAGCGAAGTTTGTACAACTACACATATTTATCATTTATATAAATTTAAGCTATAAAACCTATACACACTAGAAGAAAGAAATTCATGACGTGTGGTTTTTAATTATACAAGAAGGGGCTGAAGAATGGATATTATCCGAGTTCGAACCCAAGTCTTTTGGAACCAGGGCCAAGAATTTTCCAATCTACCAACTTCATCTGCATGAATTACTTTATATGGAAAAGTTTAAAATTTAGTTAGGAAAAATATGGAGCACATGACGTATATCAAAAGACACGTCGTGTGGTATTATTAAAAGGATAGATGATGGAAATGGGGTGGTTGTCTGGATTCGAACCCAGGTCTGTTGGAGCCGGGTGGCAATCTTGGCAAACCGATTCATCCCCACCTTGGGATTTCATATAAGCTAATATATATATGAAATTTAATACACATTCCAGGTAAGAAAATATAAAAAGGAGGAACCCCATGCCAAAGGTAGTTCAAGGGGATTTGAACCGGTGATGGCTCAGATAAAATCCAGTGACCTTACTATCAGCCCCGGAATCATCCCTTTTTATTTATTAGTTAAACTATATATTTATAATAGCTAAAAAATGAAATGGGAAAAGTACACGCTATGTATATAGGTTTTACATGGTGTATCTCCTATGAGTTGCCTCCTAGGAAGTGCCTTCATTTTAGGTTGTTGGCTTGACCTACTTACCTTATTTACATGAGCTCTGTGGTGGGTAATGGTCCCAATAGTAGGCACCCTGGATTTCTAGGAATTATAGGTTCTTTGGCTCTTCTTCAACTATAATTTCTTGAATGAAAAGGTTATAAAAAATAAAAGAACATACCAGATCATCCACTAAGTCATCATCCACTGTAGTTATCACATAACATCCCTCATGATCAGGCGATGATGCATGCTTGATAGCCTTGAGGATATTGTAGGAGACACTCTCGTCTCCTACCCGTAAAATCAACTACACTTGGTGTATGTCTATGAGTTCCTTCCCAGTTTCCAATAAAGGCCTTTTCAAAATGATTGGTTCATCATGGTCATCTTACATATCAAGGATAATGGAATCTGGAGGAAGGATCAGCATACCCACATTGACGATGATGTCATCCAGTAGTCCCTCCAGATGTTTGATGGATCGATTAGCAAGTTGAAGTGCTACTCAGGTAGGATTCAAGTCATCGAGCCATAGCTTCTTGTAAACTCATGGGGAATGAGATTTCTACTAGCCCCTAAGTCGCATAAAGCCTTCCCAAACTCGCAAGGTCCAATGGTACTTGGAATAGTGAAACTACCTAGATACTGGAGTTTGGGAGGAATTGAATGATGGATGACTACAGGACACCCCTTGGATAGGGAAATGGTGCCCAGATCCACCATATTTATTATATTGGAGAGTATTTCAATCATGAATTTGGAATAAGTGGGAAACTATGTTAGTGCCACTGCAAATGGAATATTGATGTGCAGCTTTTCAAGTACATCCAAGAATTTGTTGAATTAGTGGTCCAGCTTTCATTGCTTCAATATCTCTGGGAATTGTAAGGTCAGTTCGAAGGGTTTGAAAAACTCCTTCCCTTTAGTCTGTGAGGCCTCCTTTTGTGGGATTTTGGATAAGGAGGGGTTGATAATTGTACCTTCTTCAGGGGATGTGGATGCACCTGGCTATGCTGGTTGATTCTGTTGGAGCTCTTTTCCACTCCGGAGTATGACAACATGGGATTGCTCCCTCATGTTCTTCTATATTTTTCCTGATAGAGTACCGGGTTTCCTTCTAGAGAGTTGGTTTTCTAATTGGACAATCTGGGTCTATAGGCCCCGAATTGAAGTCTCTGTATTTTGGAACCTATTCTCATCAACTGATATGAAATTGGTCATAAGTTCCTCTAAACATGATGTTCTCTCATGCTGAGGTGGTTGTTGTGTTGATGGATGTGGTGGCTATCGCGGCTGCTATAGGTGGGAGTTCTGATACCCTTTCTGTTGATAAGGGCACTTTTGGGGCTGTTGCTGCCTCTGGTATTTGTTCTGATAACGAGGCTAGTTGAAGCTGGGTGGTCGCTAGGGTGGAGGATTCTGTTGTTGTTAACCCCAGATTGTATTTTTTTTTCACACACCATGCCGAATTCTGATACTGCTGGTACTGGTTGGGTCCTCAATTCTATGCAACATAGCTTACCTCACCTGTCGATGGGAATCCAGTAGAACCTGGAAATTCTCCCATGATGTGGTTATCACCACATCCATTACACGCTGGATTATTTTCCACATGTACTTGGGATGTGATTCTAAGATTGAGCACATCTATCTTCTTGGGAACAGTGTCCAATTGGGTAGATAACATGGTAGTTGAAACAATGTTATGAATACCACATTTCTGTGTTACTTGCTCAGAATTCCACTTGAAGCTGTTGGCAGACATATCTTCCAGTAGTTCGAAGAGTTCTTCGGGGGACGTCCTCATTACCGTACCTCCAGTAGAGGAATCTACCACAAACATGGTATTAGTCATCAGACCTCTATAGAAGGTTTGGACATACATCCAATGTGTAAGTCTGTGGGGTGGGAATTTTTGAAACATCTCCTTGAAGCACTCACATTATTTGTATAATGATTTCACATCACGCTGTTGGAAGTTGTGGATCTCATTGCGCAGTGTCACCGTCTTTGAGGGTGGGAAGTATTTTGATAATAATACCTAGTATTGCTCCTCCCAAGTGAGGATGGATAGTTGTGGCAAGCCTTTAATCCAGTCTTTCACCATATCCCCTAGAGAGAAGGGGAAACAGAGAAGATATATGGCATCGGTAGACACTCCATGGTAGTGGAACATGTCACAGACCTCTAGAAAATTGGAGATACGGGCATTTGGATCCTCGCTGGGTAGGCCACCAAATTGAACAATGTTCTAGATTAGCTACATGATAGAAAGTTTGATCTCGAAGTGTTGGGCTTGCACAAGTGGACAGAAAATTCCCTTTTCACCTCTGTGAATTGATGGCAAGCTGTACACCATGAGAGTACAGTGAGGAGGTTTCTACTGAGGAAGAGGAACCAACATGAATTTTTGGTCCTGAGGGGTGTAGAATGGCCCCTGACCTTGGTGGAAATAAGGCATCCGCTCCAGTTGGAATTGATAGAGTCGTTTAGGATTCAAGTTGTCATCTGTTATTAACTATTGTCCAGGTCCTTGGACAACAACTAGATTGCCTTCCTCGTTCTGCACCAGTAGAGTGGTTTGGTTGTGTTCTACCATTAGTGATCATTGGAACTTCCAAAATGTCCATTTGATCTCTAGGTCAGTTGTGAAAATCCATAATGACATAGTATTCTTGGAACACATGAGGTGACCGCTCATACAACTAAGTTATAGCACAAAAAAATCCAAACACCGAGAGTAAATGAGGAAAAATAAAGATAAATAGAAATGATAATATGAAAGAATTGTTTTTGAATTTATGATTTTTATTTTCACTAAAATTTGATACAAATTTAATTAAAACAAGAATAAAATTAACTATATGTTCCCCAACAACAGCGCCAAAATATAGCATGTTGTATCACCGAAGGTAGGTTTTCAGTGTCCCAAATTATTTTGTTACCCTAACAAGTATAAAACCAATAAGGGGTCAATCCAGAGGGAAAAAAGAGTTATTTTTATCTTTTCTAACATCGTTTGTATTTTTATTTTAAATAAGTTTTCTTAATCTAGAGTCAATTGTTGTTGTTTGGATAAAAAGAACGATTGGTTATATGATTTTTTAACAAAGTGATTAACAGAATAAAAGTAAAATATAACAAAATTTATTTTGATATAGATTATGAATGATGTGAATTGGGTTATGGATTAATGAGAAGTTGTTTATTAAATAAAATTTCTTATGAGGTTGTGTTGTTCTAGATAACCCAACACACTATGTTTAATTTGTAATTCCATTTCCTTAGTTCTGTAAACATTATATTTAGAGACGATGTAACTAACTCATTGTTCCGATAGTTAGTATTTAACAAATCTTTATTTTTCGTAGTCCATTTTGAGTCAAAGAATACTTCCATTGGTCATGAATTTATTCATCGGTATTCTTCTTTTGAATTCCTTCAAATTCTGCCTTTGGTCTGGAACAGAATTTCCAGTGATGATATGATGTCTTTTATGAAGAATAAGAAGAGGTTAATAAAACAATCACATTCATAGAAACCTAATTCAATTTAAAACTCAACATATCCCACAACCCCAACACACTGGGTGTTTAGTTACACATAGAGTATAAAATAAAGACAAAACTCTTGATACCTGATGTGATCATACTTGAAACTTCAAGGTGGAAATGATTCTTCGGTAGATGGTGGAATGACTATAGTAAAAAGGAAGTTCATCTCTCCTCCAAAACATCAAATATTTTCTCTACAAAATACTAAACACCCCTCTTTGGTCCGGAGGCCAAGGCATCATTTTATAGAAAAAATAAGTACCTGATGTGTGGAAAATGTACACGCCGTGTACTATTGTCAACACGTTTTTGTCTCTGTTTTCTCTACTGGTAGGCAGCCTAACACACCAACATTGACTTGGAACATGGTTCTGCCTAGTTGGTGAATGTATTGATGTGTATCACCGCCATACATGACATGTAGTTGCTTCTTTCGGCCACCAAATGCTTTTAGAAAATGTATACATGATGGGTAGCAATGGACCACGTCATGTCCACTTAAGCCAGCCACATGGGAGTGTAGACTCTTCTCGCACACCAAATTCTTCTATAATGGTAAACACAACATGTATAGTGGGAAAACGGCATATACCTACTTCTGGATACATGGTCATGTACTTGTCTTGGTCAACCCGTGTCTGAGCTTGAATGTACACAACATGTATATAAGTACATGCAATGTAGATGTAAATTTTTGCTCAGTTCTTCCTTGTTTTGTGTATTTGGCCATAAATCTCCTTGAAATGAAAAAGATAACCAAAATCAAAGTATTTATACCCTAAGTAGTAGGGAATTTCTGAAAACTTGTTCTTATTCGTCAGCAAAGTATATGAAAATGTATGCACAAATCGGGTGCATCACGATTTCATCCTAACCTATCACCCATCTCCATATAATGGCTAATAGACAAATTGTTTCGGTGTATGGTGAACTAAAACCTCCCAAAACAATGATTATTTATTTTTCCATTACCACCTATTTTGGTAACCATTATGATGGATACTATATTTATATATGTTATATATAATATTTATTAAATTTTTATGGTTATATATTCATTTTTACAACTCAAGATTTCTTTAATTTCTATCATGTTTTAATACTATTATTTCATTGGAGGAAGTGTGGACTACCACCCCCTCAAAGCAATGTCATTTTTTCACACACTACATTGTATGTGTTAAGGATGGGTTTTGTGAAATTATATGATTTATATGATGTATATGACCAATGTGACCCATTTCATACATATTTATACAGTATATTAGTAAAAAAAATATAATTCATATACAAGATATTTTTATCGTGATAAAAATTCTATAATCATGATAAATGTATAAATATCAATTATATTACAAATTAAGCACATGCGAAGAACAAAGTGAATATTTCCCAAAGTGAAACCTTAACATAGGATAATTAACAACCATGTAATATAAGGTGATAAGAAAACCATGTAAGGTATTATGTAAAAGAATATTATTATTGAAAATATGTATAATAACAATATATTGTTTTTATAGGAAGCTTTTAGAGGTATGAAGAGAGTTAAGACACGGGGTAAGGGGATTTCCACTAAATTTTAATTTTCATGAGATACATGTTATGTTCACCACTCCTTCCTTTTATGTGGTGTATGTACTTCCAAAAAGTGTATTCTATGTACCTTATACTTGTATTTATGGGTATTCACATTTCCATTTTTTGATCCTTCTTTCATGGGGTTTATATTTCATATGATACCATATCGGTAAAATGTTCTACCAGAATTTCCATTCTTTGAGACTATTGTTTTGTTATACACCTAAACTCCATTTCTCGAGGTATGTACTTACATTTTACATGTTATATCATGAATATACTTATTTTAAGGGTATTTTAAGCTTCATTTAATTTCCTTTTCTTACATTGAGAGTTTGGTCTCAAGTAACCAAGTTATAAGAGTTTATTGAGACAATATCTTCGCTTTTCAAGATTATTTATATCTACGCATCCATTAATGAAATATTATAACCCATATCCCAATAAATTCATCTATTTTATTCTACTATGGTTATTCATTATATAATTATGTATGGGTACCATTTTCCACTCGTTAGTATATCATATTATTAAGTATGTCTATTTAAGAAATCCCAACTTTACCCTCCCTTTAGTCAGAAATATATGTTCCTTCCGAACCATGTTTTATTAAAAGGATTTAGAAGAATATTATACCAATGTCCTAAGAACATTAAAATAAAATTTTACCCTTTTTTTACAATTATTTCCATGAAACTAACTTGTATCTTTCTGAATGAGAAAATTTTCTATCATTTTTACCCAAAAAATGAATGTTATTTTTACATCTAACAACATATAAAGATGTATCCACTATCAATCCTTTGAAGCAATATTTTTGAATAATAATTTTAAAATTTTTAGTAAATGTTTCTTTAAAATATATTCTGAATGAATAATGTTCTCCAAAGCATTTTGATGATTCTTTTATTTTTTTTCAAGAAAAAAGGTATCCAAAACACATTCATGATTCTTTAATAGGTTTTCAACAAAAATGGTTTTCAAATTGTTTTCAAGAATTATTTATATTTTTTCATTATATTTTTAATTAATATTGGTTTTAAAACGTTTTACATCCATATATATGATTATTAAATTTATTTTAAATTAAATGACTGTCAAATTTTTTTCAATATTTCATTATATGTTTTCAATTCAATTTCAATGAAAAGGTTTCTTAAAATTTTATGAAGCTTATTTTATAAATTCTCAAGGGAAAATTATTTCAAAATGATTTAACTTATTTTTTATTAGTTTTCAAGATATATTCTAAGAAAATAATTTTTAATGATTTTATGTTTTGAAAAATAAATTTTCAAACAAAAAATGATAGTTTCATCTAGAAATTTTTTTGAATGATATTTCCAACTTAATTTCCCTATTAGAAGACATATATTTCTATTAATCATTACCTTTAGGGAAATTATCTAAAGGTTTTATTCATATTATTTCTCTAAATGGGTTATTATTTATTTCATTGTCTTGGTAAAACTCATTTCTCTTTCTTGGGTAATAATCTTTTTGAAACTACTTCTTTTCATGGGTTATGTTTATGATTAAAGGATTATGAAACCAATCTATTTACACATGATATGATATGTTAACTTTTCTATTACATCCATTTCCTATCATGGTTAATGATACGATTATTTATGATCTTCTATAAAATTTACGTATGATTTAATTATGTGAAAGGATAGACCTATATCTCCTACCAATTCATTAGGAAAAGATTTATATCTCATTTGATTGACTAGGATGGTATGAGGAGTGATATTAAGATACTAAGAAGGCCTTGGGAGTGAACATTGTCTATTAAGATGGTTATGGGTGTGAACCACAATTACTAAGATTGTATGATTAGTAAACACATTCTACTTTGATGGTCGTGGGAGTGAACCGTGAATACTATGGTGGTATGAGGAGTGAACCCATACAACTAAGATGGTCAGGTAATCTAAGCCTTGGATAATATGGAAATCATTATTTTCTTATGTGTCGTCCATAATTCCATGTTTCATTCCTATTTTATGCTTCCATGGATGATGTTATTTATTTCCTTATTATTTCTATTTTATGAAATTACATTTTTTATATAATGATTCATATATATGATCTTTGATATGATGGGTTTGATCTATATTTTTCATGATCATGTTCTCATACCCTTATTCTCATGATTATTCTTATATATCTTTTGTGATTACTCTTACTAATAATTTGATCTCACCGATTTCTTATGTTTCCTTTCCCTAGGTTATGAAGAGAGGTTTTAGGTTGAAGTACTAAATGTTTAGATAATTATGAGAGAATTTAAAGATATTTCACAATGATAAAAGATTTTGTTTCGAAGTTTCTATATAAATTGAACTATTATGGTCTCAGGGCATGTATTTTATGAATATAAAAAATTTTCATGTAAAATGATGGAGTATAAATTTGTGATATGTCTTGGCAGATATAGTTGGTTTCAAAGGAAAGGTTTAGTCAACCTTTGAACAGTAGGATGATAAATCCTTATTTACATTACAATGTATATTTATAAGTATATGTGTAGGGACATCTCTAAGGATAATTATAAGGATGACTTAATTTAAAAAAATCATGGAATTTTGGTAATGTATATGATGTTTGTTTCTATAAATACATTCATGTATCAATAATACAGAAGGATGTGGGTCTAAAACAAATGTTTCTAGGGGTAAATGCATACCGAAGATGTTTTGGGCCTGACTCGGGGTAATATAGTACATGAACATATTCATTTATACAGACCTAGTTTGAAACATCGGGAGGGGGATATGTTTGGGAAGTCAAAAATTATTCGCAAAGCATTATGAAAGATTTAAATATGAGTTTTCTATGAATAACCTATGATGAACATACGATGTCATAGATTATATAATGTGTAGTGAATTAGATATCCTATATGTAGTTATTTATATGAATATGTGGTTCTATACTATGATAAGTAAATATCAAACTATGATTTTGGTGTTAGTCAATAGCAGAAATCCTAGGTAACTTGATTAATGATGAATGTGATGGATGATTTTCTGATGAGAATCCAAGGTGGATGATCACTATAGTGAAAGATGTTATGGTCAAACCCAATCAGTTTTCATGAAACATAAATAACAATATTTACCTTAACCAACTCTCAAACTCCCCAAGGGAGAGAAATAAAGAGTTCAATGAGATTTCAGGTAACAGAAACCATGAAGAGAGAAGTTTAAGTTTTCTTTATGTCACGAATGTGGAATGAATCACCTAAGTGAATGTATTAGAGGGATAAAAAAGATGTTTGATTGTAGAAAAAATGACACAAAATATGTGATTACAAGGGAAAATGTATAATACAATTAATGAAATGGATTTGAATATTGGACACCATATGTAATCATCAATATTTATGTGTTTTACATATAGAATAAATGATCATTATGCAACCCAATGTCCCAAGAGGAAGGTTCCTCAATAGAATCAGCACAATGGAGTGAGTAATGGTTACATTGTGGATGATGGAGAGACTATAGATAATATTTAAATGGAAAAAATTATTGTGTAATAGGATGAGGTAGAATTATTATTGGTTTAAGGATGAAGTACTAGATGTTTCTTATGTATTTGAATTCAGATGTTTTGAATTATTAAATAAAAATGTATTGTTCTAATAATGTTTTTCATTCAGTATTTACATGTTTATGTTGAATTTTCTCTTTAGACTAGTGAAATGATTTAATAACCAAGTTATATTATGAAAAAGGGAATGTAAACGTTATTATATTCTTAATGTTAATATAATGATAAATGGAAAAAGATACATCAGATATGAATTAGTAAATTGGACAATATTGATTACCTTGGAACTAATTAAGGACTTGTTAATAAGTGGTTAATGCTATCACTGATTAAGTTTACAAAATTTTTTGATATAAGGAATATATCCAATATAGATTAGAGTATGGAAGCCTAAATTTTTTCGAAAAGGATTTAATGTAATTCAGGTTATTAAAATAATTCCATAGAGTATATGATGCGGGTAATCACGTGTTTGGAATGTGAAAACCAATATATATTTTATGTTACATTGGGGAATCAATGTTATGTTGATTTCATGAACCTCTTTATAATGTTTTTTATTTTCATATTTGAGAAGGGTAATATAGTTAACCATTTATGAAAATTTTAAGTTGAGCATCGAAGGAAGTATTTGTGCACTGAGTTTGCATTGAAAACCTGGGTTCAAAGGATATTTATTCATTAAATTTATATCAAGGATTTCTAGATTATATATTCTTGAATATTTATTAGTATGGTTTTATAAAATGACATCATGTATGTTGGGTGAAAACCAATAATGATTAATAAGGTCATTGGTCTTGAAACCATGACGGAAGGATGAAAGTGTTTCACACCTACCACTGGCCTATGATATGTTATAGTTAATGTATAATTATTTTTGATGAATTATTATTAATGATGACATAGTAGTGTTAGTTTTTATGTTTAGTGGTTAATATATTAACCATAATGATTTTTATGAACAGTTACTGATAAATAGTCATAAAATTTATTCCATTATGGGCCTAAATATCTGCTAAAAGAGTATTTTTGTTCTTTGGGAATCAAAGTTACGTTCTAGACATCCATTACTTGAAGAAATGGTTGTACTATATATAGTTAAAATAAATAAAATAATGAATTATTTTATAGATATATCTTAATAATGTTTATTTCCTTACATTATTAGTCAATATAAGAATTATTTAAAGATAGTATAATGATAAAAAATGTTTTCCTATTACCTTATGTTTTGTTGAACCGATCACTTTTGAAATCATCATAGATTTATCACTTTGAGTTGCCAGAACATTCTTTGATCATTCAATTATTTTTTATTGATAACCTCAATCCCTCACTATAAATATTTACTCTTTTCTTCTATGTCAAATATTTACTCCAAACACACGTTCCCCTATATTGAAACCCTATTATATGTTACTTTAGGTAAATGATATGGTTCTAAAATTCCCTTTTTATGATAAGGTTTAGTATTTTTTTATGATGAGGTATTCTATAAATAAAAATTCCCATCGGTAGGCCATTGATAGACCAGAATAATTTTGAGGTAAAAATTCACCTTAAGTGGGGTAGAATGTAACACCTTTAGATTTTGTGAAATTGTTTTTTCAAATAAATTTAATCTCCTGATATTTTTCATTTCACGCAACACTAAAAATAGTTTTTCACTAAGTCATACATTCTTATCACATGGATCCAGCTTCGTGTAGGTTACAAAAAAATTCAATATGACATATGCTACATGGAAAAAAGGATATAGTACATTACATGAAGGATTGACCATCCTCAATGTCTTGTGTAACATGCAAGACTGAGTGTTACCAAGCTATAATATATTATTAAAAATATTATTATAATTGGATTAAAACAAGATGTTAATTTTATGGACATGATTAGTATTAAATAAATTCTGAAAATATGTGGTTACCCATATATAATATGTATATTATACCAGTTTACATGACATATAACAAATATATTTATTTTCAAGATATTTTAATATTCATGTAATTTACATTTATTAGATGGATAGTATGATCCCAAGTCAACATGTCATAAGGGTTTATTGAGACAATCTCATTGATTTTCGAGATTGTTTAAGTCTATGCTTCCTTTAATAAAATATTATAAACCATATCTCAAGAAATTCATGAATTTAAATTTAATTTGGTTATTAATTATCTATTTAATTACTAGTATCTTTTTACACTCTTATTTTTCATAATATAGTTAGAAAGTGTTTTTATAAAATACCGACATTACCCTCTCTTCGGTCAGAAATACTTCTTCCTTCAGAACTATGTTTTCTAAAAAGGGTTTCCATGAGTATTATACTAGTATCCTATGATAATTAAAATCTATTTATATCCTTTTTTTACTTTTACTAACAATTTCAATGTAATCTCATAGCCTCTTTTTAAACAAGGTAATTTCATATCATTTTTATTGTGCAGAAGGAATGTTTTTTTAAATCATATGATATGTATGGATTTATCTGACAAAAATATTTTTAAGATTTATTTTCATATATAATAGTTAATTTTATGGAAATTCTTTTTTAAATATATTTTCAATGAAAAATGGCTTTCAAAACTTTTTGAAGATTATTTTATAATTTTTCACCAAAAATGGTTTTGAAAATGCATTCAAGCATCTTTTAATTGTTTTCACGAAAAATGGGGTTCGAAATGTTTTACATATATATTTATATGTTTTCAAATAATATTTATGGAAAATGTTTTTAAAAATATTTCAATATCTATTTATATGTTTTCAATGTAATTTCATTTAAATTATTTTCAAAACATTTTCAAGCTTTCATTATTGGTTTTCAAAACATTTTCAAAGAAAAGGGGGTTTAAATGATTTGAAGTTTATTTTAAATGTTTTCAATGGAAAATGTTTTCAAAATGATTTCCTGTATTATTTATAAAATTTCAAGTTATTTCATTATAAAATTATTTTTAAATGGTTTTATGTTTTAGAATAACACTTTTTAAACAAAAAATGATATTTTCAATAAGAAACGTTTTTGAAAGATATTTCAAAAAAAAAAATTCGTATAAGAATACATATATTGATGTTACTCATTAAATTTTAGGAAATGATATAAATGTTATATTCATATTATTTCTCTTAATGGGTTATGTTTAATTTTATTTTATTTATAAACCTATTTTCCTTTAATGGGTTATATGCTTTGGGAACCTACTTATTTTAATGGGATACGTTTGTGATGAAATGATTATGAAACATATCTATTTCCACATTCTATGATATGTTTACATATTTATGGTAACCATTTCATTTCATGGGTTATGATAGGATTATTTATGACCTTGTGGGACATGTATGTATGATTTCATTATTTGTTGGGTGGGATCTATATATTCCTCCAATGCATTAGGTAAATATTTAAATATCATTAGATAGTAAAAGATGATATGACGAGTGAACTCATGATACTTGGATGGTCTTGGGAGTAAACCATTACTACTATGATGGACATGGGAGTGAAATATGACTACTAAGTCGGTATGAGTAGTAGAATCATGCCACAAAGATGGCCACAAGAGTGAACCATGGCTACTATTATGATATATGGAGTGAACCCTTACTACAAATATGGTCTTGGAAGTGATTCCTTGGATATAATGAAAATCATTATATGATTATGTGTCCACTACAATTCCAAGTTTCGTTCCTATGTTATTCTTGTATGGAATAAATTCTTTATTTCTGTATGATTCATATCTTATGAACTACCATTATTTAGGCCATGATTCTTGTATATGATGTTTTATATCTAAGGTATGATCATTTATTTTCATGATCATGTTCTCATTGCATTATTATCATGATTATTCTTACACTTCCCCCTTGTTTACCCTTACTGAGCATTTGGGCTAACCCATTTCTTTTGTTTTCTTTTCCCAGGTTATGAAAAGACGTTTTAGGTAGAAGTACTAAAGGTGTAGATAGTTATCAGAGATGTTGATGATATTTACCTAGGATAAAGGATTTTATATCCACGATTACAATATCTCTAAACTATTATGGCCCCTAGGAATGTTTTTTTGAAATATAAAAAACGTTCATATAAAATGATGTAATATCCATGTATGTTAAGCATGGATTGCTTTAAAAGATGATGTAAAATACAAACAGTTTGTTATATTATTTTCATCATTTAGAGACATCATCTATAGCCTTAAACTTATATCCCCCTTAAGATAATATTTTGATCAATATATGTTTACTATAATGTGGGAAGGGATTTTAAGAATATATTTTCCTTAGTATTTTCTTTGATAATATTCAATTAATGTGTAGTGAAACGAGAAGACGTTGTATCACTTTATATGAGTTGTAGAGTGCATACATGGAATTAATCAAAATAATAAAATGTATTAATGTATCACTCAATTGAAATGGCTTCAAAATGTATCACATTACATTAATAGATTATATAGGTTCGAAATATGTCTATAAAAACATTTAGGCAAGTTTTTTGGTAATTTTAACCCGTTTAACTATAGTTTTATCTCTTTTAACATATGATATATATTATTGTGCTAAATAAAATTTTCGCCATAGTTACTATTTAAAATGAAAAATAAATGAAGGTGGTTGAATTATCAAAATTGAAAATGTGGATTTATAATATTTTGTCATTTTTGTTGTATTTAGTTTTACATATGCTAGAAATTAGTTTAAAAAAACTTGATAAATGCGATAAAAATGATTTTTTTTAGGAAAACAACTTTTTAAATATTAAAATATATCTATATTAAATTAAATAATTTTTTTCAAGGGAAATTATTTTTACTAGGTTTAATTAAAGGGAAATAATTAAAAATTAAATCCAATATAAAATATAATGTCAAATTATAAACACATGAAATGTTAATTTTGTTTTCTTCAAAATTGATATTTTCTTTTATTCTCCCAATGAAAAAATTTATAAAAGAATCCTCTAAAAATTCACTGTATGACAAATTATAATTAATAAGATCCAAAATGTTTCCCAATTTTTAAATTATTATTCCATAATTTTTAAATCACTTGTTAAAATAAAACCATTTCATATATGTCAATGAATTTTGTTTGAGTAAAAGTACTGCTTGTTTGATTGGTAAATTTAATATATATTATTATAGTGATTATACATCAAAAAAATATCAATAATGATGATATATAAGGCATGAAATTGGTTTACTATTAACAAAATATTATTTCTTATAGAGAATAGATGTGGTTGTTTGGAAAATAATTCATGTATTTATCCAAAATATTTTGAAGTATGATAAATATTGTTTTATTAAAGAACTTTTTCTACTCTTTCAATAAATATTGGAAGTAAGATTAATGTATGGTCTAGATATAGTAATCCTGGTTAAAAAATAAATTTCAAATAATGGAAATCAGTTCCATTCTCTGAGAATATTTTTTGATGGACACCAAAACCAATTTTGATATTATAATTCAGAAAATTATTGATTATATTTTTTTACATCATTGAAGAATATATCAATGACCCACAGGGAGAAGAAATATGTTGAAGAAACAATGAACATTCACAAGATAACTATAATAGGTAGATAATTCCCTATGACATTTAATCCATATATTAGAAATGGAATATACTAGTGTGTCTCCAAGAATCATGGATCTTCTTTCCAAACAAAATGTTGTTTGTAATCATTTATGTCTAGAAGAGTCAATGTCCCCTGACTTAATTAAATATCTTATCTCTTAAGTAGTGAGAACTATTGTAACCCACATTGGTTTTAGATAAATGTTTTGGGTTCCCTCCTCGGATGAATTTGAAAAGGACAATTTTTTTGAGAGGATATTCCATTAAATTGGGACATTATAATGGATGAAATTTTCTGCATGATGAACAAATGTATCATTATTTTCTTGAAATATAAGTATAATTCCATTTTATATGATATTTATTACTGGATACATTGATCGAAATATTGTATCAAGAAATGGGAGTGTTGGTTCACATTTATCTGAGTTTTTGTTAACCTCATTATGGTCATCTATATCATTATCAATGTATGATGATAACACCTAGTGATTCTCATTAAGAATAACCATATCATCCATGTTATGATCCTATAGGTTTGTAGTTGTTTTTATAAGTGCATCTTATTTTCCATTATAATAATGTGGGATGTGAGATAGTATAATATCTAATGGAATATTATCCTTCAACATTATTTTTGTAATATCCCTACCCAACATACCATTTAACCTGTAGACACACTGATGGTCACATGAACTCAATCACATATCCCCACACACCAGAGGCAACCGACTATAGTTTGGGTATCATGAAGTGATAGTGGGGAGACTATACCCACATATGAAAATTATATAGTTGTATAATAGAGTTGATATCAATAAAAATTGGAAGCAGAAATAATCAATTGAAAAAGCAGCAAAAGACAATATTATAACAAGTGTAATTGAAGTGGCCAACCCCATTTTATAAAATTCATGGATGAATAATGTTTCACAAGATAAATAAGTAAACAAAAAACATTATATTCAAATAAATAAAAGGGAAATGAAATTATAGCGAACCCCACATGTGTTCTTTATTATATTCTTGATCTTCATCTCTGTCCATTTTTCTTAACTCAAAGTTACAATAAATGTATTAGAAATCCTAGGTCGTATAAATATAAGGTATACTCAGGTACCGATGGTACTTGGGAAGGATGTGAGATAGAAATATATATCATTTAGTACCCATGGTGTCAAGCATAATCCAGAGAGTGTAATATAAATTAAAAACTGTAAATGTATAGGGAATTTTATAAACAAAACTGTATAATAAACAAACACTAGTCTAGGTTCCTATTGGATACTTGATGGGTATACCAGCTTCAACTCATTGGTGGAATGCAATTCTGATCCCGAGTGATATATATATAGTATATATATAGTATAGATATAGGTGGAATCCTCGTACGTGATCTTAGTGTGTCCCAACACCAAAAAACTCATATAATTGGGATGTTATTTTTGGATGGACGAAGATGTAACACACATACATCCATTATCAGGGGATGTTATCATGTTCTAACCCCTAGTCCAATCTCCAAGGGATAAAAAAGTCACTTTGAAAATGATATGAATGATCACATGGTCATCCAGCTCAAGGCTCTCACGATCCTTCTGAAATTAGTACTAATTGTATTAGGATTCAACTCATAGACATCCATCACAAGGGTAGAACTCACAGTCTATCCAATATCACAAATCCAATTGAATTCACAGTCTCTAGGAGATAGACATGGAATACCTCATGGTCATCCCACTAAAATAATCTCACAGTCCATTGGAAGACAAAACTTTTTCACATTTATGTATATAATGATTGAGGTAGCACCTCTCATTCCGATTACACATAAAATCAAAATAGTGTGAAAGGAATAATCAGACTTTTGATTTCAAAATGAAGAAGTACCTCTCATGTAACATTTTTATACATCATTTAATTATAATTAATGAACACCCATTTATCACTAGTTCTCTTAAGGAATACCATCTTAAGAATATACATTAAAAAAATTTCAAAGTCATGGTAACATTATCATTATCACACCTGAGGCAAAGATTCTCATACAATAAATTATCCATTTAAATTTCCCTAGATATCATTTCAGATAACACATGTTTACTTACAAAGTGAGAATAATTCTCAAGTACTAAACCATCTTAATATATTTCAATTTATATTATTTCATGGAAAGGAAATATATCACATGTGGGCCTTCCTATACATGTAAACACATTAAAGAAAATTTATAAGGGATTTGTTTTAAAGAAGCCACATACCAAACATAAACTCAATGATAAACACTGAACCAAGGCATGTAGAGAATTCCATTCTGAAATTCTATCAAAGAATATTTATCTGGAAGGTAGTGCACATCCATTGGACGTGTTTTATTAAAAATATTATCATTGTTCACAAAAAAAATATTTTGATCCATTTTTTCATTTTTTTGAATTATTCATGGAAATCAATTAATTTTAACCAAACTGAATTAATTAAAAACTATGAATGGAAATCAATTGATTTATGAATTAATAAAATTCATGGTCAAGGGAAAGGGACCCTACCTCAGGGTGGGACAAAACTGAACATTTCAACTCCAAGATCTTTCTAACTAGAAGCTGATGATACCCCCACTAAGCAGATGTAGATTCACTTAGATATAAGTACACCTAGACCCTATGCACACATCTGCGTGGTCATGATCATGTGAATGGGATCCTCACATATAGGTTTATATTCATATACTAGTCTCCACTCACGTATGTATGCATTTTTCATATATATAAATAGGAACACCTTGCCCCATACATGTATATTCACTACCATGGATGAATATACAAATAAATAGAGAAATTAAATATATATATATATATAATTATCTATGCATACATAGGTGAGGGAGCTTAGACCTAGAGACTATAAACCACAATATATGTTCCAACAGAGTACACAATATTTACAAGGAACCTTTAAAAAATAAAAACCCTCAATTATGTGGTGAGAAACCCATCATAAATAATAAAACCTCACATCGGATGGTGGTGGCCTGAATTAATGTGTTCCACTACTCCATCAATGTAATTTTACTGATCATGAAATAATCTATCTTTAATGACCATTCACACAACAACTAAAACAAAAGAAAACTAAAATCAAGGTCAAATATTATCATAAAGTTTTAGCTGCACTCCGTAGGGTGATAGAGAGGATGAAAATCATCCAAAAATAGGGATAAGAATGGATGAGAGATCATACCTAGAAGGATCAAGAAAAAAAATTAATCTAGAGATATTTCATCGGTGGGGAGGCAGCATGGAGAGGGGTTCACATTGTGATAGGGAACCCCCAAGCAGGGAAGTGTCACAATTAGTAGGGGAGAGTGATTGGCTAAGTCTTTTATGTCTGTAATTTTAATTGAAAATAAATTATTTCATTGTTAAACAAGGTATTGATGAATGGTTTTATCCACACATTATAGAAAACTATACGCCGAACGTGTGACCTCTTCTGGGAACATGGGGAACTCCACACTGGATGACCATGAAATTTTGAAACCATGCACCATCCATGTAGTGAATATTTAATAGGTACTTCCTTAATTCTATAAACCGATTGGCTGAGGCAGGATGTTTGGAAAACTGTGTATAGCTCATGTGACAACCACTTTCCACCTTAAACAAGGTCTTATTGTTACCTACAATGAGGCACATGGTTTCAGAAAAATCATACTTCATCTTAAGCATTTTAGAACATTGTGTTTTCAATTAAGACAGTACTGAAACACCTTGAGCCACCTAAGAAAACTAATGATCCTTCACCCAAATCCATAAACAACCCTACCAAGAATTCCAATGGTTGTAATTCAATTCTAATGCTTATATTTAAAAACAACCTGTTTAGTAATTAAAAATTAAAAATTAATTTAGTTTTTCATACAGTTCGAAACATGGGATGATACAAATTTCCCACCATAGAACTTCTAATCCTTTACAATCCTTTGGAAAAAAATGTAAAGAAAACTAGATCCACTAAGGTCTTGAAGATTCGATCAAATGGTCACATTGTATTTTCTAATGTCCCACACACCACTGATAATTCATTAAACCTATGGAACATAATACAATTAAACCCACGCCAGTGAACATTTTCCCACCAAATCATTGAAAGGGATCTTACCTAAACCCATTTAGGAAGAGACAGGTTCATGCCATTGTCTTGTCATGAAACTAGCGAAACGTACTTCCCATCTTAGGATTTAATTTAAAAACATCCAATTTGGAGTCACAAAACTTCCGACTATTAGAATTGCATTACAAAGCATGCTCCTATGCATGATTTTGAAATGATAAAAAAATAAATTATTCATCGTCCTCAAAGACCATGTTGAGCTAAATTTTCATGAAAATCCTCATCCAACACCAACCGAACACGCCTAAACCAGATGACATGACCAAAAATAATGTTTCACGGGCCGTAGACATTTAACATGTAGAACCCAAGGTTGATCCTTATCTAGATGAATATTTATAAGAACCCTTGTCATGGATAACCAATGTATTCCAGGAAGATCTATAATTCCTTACTCTAAGTCACCTTTTGTTTAGAAAAAACTAGTTCAGTGTACTAAAGAACCAATATCCGATGACATTTCTAAGATAAAACCATGATTGAAAGAACAAATTCATCCTATAATATCAAAAGAGAACCACTCAATAATCCCAACGGCTTTAAAGTGTTAGTGCAGTGTTTGACTTGTTCTCTATTAGTTCATCCATAATGAAGAAAAGATAAAGGACATTCTCATCTCTTAGTAGAATACACTAAAAATATTGATATGGTTTCTAGTCAGTCATAGCTGACTAGAAGAATGAATAATGGTTGAACCACCGCTGGTTGAATACAAAGAAAGAACTCATCATTCACCTACTAAAGGCCCATCACTAATTGAGAAAATTCCTTTACCACATGAATTCATTCTGTGATTAATCAAAATTACCCACCAAGGATATTCCAAGACTGATGTTTCTTTCCAAGGGTTTCATACATATCCAGACTAATAATTTCATGACTCTGAGAGAGCATCAACATGATTTAAAACTCACCAAACTCATCAATGTTGTGCTGCTAAGAAATAACAATCATTTAAAAAACCCAACGTCCTCAATTTATTTTAGAAAAAATAACCATTTCCAAATTGGGATTCTTGGTTAGGTTTCTTCTGCATGGAAGGGCAAAATTAATAGAATGGAAGGAATTCTCCCCAAAATAGGGTGTCTTAGTAGAAAAATGCATGAAAACTAGCTTCTTAGAAGTTCACTAGATCAAAACAACAAAAATGAATGTGTGACACCCCTCTAAGACAAAATCCCAACACAAATTTCTAAAAAGAAGGTCAAAACCTAGTTGAACCAAAAAAAATGTAAACCATTTCAAAACACAAGAGTCTTTAGAAACTTCATCCTGAGTATTGGGATAAACTATTTCTTAAATGCACTAGTCACTGTACATGGAGATGACTCAAGGCCACACTCAACAACACAATTAGTTTATTTTGGATAATAATTGACACATAAAAGAATTATCCTATAAGATACCATAATAATTAATCCATCAAAGATAAAAAGAATGGTTTAACGGACCTTCGAAGTAGCTGACCATGCATGAGGATAGTCTATCCTACAGAAACAGAACACTACCATATGTTATTTTTTTGTATCAAGGGTCAAAGATAACAAGACCACCCATCATAATAAGGGTTTCATTGAAACATGAATTTTCTAAAATGGAAAATGAAACCTTAACATCACCAAAATTGGAAATATCACATGAATTATAAAGGGACCTAAGCTCTAAGGGTGATACCAACCACATGCTAGCCCCCTCAAAAGAAGAAGTTTCTAACCAATAATTTTCACACCAAAAAAGTAACTAGATTCAAAATATAAACATTTTATGCCACTAATAATAATAATACAACCTATGGATAATTCAACCATTTCGATTCGAAGTCACCTTAAGAGAAACAAACCTACTTTTCACAAGTTTCTCAACCAAGGACACCACTGAAAGATCCATTTCTAAGCCCTTTATAATTAATTAAATTAAATCTATAATAATTAAAATATTTAATTTAAAAAGTCAAGTTCCATTTAAAAAAACCACATGGAACATGATCACAATAAATCCCCAAGGGAAAATAGGAAAGTCTCAACAAATATCCTTTTTAAAACAATGAACTTTTATTAGGCATCCCGTATTTACTAGGAAATTTATAAAAAAATTTAACATGATAGGTGACATATGAGTGTCCCATTGATCCAAAATGGGTTCTGTAGAAACCATCCCAAAAATAACTTCTCAATTTAATGACTTAAACACCCAAATGGGTCATCCTATATGTTATATGTCACAAATGGCCTACATGGTTCAAGTTGAAACTTTTAATAGTTAACCATTTTTTCAGATCAACACTAAAAATTCATTCAATATCAGAATAATTTAACTCTATAAAATAATAATATACCAAATTTTGAGTATATGGGTTTCCATTTTCTAGTTCATGAAATGACTATTCAATTTATGGATTGAAAACTGGCTCCCATTAATCGAACCAAATATCAATTTAGATAATAACATGCTCAAATACAATGGTCCAATGAAACAAGTGTACGTAAACCAACCTATAAAGAACCCATACACTTTACATTTGGGAATTTTCCTCCCATTAATGACAATAAATTTTCTTAAGAAATTGAATATTAGTAGGATTTTTCAATTGTTTGATTACATGGAATACTTTTTTCCAGATATAAGAAATCAGTACAACTTAGAACTAAAATATAGTTCCTGTTGAATTCAAAACCAATTAATTTTAATCACTTCCATAAATTTCATATTTAAAACATAGGAAATAATGTCACTAAAATTAGCTAAAATAGATCAACATTATATAACACTAAATCATGGAATAACAACAAAACATGCTACAAAATTAGCATGTAAAACATTAAATGCAACTAACTAACATGGAATATGAATTTCATGTGAATTAACTATTTTCATATATGATGAATGAAATGCATATTCTGTTCCATATTTTTTTGAGGGTGAAATTCCATAATTTTCCTAACTAATAATCAATGGAAAGTACTCTAATCACTATAGGTGAAATCGTAACAATTCGTCCATCGAACCACCTAAAGAGAAATCCCAGTCCTAGACACTTGGTCATTCCATATACATGGGGTTATCAGTCCTAAGGATAACAAATAACTATATGAAAACAAATTCATAGTATCCTATATACTAACCCAAAATAGTAAGTAAAAGGAAAACATTTAATCCATGATACCACTCTATTATGTCTTAACCCAACATACCATCGAACTGGTAGCTAGACTTGTGGTCACATGACCTAAAGTGCATCTCCCAATACACCATATATCATCGACTAGAATAAAGGGTCTCAGAAGATGATTGTGGTGAGACTATACCATTATACCATAAGTACAAAATGGTATACAATTGTAAATAACAATCAATATCCTAAGAAGTAATACTAAATTGAACAAGAATTAGAAGATGATATTATAGAAATAATAATAGAAGTCGCCAACAAAAGTTTATAAAATTTATGGTTGAATGATGATAGATAATTTTTATTAGTAAAAAATGTTCTTTAAGAATTAGTAAAAAATAATAAAAAGTAGAAAATCCCCATGGGTGTTCGACACGAGCTTCCCGAGTTTCATCTCAGTCCTTTGCTCCAAACTCCCATGTACAAGCAACATAACAATAAAAATAGTTCCTGAAAATAATTGGTCTATTTGGGAACAAGATTACTTTAGAAGGGTGTAAGGTATAAATCTCATTAGGCATGCACTAACGGAGTCATGAAAAATCCAAACAGTGTAATTAAAAGTAGAAAATGTGAAATTATAGAGAATTTAATAAATAAAGTTTTATAAATAATTAAACACTGGTTCCGGTTCATAAGGAACACCTCACGGTTATAAAAACATCATCTTAATTCAAGAATGAGAGTCTAATAAAGATAAATATATATACATAATAATATTATTAATATTTAGAGTATCGATAAATGCATAATCCTTTAACATGAAAAAAGTGTGTACTGACACCAAATGGTCATATACATGAGACACTATTTCTAGTTCGATCGAGATGCTACAATCAAACATCCATTACCAGGGGAAGCACCCATGATCTTAAACCTTGTCATGTTTCCATGATCTCTCACTGTCTCGTAGAAACCAATATGAAAGCTCACATGGTATTTTTACTACAGGCCCTCACAAACATTTTTAATTAGTACTAGATGGATTATGACATAAATCATAGACATCAATCCCCATGGTTAGCACTCACGATATACCCCCATGACCAACATCAAAAGATTCCATAGTCTCTTAGAGATAAACATGGAAGGTCACACTATCTTACCACAAAAGGGGTTTCATAGTCCATTAGAAAATAAAACATTCTAACACATATTCATATAAGGTATGAGTCATCACCTCTCATATTGATTACCAATCCAATCACAATAGTGTGAGAGCCATGATCATACATGTGATTTAATCATGATGTACCTCTATTGTAACATATTTATAAATCCCTAAATCATAATTATAGAACACATATTTTTAAGAGGTTCTCTTGAGGCATTATATCATAACTATTTCCATTAAAAATCATTTATAATGACATGGTTACATTCTCATTTTCACACATGAGGCAAAGCTTCTCATACAAGACATTATACATTTCCAATTCCATTTATATTGTTTCTGTTAGAAAATAGTGACTCATAAAACATAAAGAATAAGCATCGAATAATCCATTAGAAATAGGTCAATTTAGATTATTTTAAGGAATGTAAATCTATCACATGTTTAACTTCCTATAAAAGAAAACTCATTCTGGAACATTTGTAAGGGAAATTTTATAAAGATGCTACATACCGAATATAACATAAATTATAAACAATAAAAAATGATGTTATATTATGACATCATAAATTTCTATCAAAACATTTTTATCTTGAAGGCTGCACACCTCTGTTGGAGGAGTTTTATTATAAAATCTTATTTGTGTTAACAAAAAAACATTTATCACATTTAATCCCTTTATAAAACTATTTAAAGAAATTATTTAATCTAAATCGAAAAAGAAAAATTAAAAACTAGAAATGGTAATCCCTTAATTAATGAATTAATAAAATTAAAGGACAAGAGAAAGGGACCCTACCTTAGGGTGGAACAAAACTCAACATTTCAACTCTTGGATCATTCTAACTAGAATCTCCTACTACCCCCACTAGGAACAAGCACTTTCACATACATATAAGCACATATATCCGCTATGCGCACATTTGAATCGACATGATCATGGGAAAGGGGATCCTCACATATATGATAATATTAATATACTAGTGTCTACACACCTATGTTTGCATTTTTCAAATATATACATAGGCATACCTATCCCCATACATGTATATTCACTAGAAAGGATGAATTTTATCATAAAATGAGAATATATATATATATAATACTATTTATTAGAAGTTTAGTTGCCTTAGAAATGCTTGCTATAAACTACAACTAGTTTCCAATACAGCACACAATATTTTTTGGGAACCTTAAAAATAATAAAGACCCTAAATTAGACGGTGAAAAACCTAGCTGTAAGAATAAAACCTCACCTTAGCTGGCAGTGATAGTCCGAATCAATGTGAACCGCTTCACCTTCAGAAGTGGTTACTGGAACATGATAGAATTAGTCCCTGGAGACCATTTTCACATCCCTAAAACAAAAGAAAACTCAAATTGGGGTCAAACCTTGATCAAGGGTTTCAATTGAACATTCTAGGTTGATGGAGAGGTAGAAAATCAGCCAAAAAGGGAGGAGGAGAGATGATGGAGAATTACATGGAGGATCATATTGAAAAAGACATGAGACCTTGAACGATTTCATTAATGGAGAGGCACCATAGATCGGGGGTCTCATGGTGAAGCGAAATCCCCTAGCGTTTTTACGTCATATAGGAGAGTGGATTGGGATAGTTTAAGTATTTTTTATATTAATTTTAATTTAAAATAATTTATTTCATTTTGAAAACTAGGACTTGATGCAAAATATGGGTTTCATGGTTTGGAAACTCATGGGCCAGTCATGTTCCCTCTTTTGGGAACTTGGGGCACTACACACTAGATGGCTGCATGGTTTGTAAACCATTCCCCAACCTAGTGGTAAATAGTTCTTAGATACATCCCAATTGTCACTAACCTTGTTGGTGATGTGAATGGATGGAAAACTATATGTATATAAAATGACATCTAATGTCCACTTCAAACAAGGATGCATGGTTACATATAGTTGGCCACATGGTTTTAGATAAACCATACACCTTATATTTCCTTTCTAAATTTGGTTTTCTACGAGTTTGTCACTCCCAAAACTCCACGACACACCTAAGAAACATAACAATCTTTCGTCAAATCCCAAAAACACCACTTAAAAGAATTATAATTCGCAATATTCATTTCTAAAGATTTGTTTTAATAAAAAACCATTCAGTAATTGAAAATATTCAAATTTCTTTTCTTTTTCATCCAGTTCAAATCATGGGTTATCAAAATTTTATAATCATATAAGTGAATAAATATTACATTTTCATGGAGTTTTCAATATTTATTTTATTATTTAAAAAATGGGAATAAATAAAATTTATTCATAGAACTAGATTATATAATAATAATTTGAATCTACCCACCCCCAAAGGGGCCAGATCCGGCGCCTCTTATGAAAACATTAACATGATTACTAGAAAATGTATCGTGAAGGAAAAAATCATATTTGTATTCTTGGTACACTAGAAACATTAATGAGTATTTTCATAACAATAGATTCAAAAATCAAAACATAATTTTATTTGATAATAATAACATTAATCTATCAAGTATATCATCGTATGTCTTTCTAAGTACACTTCATGGAATCCTTGAGAATGGAAAAAATAGGGGTGATGTCAAATGATTATTAATTTTAATGTATAGTGTAATTTATCATGGACCAATAAGAATAATTAAAATTTCAAGGTAAATAAATAAGAATACACTCCATTTAAATAAAAATAGAATTTATAATCAACACGTGAACATAAATTAATGAAACATATGAAATTTAATAAGAAAAACTGAGATTAAACGGCCTCTATAGATAATGTCAAAGAGAAAATATCATGGATAATAATTAAAAAAATATAACTAAATAAATTATTAATCACTGGAATCCAAGTATGTGTCTCATTAAATCTTTTACCATAATGGCCTCCCACAAGAATGTGTAAAACGGTAGGTAGAAACACATTTCATTTTTCCAATGGATTTTCCACCTTGAAACATATTTATGCATTGAGGAGATATATAATTTCCATGGACCACCAGTCACTGCTAGTCCAAAGAAACCATCATTTATAGAATATTCAAATTAAATTAATAAAAAAAATATTATCATAAAATATCCATATAGAGTAAAATTTTCAGATTTGTCAACATTAAGTCTGTCAATCAATGAACTGTCAAAGTAAACACATTATGTAAAGAAAGTAAAATGGTTTAGGTAATAATACTAAAGGTTAGATAGGAATATGGATATTTAATAGAAATGTAATTTCCAAATGAATAATTATTACAATCAAGTTATTGTTCCATGATAAAGTCAACAATTACAAAAAAAGTGAGATTGCCAAGATAACTTTTACCACATCATAATTTTCAAGTCAAAACACCTTGGATAAGACAATTAAAATAGGATCATAAAATACCATGAATTATCATTGAATAATAACAATAATTTATAATGGGAATTTATATGCACCATTTTTATATTAATTGGTTCCTAAAAAGAATATGTCGGAATCGTTTGTAATCTGAGACGAAATCCCTTACTACTTGAGAAACTTATGAATCATGAGATCCTTGTAAGAATAACATAAATGGAAACATCCAATACCATGAAATAAAATAAATTCATCATATAACATGTAATATGTAATTATATACTAAACAAAAAAATAAACAAGTGGTGAATATAGCATATGTCATGCTTTAATTAATGTGAGACACAGAATCCTAAAACTATGGTAACGTTTAAATTGGAAGCCCCAATGGTAATAATAATAACATTAAACATATAAATACAACCAAAATAGATCAAATAATTATTAAATCTATTAAAATAGGTAGATAATACACCAAAATAATCTAGGAGGTTAATATGACATTTATCTCACAAATGTGAAAAGTGAGACGAAAATCCCTTTAAAATATTGTCACATATAAAATAGAAACCCTAAATGTCATTATCATCCGATTATAAATTTATATGGAATGAATATAAAATAATTAATGATAAAATATATCAAAATTTGTTGTAGATACCCCACATAAAATAATTAAGTGGTGAATATGAAATTTATCATACATATGTAAAAAAGAGAGATAAAATTCCATTACATTATAGTCCTTTTTAACAAACATTAAACTTATTTTTAATTGTTTTGAACATGTCAATAAATTATTACAGAACCATATTTATCATTATGATATAATATATGAACCTTTTATAACATCTTTTTCCCATTTTTAATAATATTTCATTTTTTAACTATTTCAAGTGTTAATTGCCCAGTTTTTCAAGTATGTTTTGTCATGTTGTTTTTGATTATATTACATAGATCAGGATTTGATCATATCATGAATATAAAAAAATATTTAAATATATTATATAATAATTATATTTTAATTTAGATACATCCATAATATTTAGATATGAGAAACAAAATAAATCATTCATGGAGATCATAGGGCATATGTACGCATGAATGTTGTTTCAATTTTCTTGTCAAATTAATAGAATTAAAAATAAAATAAAAAAATTTATATTATAATCATAATTTCCTATTAATGTTATATTATTAAAAAATGTTTCTTAAAACCATAATTATGATATTCCATGTAAGTTGTGATTGAATCCCATAGATTTGAGGAGGCAGAAGTCCACAGGTCCATGAATGATGATATCAAAATCCCACAAATTGGAAGGCTTGAAGGTATGTGTTATATAATAATTATAGAAGAATAATTACATCGTAGATATCATATAAATTATATATAAACTATAAAAATAACACAATTTTCAACCATGAAATGTGGTAATTGAAGGAAAACCCCCATTGGTTCGCGAGGCAGTCACTGGTAGAAAAACGGTTTTCACGATGCAGTTTTCACATTGATTAATTATAACTAATGTCAAAATCTATAAAAATTAATTTTTCATGTCAGTTTTATAAAAACTGATGTGAGAATTCATTTTTACATGGTATTTTATAAATACAAAAATGAAAATTGGGTAATCGCTGCTCCTTCATGTTGGTTTTATAATTTAATAGATGTGAAAGAGTGATCTTTACGTCGTTAATAGTATAACCGATAAAAAAAGGCACTAATATTAAATTTTCACATTGGTTATATTATAACCAATTCCGATTTTTATTTAAAAAATCTATATACCGCTTGAGGGTTTCATTATGCAGTTTTTCTATTTCACGACTGACCTTTCATTTCTCTCACACAGAAGCCCGAAATTTATAGTTTCCTAGATTTGGTGGTCAAAATATCTCTTCATGAACTAAATGAAACCATAGTATTTCATCATTCTCTGATTACATATCTTAATTAAGTCTCAAAAAATTTCATTTCTCTCTTTTATATCATTCTTTGGCATCACGTATATAATTGACTATTGTTCAATGGGGTGTTCTTCATTATCACATTACCATCTTCATACATTGGTGGTTTTCATCTTCAATGTTGTGCATTTGGTTATAGATCTTCTCATCTAAAATTTCCCTAACAAAATTTTAGAATAGATTTTGAATTATGTTAATTATTTGTATCATGATTTTAATTTTTAATTTGATAAACATTTTTTATGTTGTTTAGGTATTTCTATTTGGATAAATGGTGTTTGATTCAAAGTAAGTTATATTAAAAACAATGAGTTTCATTTATTTTGTGATTCAACATATTAGTATAGTGTACTAGTAAAACACTCAAATATTGATGGGATTATTTTATTTGTGGGGCAAATGAACCTTATTGTGGGTAATAGTTCATATGTTCTAGCAATTTATTATAGGAGATTCCTGTTTGATTTCGATTAGATTCACCACCTTTGGTATATTTTACCTTTAATGATCTGGAATTTTTATATAGTGATTAATGTTAAGAAGTAAATTGGTAGTTAAATGAGGTATAAAATAGTGTATCCTTAATTTATTTCAAAACATTTAATGTTTTCAATTGAATTTTATGTTACATAAAATATTATATTTCCTTATTTATTGTGGTGAACTTCTATAAGATCAACGAATTTGGAAATGTGATGGAATATTTGAAATGCATAAGTCACTAGAAATTTTGTAAAAAACATTTATTTAAAGTGGAAAAACCTTATGAATTTTCTAATAGGAGGTTGTAATTTCTAATTGTTGAAAAAGGATTGGGATGCATAAGAGTTCCTAGTATCCCATATGTTAGAGTCACCCACCAAATATAATATGCATTTTGAGAACATTTTAATTCTTAATAAAACCAAACCCTCAAGTAGATTCATATAATTTTTTTTTGTTATGATTCTCTATTTTATCCCTCAATGGATTTAAAAAACATGCTTACCTTCTAGTCTTTAATTGGTTTCACCAACCTATCTGCTTGTGCCATATAGAAATATTCCATATTTTTTCCAATATAGAATGTTTTCTTAATAGTTTAAAACCAAATATAATGATAATATAAGGTGCTATGACATGTATAATTTAATATAATTCTTGCATTTAGAGTTGGGTAATATAAATTTTATTTGAAATTATAATTCCATTTTTTTTCCCAGTTGATTTATTCATATATAAGAATGTAACATAATAATAAAATTAAACCTGGTAGTTTTTTTGTTCAAAAACATGTTGGGAAGAGTAAAAGTTTAATTCTTTGTGCATGCCTCATATTGTTTTATGGATGTCATTGTACATATTTTTTAAATAATTTCATAATTTTTTAATTCATTTATTTTTTATTTGAGACATTTTTAGTTGAATATATTTTGAAATTCTTTTCTGAATAAATGAATTTTTCCAATAAAATTTTATATTTTCCTTCTAATTTTTTCATTCATGGTTTTCTATATTTCTTGGTTTCATTTATAATATCAATATTTTATAAATTATTACCTTTTTATATTTATTTTTGATATTTTTATATATAATGTATCAAATTTGAATTAATGAACCTCAAATATTTTCTTAATATGAGGAAGGTATCAATGAGTTTTTGTAATTTTCTAAAGTCAATGTTCAAAAAAGAGTCATGTTTTTCCATCTATGAATGAAATTCTTAAATGTAATGAAGTTGAAATGAAGATAGATCAATGATCATTTAATTTTTCATGGTTTTAAATACAAGCTTCCAACCTTGGATTTTTTATGGTGAAACTGAGAAGAATTTCAGATATTTTAATGATGATGCTTTGTAAGCTGATAAATCAGATAAACATTATGAAATAATTCGTGATATTGAAGTAGAGGAAACTCAGAGTGAATGGAAATTTATTTTTTATCTGGTGATGTTAGGAAAACATTATATTCAAGTTGTGTTGAATATACTATTTTATCAATGGTGTTAATATTGATAAACCTAAAGGCATAACATGGATGTAGTGACCAGAGTTTTAAAGAAGTACTTCAATTGTTGAAAGAAATTATTCTTAAAGACAACGATCTTCCATATTCAAATTATAAGACTAATAAAATATTATGCCCGATGGGATTGTGGTAGATGAAAATAAATGCCTATCCGAATGAAGGAATAAGGGTGAATGATTATTATAATATGGAATATTTTCAACTTAATGAAATAATTATTCTCTCTATACATGTCTTCCTCAAATATGGAATTTTTTTTGAATACATTGTTATGGGGCATAAATATTTTCCAATTAGTGAACAACAGACATCATATTGTTAACAACATCCCGGGAGGAAAAAGTATACATTTTTCATCAAATTTTTTTCACTATGGATCACTGTTATAAATGATTGAAAAAGGATTTCAACGGATCCTATTAATTTTATAATGAAAGAAAAAATTTGTCCAGTAATCCATACATGAAGACAGTGAAAATAATTGATGTCACATTTGAAATACACATCAATCTAGTAATGATTGAAATATTTGGAAGAAAGGATCAATTTTTTTGAGCGACCATATTGGAGATATCTTGAGGTGAAACATATCATTGATGCCATGTATGTGGAGATTAATATCTCTGAAATTTTGTTTGGAACATTTTTTGATATTAAAGGAATGACTAAAGATGGGTTGAATGTTAGAATAGATTTACTCCCTATGGGAATATGTTTGAAGTTGGCTTATTGCCCTCACGGAAGGAGAAAATTACTAGCAAAAATATTTCAAACGTTATCCAAGAGGTTTGAAATAGGTTTTTAAAATGTCTTCATGATGTAAAAGTGAAACATGGTTATTCTTAATATGTACGAAATTTGGTGTCATTAAAGGATTAGATGTTTATAGGATGGAAATCACATGACTGTCACGTCAGGATGAAACAACTCCTATGAGTTTCATTTCATAGAATATTTCCCACCTAGGTCAAAATTACTATCATAAATATGGTTTATTTTTTTAATTCAATTTTTAATAGGGTGATTTATTTGACTACTCTAATATTTTTTGAAAATGTAGTGGTTTCTATACTTTTTCAATTGTAAATGTATTTTCCTCCAACTTTTTTTATATCATGGTGCATTTAATGATTCATTTATAGAGATAAAAAAATTCTTTGCAGACCTTTATATCTACATTGGATGTATCCTTTAGAAATGTATATGATGATATAGAAGTGGTTTGTTAAGAATCCTTATCAGACTGAAGCATCCATTGTTGATAAGTATATTTCTGATGAATTTGTAGAGTTTTAGACAAGATATTTTTCAGATGTAGAGCACATCAGTTTGCCTATATCTCTCTATGAACAAGTTAATTTTGGGGGAAAGGGGATCCATACCTTGAAAGACAAATTATTTACAGGTGAATAGATAAATATTATACAATTATACATCATGAATAACATAGATGATTCTCAACCATATATAGAATTTCATAAGAATGAGTTGAAACAATGTTATCCAAATATGAAAGATATGTGGATTTTAAAAGAGCATAACTGAACGTTTTTCCAAGGTTTAAAGAGACCATGAAACATGATACATCAAAAACATTAAAATGGTTAGTGGGTGTAAAATGTTTATATTTGATAACATGGTCTAGGTATGACATTAGTGGTTATAATTTTCACACAAAATATTAGAACAACAAAAGTGCAGTTTAGAATAGTTGTGTGTCAATGTTCATAGATGCAATGCATTTTTCAGGTTCTAAAGAAAAAAACCCAATCTATGCATAAACCATATATTATGGAGTCATTTGAGAAATATTTTAGGTTGATTACATTAAACCTCATGATCTAGTTTTTTAGTGTAAATGGTTTATTAGTAATAGCAATTTACGGCAAGATGAATTTGGAATGAAACTTGTTAATGTTAATAAATTGGAATACACAAATGATTCTTCCATCATGGAAACACATGAATTTTTTTTATAGGTTCATGATCAATATGATATACAGTGGGATATTTTTTTACAAGGAAAAACAGTATAATGTTTATGATAAACATGATGAAGTTGATGATTTATGTGAAATATCTACATCTATGGAATGATTAACAAATAAAATTTTTGAACACATCGAAGACATGGTTTGTTCCATACAGAGTGATTAAGCCGAAGGAATTTTGGAAAATAATCTTTAGTACATTCTTATTATTATATGTAACATATTCTCAATTATGGTTTAATTTTTAAAATTTAATAAGATAGTTATTTGAATTTCATTTTCATTATTAAAACATGTATTATAACAAATAAGTTAAATTGTTTGTTTTAGGTTAGTTTAGTTTAGTCTAGTTTTCTATGTTTACCCTTATCTATCATATCTATTAATTTTTTTTAAAACCAATTATTTTAAATTTTAAAATTTAAATAAGAAACAAAAATTATTTTTAAGAATATATTATAATTGAATTTCATTTTGTAAAAACTATTTATTATATTGGTGAATTTTAAATATGACATTTCATATGTCATTAATATTTTTATTTTTCATTCATTTTGTTTATTTCATATCTGATTAATATTATTATCATTTTTGTTAACAATAAAAAATATCAATAAAAATGTATTACATTTAGTATACTTTACTTTTTTTTGATAGTTGTTATTTTTTTATTTACATTTGCATGAAATTATGGAAGTTTTTTATTTTTTTACTAATTTATGATTCTTTGATTTGTAGGATAAAAGATCAATACTCTTATCCACCATATACTTGTGGAGATGATTCCACTCATACCTATGGGGAGAACGTACATATTCCCTTTTTTGATGATCTTGTTCATCCTTATTTACCTAAGAAATCTACTTCCAAAGGGGAAAAAGTGTTTGTGGGTCGATAGACATAGAACCACACATTTACCAAAATTAGGAGTTGCTTGTACCTAGGAAAAGAAGATACCATTGGAATTTTAATTACATGATAGTACAGTAGGTCGAAAGGGAATAAAATTATGAATTTGGTATCATTAAATTCTAAAAAAATGTTAGTATATTTTCTTTAGGATTGGAGAAGTATTGATAAAATAACACTATCACTCTTTTGGGAGTCCATTTTGGTAATATTTTTTGTTATTGTTTTACTTATCTTGATTTTGTTTTTATATTAATATATGTTTTTCCTTTTCTTATAAGATAAAATATGATATAACTGACACTGGATGAGTAAATAGTAAATGTATGTCATTGGAGGCTAGGATATGGGGGGATTTTAAATCATCCCTCTCATCATAGTTCATTTATGGGAGCAGAAAACATGAAAATCTATGTAATATATATCCATTTATATTGAACATAAATAGAAACAATATTTGTAACGTAGATAATGAGATCAGTTTTTGGTCAGGGTAATGTAACCTTTTTAGAATATTTTTATATTAATAACCATGTTATTGATTTCATTATTTTTTATTTTTTATTTACAAAAAGCTAGGAGATGTCGTCAAGATATTTGATCTAAAGATTTATACCATCGTACGCTCTCTCGGGGTGGGAATACTTTATTTGAAGAACACATGATAAAAGAAAAACATTAGAAACTGAGAGTTGAGTCATTAGAATCTGAAGTGTTTCCCCCTCTGACCCTCACTGGACATGAAAAATAAAAGAGGGCTCGAATGGAAAAAATTCCAATATCTTATAGATGAGTCAAGATATGTATCTGATAAAATTGTAAGATGTTTATTTATTTATTTAAGTTAAAGAAACTATCTATATATTTTGATTCATTGTATATTCTTTCTAATATTCCATTAAATATTCCCTTGTGGAGAAGATAACACAAGTGATCTTTATTATTGAGGGTTGACATGATATTTTAGCTATAGCAATGGGAAAGACTGAACACCTAGGTCATGTATGAAGATACCCAACAAGTGTGTCTGAAAGAAAAGTGTTTCTATGTTCAGATAATTTTTTTAAGGTTCATGTTTATAAAAAATAAAATCTTTTGAAGAAAATGTTTAGGATATTAAAGCAATGATGAAGGATAAGATCAGAGCTTCTATATAGGTGATGTTTGTATACATGCCTTGAATTTTTTATTCATCATATAAAACTCCTCCACATCCTCTAGTGGAATCCCACTCTTTATTATCCTACCCAAAACCCCCTCCTCCACAACGTCCAAGTTACTGTGAGTTATTTATTTACGACTTGAATCATAGTGTTGCATATGGGATGATATATTATAACATTGATACCGGTCATAATTTCCACATTGAGATAGAGCATCAAAGAGTAACTTTTTAGGTTATTATAGATCGATTTGTAAAAATACCATGTCCTACAAATGAAGTCAGTATAGTTGGACAATGTATCGGTCATCTTTTCATTTTCCCATCTAGACTACTTCGACATATTAAAATTGTAACACCCCAAGATTTCATAGTGTGTTATTTCTTCAAAATAATTCAATAACTTGCACTACACGCAACACCGAGTTCAAGAGCACAATGACTTACCAAACAAGCCGTTCAAAAGAGGTTATGAATAGTATTAACTAAATTTTAAACTTTATATAATCCTTATAATTTTATAATCCATATTATGAGTTTCTTAGACATAATGTAAGAAAAAATTCATTTTTTCAGATAAAAGTATTATTTTTCAAAAAATGCACTTTACCAAATTGTAATAGTGAAACCCTTTTTTTTAATCCAAAATTTAAAACTTTTATATATTTAATTTGACTAAATAAATTTATTCTTTAGAATGGGGAAGTAAAAAATTTACAATTTAACACCCCAAGCTTCCACGGTACGCTTCTATTTGAATAATAAAGTAGTATGTGTTGTACGCAACATCGAGTTCTAACACACACCACAACCAATCAAAATAGCCGTTATGAATATTAATACCTACTTTTTAAAATTTTATAAATTTTATCACTCGAAATGGAATTCATTTTTGGATTCGGAATATTGAATTTAGCCTAAGGTGAAATTTTGGTACTTTTCGGATAACTTTAATATTTTGATGAATAGTGAAAATTAATAAATTTTAATTAAAAACAAACTTTTTTAATCAAAATAATTAATAGTGATAAATTATGAATTTGAGTGGTTTTAAAAAATATTTAGAATATATTATTATCATTTAATACAATGTTGGTCATTGGACCTAATTTCACAATTAAACCGAACATAAACAAGTATCAATCTTTTGATAGTTACTATATCTTAAAAACACGCTTTTTGTTTTGACAACGAGAATTACATTTAAATTATTTTATACCACTTCTATGTTTTGAATTTGGAAAAATGGATTCCATATTTATAATCAAGATGTCTAAATTGTGTAAATATGTAACTTTTATTTTTAGACATTTTGAATAATTACTTCGGTAAATATTTTTTTTACCATGGTTAAAGGGTAAATCCGGTAAATAAGAGTTAAAAAATAATATTATAATAATATTAAATAACCCTAAAATGTAACACCCCAAGATTTCATAGTGTGTTATTTCTTCAAAATAATTCAATAACTTGCACTACACGCAACACCGAGTTCAATTGCACCATGACTTACAAAAAAAAAGCCATTAAAAGAGGTCATGAATAGTATTAACTAAATTTTAAACTTTATATAATCCTTATAATTTTAGAATCCATATTATGAGTTTCTTAGTCATAATGTAAGAACAGATTCATTTTCAGTATTGCACTTTAATCAACTTTTGATAGTGAAACCTTTTTAAATACAATATTTTAAACTTTTTGACTAAATGGAGACATCAAAAAATTTAAAATGAAACATCCCAAGCTTCCACGGTACGCTTTCCTTTGAATAAAACAGTAGCGTGTGTTGTACGCAACTTCGAGTTTTAACACACACCACAACTGATCAAACTAGCCGTTATGAATAGTAATACGTAAATTTTGAAATTATATATATTTTATATTTTGAAATGGACTTCATTTTTGGATTCGGAATATCGAATTTAGCCTAAGGTGAAATTTTTGTACTTTTCGGATAACTTTTATATTTTGATGAATAGTGAAAATTACTAAATTTTAATTAAAAACAACTTTTTTAATCAAAATAATTAATAGTGATAAATTATGAATTTGAGTGGTTTTAAAGTATATTTAGAATATATTTTTACCATTTAATATAATTTTGGTCATTGGACATAATTTTACAATTAAACCGAACATAAACAAGTGTCAATCTTTTGATAGTTATTATCTCTTAAAACACGCTTTTTGTTTTGACAGCGGGAATTAATTTTAAATTAATTTCTGCCACTTCTGTGTTTTGAATTTAGGAAAATGGATTCCATATTTGGAATCAGGATGTTTAAATTGTGTAAATAGGTAACTTTTATTTTTAGATATTTTGAATAATTACTGCGGTAAATATTTTATTTACCATGGTTAAGGGTAAATCCGGTAAATAAGGGTTAAAACAATAATATTATAATAATACTAAATTACCCTAAAACGTGTCTTAACCCTATTAGTTGATACATGGTCGACCATGGGCATCTTTGTGTCAATTTTGGGACCCCATGGATCCACTTGTAAGTGATAATGACACTTTATTTTAATTAAGTCAAAATGAATACAAAAATGACACAAGCATATATCTTTTAGCAAAACAATTGTTACATAGGGTTATATAAGTTTGATTTTAGATTATAAATATTCATTAGAAAGATAAAAGGCTTTCCTACATAATGATATTTTATTTATAATTTTTAGACATTAAATAATTTATTTTATTTATGACACAATGATGATGCAGTAATTACTATAATAGTGAAAAATTAAAATAATTGATATTATAAATACCCAAATAAATATAATATGAAACTTTTAATGAATTAAAATAATTTTCTAGGATAATATGATATATTAGGATTGATTTAATTGACTTTTTTCGAAGTAATCAATCTGTTATGAGTTTCACAAAAATAAACTATTGAATAGTGTCAAAATTGACATAAAAGAGTTCTTAAAACAAATATTATATTATTAATTGATATTAAATTCCTAAAAATCTAAGGTTCGGCCAAGAGACTTATATCATGATAGGTTAATCATTAATGTACCACTTGGGGGTCTCTTGGATGTATATAGTAAGTTTATTAACCATATTATATAAAAATACAAAGAGACATTGTAAAAGTGAAACTAATTAACTTAGAGTTAATACTTAAAGATAAGGTTAATATAAGTACCAAAACCTGTCTAAATTCTATTGGTTTAGTGTTTTTCGACCTATCCCCACCTTAACCTTTTAATAATCAACTTTGGAGCCATTAGAAACCGAATATGAATTTATTATAAATTAATATTTCTAGCATTTCCAAGGGTGCCCCTCACCCCTCTTATAAAAGGGCACTCCTCCTTCTCATTTCTTCACACCTCTAAAGCCTTTTGGTTCGGCCAAACTCTTCCCAAATACTCTCCCAACATCCCTCACTACAACCGAGAGGCCATAGTTTGATCAGAAAGCCAACCTATGGAGCCCTTTTGATCAAATCAATAGGAAGAACCCGAAGAAGAGGTAATGATTTCACCACCCTTCTCCAAGTTCATTTCTTCTTCCACTTCTTCTTCCTTTGTTCTTACCATTCTAAAATAATAACTCCAGTATCTCACATATACTGTGATGTTATTATAAATATGGTACAACCATATTCAGTATTCTATCCACCCTTTGAATAACATGTCACCATACGTGCGTACGTACGGACTACCGTCTCCACGTCGTGGTGTAATTGTTATTCAATATAATATTATTTGGATGGGTATAATAATGATGTGTAACTCATGTAAATAATAAATATAACATGTTAATTATTCTGTATATATGATATACCATCCATTTATATATTATTTTAATATCAAAAGAATGATATTGTCGCTCGTGCGTACGTACTGACTACCGTCTCCACGAACGCGATGAGATTAATTCTCCATCGTATCCATTCAAGTATAATTATAATTTGATGATTTAAAAATTATTTTTAAGGACTAGATATCATTCTGGATATGAATAAGATACAACAACCATGGCTTCTATAACAAAACATGTAAATAAAATGAGTAAGTTAACACCCGAAACGACGATAATTCTAAGATATTATTAACAAATCAATGTTAAAAGATCATATATGATATCATATTAATATATATGATTCTTGTATAATTTAATAACAATTATTTCACCATTATACAGGAGGTTAACCTACCCCAACAAAGGAAAAGTACAAGGTAAGGGTTATTTCACAATCTCTTCATTATCCGAGGTTGTTTATACGTAATAATCTACTGGGATATCTTTATCATCCACATCCATGTTTCTTAAAAATGTATTTCAAAACATTTTTACTATTTACAAGATTATGGGTTAAAGTCATTTATACCCTTGTTTGACTTTTTATAAGAGGTTTATAAAGGAATCTTTCTGTCGTTTTCAAAACAAGGTCCTTTTAACCTTTTCGACATAATTAAGGTAAGAATGTTTTTTTTAACTTATACGGCGGGTGCGGTTATTTTCCGCCGTTATAAAATCTTCAAAGCTTTCCTTACAAGCTTATAAGAATATTTTCAAAGAAAATGTTTTATTTTATATGGATCTTAAATGATTTCAAAATAAAAAGAGATATTTCTTTAAAAAGAATTTTGATTTCATCTATGTCAACATCCTTTGATGGATTTTACGCTTATTTGAAGTTGATTTATTGTAATACAAAGCTTCTATATTGTATTGAAGGTTTTGTGATATGTTTGACTGTGGATGTGCTATTTTTATACCATTCATAGTTTTTGGTGAAATTATTGACATTTCGTATGCTAGTTTTAATATGAATGTTTATGTTATGTTTAAACCTTTTCATATGGGAATGCATTGGACTTAGTAAGTGACGGGTGGAGCCCGCTATAGCTCCTCGATGCATCGGTAGGTCTCATGAGACAAACTAGTGTCTTGGCACAAGGCCTTGACAAAATCTTATTTTTAGTCTTGGCACGAGGCCTTGACTATGTGGTTATGATAGTCTGGAATTATGCATTCCAACATTATGAAAGTGGTTATTGATTTTGCATGTGATTATTCGATTAGTAGAATATCCATGTGAGTAAGTAAATAGAATTATTTCATTTTATTTATGCCATAACATGTTGAAAGTTAATGTTTGAAAGGATTTTGTTTTAGTTATACATTGCCTTAAAAGTTTATTCTTATTTATGAAAGTTTCCGCTATATTGTTATCCTTACTGGGCATTTGAGCTCACCCCTTTTCTATGTTTTATTTTTCCCAGGAAGTGAAGAAGTAAGTAATGAATGACCTGCAGGGATATTATGTGGGGATATGAGTGTGGATTATGGAGACAATATGTTGTTTTAGTAGTTTTTCGTTTAATGATGTAATGTAAAACTTATGAATATATCTAGTGTTTCCAAGGCTACTAAACCAATCGGTCTTTCGAGATTTGATCTTTCTTGTGATAATGCCAATGTTACATAATTAATGCACCGACTCTGGGTAGCTGGGGTCGGGGCGTTACAGTTGGTATCAGAGGATGTTTAGTACAAACCGTGGAAGCTAGATTTAGATAAACTCTGATTAGAGCACGTAGACCTAAGATGAACTTTGAGGATTAGTATAGAAGAACTTCCTAGAATTTTGGTATTGTAGAGATTTAGTGAGTTTTCCGAGCAATACATCCCTGTCTGGATACGAGCAGGTAGAGGCGGCTCTGGCACAGATGTACCTAGGGGTAAAACCCGAAAACACCGCTTTGAGCTAGACTCGAACGGGAACTGGTGCACTGTTGTACCTCTCGAACCCCTCAAGGTTTAATTTTCATGATCACAATCACTCTCATCTTTGTCTAACATTGTTTTAAGTGTTTGTGAATGATAGGCACAAGGTTGCCAAGAAGATTGCCCAAGAATGGACATCAAGTGGACTGAAAATCAGTCCACCGGCCAACCGGTGGCTTCACCACCGGTCGACCGGTGGACCCTGGAAGGATGCTGAGCCACTGCCATCTCACCGGCCAACCGGTGGCCAAGCACCGGCCAGCCGGTGTCACTCAGATTGAACAGGGTTTGCTACTGCCTCACCACCGGCCAGCCGGTGGATCTGGCACCGGTCGACCGGTGGAGCCTGGACCAGAATTCTCCTCAACTTCCAAGGCACCGGCCAGCCGGTGGAGCTGTACCGGCCAGCCGGTAGCCTAGTCAAACTAGCCGTTGGGGCTTTGACCAGGCTGCTCCACTTGCCTCCCAACGGCTCCGAAAGCCTTTCCAACGGCTCCGAAGACCTCCAACGGCCATATGAGGGTTCCCCCTCTATAAATAAAGGACCTTGAACCCCCGGAAGTCTAAGGAACATAGCCGGAACTCTTGTGAAGCCAACGAACACATTTCTCCATCATTTGGCAAACCTCCGGCGGTCTTCCTCCAAGGATCCCCAATCGCTCCAACTCCATTCCACATCCAAGGAGCACCTCAAGAAGCTTGGGAGAGCACGCTACATCAACTCCATCATCCAATTGGCGCCCAAGTCTTCCCAATCACGGTTTTTCATGTTTTATATATTTTGAGCTTAAAATTGGGTTTGTGCCTACAAACCCCAACCCTTTTCTCAACCTCCCTTTCTTTGGGTTCTCACACCACCACTAAGGTGTGAAGAGGTTGTCAAGCCTTACCTTGTAAAAAGGCTTGAGATCGGTGAGCTAGTCTTCACCCGTTAAAAAGACTAGTGGGTTATTGCTTAACCATTAAAAGCATTGGGTTCTTGCTAAACCAATAAAAGCAAGCTGTAATAGGTCCTAGTGCTACCTCAAAGCCTAGTGGGTTTCTTGCTAAAACCATTGAAAAGCAAGCGGTAGGAATCTCTCAACGGTTAAGTTGGGAGCGGAGACGTAGGCCGGGTTTTTGGCCGAACTCCGTTATCAATTTTGTGTGTCTTGCCTCTTTATTTCCGCTGCACTTTACTTTGATTTTTAATTTGTTAATCAATTTTTTAAAAGGCAATTCACCCCCCCCTCTTGCCATCTTTCCTTGCTTCTTCCGACCCAACATTTGGTATCAGAGGAGTATTTGAGTAATACCTTAACCGGTTTCAAATCAAAGATCCTATTTTTTTTGATGGCTTCTACCGCTTCTGCCTCTCAATCCCCCGAAGGATTTTCTTTGGATCGTGCTCCATTCTTTGATGGAGCCGATTATACTTTTTGGAAAACCCGCATGTCAACCTTTCTTAAAAGCATTGGTTATCCAATTTTTAAAATTGTTATGCATGGTTTTACGCTCTCTTCTCCCGATGAGTCTAAATGGACCCCCGCCGACATTGCAAATTTCGAGCTTGATGGCAAAGCCATGAATGCTCTTCATTGTGGCTTAGACCGTAATGTTTTTGATTGTATTTCTTCTTGAACCACCTCTTATGATATTTGGAAATATTTAGAGCTAACCCATGAAGGTACTAGCGAGGCTCCAAAGCAAGAACCCGCTCAAAAGCAAGAACCCGATGAAAAATTCGTGCCCGCATGCCCACTTCACAAGAAAAGGGCCAAGAAAAAGGTGAAGAAGAAGGCTTCAAAGGCAACATGGAGTGATAGCTCCACCTCTTCATTCTCCTCCTTCTCCTCGAGCGACCAAGGTAAAAAATTCCTAATGGCAAAACATGAGGTATCTTCCTCCTCTTCCTCCTCTTCCTCCTCTTGCTCTTCAAATTCCAATTCTTTAAATCATTTGTCATATGAAGAACTCTCACATGCTAGAGATCAATTAGAAAAAGGTTTTCATGAACTTTCTTCAAAATTTGTTTCTTTGAAAAAATCTTTCAAAAAACTCTCCTCCGAAAAAGAACAACTTCTCAAAGAGAAGGAGGAACTCTCCCGAAAAATCCAAAATTTTCCAAATGTTGATTCTATGGAATCAACCATCAAAGATTTAAAAGATTCCCTAGCAAAGTTCACCCAAGGTGAACAAAATTTGTCCAAACTCTTAGGTTCCCAACGAATATCTAGAACCACCCAAGGGCTAGGATATACCAACCAAGCTTCCTCCTCCCATGCACCCACTGTTTTTGTAAGGGGGAGCTCTAGTTTTAAATTTTGCAATTATTGTAAAAAACCCGGGCACCTCATTTATGAGTGTGATTGCAAAAATGCCCGGTACGGCCAACCCAAGTCTTTTTTCTTTTCCGATGAATTATATAGGAGAAGACCCGCTATGAGACAAGTTTGGATTGAAAAATCCCTTCTTGCGAGTCTCTCCGGGCCAAAAATAGTTTCCTTTCCCCGGTGATTTATTGTTTTTATTTAGGGGGAGTTAGGATTGATTAAGCTTTTCATTTTCAAATTTTATTCAAACTTTCAATTTCAACTTTTGGTTTCAAATTTCAAAATTCATTTGGTTTTTGATTCAAAACTTTCAATTCAAACTGTTATTCAAATTTTTCAATTTCAATTTTTCATTTCAATTTTCATTTCAAAATTTTCAACAATTGGTTTTATTTTCAATTAGTTTAAAATCTCGTTTTTCATCGTTTCCCTCAATCAAGTTATATGCCCCACTCTATTTTGATAATCACAAAGGGGGAGAAATTTCTTGATTGATTGGGGGAGAATCCTTTTCATCATGCTTAAGCATTTCCTTTCAATTTTAGTATTTTTCATTGTTTGTTTCGGTGATTGTGATCATCAAAATAGGGGGAGATTGTTGTACCTCTCGAACACCTCAAGGTTTAATTTTCATGATCACAATCACTCTCATCTTTGTCTAACATTGTTTTAAGTGTTTGTGAATGATAGGCACAAGGTTGCCAAGAAGATTGCCCAAGAATGGACATCAAGTGGACTGAAAATCAGTCCACCGGCCAACCGGTGACTTCACCACCGGTCGACCGGTGGACCCTGGAAGGATGCTGAGCCACTGCCATCTCACCGGCCAACCGGTGGCCAAGAACCGGCCAGCCGGTGTCACTCAGATTGAACAGGGTTTGCTACTGCCTCACCACCGGCCAGCTGGTGGATCTGGCACCGGTCGACCGGTGGAGCCTGGACCAGAATTCTCCTCAACTTCCAAGGCACCGGCCAGCCGGTGGAGCTGTACCGGCCAGCCGGTAGCCCAGTCAAACTAGCCGTTGGGGCTTTGACCAGGCTGCTCCACTTGCCTCCCAACGGCTCCGAAAGCCTTTCCAACGGCTCCGAAGACCTCCAACGGCCATATGAGGGTTCCCCCTCTATAAATAAAGGACCTTGAACCCCCAGAAGTCTAAGGAACATAGCCGGAACTCTTGTGAAGCCAACGGACACATTTCTCCATCATTTGGCAAACCTCCGGCGGTCTTCCTCCAAGGATCCCCAATCGCTCCAACTCCATTCCACATCCAAGGAGCACCTCAAGAAGCTTGGGAGAGCACGCTACATCAACTCCATCATCCAATTGGCGCCCAAGTCTTCCCAATCACGGTTTTTCTTGTTTTATATATTTTGAGCTTAAAATTGGGTTTGTGCCTACAAACCCCAACCCTTTTCTCAACCTCCCTTTCTTTGGGTTCTCACACCACCACTAAGGTGTGAAGAGGTTGTCAAGCCTTACCTTGTAAAAAGGCTTGAGATCGGTGAGCTAGTCTTCACCCGTTAAAAAGACTAGTGGGTTATTGCTTAACCATTAAAAGCATTGGGTTCTTGCTAAACCAATAAAAGCAAGCTGTAATAGGTCCTAGTGCTACCTCAAAGCCTAGTGGGTTTCTTGCTAAAACCATTGAAAAGCAAGCGGCAGGAATCTCTCAACGGTTAATTTGGGAGCGGAGACGTAGGCCGGGTTTTTGGCCGAACTCCGTTATCAATTTTGTGTGTCTTGCCTCTTTATTTCCGCTGCACTTTACTTTGATTTTTAATTTGTTAATCAATTTTTTAAAAGGCAATTCACCCCCCCCCCTCTTGCCATCTTTCCTTGCTTCTTCCGACCCAACATGCACGACAACGGGCCTTGCTGCACTCTTGGTTACGACACTCCCGGGGGATATGCTTAGGATAACTCTCATTTTCTTTACAAATCATTTTGAAGGGATTATGAGTATATACTTCCTCAAAGAAAAAATTCTTATGATTATGGATTATATCCATAAATAGTTCAATTTATGTTAAGTGTTATGTATATTGATTCATAAACTGATCTAGTGTATGCCATTGTTTAGAAATGGCGCCCAGTAGAAGGAATGAGAACTCCAGAAATGCACATGATCCAAAGAGAAGGAAGGATCATATCTTTCATGGTCTTAAGCTAGAATTTATAAGAGAAATAGTCTCCCATGTATTATCATCATATGAAGAAATAATATCATGTATTGATAAGATAAGTAAAGAGTTTACTGAGTCCTATGGCTTTGAAGGGAAGCAAGAGAAGAAAAGGATAGAAGAAAAAAAGATGGATAAAGGGAAGAGGGAAAAGAATAAATTTTCCATATGTGGTAACTGTGGAAAGAAACACCCTGGAACTTGCCTGAAAGGAATGGGAGTTTGTTATAGTTGTGGAGGAAAAGGGCACAAAGTACGTGACTGCAAGGGTAAGAAAATGGTTTTAAATGTACAATGCTTCATTTGCAAGGAGTTTGGACACTACGCGAACCTATGTCCCAGTCATCAGACTATGCCGCAAATGATGTTATTGGATAATAATCAAGTTATGATACTACCACAGATGAAGAGGAATGATTAGAGTTCTTATGTTGATTATGTCAATTGAGTTTTGTATCAACAATGTACTTGTTACAATAATCATGGAGTATATAAGGATTGTACTGCAGTACTATTTCATTAAGGACTTGAGATTGTGTGGAACAAAGAAAAGTGACTCAATAGCAGGATAAATTTTTGGAAAATATATGGTTGAGAGAATGATAAATCATAATATAGTTCTGATACTGAGGTAGTGATTTTGGAATAATATGTGATTGTTTTGGATAAATTATATTGGATATTCTTGACTACCCTGGAACTGATTAATGATATTCCATCATTGTTGGGGTTTAGAACATTTTTGGATTAATGAAGTATATCCAGCATTCTATATGGAATAAGGGAGCATGAATGTAATCAATAAGGAATATGGTAATTCAGAATGTTTCAGTGTATTAACAGAATACATGATGAAGGTATTCATATGCTATTACGGGGTAAAAAGGTTCTATATTATGATTACCTAACTTATAAATGTTGGACTGTGAGTTTGGATAGAATTATATTGGATAGTTCTAGTTTGGATTATTTTGGATTGCCATAAAAGGACAACCCGGAGGTCGGGCGGCAACCCATCGCGTCCGGCAAGGCTGCAAGGCTTGAACCCGCAACCGAAGGGCGACAAGGGTGTATCACCTACCACTGGCCCACGAGATGTCCTGGATTAAATAATGTAGTTTTTATTAAAAGATCTTGTAGATGAATAATAAATTCGTTTATTTTGGAACCCTATACGAATAGTGTAAATAGAATTTTTTTTACATTCTATTATCTTTTAGAGTGAAAGATGAGTTTGTGGTAGAAATTTATTAATGGATAAAACTCTAATTATAAAGTAAGTATATCTCCTTATGATCATAGCCAATCTCATAAATAAATTCATCAATATTAAGAAAATCAACTTAGAACAAAAATGTTTTCCTAGATGGTACCTTAAATCATCACTAATTTATGGCTTTGGGATTGTTGGCCTTTTCATAGCCATGTTCTCTACCACTCTCCATCAGATAATTGATGGTTAGATTTTTCTTCCATATCCATATTTTCCTACATGGAACCCTAGTATGTGTTATTTTCGGTAATCTTCATACTTTCGACTCTTTATTTTAAATAGAGGCCTCGTTAATTCATTTTTCGATGTGGGATTTCAACTAAGATATTTTGAAACGTCAAAAATGTGTTATCCCAATACCCTATATTTTGTTGAACCGATGGTACTTCAAATCATCATAGATTGATGAGTTTAAGGACCTCAATTATGCACTTGTTTGTGATTGATGACCTCAATCACTACCTATAAATATTTACGTTTTTCCTCCGATTATATGTCTCTAATTGCTACCGATGTTCTCCTAATCAAGATCATAATTTGGTGGTGACCCTTTCATTTCGCTTTTCCTCATATTAAGACTAAATTTTTGTAACCCAATTTCCGATGTGGGTTTTCCCACAAATATATTATCTATTTTCAACCTTTTATTTTTGAAGAACAATTTCAAATTGCGAGGACGCAATTTATTGAAGGAGGGGAGAATGTAACACCCCAAGATTTCATAGTGAGTTATTTCTTCAAAATAATTCAATAACTTGCACTACACGCAACACCGAGTTCAATTGCACCATGACTTACCAAAAAAAAAGCCATTAAAATAGGTCATGAATAGTATTAACTAAATTTTAAACTTTATATAATCCTTATAATTTTAGAATCCATATTATGAGTTTCTTAGTCATAATGCAAGAACAGATTCATTTTCAGTATTGCACTTTTATCAACTTTTGATAGTGAAACCTTTTTAAATACAATATTTTAAACTTTTTGACTAAATGGAGACATCAAAAAATTTAAAATGAAACATCCCAAGCTTCCACGGTACGCTTTCCTTTGAATAAAACAGTAGCGTGTGTTGTACGCAACTTCGAGTTTTAACACACACCCCAACTGATCAAACTAGCCGTTATGAATAGTAATACCTAAATTTTGAAATTATATATATTTTATATTTTGAAATGGACTTCATTTTTGGATTCGGAATATCGAATTTAGCCTAAGGTGAAATTTTGGTACTTTTCGGATAACTTTCATATTTTGATGAATAGTGAAAATTACTAAATTTTATTTAAAAACAACTTTTTTAATCAAAATAATTAATAGTGATAAATTATGAATTTGAGTGGTTTTAAAGTATATTTAGAATATATTTTTACCATTTAATATAATTTTGGTCATTGGACATAATTTTACAATTAAACCGAACATAAACAAGTGTCAATCTTTTGATAGTTATTATCTCTTAAAACACGCTTTTTGTTTTGACAGCGGGAATTAATTTTAAATTAATTTCTGCCACTTCTGTGTTTTGAATTTAGGAAAATGGATTCCATATTTGGAATCAGGATGTTCAAATTGTGTAAATAGGTAACTTTTATTTTTAGACATTTTGAATAATTACTGCGGTAAATATTTTATTTACCATGGTTAAGGGTAAATCTGGTAAATAAGGGTTAAACAAATAATATTATAATAATACTAAATTACCCTAAAACGTGTCTTAACCCTATTGGTTGATACATGGTCGACCATGGGCATATTTGTGTCAATTTTGGGACCCCATGGATCCACTTGTAAGTGATAATGACACTTTATTTTAATTAAGTCAAAATGAATACAAAAATGACACAAGCATATATCTTTTAGCAAAACAATTGTTACATAGGGTTATATAAGTTTGATTTTAGATTATAAATATTCATTAGAAAGATAAAAATCTTTCCTAAATAATGATATTTTATTTATAATTTTTAGACATTAAATAATTTATTTTATTTATGACACAATGATGATGCAGTAATTACTATAATAGTGAAAAATTAAAATAATTGATATTATAAATACCCAAATATATATAATATGAAACTTTTAATGAATTAAAATAATTTTCTAGGATAATATGATATATTAGGATTGATTTAATTGACTTTTTTTTAAGTAATCAATCTGTTATGAGTTTCACAAAAATCAACTATTGAATAGTGTCAAAATTGACATAAAAGAGTTCTTAAAACAAATATTATATTATTAATTGATATTAAATTCCTAAAAATCTACGGTTCGGCCAAGAGACTTATATCATGATAGGTTAATCATTAATGTACCACTTGGGGGTCTCTTGGATGTATATAGTAAGTTTATTAACCATATTATATAAAAATACAAAGAGACATTGTAAAAGTGAAACTAATTAACTTAGAGTTAATACTTAAAGATAAGGTTAATATAAGTACCAAAACCTGTCTAAATTCTATTGGTTTAGTGGTTTTCGACCTATCCCCACCTTAACCTTTTAATAATAAACTTTGGAGCCATTAGAAACAGAATATGAATTTATTATAAATTAATATTTCTAGCATTTCCAAGGGTGCCCCTCACCCCTCTTATAAAAGGGCACTCCTCCTTCTCATTTCTTCACACCTCTAAAGCCTTTTGGTTCGGCCAAACTCTTCCCAAATACTCTCCCAACATCCCTCACTACAACCGAGAGGCCTTAGTTTGATCAGAAAGCCAACCTAAGGAGCCCTTTTGATCAAATCAATAGGAAGAACCCGAAGAAGAGGTAATGATTTCACCACCCTTCTCCAAGTTCATTTCTTCTTCCACTTATTCTCCCTTTGTTCTTACCATTCTAAAATAATAACTCCAGTATCTCACATATACTGTGATGTTATTATAAATATGGTACAACCATATTCAGTATTCTATCCACCCTTTGAATAACATGTCACCATACGTGCGTACGTACGGACTACCGTCTCCACGTCGTGGTGTAATTGTTATTCAATATAATATTATTTGGATGGGTATAATAATGATGTGTAACTCATGTAAATAATAAATATAACATGTTAATGATTCTGTATATATGATATACCATCCATTTATATATTATTTTAATATCAAAAGAATGATATTGTCGCTCGTGCGTACGTACGGACTACCGTCTCCACGAACGCGATGAGATTCACTCTCCATCGTATCCATTCAAGTATAATTATCATTTGATGATTTAAAAATGATTTTTAAGGACTAGATATCATTCTGGATATGAATAATATACAACAACCATGGCTTATGTAACAAAACATGTAAATAAAATGAGTAAGTTAACACCCGAAACGACGATAATTCTAAGATATTATTAACAAATCAATGTTAAAAGATCATATATGATATCATATTAATATATATGATTCTTGTATAATTTAATAACAATTATTTCACCATTATACAGGAGGTTAACCTACCCCAACAAAGGAAAAGTACAAGGTAAGGGTTATTTCACAATCTCTTCATTATCCGAGGTTGTTTATACGTAATAATCTACTGGGATATCTTTATCATCCACATCCATGTTTCTTAAAAATGTATTTCAAAACATTTTTACTATTTACAAGAATATGGTTTAAAGTCATTTATACCCTTGTTTGACTTTTTATAAGAGGTTTATAAAGGAATCTTTCTGTCGTTTTCAAAACAAGGTCCTTTTAACCTTTTCGACAGAATTAAGGTAAGAATGTTTTTTTAACTTATACGGCGGGTGCGGTTATTTTCCGCCATTATAAAATCTTCAAAGCTTTCCTTGCAAGCTTATAAGAATATTTTCAAAGAAAATGTTTTATTTTATATGGATTTTAAATGATTTCAAAATAAAAAGAGATATTTCTTTAAAAAGAATTTTGATTTCATCTATGTCAACATCCTTTGATGGATTTTACGCTTATTTGAAGTTGATTTATTGTAATACAAAGCTTCTATATTGTATTGAAGGTTTCGTGATATGTTTGACTGTGGATGTGCTATTTTTATACCATTCATAGTTTATGGTGAAATTATTGACATTTCTTATGCTAGTTTTAATATGAATGTTTATGTTATGTTTAAACCTTTTCATATGGGAATGCATTGGACTTAGTAAGTGACGGGTGGAGCCCGCTATAGCTCCTCGATGCATCGGTAGGTCTCATGAGACAAACTAGTGTCTTGGCACAAGGCCTTGACAAAATCTTATTTTTAGTCTTGGCACGAGGTCTTGACTATGTGGTTATGATAGTCTGGCATTATGCATTCCAACATTATGAAAGTGGTTATTGATTTTGCATGTGATTATTCGATTAGTAGAATATCCATGTGAGTAAGTAAATGGAATTATTTCATTTTATTTATGCCATACCATGTTGAAAGTTCATGTTTGAAAGGATTTTGTTTTAGTTATACATTGCCTTAAAAGATTATTCTTATTTATGAAAGTTTCCGCTATATTGTTATCCTTACTGGGCATTTGAGCTCACCCCTTTTCTATGTTTTATTTTTCCCAGGAAGTGAAGAAGTAAGTTATGAATGACCTGCAGGGATATTATGTGGGGATATGAGTGTGGATTATGGAGACAATATGTTGTTGTAGTAGTTTTTCGTTTAATGATGTAATGTAAAACTTATGAATATATCTAGTGTTTCCAAGGAATCTAAACCAATCGGTCTTTCGAGATTTGATCTTTCTTGTGATCATGCCAATGTTACGTAAATAATGCACCGACTCTGGGTAGCTGGGGTCGGGGCGTTACATAAAACGTGTCCTAACATTATTGGTGGATACCTGTCCGACCATGGGCATCTTTGGGTCGATTTTGGGACCCCATGGAGCCACTTGTAGGTGATAGGGACACTTTATTTAAATTAAGTTAAAATAAATACAAAAATGAAATAAGCAAATATCTTTTGGAAAAAAAATTTTACATAGCGATATATATGTTGGATTTTAGACTATAAATATTCATTAGAAATATAAAAATATTTCCTACATAATACTATTTTATTTATAATTTTTAGACATTATATAATTTAATTTAATTATGACACAATGGTGATTTAGAAATTACCTAATTAATCAAAAATTAGAATAATTGATATTATAAATACCAAAGTAAATATAATTTGAGACTTTTCGTGAATAAAAATAATTATCTATGTTTATATGACTTGTTATAATTTATTTAATTTACTTTTCTCGAAGTAATCATTCTGTTATGATTTTTACAAAAATCAATTATTGAATAGTGTCAAAATTGACATAAAAGTGTTTTTAAAACAAATATTATATTATTAATTGATATTAAATTCCTAAAATTCTAAGGTTCAGCAAAGAGTCTTATATAATGATAGTTGTATCATTAATGTACATCTTGGGGGTCGCTTAGATTCATATAGTATGTTTATTAACCATATAATATAAAAATACAAAGAGACATTATAAAAGTGAAACTAATTAACTAAGAGTTAATACATAAAGATAAGGTTAATATAATAACCCAAAACTGTCTAAATTATATTGGTTGAGTGGTTTTAGACCCATAACCATCATAAACCATAAATAATCCACATTGGAGCCATTAGAAACCAAATATGAATTTATTATAAAATAATATTTCTAGCCTTTCCAAAGGTGCCCCTCACCGCTCTTATAAAAGGGCACTCCCACATCTCATTAATTAACACAATAAAATCCTTTTAGTTCGGCCAAAACCTGCCCAAATACTCTCTCAACTTCCCTAACTACAACCTAGAGGACTTATTTTGATTAGAAAGCCAACCTAAGGAGCTCTTTTGATCAAATAAAATGGAAGAACCTGAAGAAGGGGTAAGGTTTTCACCACCCTTTTTCTAATTCATTTCTTCTTCAACTTCTTCTTTCTTTGTTATTATCATTCTAAAATAATGAATCCAGTATCTCCTATATACGGTAATATTATTATACAAATTTTACAACCATATTCGGTATTCTATCCAACCTTTGAATGACATGTCTCTATACGTGCGTACGTACGGCTTACCGCCTCCACGTCGTGGTGTAATTGTTATTCAATATACTATTATTTGGATGGGTATAATAATGACTTGTAATTCATATAAATAATAAATATAACATGATAATGATTCTGTATATAATATATACCATCCAATTAAAAATTATTTTAATATCAAAAAAATGATATTGTCGCTCGTGCGTACATACAGACTACCGTCTCCATGAACGCGATGATATTAATTCTCCATCGTATCCATTCAAATATAATTTTCATTTGATGATTTAAAAATAATGTTTATGGACTTGATATAATTCTGGATATGAATAAGATACAACATATCTATGTCAAACATGACTTACGTAACAATACATATAAAAGAAAACGAGTAAGTTAACACCCGAAACGATGATAATACTATGATATTATTAATAATGCAATGTCAAAATATCATATATGATAAGATAATAATGTATATGATTCTTGTATAACTTAATAACAATTATTTCACCATTATACAGGAGGTTAACCTACCCCCAACCAAGGAAATGTACAAGTTAAGGGTTATTTCACAATCTCTTCATTATCCGAGGTTGTTTATACGTAATTATCTACTGGGACCTCTTTATCATCCACATCCATGTTTCTTGAATGTGTATTTCAAAACATTCTTAATATTTTGAAGAATATGGGTTAACGTAATTTATACCCTTGATTGAATTTTTATAAGAAGTTTATAAAGGAATCCTTCCATCGTTTTCCAAACAAGGTCCTTTTTAACCTTTTCGGCAGAATTAAGGTAAGAATGTTTTTTTAACATATACGGCGGGTGCGGATATTTTCCACCATTATAAAAATTTCTAAGCTTACCTTACAAGATTATAAGGATATTTTCAAAGTAAATGTTTTATTTTATAATTATGTTACTTTTCAATGATTTCAAAATGAATATTTTAAGAATTTCTGAAAGGTACTCTTTATCAAAATCAGAATTTTAAATGTTCTAAAGATTTATCTTTCTAAATATATTTAATTAATGTCCATGTTTTCAAAAGGATTTTAAGGATTTATTTATATGGACATGAATTTTTTGAAATGATATTTCTTTTCAAAAGTTTCGAAGTGGTATGGGACACTTTGATCCAAAAATATCTTATAAATTACTTCCTTAATAAATGTGTGACTTTTAAATCACTTCAAAAAAAGAGATATTTCTCTCAAATATTTTTGATTTCATCTATGTCAAAATCCTTTGATGTATTTTAAGTTTATTTGAAGTTGATTTATTATGATACAAAACTTCCATATTGTTTTGAATTTTTTGCAATGTTTTTGACTGTGGATGTGTTATTCTTATACCATTCGTGGTTTATGGATGAAGTATTTACATTTCGTATGCTAGTTTTAATATTAATGTTTATGTTATGTTTGAACCATTTCATATGGGAATGCATTGGAATTAATATGTGATTGGTGGGGCCCACTATAGATCCTCAATGCATCAGTAGGTCTCATTATACAAACTAGTTTCTTGGCACAAGGCCTTGACAAAATCTTTTTTTTAGTCTTGGCACGAGGCCTTGGATATGTGGTTATGATAGTCTTGAATTACGCATTACATCATTATGAATGTGGTTACTGATATTCCATATGATTATTCGATTAGTAGAATATCTATGTGAATAAGTAAATGGCATTATTTCATTTTATTTTTTGCCATACTATATTGAAGTTCATGTTTAAAAGGATTTTGTTTTAGTTATACATTGCCTTAAATGTGAATTCTTATTTATGAAAGTTTCCACTATATAGTTATCCTTTCTGGGCATTTGAGCTCACCCCTTTTCTATGTTTTATTTTTCCCAGGATGTGATGAAGTAAATTATGAATGACCTATAGGGATAGTATGGGGGGATAAGAGTGTGGACTATGCAGACTATGTTGTTGTAGTTTTCATTTTTATGATGTAATGTAAAACATTATGAATATATCTAGTGTTTCCAAGGCTACTAAACTAATCTGTCTTTCGAGATTTGATCTTTCTTGTGATCATTCCAATGTTATGTAATAATGCACCGACTCTGGGTAACTGGGGTCGGGGCGTTACAGTTGGTATCAGAGGATGTTTAGTACAAATTTTGGAAGATAGATTTAGATAAACACTGATTAAAGAACATAGATCTAAGATGGACTTGGAGGATTAGTATAGAAGAACTTCCTAGAATTTTTGTATTGTAGAAATTTTTTTAGTTTTCCGAGAAATAAATCCATGTCTTGATACGAGTAGGTTGAGGCGGCTCTGGCATAGATGTACCTAGGGGTAAAACCCAAAAACACCACTTTGAGCTCGACTCGAACGGGAACTGGTTCACGACAAAGAGCCTTGCTGCACTCTTGGTTATGACACTCCCAGGGGATATTCTGAGGATAATTCTCATTTTTTTATGAACCATTATGAAGGGTTTATGAGTATATACTTCCTCAAAGGCGACATTTTTATGATTATGGATTATATGCATAAACAATTTAATTTATGTTTGGTGTTTTACATGTTTGGGATTAGGTATTGTTATTCATAAACTATACTATTATATGACATTGTTTATAAATGGTGCCCAGTAGAAGGAATGAGAACTCTAGAAATGCATCTAATCCAAAGAGAAAGAAGGATCATATCTTTCATGGTCTTAAGCTTGAATTTATAAGAGAAATAGTATCCCATGTATTATCATCATATGAAGAAATAATATCATGTGTTGATAAGGTAAGTAAAGAGTTTACTAAGTCCTATGGAATTGAAGAGAAGCCGAAGAAGGAAAGGATGGTAGAGAGAAGGACAGAGAAAAGGAATAAGGGAAAGAAGGATTTTACCATATGTGATAACTGTGGAAAGAATCACCTTGGAAAATGGTTGAAGGGAATGGGAGTTTGTTATAAGTGTGGAGAAAAAGGACACAAAGTACATGACTGCAAGGGTAAGAAAATGGTTTCAAATGTACAATGCTTCATTTTCAAGGAGTTTGGACACTACGCGAACCTATGTCTCAGTCATAAATCTATTCCATAGTTGATTCTATTGGATAATAATCAAGTTATGATACTACCACAGATGAAAAGAAATGATTAGAGTTGTTATGTTGATTATGTCATTTGAGTGTTGTATAAAAAATGTACCTGTTATAATAATTATGGAATATATAAGGATTGTACAGCAGTACTATTTCATTAAGGACTTGAGATTGTGTGGAACAAAGAAAAGTGACTCAATAGAAGGTTAATTTTTTGGAAAATATATTGTTGAGATAATGATAAACCATAATATGGTTCTGATACTGAGGTAGTGATTTTAGAATAATACATGATTGATTTGGATAAATTATATTGGATATTCTTGACTACCTTTAAACTGATTAATGATTTTTACATTCCATCATTGTTGTGGTTTACAACATTTTTGGATTGAATTAGTATATCTATTATTCTTTAAGGAATAAGGGATCATGAATGTAATCAATAAGGTTTTATGGTAATTCAGGATGTTGCAGTGTTTTAAAAGAATACATGATAAAGGTGTTCACATGTTATTATGCAGAAAAAAGGATCTTCATTGTATTTACCCTCCTTATAATTTTTGGACTGAAGTATTTTGGATAGTTCTAGTTTGGATTATTTTGGATTGCCATAAAAGGACAACCCGGAGGTCGGGCGGCAACCCGTCACATCCGGAAAGGCCACGAGACTTGAACCCACAAACAAAGGGCCACAAGGGTGTATCACCTACCACTGACCCACGTGATGTCCTGGATTGAATAATTTCATTTTTATTAATGGTTCTGCTAGATGAATTATAAATTCATTTTTTTAACCCTATACTAATAGGATAAATAAAATGTTATTTTTAATTTCTATTACCTTTTAGAGTGAAAGATGAGTTTGTGGTAAAACATAGTTTAAGGATGAGACTCTACTTGTCAAGTATATATTTTTCTTCTTCTCTTATTCAAGGAAGAAATAAATTATTATACTTTAGTGGAGGGATATTAAAACAAAAAAAAATTGTTATCCGAATACCATATGTTTTGCTGAACCGATGGTATTTTAAATCATCCTAGATTGATGAATTTAAGGACCTTAATTTTACACTTGTTTGTGATTGATGACCTCAATAACTACCTATAAATATTTACATTTTTCATCCAATTATATGTCTCTAATTTCCAACAATGTTCTCCAAATGGAGATCATAATTTTTTGGTGACCCTTTCATTTCTCTTTTCATATTATTAAGACTAAATTTTATTAACCCAATTTTTGATGTGGGTTTTCCCACAATGATATTTTCTATATTCAACATTTTATTTTAGAAGAACAATTTTAAATTGCAAGGATGCAATTTACTGAAGGAGGGGAGAATGTACCACCCCAAGATTTCATAGTGTGTTATTTCATCAAAATAATTCAATAACATTCACTACACCCAACACCGAGTTCAAGCGCACCATGACTTACCAAACAAGCCGTTCAAAAGTGGTTATGAATATTATTAACTAAATTTTAAACTTAATATAATGCTTATAATTTTAGAATCCATATTATGAGTTTATTAGATATAATATAAGAAAAAATTAATTTTTTTCAGATAAAAGAAGTATTTTTCAAAAAATGGACTTTTACAAAATTTTAATAGTGAAACCTTTTTTTTAATCCAATATTTTAAACATTTATATATTCAATTTGACTAAATAAATCTATTATTTAGAATGGGGACATCAAAAATTTACAAGGTAACACCCCAAGTTTCCACTTTACGCTTCTCTTTGAATAAAACAGTTGTGTGTGTTGTACGCAACATCGAGTTCTAACACACACCATAACCAATCAAACCAGCCGTTATGAATAGTAATACGTACTTTTTAAAATTTTATAAATTTTATCTCTCTAAATAGACTTCTTTTTTGGATTTTTAATATCGAATTTAGCCTAAGGTGAAATTTTGGAACTTTTCGGAAAACTTTAATATTTTGATGAATAGTGAAAATTACTAAATTTTAATTAAAAACAACTTTTTTAATAAAAATAATTAATAGTGATAAATTGTGAATTTGAGTTGGTTTAAAGTATATTTAGAATTTATTTTTACCATTCAATACAATTTTGGTCATTGGACATAATTTCACAATTAAACCGAACATAAACAAGTATTAATCTTTTGATAGTTATTATATCTTAAAAACACGCTTTTAGTTTTGACAGCAGGAATTAATATTAAATTAATTTCTTCCACTTCTATGTTTTGAATTTGGAAAAATGGATTCTATATTTGGAATCAGGATGTCCAAATTGTGTAAATAGGTTACTTTTATTTTTAGACATTTTGAATAATTACTTCGGTAAATATTTTATTTTCCATGGTTAAAGGGTAAATCTGGTAAATAATGGTTAAAAATAAAATTATAATAAAACTAAATAACCCTAAAACGTGTCCTAACATTATCGGTGGATATATATCAAACCATGGTCATCTTTGGGTCGATTTTGGGACCCCATGGAGCCACTTGTTGGTGATAGGGACACATTATTTTAATTAAGTTGAAATAAATACAAAAATGACATAATCATATATCTTTTAGAAAAACAATTTTTACAAAGGGTTATATATGTTGTATTTTCGAGTATAAATATTCATTAGAAATATAAAAATATTTCCTATATAATTGTATTTTATTTATAATTTTTAGATATTATATAATTTAATTAATTTATGACACAATGGTGATGGAGTAATTACCTAATTAATAAGAAATTAGAATAATTGATATTATAAATACCCAAGTAAATGTAATTTGATACTTTTCATGAATAAAAATAATTATCAAGGTTTATATGACTTGTTAGGATTGATTTAATTTCCTTTTCTCGAAGTAATCATTCTGTTATGAGTTTTACAAAAATAAATTATTGAATAGTGTCAAAATTGACATAAAAGAGTTATAAAAAAAATATTATATTATTAATTGAAATTAAATTCATAAAAATTTATGGTTCAGCCAAGAGACTTATATCATGATAGTTGTTTCATTAATGGACCACGTGGGGGTCTCTTGGATGTATATAGTAAGTTTATTAACCATATAATATAAAAATACAAAGAGACATTGAAAAAGTGAAACTAATTAACTAAGAGTTAATACATAATGATAAGTTTAATATAATAACCCAAACCTGTCTAAATTATATTGGTTGAGTGGTTGTAGACCCATACCCACCATAACCTATAAATAATCCACTTTTGAGCCATTATAAACCGAATATGAATTTATTATAAAATAATATTTCTAGCTTTTCCAAAGGTGCCCCTCACCCCTCATATAAAAGGGCACTCACCCATCTCATTAATTCACACCTTGAAAGCCTTTTGGATCGGCCAAAACCTGCCCAAATACTCTCTCAACTTCCCTCAATACAACCTAGAGGCCTTATTTTTATCAGAAAGCCATCTTAAGGAGCCAATTTGATCAAATCAAATGGAAGAACCCGAAGAAGAGGTAATGTTTTCACCACCCTTTTTCAAATTCATTTCTTCTTCAACTTCTTATTTATTTGTTATTATCATTATAAAATAAAGAATCCAGTATCTCCTATATAATTTAATATTATTATTAATATGGTACAAGAATATTCAGTATTCTATCCCTCCTTTGAATGACATGTCACCATACGTGCGTACGTACGGCTTACCGTCTCCATGTCGTGGTGTAATTGTTATTCAATATATTATTATTTGGATGGGTATGATAATGATGTTTAATTGATGTAAATAATAAATATAACATGATAATGATTATGTATATATGATATACCATCCAATTAAATATTATTTTAATATGAAATGAATGATATTGTTGCTTGTGCGTATGTACGGACTACCGTCTCCACAAACGTGATGAGATTCATTCTCCATCGTATCCATTCAAGTATAATTTTCTTTTGATGATTTTAAAATAATGTGTATGGACTTGATATCATTATGGATATGAATAAGATACAACCAATCCATTAAAAACATGGCTTATATAACAAGAAATATAAAATAAAATGAGTAAGTTAACACCCGAAACGACGATAATACTAAGATATTATTAACAAAGCAATGTTAAAAGATCAGATATGATAACATAATAATGTATATGATTCTTGTATAATTTAATAACAATTACTTCACCATTATAGAGGAGGTTAACCTTCCCCCAACCAAGGAAAAGTACAAGGTAATGGTTATTTCACAATCTCTTCATTATCCGATGTTGTTTATACGTAATTATCTACTAGGACCTCTTTATCATCCACATCCATGTTTCTTGAAAGAGTATTTCAAAAAATTCTTACTATTTTACATAATATGGGTTAAATTCATTTATACCCTTTTTTGAATTTTTATTAGAATTTGATAAAGGAACCATTCCTTTGTTTTCCAAACAAGTTCCTTTTTAACCTTTATGATAGAATTAAGGTAAGAATTTTTTTTAACTTATACGGTGGGTGCGGCTATTTTCCGCCGTTATAAAATTTTCGAAGCTTCCCTTACAAGCCTATAAGGATATTTTCAAAGTAAATGTTTTATTTTATAATTATGTGACTTTTTAATGATTTCAAAATGAATATTTTATGAATTTCTGGAAGTTACTCTTTATGAAAATTAGAATATTAAATGTTTTAAAGATTTATCTTTCTAAATCTTTTTAATTAATGTCCATGTTTTCAAAATGATTTTAAGGATTTATTTATATGGACATGAATGTTTTGAAATGATATTTCTTTTCAAATGATTCTAAGTGATATGGGACACTTTGATTCAAAAATCTATTTTAAATTACTTCCTTAATAAATGTGTGACTTTTAAATCATTTCAAAAAATGAGTTATTTCTCTCAAATAGTTTTGATTTCATCTATTTCAAAATACTTCGATGGATTTTAAGTTTATTTGAAGTTGATTTATTATGATACAAAACTTCCATATTGTTTTGAATTTTTTGTGATGTGTTTGACTGTGGATGTGTTATTCTTATACCATTCGTGGTTTATGGATGAAGTATTTATATTTCGTATGATAGTTTTAATATGAATGTTTATGTTATGTTTGAACCCTTTCATATGGGAATGTATTGGACTTAATATGTGACGGGTGGAGCCCTCTATAGCTCCTCGATGCATTGGTAGGTATCATAAGACAAACTAGTGCCTTGGCACAATGCCTTGACAAAATACAATTTGTAGTCTTGGCATGAGGCCTTGGCTATGTGGTTATGATAGTATGGCATTATGCATTCCACAATTATGAAAGTCGTTATTGATATTCCATGTGATTACTCGATTAGTAGAATATCCATGTGAATAAGTTAATGTCATTATTTCATTTTATTTTTTGCCATAGTATGTTGAAGTTCATGTTTAAAAGGATTTTGTTTTAGTTATACATTGCCATAAATATTTATTCTTATTTTTGAATGTTTCCTCTATATTGTTATCCTTACTGGGCATTTGAGATCACCACTTTTCTATGTTTTATTTTTCCCAGGATGTGAAGAAGTAAATTATGAATGACCTACAGGGATAGTATGAGGGGATAAGAGTGTGGACTATGGAGACTATGTTGTTGTGGTTTTCATTTTTATGATTTAATGTAAAACATTATGAATATATCTACTGTTTCCAAGGCTACTAAACTAATCGGTATTTCGAGATTTGATCTTTCCTGTGATCATGCCAATGTAATGTAATAATGCACCGACTCTAGGTAACTGGGGTCGGGGCGTTACAACAATAGAGGTACACATATATGTTATATTTAACTTTATTCTATTAGTAAATTTGTTTTATCATTTTATCTTATATATATTTATATAATTTTATAAATAATACATTAAAGGTAATGATATACTATATAGAAAACAAAAAATTCAAACTTCCATGACATCAGATAAGGATTCCACTATTCTTGACGGATTTTTAATATACTCTAATTTTTTATTGGGAGTATATGAGATTCCATTTGACTCTTCTATTTGGGATCATAAATTACTGTGAACATTTTAAAAATTGAAATCACGGAGCTTGAAACTAGAGAGAAATCACAAATAAACATGATGTATGTTTTTTCAAGATAAATTGATTAATTTAATTATTAATTTTTTTTATCAATGTTGTATTTGTATTAGGTATCTATATTAAATCTATACAAATCATGAAAATATAGATGTGTGTTGATTTATGGACCCCCAATTTATTTCATCAATAGATAAAAAATTCATTCATACTCAATGAAAATTTAATATAGCTGGATTATTTTAGCATAATGTCATCATTCAGTGTTTGATGTTTCCATATCTTGATATGTATGAAATATTTTTTTCTCAGAAATTATTATATGGATCTTAACATATGAACATATCATAGTAAATTTTATTTTATAATAATTTACATTGGATGTTGGATTTTTTTGTCCATGAGATAGGACATTGCATTGGCTTTGCTAAAACTATAGTGATGTGAGAGGAAATTTTAAGAATATATTGAACATGTAATATTTATTTTTTTGAATTTTTTTATATTATATTTAATAGAATTTATTAATGATCAATTTATTTTAAAATATGGAATGTGATTTTATCAGTGAGATGAAAAAAAGACACGTGACATGACCGCTAAGATCAAATATTTATAATCTAATTTGATTTATAATTTAAAATTACAAAATTTTGGATATATTAAATTAAAAATGTTATTTTGAAAAAAAATATATCGTTGAAATAGTGTCATAAAAACGATTTGGGGCTGAATGTGGATATTATGTTTTAAGATTAATGTATGAAATCATTTTAATTGTCACAATTTGAAAGCTTTATAAGGTTATATTTCGTTATAAATCCTTCCATTATATTTAATATGTTTTATTGATAATTCAAGTAATAGGATTTTTATATTATCTATTTTGATTTTAGATGATGCTCTGTCGTATAGTGTAGACAATTTTTGGTATTTATAAATGGAATTAAAAATAATTTTACATGTTAGTTAAGTTCTTAGCTTATTTTAATGTTCTATTTATTGTGTAATTTTCTATATTGGGGATTCATATTGTGTTTTTTTCTAGCTATTATTAGTGGAGGATTTGAATCAATGTGCATTGGTTTTATTTTTTATGAATCTTTAATGGTATGTGTATTTTGGTTCCTTTTTTGTATACCTTTCTTGAGTTTTATTCTGCAATTGCCCTTTTTGTTTTCTGTTTCTGGATACAACTGGTGTATTAGAAGAATCAATGTACATTTTCTTTAAAAAATCCTTGTTTTTTTACATTAGTTATTGGTTAACAGAGATGAAAAGTACATGTGAGTTGTTTTTCTCATCGGTTATTCAATAACCAACTTGAAAAAATTTTATTACAGTAGTTATTCAACATTGACAATGTAATAAATGGTGAAAAATAATTTCTTAACTTCAGTTATAGGATGAACGACATGAAACACATATTACAAATAGTTTTTCACATTGGTCATTTAATAACTGATGTAAAATCCAATTTAACGCATCAGTTGTTTTTTGTAACCGATGTTGTAAATGGTTCATATAATGTTTTTCGTGTCAGTTATCCAATAACTGATGTGAACAAAAAATACACTAATTATTTATAACATCTGTTTTATGTAACAAAGATGGAAAACATTATTTACTTTGTCCCGAATAACCACATCGCCAAAAAAGCAACATGAAAAAAAAAACAGACATTGAAATCCATTATGCATTAGTGGGTAGTCCACCGTACACACAAATGATGATTACATATCCTATTTGATGAATGTGTGTGATGTTTTATTTTGTAAAATTAGACAAAAAATAGGAGTATATTGATTACAGTGAGTTTATTTTATAATAATTATTTAATAATAATTAAAGGATTAGGGAATGAAATAAAACAAAATTTATTATTGAATAATGTTACTTCTTATTTGTGTAACGCCTTTGGGATTATACCAAAAAACTTCCATGGTTAGAGTTATACCCAAATTTGGAATTTTAGGATGAGGTTATTGATTTTCATAGATACTTTGGTATGATTTTTTCTATGACAAGGGGATTTATAGGTGTGAATAAATTAGGGTGTTAGTGGCCCGTTCTAGTGTAGGAGGAGTGACCTTTTTGAAAATATATGAAGTGAAACACAGTTGGGAGGTCTCCATTATATCATGTTTCTATGATAAAATAAAATTCAATTCTAATATGGGATACTTTAAGATCACGAGGTTTTCTTGAGGTACAGATCTATCATTTCATGTTAATGTTGTGGCTTTCTTTTTTAGCATAGACCCTAGGTCGGGACATGGTCTAGTTAGGTTGTTTTTGGGATAGAAAGGGAAAAACATGCTAAAACTTGGTTACGGGACTGGTACACATCGTTTACTTGTTCTTCCACAGTGTACTTCAAGTACATGACCTTTACTAGCCCTTCACAACATGTAACCTGTCTGTTTTATTAAAAATACATAGAAGTACACACCATGAACTTGATGTACATGTCGTGTACTTTATCTATGAAGGGTTTTTTATTAAAAAATTAGTAGCCTCATATTTTACAAATAATTCTTTATCTCTTATTTCAAAACCAAAAAACCCATCTAATCTGAATTTTCATATCTCGAAGCTGTATGGACTCGGATTCAAGAACTATCTATCACGTTGGAACTGAATCGGTAAGTACTCGATTCATTTTTAGTCATTATTGATTCATCAGAACAATGACTATGCTGTTTTGATTTAGGCTCATATGACCTAATATATCATTCTTAATCTGGTCCTCATATTTCTTCCTAACCAGGATAAATCAGAACATGATACTGGATGAGATACCTAGTACTGAGGCAAGGTAGGTGTTCAGTAAATTATTTCATCTTTTCGAGGGATTTTTGAGCATTCGGACATTTCACCGCCTGTCGGACATTTTGGAGAGGCCTTTATTTCAAAGGAGTTGCTTTTCTTAACTGTAGTTACACCTGCAAAGGATTCTTGTAGGTTCTGTTTATGTGTATTAATATCTGTTCCTCATTTCAAGGTCACCCATGGGGTGATCCTTAATGTAATATGCTACATATTCCTGTTTAAACCACCCAAGGGGTGCATGATTATGTATTCCTAGTTAGACTAAGCCCTTAGATGACTTAATAGCCTGAGTATCTTATTGAGAAGATTTACTACCTCCTTGATTAATTAATAGCATGTTATGAATTCTCTATTTTGATAGTTTTTCATATTAAATGGATAATAAGGGTGGGTATACGTATATGTAAATGAAAAATGTAATATTAAATGGTTTATATGGGAGGGTAGACCCATATGATTATTTTTTATAAGTGGTATTCATGAGTGGGTATACTCTTGGCTGGTGCAGGTTGATGTGAGTGGGTAGGATAATAGGGAATGAATGTTTAATTTGAATTCTTGAATTCTTTATTCAATGGTTTGATAGATGACTTATACTACTGTCCATGGATTTGAAATGTGGTAGTGTACCACTTGGGTTGACTTTTCCCCTTGGATCTTGATTCTGTGGGATGCTTCAGGCCTTGCTACTCCTTGGATCTAGCTGGCTTCAGCTTGCATTGGACTTGCAATTTCCATGCTCCAGGGACCCCAAATTGTTCCTAAACATGTTTCCACTAGGGACTCACTTAGGACTCAATGGGATACCTTGGAAATGTTTCTTTGGTTCGTCCCTCCATGGTCTAGATATTATACATTGATTCCTTAGTCTGCTGATACCTTGGATTTGGCCCTTGCAGTCTACACATCACCATACAGCATGGCTGAGGGATATTTGACTTCACTTTGAGGTGTGTCCGGGGAATACATTATTTCTCTATAAATCATGGTTATGAGTTACATGATACATATAGATGCACGGTGTGGCCGTGTGACTTGATTAATCACCTGTAATATCCTCCTTGTAAGGATATGACTCTCTTTTGTTGATATCATTGGGGGATAGTTGGTTTTACTTACTGCAGTACACCTAGGCCACATTCATACAAACTTAATTACTAGTTATTTACACTTTCTGTAACTTTTGTTGAATTGATTTTAGAGTTGTATAGACCTTGGTGGTTGCCTACTGAGATGTTTATCTCACACCCTGTTTGGGCCTCCATGGCACCCGAACTGATTATATGGTGTCATGGGATGATTAGGCATGCACCCTGGTACAAGATTCTGACTATGACTTTGGAGAAGGGGAGAATAGGACTATGCTGAGGCTTGCGATGCAGGGATACATTTTTGGGGTTTTTCTCTCTTTTTGGAATACTTGTATTGTATTATATGGCCATGTATTGTTCTAAATTATTTCTAGAAAATTGTACCATCTTAATCATATTGAATATGAGATGCTTTTGGTTATTGATATGTATTCATGTATTGTCTTACTTTTAGTTTCCTACTATGTATTTCGCTTCTTCTATTTGTTGTATGTTTGACTTCAGTTGCGATACAATAGTAATGAGGGAACAATATCCCCACTGACTCACCTAGTCCCTCACTAGTAGTCAGTATCATATGGCATTTGGGGACTAGGATCGGGGAACCATACAGTGACATAGGGATTTAGGGCATTAGAATGTGGTATTAGATGAGTTTTTCTTCAGTTTTGACAAACTGTTTGGTGACATTAGACAAGGATAGGATGTTAATAGTGTTTGGAAATAAACTGTTCTCTAGAGTGGATACCCCATGTGTAGGGAAGTGGATAATTACCTAAAATTGAGTTCTGATTTTCTAAATTTTGACTATTACTGTTGATTTGATTTTATCATTGGGTGAGGCACTTGATATCTGCTATTACTATTGATGTGATTTTGGGTTATATTTCTGTTGCAACCCGATGATATGAGGGTGTTCCATCTCATGTAGTATATGGACACTTGTTAGAATCACTTGTCATGAATTATTCCACTCAATATTGGATTCATTAGATATTGGATGTTGTTATGATAGTCGATGTGATAGTTGTGCTTGTTGTTGTGTTTTTTGGTTGCAGTATATTTAAAGGGGTGATTTCATCTTTGAATTGATAAAGAGTATGGGCCCTTATGAAGTGGGAAATGATAAATTAGTTAAATGAAATGTTTAATGAACTTGATATATGTATGGTCTAAATGGGAACCATGTTTTTTGGTTCATTAGGTGTTTTGGGCCCTCAAGGATTTGAGAAATGGTAAACCCATAGTGAAATTTAACGTGAAACTAAATGTGAACATGAATCCCAAATAAAGACTTGACCTAGACCCAAATTTTGAGTAGGAAATTGATATAGTTTATATTTTTTCATTGAAAATTATTTATATTTCCCTAGATTTAGGATCATACAGTGGGATTGACTTACTTTCTAAGTGGATTTTGATATGTCATATACATTTGAGATTTGTGATTTGAATTTGTTTTTTCCGAAGTCATGCGTTTATTATTGTAGATACATGACACCAAGAATTCATCCAATGGTATGGCACAATGGAGGCAATGACCATACTATAGAGATGGTGCGACACATGATATTGGTTGATCCTCCTATAGTGCTAGCTATAGCACTTGGGGCTATTCTAGACACAGGTGATGAGGCATGATTCTGTGACTGTTTCATTTTCTATATGTAGATGATATAGGGAGCACCAGATCCAACATTGATTATGGATAAATATACACATGTGTTCTATTAGTAGAATCCTCCTATATTTTTAGAGGATGGTGGACCTTAGGATATAGATCTATGGCTATAGGCCATGTTAGTGATTTTTGATCATCCAGAGATGCCTCCAGAGTAGCGGGTTAAGATCACAACTTATATGATATGTGAAGCAGAGAATCACTACTATGATGTTATGAAACAGGATGATGGGATGAGAAATATATGTGGGGATGAATTCCAATCTTGATTCTATGACTAATTTTACCCCACAAATCCGTGAGTATCGTGGGCTACTAAGTTCATCGGTTTGGAGTTGGGCGTGATGACAACTATAGAATACCCGACACTCTCTATATAGCTGCAATGTTTTGTGCCGATGTATCTTACTAATGCGATTTTGAGGAAAAGGAACTCTGAGGAAGGTCTCAAACATGCTATCAAAAATCACTGCATGTTCCCCATAGGATCTATGTCTTCATACAGGAAGCATAATTTTGAGTCTTCCCATGATGTGAGTGCTAGTTAGGATATGGGTGTAGTTATCTTTGTATATTTCCATCAGTGTTTTAGGAGAGGCCATATGAAAAATTAGTGCAACCGATACCCAATTGAGTGTCATGATTACAGCAGGATGGGGAACATGCAGTGGTTTTATAGGACCATCCCTCTAGTTGTGAGTGGTTGGGGGTCAGCACTGACATTAGGTTCATGAGATGGTTTTTTAGCTCCATGTTAGGATGGGAGATGGAGTAGTATAGGCGGGTCAGGCCAGGGTAGTGGTGTTGGGGCCAGGGTAGCCAGACACTGGGTTCTCAGAGACAGAGGGGCAGATTAGCTCGTGGTAGCCAAGTAAGGTCACATGGTCATGGAATAGGACATACATATGTAATGAAAATGAATCAATAGGAGTAGAATCCCAGAACACCTACAATTAGAGGAAAGATCTTAGTAGATTATTCAATTGTATCTTCTCTTTTTGATACAGGTTCCTGTCACAGTTTTATCTCTGCATGAGTGGTTAAAATCCATGGTATTGTAATTTTTCTTTCTGAGGGAATTTTGACACTAGACACATTATTTGGAGTTATAATGGGTGATGTGTTCTAGTGCATGGAGTGTTCCATTGATTTGTAAGGGTGTCACTACATTTGGAATCTTTATTTCCTCAAGATAATAGGGTTTTATGTCATTCTCGGAATGGAATGGCTTGTGGCTTATCAAGTGTATGGTCACTACTATTGATGGAGGGTGACTTTTACATCACCAGAGGTTGTCATTTTTATTCAAAAGGCTGAATGGTATGTCCAGGTGAGTTAAGATGGACTCGAGAATCGTGGGAATGGTTGTATGATAGCCATAATTTATAGTTTGTTTTTGGATGATCTAGGGGAGATTTAGGCGATCATTCCTCAAGTGGTTGAGTTCTATAGAGATGTTGTTCCCAACGACTTTTCTGGTTTACCTCTTGAGAGGTAGGTATAGCTATCTTTTGAACTAGTTCCAACTACTGTGCTGATATCCCTCCCTTCATACTGGATGGTTATGAAAGAGTTGGAGGATCTCAATATGCCGCTAGAGGATTTGGAGGTAAAAGGTTTTTTCAGAACCATTACATCTCTATAGAGTTCATCAGCCCATTTGGTGAAAAAGGATGGTAGAAATCATTGGCTATGCATCGATTATCATAAACTAAACCAACTGACAGTTAAAAAACAATATCCTTTTCCACACATAGATGACTTATTTGATCATCTTTGTGGAGATAATGTGTTATAAAAGATCAACATGAGATGATCATATCACCAGGGGTGTGTATGACCTACAGACATACCTTATACAACCTTTCGTAGTAGGTATGTGTTATATGAGTGTTTGGTTACTCCATTCAGTCCTAGAAACACACCAGCGGTTTTCATGGATTTAATGAACTGAGTGTTCCATCCATACATGGATTTTTTTTTGTGTTTTTCATGGGTGATATCTTGGGGTATTCTAATAATTGACACAACCATTCCACCCATATTGAGATTCTTTTGAATACACTAAGAGAGAATTAGTTATATGATATGATCACAAATATGCACTTTTGGATGGATCATATTTACTTGCTAGGTCACATTATCTTGGAAACAAGAGTGTCAATGGACCCAAAGAATGCGAGAGCTACTGTTTCATGGGAAAAAACCCATAATTGTCTTTAAAAATGAAGTTTCTTTAGGCTAGCTAGATACAACATACATTTTATATAGGACTTCTCATGCTATGAAACACCATTGAAAAGCATTACTAAGAAGGGTGTGAAGAGTGTGTGGCCATAATATTGTTTGAAAACCATTCAAGAGATGATCGGGAGGTTGAAATTAGTATCAGTCCTGATACTACCAGAGTAGGGAAAGAGAAACAAGGTGTATTGTGACACTTCAGGTATTAGGTTGGGGGAATTACTTATGTAGTGAGATCAAGTCATGGAGTACTGATATCAGAAGTTGAGGCCTCATGAGAAGAATTACACTACACATGATATTGAGATAGTTGTATATGTTCATGTGTTGCACTCATGGAAGAAATATATACTCGGAGAGCATTTTGTGGTGTAAAAAGGTCTCAAATGCCTCAAGTATATCTTCACCTAGGGTGATCTGAATTTGGGGAAACAAATGTTGGTGGAGTACTTATAGTTCTTTGACTTAGATATTTCTTACACACCTAGAAAATTCAATGCAGTGGTCATTTCACTAAGAAGGAGGATTCAGATATAGGAAGTGCAGTATACCAGTAGTGAGTGGATGATAATTTCATTGTTTTTTGAGACGCATCTTGAGGTGCATGATAGAAAAGGTCCGACTTATATTTTGTCTTTAGCTATGACCTATACCATACTAGACAGATTTAGGGTGAGGTAGATATCAAATTCTAAAGGCCTAGTTCTATGGTATGGTGTGGCAGGTAAGGACACTCCTCCTGGATGGATCATAGGTGATGATGATATCCAACATATCCATGGACGTGTATGGGTTCCATTGTATATTCATGAGGAGCTTATTTGGGGGTTTAATTCTTCATCATAGGCAGTGCATCGCAGGGTCACAAAGATATACAGTGACTTGAGATGTCAATACTGATGGCCTAGAATGAAGAGAGTGGTAACTACTTTTGATACTAGATATTCTACCTATCAGCTGGTGAAGGTATAAAATCAATGACTAGTTGGGATTTTACAGCAGTTTCCTATTTTGGAGTGGAAAAGGGATGATTTCATGATGGATTTTGTGACTGGTTTTTTTAGGTCACCTCAATAACAATGTTTTGTGGGTTTTCATTGACAGGATTACAAAGGTCTCACATTTCATTCCGATCAAGAATACATTCAGTTTTGATGATATTGGAATGATATACATTTGTGAGGTAGTAAGAAATCATGGTATCCCACACACTATCATTTGGGATAGGGACACCCACTTTACGTCACATTTCAAGAATAGTATTCAGAGTGCTCTGGGTACTTCAGTGCTTCTAGGAACAACATACCACCCTCAGACCAATGACTATCTAGAGTGTACGATACATGTGCTAGAGGAAATGCTGCGAACATGTGTCCTATATTTTGAGTGATCATGGGAGAGGCACATTCCCCTAGTCTATTTCTCCTAAAATAATATTTATTAGGAGACAATATAGGTGTAACCTTTAAAGTCTTTATATGGAAGTCTATGTAATTCCATCTCACGATGGTTAGAGGTAGGATTGGTAGATTTACTAGGATTGTTTCTGATGTAGGAGACTTTTGAGTAGGTCCAATTTATTCAGAAGTGGATGGATATTTCATAGTCCCATTAGAAATTAAACACTAATCCTCTCAGAAAACCTCCAGAGTTTGAGTATGGGGATCTAGTTTTCTTCTATGTCTCACCATGGTTGGGACAAAGGTAGATCAGGAGGTAGGGTAAACATTCACAGAGATATGTCGGGCCATTGGGGAATTTGGGAAGAGTCAGATCAGTTTCCTATTAGTTGTAGTTACCTCAGAGGTACTGAGCCATACAAAAAACCATCCATGTATCTTAGCTACACCTATATCTCTCAGAACCATCTCATGTTTTTCAGTATGAGGAGGTTGAGCTTTACGTTGAATCATCCTTTAAATAGCATCCAATTCATTTCATTGACAGGAGAATGAAGGTTCTCCAAGGATAAAAATTCATGTAGTACTGGTGTTATTGAATCACATCATTCATAGGCTGATTCCTGGGAGAGAGAGGCTGATGTATGCGCTCAGTGGTTGGGGTTGTTTCAGAAATATCTTGACCACCATTTAGAGAGAATTATTTGGATGAATTGCTATATGAGGGGATGATTGTAAGATTTTGGGGTTTTATTTAGGTATGTATATCTCTTCTAAGGTGTATTTTGTTGCATTATTTTTTGTATTACACTCTAGGATGGGTCATGGGCCAGTCGGTTTGTTTTTGGGAGAACAAGGGACAAAGAGGGTGGAATCTAGCTATAGGCCTTGTATATGTCATCTACTTGGTCTACACACCTTGTATTTCAAGTACATGTTGTCTACTAGCCCATCACAACATGTATAAAGTCTTTTTTAGAAAAGAAACCTGGTACTACACAATGTGAACTTTAGGTACACATCGTTTACATTTCCAGTGGGGTTTTTTTATAAAAGAGGTAGTAGCCTCATATTTTGGAAGACAATTTTTTCTCTCTTGTTTTTTGAACCCAAAACTCCTCAAATATAGTATTCTATATATTAATGCCATATAGACTCTAATTCAAGTTTTTTTTTCATGTTGGAACCACATTAGTGTGTACACATTTGCTTTTTAGTCATTCATGATTCTTCAGAACAAAAAATGCACTATTTTGATTTAGGCTCATATGCCATAATATTTCATTCTTCATCTATTCTTCACAATTTTTCCTAAGTAAGACGAATTAAGACATGATACTGGATGAGAATTATACTACCGAGGAAAGGTATGTGTTATATTCTTTCTTTCAAATTTTCGAGTATTTTCTAGTGTTCATCCATTTCGCCACCTGTCATACTTTCCAGCATGGACTCGTTTTTGTGAGAGTTACTTTTCATAGCAATAGTCGGACCAAGTGAGAATTCCCATAGGTTCTATTTATGTGTGTTGACAACATTTTCTCATATAAAGGTTACCCATGGGTTTTACTATAATGAAATATGCGACTTATGGATGTTTAAAGAACCCAAGTGGTGCGTGCTTGTGAATTCCTAGTTAGATGAATCTAATAGATTCCTTGATAACTTGTGTATCTGGTTCAGGAGATGTACTGCATCCTTGATTAATGAATATCATGTTATTCCATGTCTATTTTGATAGATTGGATTGTTAAATGGATAATATTGGTGGCTATACCTATAATTAAATAAATAATTTCATGTTAATTGGTTTATATGGGAGGGTAGGCCCATATTCTTTTTTTTGATAAGTGGTTTGTGTGAGTTTGTATACTCATAGATTTTGTAGGTTATTGTGAGTGGGTATGGTTACATGGAATGAATGTTTAATTTTATTGATTTAATCCCCAATTGTATAGTTTGATAGATTCATTGGACAACTCTCCATGTCTTTAGAACATGGTAGTGGATTCCTTGGGATGAATCTTCCCTTTGTGTCTTGATTATAATAGATGCCTCAGAACTTTCTACCCCATGGAACTGCTTATTTTGGATCACGTAGGATTTTCTATTGCTATGTTCCAAGGACCCAAACTAGTTCCCAACTGAGTTTCTACATAGGATTCCCAATGGAATCCATTTGAAGCCTTGTACAAGCTCCTTGGATCTGATCCTCTATGGACAAGCTATTTTACAAGGATTCCTTGGAATACTAAAACCTTGGATCTGGCCCATGCGATCTACATTTGACTATATGATGTGGTCCTGGGATATTTGAATTCACTATAAGGCATGGATATGGAAGACTTTAATTCTTAATACCGCATGGTTATGGGTTACATGATATAGATGGATCTACGGTGTGGTTCTGTGACTTGATTGTTTACTTTTTATAGCTGCCTTGTTTGAAGATGACTATATTCTTCATGTATAGTTGAGGGATAATTGGTTTTACATACTATAGTAGACCTATTCCATGTGCATACACAATTACTTATTAGTTAATTAATATTCAATAAATTTTTTATAATTTATATTAGAAATGTATAGTCTATGGTGGTTTCCTAGTGGGAAGCTTATCTCACACCCAGTTAGGGCATCTATGGGGACCCAAACAGATTATATGGTAGCAGGTGATGATAGGGGAAATCTCTATGGTATAGGTTGTTGAATGTGTATTTGGAGAATGGTATCATAGAACTAAGTTGAGGCTTGTGATTCTAGGATACCTTTTTGGGGTCTTTTGTAATTTTTAGGATACTTGTGTTGTGTTGTATTTCCAGGTATTGTTCTTTATTATTTCTAGATATTTGTTCCATCTGTATTATTTTGTATATGAGAAAATTCACGTTATTGATATGTATTTCAATATTGTATTAATTTCAGTTGTCCACTGTTTATTTCACTTCTGTTATTTGTTGTATATTTTTCTTCCCCTATAATACTCTGTTAATGATAGAATTGTCTTCCCACTAACCCACCTAGGCCCTCAATGCTAGTCGATAGCCTCTGGCGTTTGGGGATATAATCTTGAGGACATATAGCCAACCTAGCTCGGGGTACCATAGGGTGGCATCAGAGTCAAGGACGTTATAGATATGGTCTAACTATGGACCAAAAAGGGGTTTTTGACATGTTTATAGGTCATTTGAAACCTTCATATTAATTTTTAACCGTTATGTAAACTCATTTCACCTCAGTTGCTATAATTATTTTTTATTAGATTCACTATTATTTTGGGTAAAAAAACTATATTGAATTTATTAAAAATTATAAATAATTATAATTCCAAATATGAAATATATTTTTTCTAATTTAAATCATATAATTTCCATAAATTATATTAAAATTAATCCATCATATGGAATGGGAAAACATTTTTTATATTGTTGATGTTAAAAAGTTCACTATGATTTTAGATGTTAATTACATATAGATAATATTTCAATGAAATTTATTATATTAATATATTTAAAATATATATAATTATACTTTAAAAACAATAAATAATTTAATTCAACACTATAAATTATTTAGATAAAAAACTAGTTTTTAATTAAAATTTAGAATATTTCACGATTCAGAAAACATGAAAATTAAAAAAAAAATAAAAAAAGACAACCCTTATCTAAATTTAATAGCCCACAATAAAAAATTAATTTTATTCTATCAAATATAATTTAATAAAATTTTAAAATTCAAATTTAAAATAAATACTCCATTAAACTGTGTAAAAATAGCCTTGAGAATGATATTGTTTTTTATTCATAAAATTGGGTTTGTTCTTATCTTATTATTATAAACTCTATTGGATGAAAGTAAAATATATTTTTATTGAATATTTAATATAGATATTTCATTAATATGTTTTAATTACCTTAATTTATTAAGAAAAAATCTTGTTGAAAGTATAAAATTACTTCTTTATTAAAAACATTTCTATATATAATCAATAGGTTTGTATTTTAATTTCAATTTAATTGGTAACCAATGAACACAAAATTATATTTTCATAATATAGATTATCATATTCAAAACAAATAATCTAATGGATAGTAGACATTTTATGGTAATAATGTTAATATTATTTGAAAAAACACAATCTTGTGTATAACACAAGAATTCAAAGGATCTTGTTTTTGTGTATAACACATGATAAATTTTATGTTCTGTGTAGATAAATCTATTGAATAAATTGAATTTAAAATAGTAAAAATTTCATAAATTATGGAGATGATATAATACATTCTACATTTTGTGATTCGTGTCATACATTCTATTGAAAAAAATTATCTTATAATTTTTCAGCAGTTATATTCTCCCCAAAGTAAATAAATTATGTTCTTGTAGTTTAACTTTATCATGGTAATAAACAGTTTTATATTTTAATATTACTTCATTCAAATACAACATCATGATAAGGGTTGGTAAAAAATCATCTCGACAATATAGATCCGAAAGTATGAAGCTCACATGGAATGACATATAATTAGGTTTTCAAGTTAGAGAATATTAGTTCAAAGGAATTATATGAACATTGGGGAAAAGTATAAATATTTTTAGGGAGTGATTGAGGAAATAATCCCAAATAGAGATAAATATTAATGGAATGTTGAGGGCATCAAACCCATAAATATGTATTGATTTAAAATATAATTTTTTCAACTCAAATTGAGGTATTAGGATATCATTCTCAATCAGGATCATGATCTATATATAGTGTAATTCTTTTACTAGATATGTACATAAAAAATATACTAACATGACATATTTATATTTTATAAATGAAGTTTCAAAATTTAGTTATTCTTAGATCAATATTAATTTTACCCCTTTACTGAATGTAATGAACCCGTAAAATATTTTTATTCATGAAGTATTAAAATGTTATTTTTATATTTCGTAAGATCCGTAAAATGGTGAAAATTATTTCCATATGTCAATAAATTTTTTTTTCAAATCCAATTGAAATAATATATAACTCCTTAAACAAAAAACTAAAACTACATGTTCATCATTAATATTTATTAATGAAATATTTTAACTAAAATAATGAAATAGTAACCACAACATTCTGTTGTCTAGACATAGGTGTGAAACCATTATCTTCCTTCGGTCAGTGGTTCTATCCCACCCACTAAACTAGATTTGACAAGTTGATACATAGTATGTAGGGTTTCCATTTTATATACTACATATTTTATATAACATTTAAAAAAAATGAAAAAAATCCTTGATATACAATTAATTATTCTATAAACCTTTTTCAAGGGGTTTCAATACACACTATTTTTAAAAAGGTATAATAATTATATTTGACTATTTATAAAATGCCATTAATAATAATGTTATCCTTAATACTTATCATTAACTTTGAACATATTTTTATAAAATTTAAAGTCATTATTACCCAAATAAATTTCCCCTAAAACATAAACTTTCCATAAATTCATCAATGTGTCATTAATCATGGAAGTCTCTAATCGCATAGAACCTAAAAAGTGGTGTTTTTGACATATAATTTATAACCATCCTCAATATCATCACCCTATTATGGAATCCAAAATTTGGAATATAATGAATACATATGTGGTTATATGATAATTCTGAATGTCAATCTTAGGGTTATGATCACTAATCATTTTTTTCTAAATCTAGTTCCAATGGTTGCTACTAAACATCATATGATTGACAATATAACACCCTGAATCCAGAAATATATGAGTATCTACCTACTATAACTATATTGGAATGATTATAAGAATGATTCCTGAAATATTTATAAATTCAGTAGTCTTGGTAAAATCGAAACATAGATGATTCCATAATTACAAATGAATACACACATTACAAAAGAAAATTCATATAAATCATGTTATTCCATCGTTAATATACTTTTATATCATTCTTAGTACACTTCATGGAATCCTAGGTAAAGGAAAAAAGAAGGGTGATCACATATTATTAGTCAGGGATAAGTATATTTGATAATATCATAAATAAAAAAGAATAAAAAACATGACATGGAATATAACTAAGTGCACATTCCACTTAAATAACTGTATAGGTCATAATCGACATAGGAAGGTAAATAAATGAATCACATGACATGAAATCAATACACTAATAATGAAATGTATCCAATGGTAATGTGAAAATGAAAATACTATTCATAATAATAATAGAAATATAAATGAAATAATGTATTATTATTGGATGGAATGTATGAGGAACCTGAAAAAACAATATCGTCAATATCATTTAAAAATAAATTTTAAAACTATAGGTAGAAACCCATTTTATTTGGACAACTGATTTGTAGCATTAGAAACTATTTATGTCTAAAGGGGATATATAATTTCTAGGCCCCAATAATCACTGTAACTCCATATTATTCCACATTTAATGAAAAATTGTTATAATTAATAAAAATTGTTCCTTATCATTAAATATTTGCTCAGAATGATTATACAAGTTGATAAATGTCTCCCCAATTAATCAATTCATTATCAGTGTACACCCCATATGTAAAAAAAAATGAAATATAGTTTATGAAATAACAATATTCATCACACAATATTATAGATATTTAATATATGTGTAATGTATGAATGAAAAAATGATTATAATAAATTGAGTTTCTTAAGAGAAAGTTAATAATCACAAAATAATGTTATATTGAAAAAATAAACCTACCACTTGGTATTTTTCAATTAAAACCCATTATATTAGACAATTCAAAGTGAAACATAAAATACAATAATGTATGGGTTAATCATGATATGAAATTAAAAATTAGAAGTATACACATTATAATAATGTAAACTAGTTCATAATAACAATTAATACTCAATGGAATATTAATTGAGATGAAATCTCTTACTACTTGTGTATCATTTGAATAGTGAGATATATGAAAAAAATAAATTCAAACATTTAATTACATGAAAAAAATTTAATTCATGATATAGAATGTAATAAGGTAGTATATACCCCACCAAAATGAAATGAGTGTTGAAAATGTCATAAGTATTGAAAAATTAAATGTGATAATACAAATCGCCTTACAATAGCGAAATCATTTAATTCGGTAACCCCAAAACTAATAACAATTTAATTATATAATTAAATAAAAATAAGATAAAATTATTCATGATAAAATATTTTCAATGTGTTATTTTATACACATGAAAAAATACCTAAATTTTGAATAGGTCATTAATCTCAAAGATATTAATATTGTGAAGGAAACCCTTCACAACTGTGGTAACATCTAAATTGAATGCCCAAAAAGTAATAATCACCAAATAAAGCATTTAAATACCATTAATATTATATAATTAATTATATAATATATAAAAAACTCAGTATAACCACTACAAAAAATAAGTGTGTGGGTAATATGACTTTTATCTCAAAGATGTTCAAATTAAGATTAAAATCACTTACCATGGACTGCATTTTTTTTTAATTCCATTTACCCGCTTTTATAATGGATTTAATAATGATAGTGAAAAATTATAGAACAATATTAATAATTTTATATATTAAATATGATCATTTTATAACATATTATTAGCTATCTGTTAATAATATTTCATTATTTTCACTATTTAGGGTGTTAATATAACCGGTCTTCAATTACCCTTCACCAATTTTCCATTTTTTGCACAATTGGTGAAGTGATGGGTTCATTATAGATCATTGATGAGTGTACCCTAGGTATTATCAATTCATATGCAGTTCAGATATGTATAGAAGTGGACCTATCTGTGCCTCTATTGGATCAGATTCTTCTAATTGTAGGTTTCACCTGCTGCTAGTAGAATAATATCATTCCATTATCCTCATCCCACCTATGTTATCATTTTATCATATAAGGGAACTCTTAGTCAACCTAAAAAAGGAATGGTTTTGATTCTCAGGCTTCTAGGGCTGATGCTGATTCTAGTCATCATTCTTTTGTGGCCCTGTTGAAAGATCTTAGATATGTTTAGAACTCCACTTTTTCCTCTTTCTACTCCGATTTTCTTCCTCCAACTCCCCAGTGGCCTATTACTCCTATGAGTTCTGCATCATCCTTGCTTGAATTGATAACCATCCCCGAACCACATGACATAGGTCTCTCAATACCTATCATACTAGTTTCACGACTCAATACTCTAACCCTGAAGTGACATTCATGTAATGAAATGGTGGCATAAAAGACCCATAGTATTGTGTTGAATGTATTCATCCCTATTCTCCCAAAAATTATTCAATGAAAGGCAATGTTGTGGTTATCTCTTTTTCATCCCCTCTATCACTATACAACTTTGACCCATCGATTTTTGTAATAATTTCCTTATCCAATGTTTTCTCCGCCTTGTCCACCATTGCATGCATGATTACAAATTCAGATATGGAGTTGTCTTCCTCTTTCATTCATTCTTCTCCTCCAAGTGTAATTCTCACAAGATCCCATTACAGACCCCTATGCTGATGGAGGATTGATGAAGTGGTAACCCAAACCGCACACACATGTAGATCACTGGAGGTGATCAAAACAACTCAAATATATATCTACATCAACAAAGTATTTATATTTTCTCTCTTATAATGAAATAAAACACACAATAACTTCATATTTATAGTATTGCAATCGCACACCAACCCAAATGAAAATATAGATAATTAAACATATATAGAGTATGTTTCACCCAATCATGATTTTCCAAGAAGCCTTCTTTGTAGACTACAAACCTCAATCGCAATAGTGGAAGTTTGGAACCATCTAAAGACTAACGAGTTTAATATCCAATACCCCCCATTAAAATCATTATCCTTATAAATGCTGAATTTTCATCATACCTGGGTGGCTGACCAACCGGTGAAATGACTTCACCACAATAAAATCCTTCCTTTTCCTTGTAGTCATTAGTTGCGTTGCTGAGATAGGTTTCTGAATCTATCCCTCTCCTCCACAATTTATTGGTTTTAGATTCCATGATTCTTACTGAATTAGAAGTCCCTAAGAGACATTATGAATTTACATACTTCTCAATATGTTCTGTTATGTCATATATATTCACAAGTCTTCAAACATTTAAGGAAGTATATGAGAAATTTCTCATTATATGTCATCAGATGTTGGAGTATGTGATGATGGTGCCAGCTGTTCTGCAGTTCATCATTCCTAAAATTGTACGTCTTCAACAATATCTTAATCTTTTAGAGTTAGTCGTACCTCTCTGGGATCATTATCTTGATTACACTTCCATGTATCCTTTTCATCAATGATAACATCTATGTAGAATATTATCTTCTTCATTATGTGATTTTACAAATGATATCCCATTTATTGGTTTATGTTTCCTATAAGGACATATTTAAAACCTTTTTCTTGAGTTTTGTCTGTTTTGCCTCCTAGATCCTGATGTATGAAATAGAACCAAAAACTCTAAGATGGATCATACTTGGCTTGTGAGTACTCCTGGATTCATATGGATTCATTTATTCATGATTTTCTAGTGGTAATAGATTGATTAGATACACATCACATGAGGCCGCTTCATCCCAGAAACACATTGGCACTCCTTTGTCTTTCAACATGCTTCCTGCTATGTTGAGAATGGTGAGATTTTTCCTCTTTGATACTCTATTGAGTTGGGGTGTGTAAGACAGTGTCAGTTGGTTCTGGATTTCGTGTTGATTGAGGTACTCTTAATAAACATTAGATGTGTATTCCCCACTTCGATCAGATTACAAAGTTTGTATGTGATGATTTCCTTTATTCTCAAACTGCACCTTATATTCATTGAAGATGCCAAACAGTTTGACATTATTTTGAGAGAATATAACCATGTTATCTTATTATAATCATCAATAAATGTCAAAAAATACCTCCTTTTTTACATCTTATTTAGGATTTAATTATCGACACAAATCAGTGTTATCTAGCTCTAGTGGCGCTGCAGCAATCCAGTTGGTCTTCATTGCAATTTTGTTTCTATGTTGTTTTCATAGTTCAAAACTCTTAAGAATTTGAATCGGGTGTTAAATGATAGGTATCCCATTCACCAAATTCTTTCTTACTAATAATCATAATCTTTCCAAGTTCAAACTCCTGAAACTAAGATGCCATATCCAATCTTTATCATCACATACCGTCGGTGAAAACTGTGGTACCTCAGGTTGGATGATGATAAAAAACATTTTGTTCATCGTCATTGGTACTTTTGTGATCAAACATCCTCTATCGTATACCATCACCATTTTTTTATTTTGAAAGATTGTGTGAAAGACTTTTTCCACCAACTACCTAATGCTCAATATGTTTGTCTTCATTTCTGGTACATAGTTGATTTGGATATGGCATCATGACTTCCACCTTTCTTATTTATTAAAATGTCTCCTCTTCAATAGAAAAATAATATTAATAGATCTCCAAATGAAATATCTCCCTAAACCCGCTCATCCAGGTTCATAAACAGGTGTTTGTGCCCTATAATGTGGTAGCTAACTCCATAGTCGAGATACCCCATACCTTGATTCTATGTTGATGTTTTCACCCTCAACAAATGGGATTCGTCAAAATGATATTCTTATTTGATTATATGTGCCTCATTTGTGTCATTATCCATTGTTTTATTGTACCAATATTCATTGGTATAATGTTCATATTTTTTTAATAATTATGCATTGTATGTTTCTTTTCTTTTATTTGTGATTGTTGAGTCCACCCCTTATTCCTCGTCCACATTATCAGGGAGTATAGGTTTGATATTCATAGCCTCATCAAGTTTGGATTCTTCCATCACTTCCATATCATCGTCCACACCATGGATAAATTTTTTTCCCATGGAATCTCGTGCCTCATTTTTTGCAAGATGTCCCCCATGCACCTCTTTAGAGTTTTTGAGATACAAATTGGATTGCAGGGCATGCCCAACTCCATTAGTATCGCATTGGCAGTTCACCTTCAATTAATGGGCATGAAGAGACCCAACAAGTTCTTCATTATAGGTCATCTCCATGTCCATTGATTATTCTAGGGCAACAACTATGTATTTAAATTTTGGATCAATGGATAGAAAACTTTTCTCACATAATTGCATGTCAGCAATGTCTTCTCCATTTATTTTAGTTAGTTAACCATAAAAATTACAAGAGTATGATAATTAGCAATAGTTACAGAAGTTATCATAATTGGGGATTCAAAATTACCTCGTAGAGATTGAAGTTGAATCCACTTCACTTTTTCGGAACTTTGGATGGAATTTCAAAGAGTATCCCAGATCTCCATTGTTTATTTCGACGAAGTAATGATTTTGAATGTAAATTTTTCAAGTCCTTGATAATTTTTATATTTTTTCAGGTAGTCTCGATTTTTTATGCCCAATGAGTGGACTCTTGAACATATGGTGGAGCAGCCACCACTAATTTGGATTTCGGATCTGTGTATCCATCCTCCACGATGTCCATGACATCTAGGGTGCCATGTACCACACACATTTGGATGAACCAGTTATCATAATTTTTATTCATTATCATTTGGATCACAACTTTTTCAAATGCAATTTCAATGAGGAAAAATTATTTTTGTAAGTATGTGAAAAATAACTGATATAGATACCTTGAAGGATAGATTGATTTTTTTTCAGAGATGCAAACTGTTATATATATATATATATATATATATATTTAGTAGTGTAGATTGATAATTTTATTATATAGGTTGACTTGGATGAATAAAAAATGCATTACCAATTAGTTTTTTATGTTCCACGGATACTAATAAATGTGATTTTATTGGGATTATGGTTGAGGTAATGTGAGTAAATGAGATTGGGTGTCATGTAATAAAAATAAAGGGAAAATGATTCCTTTTTTAATAAATGGGATGTGAGTGGTGTGTGTGAATTAGGAGGAGATAGTGGGAGAATCAGCCCTAAAAATGGTAGACATGGGGGAATAATAAGAAAAAAGATAAAAAAACCTATTGGAAAAACGAAATCACCCTATTGAAAATTTAGTAAATAAAAAGCAAATTGTGATAAAAAAGTGGACAACTCACACCCAAAATTAGGCATAGGTATTCATACTATTCACATTCTTCCTCTTAGGATCATCCATTACTACGAGATCTCACATGAAAAACTAGAAAAACCTTACATTCAAACAACCTCTTATTCCACTGAAGGTGGATCTATGTTGTAGTAACACAAACCACACTCACATGTAGATCACTGAAGGTGATCGCAACACCTCAAATATATATAATCTGCAACATGGTATTTATTCCTTATCTCTTATAATGAATTAAGACACACAATAAATTCATATTTATAGAAGTAGAGTCTCACACAAACCCAAACAAAAATAGATACAAGTAAACAACTATAGAGTATGTGCCACCCAATCTTTATTTTCCAAGTAGCCTTCATTGAAGACATAAAACCTCCATCACATCAGTGGATATTTGGAACCATCAAAGGTCTAATGAGTTTAATATTTAGCATGTGCTCCATGAGTGAAATATCATGTGTATCCTTGGTCACAATTGAAAATTAACATATTCCTTATTATAAATGACATCATTACTGAAATGGAACGCCCGTGAATTAGGGGATTAGGATAAGACTTCTTATCCCATGAACTCAAAAATAGCAAATCCACGACCGTGGAAGTTTTAGATCCTAAAAAACATTCATCTAATGTGGAAGCCTTTTCTCATAGACTCAAGGTGTGAAACTTTAGGCACGTGGACTCCAATCATCAAATATGGATTTTTTGGAAACCAACTAATTTTGTTTCATTCATGTGGGATTCATAACAATTCATCAGTGATGAGATAAAATCAGGGAATCATATTTTTTTAGTAACGTTTGAATATGATAAGTGTGAAATGAATGCTAGAGAGGTTTTTTGGAAGGATATTTTGTCATTATATCCAGGTGTCTTGTTGTGGTTGGTGGGAAGATACTTTTATTCTTTTCTAGAACCCTCAAAGAATAAGGGATGGGGGCCTTACCGAGGAATAAAAGAAGTGATTCCTTTTCATTTGTTTCTCTAAAGGGGCACCATGACCATGGCTTCAGGGGAGACTAGTTTAATTATTGTAACAATCAAATTGTAAGACATCGTACTTGGTGTATGCTTGATATGTGCTTTAAAAAAAATCCATGGAATATCCTCCTTTACAAATGAAAATGTTTCTCATCATTTCCGAGTTCTGTCAGATCATTCTCCAGTCCATGTTGGTCTTCTCCCAAAGTCTACTAGTAGTGGCCATTTCTTCTTCCATTAGGGTTATAATTCTATAACTAGGAACCATTATGTTTTGGAATCCACTAGGTAGAAACCCTATGGAGACACCTTGTAGAAAATCCTTTATAACAGGTTAATACATCTCAAAGGGGAACTCAAAAACAGGATTCAGAACCAAACTCCCCTATTTCTAGACATGGATAACCTTATTCAGGATCTTGAAAAGATGAAGGCATGGACCAAATAGGGATGGAAAGAGGATAATTTTTAGGTGGTAGTTCAAAAGAAGAGTTATTTGGAGGAAAATATCTTAGACAAACAACCCTTGTCTCATGAGTAGTAGATGGTTAAAAGGATTAAATAAGGAGACAAAAATACCATGTATTTCCAAGACAACATTAAAAAAATAAAGAGGCTATTTTGTTGTAATATTATCCTGAAGGATAGGTCCTTATCCGATGATAATGAAATGGTGGGAGGTATGGAGTATTCATTCTTCAACAATATCCTTGTATGTCCAAATCCTTGTATGGATGCAGGATACCCATGGGGACAAGTAAATCTTTTTTACTCTATACCCAAGGAGTGATAGATGATGATTACAATGATCTTGAATTAATCCCTTATGAACAAGTGATCTGTGAAGTTGTTGTTTCTCTCAATTGAGACAGTGCACCAGGACATTACGAGTTTCTAGGATCTTCTATGTTACATCTACAAGAACCCAACTATTTTTTACACACTTAAACATGATTTATAACATAAAAACATCACTTGATAAAACATGGATGATCATGAGGTCTAGTTTATTTGGGGCTTAAGAACATTACATAATAACATAAAACATATAATGCAACATCTTATTGAATACATCCATTATATGACCACTACATTCCCTCGTACTTATCATTGCATGGGATAACCTGAGGACATGCATAAGAAAAGTTTGAGCAACAATGCCCAGAAAGGGAATAAAAACAAATAACATGAGAAATACAATAAATTTTAGAAAATACCCATATAAATGGTGTACAATATAAACATTATCATAGAGGCTTGATAAATCATGATAATCATAACATGGAAGTGTGGCAGTAACCCTTAACATGGAATTAGCATGAGCCATGGCTCATAGCACATGGAGAATGAGTAAACTCTCATTGCAATTAAAGAACGAGTAAAACCTCATTTAAATTGAATTATAATTAGTCAACACTCATTGCACATGATGTATCATGATACTATTATTTACCCAATTCATTGGAGGGCTATCAGGGCACACCCTTCTTAAAACATTTCATTTCATGCATAAGTGTGCCACATAGACCATACCACGTGGAATAAATCATCATAATTTATTCCACGATAAAGGGATGTGGAATATATAAATGAATCTTTATAATCTATATGAAAATATTCATAAATTGGAATACCCTTGATGGAGAAATGGACATGGTATTCACTACACAATGACATTGGCTTGGAAATTCATAGTGCAATTTCGGCAGCGTAACAGCCTCAAACAATAGCGCATAAAAAATGGTTGACGAGAGAGAAAGGGGTGTCTCAAAATATTTTCATGAAATGGATAGTAAAGGGGTCATATATATATATATTTCACAACAAATTTAATGGATGTTAGATGCATAATACAACAAAATTACTAGGATGTAAATGAGGAGAGAGAAATCCCTCACATAATTTTAGTATGGTAATAGATGTACATGAGAGGAATAAATGAGAGATAAAGGGGCCTCTCATAATTAAAAAAATAAATAGGGTAGTATGGGGGTGATTCATAATTATACCCCAACATTTATAATTGAATATAAAAGGGAATAACAGTATTATGAAACTTGGATAGAAAGAGAAAGGTATGAATCCCTTACATAGAAGTGTGATCCCAAAGGCTTGGGAGGGGCTTGAGAGAGGATTAGTGGGAGATTAAGGCTTCTAAAGAGAGGAGTCTATAGGTTGGTAGAAATACAAAGGCTTTAAGTGATGAGGAAGTGGGAGCTTGGGTGAGATTATATGGGAAAGGAGAGGGAATTATTTGTTATTTTGGTTTGGACACTTCACATTAAATTAATCAAAACCAAAATCCTGCCCATGGTGTTTGCCCATGGTTTTTTCCAAATGGGAGTGGAAAAAAATATTTTATAAGTCCAATGGCCGAAATGTTTAAAATAATATGGTTCCTTATTCAGAGGTGAGTGACACTCTCAAGGAAAATAATTTAAAAATAAAAAAGTTTTATATGTCTTGTAGGGTCCACTAAATCATTGTAAAATAAATAAAAAATATTAAATCATGTTATTTTAATTATAAAACATATATTGGACGAACATAATGTTTATAGTATTTTATCACAGCACTATTGGGTCATTATTATGTCATAAACCACATTATATATTTATACGGTATTTAATTTTTACCCCAAAAATCTACTATCGTAGAAAATTATGAAAAATTCACCGTTGGATAATTTTTACATCCTAATACAAAAAATAATATTCATTTTATCTAAATAATTTTAAAAATATTTGAATTTTTACTTTAAAAAACCTGATATTTATTGAAAATTCATGGGTTTTAACAAAAATAGTTTCCAAACCGCAATGAAGATTAGAATTGCATTCATAAAATTATATGATCATTTATAATTAATAAAAATTAATTTAGTAATAATAATATTTTATTAAAATATTATTTAATTCAAAAATCCATTAATTCATCATAATATATTTCTATTTTGAATATTAACTAAAAATACTATTTGTGATTTAAAAACTAATTACAATGTAACAATAATAAAATGAATGCACATTATTTATTCAAAAAATAATGTACATAGTCATATTGCTAGGGTCTTTTTACATAACCACTTATAAAACCCACAGATGGCCGAACGATAAGGTTTTTTCTGGTGACTAACTCTTGGGGTGGATCAGATAACATCGCTCAGGTGTTAATCGGTATTAACTTCAACTTCTCTCGTAGTCTATTCCGTTAAAAAATAACATGTCCAAGCTTGGCATGGGCATAATAAAGAGCGATGTCCAGTGATTCCACCTCCCTTCCATGCTCTGACAAATGGGCTCCGTATAAGGCAAGTCTATTAGATGAGTCCATCCCTTCCTTGGTCTGAGTAAATTGGATTTGTTAAAGCCCCATATTTATACTAATCATGAGATCATTGTTCAACAGCTATATTAGCAATAGTCACAATTCATAATGGTATTTTAAAATCTAGAAACATAAAACCAATGAAGTTCCCCTTTTATATAACTATAAAAAGGCATATAATTAGATCAGGAGGAATTCCCATTAATGAATGTTTTGGTCGTTACAATCTCCTATTATTTAGTTAATGATGTTAGGGTTGACATGGTTTAATATTTCATTAAAGGGGGCATCCACCTTCAAGTGTATTATGCAACATCACTGGTGCTCATTTCAAAAATTATGGATCAGTCATCTCTTAAAAAGTACAATTAAATTAGAAAATGCAATATCCAATATAAAAAAGTTGCTTCTATGATCAACAAAATAATTTCCCTACACATGCACTATTGTATATAGGATGAAAAACATTGTTTTTAAACGGTAAAATAGTTCAAGGTGAAATTTGTTTATCTCAAGAAATCATTTGTTATCTAATCCAAAAAAGGACTGGAGATAATATCTCTATGAAGATGCAAATGGATAAAGAATACGATCAGATGGAGTGGTCCATAATTATTAAGAATCATACTTGTATGGGTTTTTTCAAAAAGCATCACAAATATTTTATTTAGATGTTTCTTCTCAACATGGATGTCCATCTCTTTTTTTGGGATGTCCTGCAGCTTCATTTTGTCAGTTAATGGAATAAGGTAGGGCGACCTACTGTCTCCCAATCTTTTCATAATGATATAGGATACCACGAGTAGAGTTATTAATATGGTCCTATATGGTGGAAAAATACTTTCATTCCTATGTTGACATTTGATGCTAGGTATTTCCCACCTTCTGTTTGGTGATGACACTTTCATTTTTTTAATGGTTGCACACTCTCTGTCCATGGGATTAAATGTATTTTAAAATAATATTTTTATTCGAATTATAAGGCATTGAACTATAACAAAAGTAGCGTGTACATATCATAAAGTTGATCATATAGAAGATATATTACCATGGAATCCCATTAGGGATGTAATAGGAGGGGTTTCCCCATACAATATCTCAAAAAAACATTTTCAATGAGTAGACTATGTGTGTAGCCCAATGAAATTATACATATCATGGTAACACATAGTATTATCAATAAGAAGATACTCCTATTATCATTTAATAGAATCATTACAATTATTAACAATGTGTTGTGAAGAATTATAATGCCTGATTTATCTTCGAGTAATGCTCCTAGCTCTGCTATCTCATTACATGAAAAAACAATGTCAAATTTATATGGGATTCTAAAGGGGAGGGGAAGAAACTTTGGGATTACTAGTATAAAATGAAAAAAAAATCTAGGTAAGGTGGTATAGAGGTTACTTGTATTTTAGGGACCATATATGGTATACGTACGATGCTTTCATGGGAAGTACTGGAATAAAGATACCTTTTGGTCCACTTTACTATAAAAAAATATGGTGATATCTATATATCCTAGAAAGGTAGATCATACACCATTTGGAAAATGTTTCATCCAATCATATACTTGTGGGACAATCATACATGTTGGATTGTTGGAAAATGGGATATTAGTTACTAGAACCAAAACTGGGTTGGTCGGAAAATTGGCCTTTCGAGATGTCCCGCCCCGGACTTATCCTTCAATAAACCATGAAATCATCAATCCTTCATATAATATTTTCTAAACTGGAATATATGGTTGATTTGTGATATGATGGAACTGTATGATAGTCTCTATTATTGTGTTTTCATGGGTTTGATGATGGGGTTCTTCTCAATGATGGATTTTCAGGGTGGGTGAGTGATTTGGACGATCATGATGAATGGTGTGTGATGTTATGGTGTAATGTTATCCTGGAAAAGCTAAATGTCATGGATTTGTGGGTCTGAAAAAATGAACATTCTAATAATTGAAACATATATTGGTTGGGAATTCACCAAGATTCTCTATTCATGTGCTATGAAGAACATAGTGAAGAATCAACTCCCCTCTTCTTCATCGAGGGGAAATGGGAATTGAATGTTTGGATTAATTTGGGATGTTTCATAGAGATTCATCTTCATGATTTCATATGTAAAAGTTTTATTAACCTTTTTATTCAGGTTGAAGTGAAAAATAAAGGATAATTAATGGTAAGGGTGATTTTTCTTTGTGATTGGGAGTTTGAGTATCTTTGAAGTGTAAAAAGGCCCGTTTTGAAGGAATAACCAAATCAAAGGTAGATATTGTAATAAAAACTGGAAATTTAATGATTGATTTATCTTGAATTATTGAGAACTTGGAAGATTATCCCTCCCTTAGAGCCGTCAATGGAGCAAGGTAGAACTTTACATCCTCCCCCATCCCTCCTCCCAATAGATTGATTAGGTGGAATCCACACAATAGTGGTTTGAAACATAATACTGATGTTTCGTGTAGATTAAGGCTCATGTAAATTGGCGAAATAGTTCGTGATATCAGAGGCTCAATCTTAATTTCATTTATGGATTTCTTTGGGTATGAGAACCCTATTAAAGAAGAATAAAATAAAAATTTAACTAGTCTGGAGTTATGCAGTAGAAGGAACATTTCTCTAGAGGCTTTGAAACAACTTCACATGTTTTCTAAAGGTATATCCATATTTTTTGATCCACCCCACAGTAAATTGAATACTAAATTAGAATGCGTAGGAAGCTAATAAACTGTAACATTGATACTAATCACATTTAACATGAAAGAAATATAGATCCTTATTTTTTAGCCTATAATGCTCCTTTGGATGACAATTTCACTTGCTTCGATAGCTTGGGATCTTTTCTGCGAGAAGGTGTGAACATTGTTATTATAGAATCTCTTAGTTTTAATTATTTATACCCCCATACCCATTTTACATTTTTCCCTTTCATTCAGGTTGGATCCTCATTATTAACAAAAAATAACATTATTGAATAAATCACATCACATTGAGGAGGTTGTAGTCCACATGTCTACAAACAATGTTATTGTATTCCAAAATAGAAATAGAATGAGGGTATGTGTCATATAATAATTCAAGTATCATGGATACACATTAATATAATATATCTCAAATGTAAACTAAAAATACATCATTATTCCCAACCTTTAAAGATGGTAATGGATGAACTAATCATATTGGTTCATGTGGCGGTAGTCCTCCACACACACTAATAATTATGGCATATCCCATTTGACAGACATGTATGAAGTTATAGGATGGAATATTATCATGAAATCATCACAATATATTTAATAATATAAGGATATTATATATTAAATATATAATAATAATTAGTGAATTAAATAATTAAATAAAACAAAAGTTATATTTGAAGAAAGTTACCTCTTCCTTGCATAACTGCTTTTAATTAATATCAAAAGACATCATTTGTTTGATTTCCTTCAATGTTAAGGAATCAAGGATGTGGTATTGGATGTTCGTATATTATTTGGTTATATTATTGAGGAGGCAATGGTCTTGAGAATTGTGAAAAATTGAGTGGGGTGAGTTCTATATTATTGTGGAGGAGGAGTGGTATTCATATAAATATAGAATGGTAGACACTATTGGGTGGTACCCATTACATAAGTTTCCTCCAATGAAGTACCAAATTAGATATAATATGGTATATTGTTTAAATGTTTCTATCCAATGGGGTTTGAAAAAATTTCCTGGTCACTCGATGGCATAATATCTATGTTTAACAATTAAATAAACGCAATTTCACTTTAATCCTAGAAATTAAATTTAATGTTATTCAATGAATTTTTTATCCAAATGCTGTGTTTACAAAACTATAAATTATAAAATATTTTTATTCAAAATTGGGAATCCATTTTTAGAAATTCCAATCATATATGTGGTACGAATATATTTTAAAATTATTCCCATAAATGGGGCATGAAAGAGGGTTTTTAAAGTGACTATGTTCAAAAGTTAAATAAGTTTATATGTATAAATTCAATATTTAAATGATTAAAATGACCTAAATTGTATTAATAAATTTAAAAATGAACTAATAATAATTTAAAAACCAATTAAAAATACTATTTAACACTATGAATTGTTTAGATGGAATGTCAGTTTTCGATTAAAATTTAATATTTTTCACAACTAATCAAGAAATGAAACATTACAAAATGAAATTAAAAGTTAACCCATAGATTATTTTGATATGAAAATTTCAAAAATAAATTTTATTATTTCTTATATAATTTATATCGTTTTTAAAAATTTGTTTTTAAAATTTTTAGTCCATTAAATGGTTGAAAAATTCTTTTAGAAAAATGTATTTTTACGGGTAAAATTGGATTTTGTTATTATCTTGTGCTTATAAAATAAATTGGATAAATGGAAAAAATATTTTTTTGAATATAATATATATATATATATCATTAATATAATTCAATAATAGTAATTTAATAATTTTTCTATGATGAAATGAAATTGGAAGCATTAAAGTCATTCTTTATAATAACATTTCTTTGATATTCAATTGCTTTTTATATTAATTTATATTTAATTAGTATGAAAGTAATTCAAAAATATTATTTCACAAGATAGTTAAACCCATTAATTACTAATATATTAATGTCTAGGAGAAATTTTAAAATATTAATATTAATACTATTTGGAAATACTGCATCTTGCATGTAAAACAAGAATTAGAAAGAACTGGCTATTACCTGAAATTCAAGCTAAACATGGTGTTCTATGTTGTTAAAGCTACATAATAAATTGAAATTATTTCAAAATTTAAATATATTATATATTATTGGGATGTTATATTCCCTTATACACATTGTGTTACATGTTATATATGATATTTATTTTTTTTCTTTTATATTTTTTAGATGTTGCATAGTTAATCTTATAAAGAGGGATTGGAACTCTATCTCGTTATCAAGGTTTCCTTCAAAAATAAATTAATAAAAATCAATAAACATATTTTTATAGAGATGAATACCAACCAAATTTTTTATTTAATGAGATTCATGTTTTCAGTTATTCTAAATATTGATCTGTTAATATTTTGGCCAATGTATATTTCACAATAATTGGAGGTATTATGGGGGAAAAAATTCATTTGGGAGTTTCATATCCAAAATTAATTTTCTAGATTATGGTGAATTTTGAGGAAACATTCTCATTATTTCCCCTTCAATTCCTTCTGATACATGAACTAGATATCAATTTTTTTATAAATGAGACATCATCATAATATATTTCATTTTATTATTTGAATGTGATGTGTGTACTTGACTTTCCCCATATGAGAGATTAGATGTTCCTCATAGTACTATACATAATGTATAGGATTTTAAACTAATAAATTTAGTTATTGAATTATATTCTCAATGACTGAATATCGATTCCCAATATATATAGAAATTCTCTATGCTATTAATAAATCTCATTCTCCTTTCCCAAATCATAAATTTCAGAATTCATGGAACTGACTGATCGCTTGAGGGTCTCTACACAAGAGATGCATTTTCCCCATTTTACTTATTTCATCATGATGGATGAGTAATGATGATAACAGATAAAATCAATTATGTCCCTATATAAATATTCATCCATGTGATATGATGTTTAACTAAAGACATAAAATTACTAGATTTGTTATTATGAGAGTATGAGTCACATTACACAATCGTAATGTTTGGTTTTATATTTTTTGTTTGGATATTCTTTGAAAAGTGTGGTGCATATAATTGAAAACACACACAAAACACACACGTATTAACATATACATCACTATGGACTGAATTATAAAAGTTAGGTGGTCACTTGTGTTTTTTCTATGAATCTTAAGGATGGTCATTAGATAATTAGATAAGAGTTATGTCTCATAATTCACTTTAGGGGGAATTATTTATTATACCTACATTATAATGTTGATTTAATATGTATTCATTAATCCTTATTGAGTTTAGAGGATCTTATGTGTTTCCTATGTGATAAAAACTGAATGAGTCCCCGCATGGACATAAATATCTATATGTATCATAGGTTATCCATATATTTTTCATTATTAGATGATGTTAAAATAAAATGTGATATAGATAAAATATAAATAACTTGGTTAAGAGTATATTATCATCATAATGGTAGGAATATGATATTTTGGAGTAATGATTATACATTAATGAATTTTACAATGTATCATTTGCATACAAAAATCAAATCCCACATATTTCATGTTAAAAAATTTAATTCATTGTGGCGAGGGACGATAATTTTCCGTTAACGTAAGGATGAATATGTTATAGGAAAATTAAAAAAAAAATTGTGTGGGAAATATATTTACGAATACCATTATAGTTTTTCTCAAAATTGAAAATATCATGATAATTATTGTTATGGAGGTCTTAGATAAAATATGCCTTGTAATGTGGGTTATAGGTAAAATGTATCAAGTGAGAAAGTTGTGAAGATTACATAGAGGTAATATGGACCTCCTAGTGTATGATTGTTTTTATTGGTGATATGTGATGGTGGTGAAATATTTTGGAAAATATTATAAAATGAAAAAATGGATCTCTAAGAGATCACAAAAATGAACTGCTAAAGGAATGACATAGATGATTTTGTGATGTATAAAGGATAATTATTTTGGTTCTCGCATAATATAGCCATGGTGGAGGAATGGAAAGAAAAATAAAGAAAGTGGCCCTCCATGTAGGGTGCATGATATAATTGGCTATATAGCCTAATATGAATATTTATCTAGGGGCTGGGTGATAGAACTAGATAGGATTATCTCAAGGATAATTAGAATCTGACTTGTTCAGATAATTCCATATGTGACATCATGTGGAATCGAATTCCATGATGGTGTCAATAAATCATTGATGTTGTATGGTTTGAACCACTATGATGTTTCTTACCAATAATTATTTACATGAAAAAAACCTATTTATTTTAACGATCAAAGTTTATGGAAATGAATATGTGTCCATAACATGGATTTTAATGCCATGTGAAAAGGATGACTATTCTATAAAAGGTATTACATAAGAGAATATAGAAAATATTATGTATATGAAGATACATTAGGGAAAGTATTTGATGATAGCACATAGGGAAGAGGAACACTAATTTGTTTTAACAATCTATGGGAATATTCATCCTAGATACAAATTCATTAGTTATTCATTATTTTTATTGAAAAAATCGATAATATGGGATCATTAACATTGTATGAGAATTAAAAATTAAATTCTAATGGTCTTAATAACTAAGGATTCCCTTCATGGGTGATATTGATTTATTGATATTATCATTAATAAATATCTTAATGGGTATTTTTCCCATGGAGAGATCCCACTATATAGTGTTCATTCCATTGAATATTCTTGGTTGAGTTTGGAGAGGGGAATTCTAACCCATGTAATAAATACTTGGGAATCAATCCAGGAGGGTTATCATTTCCTACCTAGGACGATAAATACAGAATAAATCCATCACATACACAAACATCGCCACATGTGTGTATTCCCAATAGAGACAATAGTTATCATTGTAATATAATATTTTAACCACATGAGTGTTCTTCCTATATATGATAATGAATTGGATCATCGCTTCATCAAGGGAATCTATGATCGAAGGGTCAATGTTTGAGATCCCCACATGAAACATGGATAAATAAAAAATCTAATATGGATTACAAGGCATACATTACTTATTTGTACAGTAGACTGATTGGATTTATTTCCTTATAAAATGTTCTAAGATCTATTCTACCAAAAAGAAATATGGTGAGTATGAGGTTCTTCAATAATGAATATGTGATATGGTGAGTGGTCACCCAAAATCAGAGGCATGGATGAATAGTCTCATAAAATAATTTGATAATAATATTTCATCACTATGGTTGGTGAATACACCCTATTAAGATGATAGTATGAATGAACACACAAAATAAGCGGCCAACTAAATTGGTTACCTTACAATGGAGGCTAGGGAAAAAATTCTCCCTAGTGAGAAGCTAAGGTGAATGGTTACCCTAAATAGGAGTCAAGAGTAAATTCCTAACCTATAAAAGGGAAGTTAGATAAAATCTACCATAGTGTGGGCTATAATGGTGTCTTGGAAAAATTCACCTGAGTGTAATGCCCTCGAGGAAGGTTAGAATTAGTGTCTGTGTAGTTGTTGTTAATATGGGGTTTCTTCACCCTATTATTATGAAAATATAGTATATTTAGTGTTTCATGGAGTATATTTGATATTAAAATAATTATATGACTCATTTACCCCATCACTTGGTTATTTATCATCGATTTTAAGCCTATTTTAAGCAACATGGAGTGGATTAATAGACTATGGATATGAGAGATTTACCCAACATTTTACTCATTCTAAAAAACGTCTTTAATGAGGATCCTAATGGGTTATATTAATTGGAATAAGGTTAAATTAAAGATTGAGTTAGATGGCGAACACTAGTGTGTTTAAGAAACCAATGATTGTGTGTTGGTGGTATATGCTGGTGGAACTATGTGATTTTTTCTTATATATGTATAGGAACTTAGGGGAGCATAGAGGGATATTATCGGATTATATACATATATTTCTAAGTGAAACAAATTTTGGGATAAACATAGAATAACCACCTAAATGACCACATGTATACTAGTGTGTGATGTATTTGATGAATGATATTAGTTATAAATTTATATCTTTGGATGAAGGAAATTTAATTCACAACCTTTAAAAGATCCATAATAGATTACCTTTCTAAATTTCCACATTACACCTATAGAGTGAAAAAAATTGACCGCTATTTGTTTGATTTAATGTGAAATAAAGTGGATTATATTTTATGGTGATAATGAAATTCATGAAAAAATTTGCATTGATGAAATTAATGTTCATATATGGGAAAATTTTCATCATCCTATCTGGGGTAAAAGTAAGAGACCTAACATCTGCATGTGCACCCATTAATTTATGATAGTTCAGTACATGATAATTTATAATTTATGTTATGCATCTATAAATACAATAGGGGTGCTCATATGTCCACACTATTCCTCTATCTTTTGTTACACCTGGTGATCTACACTCTCTTTTACCTTAGTTCTTCTTTTCTAGAAATTTAGGGAATTGACCCTAGATATCATATAATCAACTCTATTTATAATTTAATTAAAATTCATTCAATCCTGATGATAATTTACATTTAGTTTTTTATAGTGTCAGTTTACAATATTAATAATCAGTCCAAAATATAACAAATTTGGTACATCTATTTAGTATCCATTTTGCCCATAATATAATATTTTAAATGAAAAAAATATACATTCAATTTTTATTGGATTTTCAACATTAATTCTTATTTTTATATACCCTCCCCTATCTATATGAAAAATAATTAAAAAAATTTATGAGGAAAAAAGTATCTGTATGGGATATAATAATAATAAAAGAAATGTTTTTCCATAAATACTTATAAAAAATTTTATATTGAAAAATAACATTGGGATCTAAAGAATCATTTACATAATCATGAAATAATAATCTCTACCCAAATTCATTGATAAAACATTATTGAAGAATTATTAAAGGAAAAAATAATAACAAATTTTTTTTTATTTTTAATCATCAAAAAATCATACTATAATTAATAAATATATATGTTTTAACTATATGATGTATCATATTAATTTTATTACATTTTTTGATAATAAGATAAAAACCCATACAAGAATAGATAAAACATGTTGGAAAGTTGAGGGGTCAATTTCATATCCCTCTTTAATACACATTGGATAACAATAATAGTTATACTTGGATTAACAATTTTTGTTACACATGAAATAACAATCACATTTATACTAGGAATAAAAATCATAGTATATTCCCAAAATCCCTGAAAAATAAATCTAATCAGTCAACATCTCCTTTTCATAGTTCATTTGCGAGATATAAATGGATCACCCCCCATTAATTTATAACAGAACCAACCCTAATTATAAAAAAAATTCAAACAACCATAACATAATTATAACACCTAAAATCATGGTGTTTTTAGAATTTTCCTTCAACTGATATGAAAGCATTTTTGGATATTGAAATACACATTCCTTTTATAAGACCATTTTCAAAGAATAAATCCCAATGAATAATGTATAGATTTGATTCCCATAAATTAAATGTTATATATTATAAGTGAATCCACGATTCAAATAATGTTTAAGGTGGTAGTAAAATACATTTTCACTCTATATGCTATAATAGAGAATTATTTTAAGAACCCTATAAAGAAATGGAAAATAAAATTTTTTCAAAAAAATGTCATTTAAAAAACATTAATCTATATTGATTAATAATTTGGATGGTAAAATTGAAAATATTTACAGGGATGAATATTTAACAATAACATGTGTTATAGTTAATGAATAAAAATACTCTTAATAGATCATGAAAAACATTCCTACGAAAACAACCCATTACTCTTTTAAAATCAATTATTTGTAAAAGTGTTCAATAAAAAATGAATTATTTTTTATTAGAATGACCTTTATAATATTGTAATGTAATATTAAATGAAAATATTAGTCATGTGGGTTATAATATTCTTTAATTCCCTTTATGTTAACAAATCCAACCAATAATTTTCGTAGAAATGTGTCAAAGAACCTCATTGGGAAAAAGAAAAGAAAATTCCATTCAATAAATTTTGTAAAAATTTAATCATGTGTAAAAAATAATTTAAAAAATAATAGGATAATAGATTAAAATAATATATAATCATTTATATAAAATATGGATATGGAGGAAAAAGATAGTATTAAAGGAAATAGTAAAACTGGATTTTTGAAAGGAAGTCAATTTCATTGAGTCTTAATCATCTTGAATTTTATTTATATTCAAAAATAATAAACTTACGTTAGATATTAAATTTATTAGGAACAATTTTCATATTAATTTTTCATTTTATTTTATCACTAGACATTATATATGTTATTATTTAACAAAATAAATCCATATTGGGCATTTGACGATATTTCTTTCTTAAGTCCAATATGGATTTGGTACATTATCTATCATAATTTATTTCAATATTAAAGATTATATTGATTTGTAATAATGAATTTCTTATTATTTTTATTCAAAAATTATACTTTTATAAAAAAATATTTAATATTGTTAAAAAATTATCTATATTGCAATCACAGAGATTGTAGGTCATACATTTGTTTAAAAAATGATTCCATTTATCAATGATCATTATGGGAAGTAGGTAAAAATGATTTTATCATTTTAAAATGTTCATAATACAATAATATGTCAATAATTATACTTATATTATAATCTAGGGGATTTGATGATGAAAAACGAATCATAATATGTCGTTCAGGTTGTAGTATACATGTACGCATGAACAACATTATGATTTTCTAGTGTATGGAAATTTCATAAAATATGTTTCTTATTATATTTCCATATTTTTGAATGTTTAATTATTATAAAATATAAGAAATTAATCAATCATTATCATATATCCATGTGATATGGGGATAGAAAATGAATTACATTAGTTTGTGAGGCGGTTGTTTGACATAAGCATGAACAAGGATTCATTCTTATTTGGTGGAAGAGAATATGGATATAGGTTTTTTTACTAAGAAAAAAAATCATATAATATTTAGTACAATATTTTTTTATTTTATTATGGTTCAATAGTATTTGAAATATGTGGAAGAATAAATAATGTATAAATGGTTAGTTTGGAATGATACCTTTTCTTCAGAAATACCCATTTTTATGACACCTTATGACCAGTTTCGATGATATTAATCCCTAAAAAAGGTCTATATAACATGAATATGTATTATAAGAAGTTATTTTCTAACTTATTTTCTGATTAAAATGGGTAATAAATTGTGAATTAATGGGTAGAATGTTTTCCCCTTAATAAAAAAAGGGAGTGGGACCATTGCAATTTCCGAAAATATTAAATTAATATAAATTAATTTTCCATTTCAAAAAATAGATGAATTAAATTATTTTAATATAGGATGATTATATGTATATATATTACCATTAAAAATAAATAATCATTTTTAATCAAATTTTTACCCTTATATATTTGTTTTAACCCATTGTTAATCCTTTTCACATTAACTATTGCAGTAATTGTTTTTACCCTTTAAGGGTCACGACAGTTTCTAAAAAAACAAAAAAATTAATGGTCCATGGTTTTTATTATATAAAATATCAACATCACTTGACATAATCTATGATTTTGGTTATATTATTTTATTTTAAAAAATAATTTTTATTATAAAATATCAATTCATTCCCATTCTAAAACTATTAATTAATTTTACTAGAATAACATAAATTAAACAAGAAAAATTATTATGAAAAAATTTAAATGCATCCCAAACAAGAAATTTTATCCTATAAAAATCATAGATCATATTAAATATGTCATATTATAGTAATTGAAATATTTTTTAATTTAATATTTTTTATATATTTATTAATTGAATAATTACAATTTCAATGTGTGTAAGAATTTATGGTAATTATTTAATTAATAAATATTAAAAATATATTTCCATGATGAACAAATAACATTTATCAATAAAATTAATATTTATAATTAAAATCACCCTCTTTGTATCCTAATGATATAAATATTATAGTTATTAAAAATAATTGCGTTAATTTTTTTTACTTTTCTTAACTTTCTATACTATATGGGTAAAAGTGAAGGACAAATGTAAATAAAAAAGTCATATATAAAATAATTAATTAGTATAGATTAAAAAAAATCATCCCATAAAATATAGTTGGGTGTTGGAGTCAATTTTAGTCATTATCATTTTATTTTTAACCAATAATTACTTGATTTACCATTAACCGAGGTGAAACAAATTACAAAAATAACTATTCTTTTTTAATTAAATTAACAAAGTCCAATTTAACATAATCTAACATGGTAATTAATAATATTTAATCCCGTTTTAAAAACCCAAAATAATGAAATTTTATTACATAATTAAAAATAAAAGACTTAAATCATGATAAAAATTTTCTTCTTCATAAAAATGACCCTTTAAAATATAATTTTTTTATAACAAATGAAAATATAAAATAATTTCCATAAATTGTAATTGGATTATTTTAAATCAAGGGGAACTAATTAAATTTAAAAATAAAACAAATTTTAATTTTACTACGTATATACATAAAAGATGAAAATTAAACTTTTAATAAAAATAATTATTTTTCAGTATTTATTGGGAAATCAATATTTTTGGAAAATTATGAAAAAATAATCTAAGATATGTATTTATAATAATAATCCATTTTTTCTAATAAATTTTTTAAATTTTCTTAAAATTTACTATAATATTCATTCATTAAACGAATGAGACCCCATTTTTGGAAAAAAATTATATTTTAAGTGAAAATGACTTTATTAAAATTAATTCATTTTTTGTTTTAGATCGATGTTTCATATAATTCATGATATAAACACAGAATTTTTTTTAACTAACAGGATATTAATTTGAACGAATATTATGAAATTTATTCTTTAGAATTTTTAATTGTTTTCAGTAACTAATCATTCCCTTTTTAAATATACCTTTATTGAAATCCCACATCATAAAAAGGGAAAAAATATCCTCGTGAAATAAGAGAAATGAGTGTATTAATGTCATTTGAAATAACACATAGTAATTTTACAAGTAGGAGAACATTAATGGGATGTGGATACATTGATATGGAAGAAAAATCTATCTCCCAAGGACTTATAGATAGTGATATAGAACAAGGTCATAAAAAATTTCACTATTAAAAACAATGAATTTGTGATGAGTTAAAAGGCCATTGATTTCATAATATGAAAATTATGTGGATAATATTTTCATTTAGAAAATCTATTTCCCAATATTGAGAAATATTTTTACTTAAAAAAAAATAATATAAGTAAACAAAATTAATTTTTAAGAATAATTTTATCATTTAATGAATTTATACATCAATATCATATTTTCACCCAAACTATGAGTATCCAAGATGAATTTTTCATGATTTATACACTATAATAAAATTATAATGAGTCATATAATTCACAAAAGGATAACAATATTTTCCAACTTTCATTAGATAATAAAAAAATCCATATTATTCGGAAAAATATTATATAATTTAAAAAATGAATAAACTATCATATGAAGGAACACCAATTTAATTTTAAAAATTTAACAACAATACGCAATATTCAACATAGTTCCTTTCATAAAGAACTATCCATAAAATTTTGCATAATGTTATAATCTATGTTTGACACTCAATAATTAAATTGATTTAATTATTAGACTTCCAACAATAATTTTTCATTTATCTCCAAATAACATATAAATAAATTAATGTATTATACTAAAAAGTATATAACCAAGTCAGATAATATCCAATATATGATAATAATTTCCATAAACATCCTGATCACTATAATTCCACATTAAAAATATATATTATTCTTAATGATAATAAGACATTGATACCACAAATGAAATCCTATAATATTCTATTTATATTAATCAAATATGGTTCCCAATGTCATGAATTTTTTTCAAAAAAACACATGATCCCTATATCAAAATCAATCTCATGGTAATCTATTTGATAAAACATAAATACCCCGAATAAATATTTATGTTACTAAAAAAACTATAAATATTGGAAAAAAATGTCATAGTAAATAGGATATCATGTAGTCCGGTGGTAGCTAATTAAACATTGACACTGTACTATTGTGAGTTAAAGACATGTACCCTTTCAGGATAAATCTTGTTGACCCCGAGAAAATTGGTTTCCATTTCCTTACTAAAACATATTGAATTAATCATTATACAATTATGATAAATGTAATAAAAGTCAGAAAATAAAAAATAATAAATTCAACACGAATGAATTTTATATCCTCAATGTTTATCTGATGCACCTAATTTTTCATAAAAAAATTGTAATAACTCTTACATACCATAAAACCATGGATAATATATACCCTAAAAGATATATACACCTTAAAATTACATCCAAAAATAAAAATTGAGTTATACCTCAAATAGAAATTTCACCAAAAAATAATAACAGTTAATTATACCTAAAAATTATATCAAATGTTAGTAAAATTCTCACAATATACTCCCATCATCAAAATAATATTAATTATTTTAAAATTTAGTATTCTATAATTATGACATAACTCTTGAATCCCTTATATGTGGATATATTATTCATTTAGCAGTGTTCATAATCCATTAACCATTAATTTCAATCTTACTCCTCTATATTTATTTCCAATAAACAAAAATATAAATTATACATTAAGATTCATCAATGTAAAAACATATTCTAAGAAATAATCTATACATTTAATATATATTTTTCATTTTCTATATACACAACTATAATAGAACTAGTTATTTCTAAAAATATATTTTCATGGTCTTGTGGGACACATTTATGAGCTATCACCTTAGGACATAAATTTTCATAATGACCACTCTCCCCACATTTAGAACAACAAATTAATACTTTTGGGGAACTTCTTTCCCCTTTATTTAATTAACCATATATTTTCTTTTTCCATTGGATGATTATTTTATTATGAGCTTCATTAGTAAATAAAAAACATATTCTCATTATTTTAGGAAAATTTTATGTGTTATTATTTAAACATTCATGTAACATAGTCCATTGAATATATTTAACTTATTTATGAATATCAATTAAATACCAACAAGGCTCTATTTCTATCATATTGGATGTGCTTGGAAATAATCCATGGATTATGTTTTTATTCATTACTCTAGGTAGCTATTCAAAAATATCTAGTAGAGTTTTCATTTCAAATCCCATTATGTTTGGTGGCTTATTTAGCTGTACATTGTAACCTTCATGCCTATGGGATCTTACATTTACTAGAACCAAAAAGGTCAGTGTGATCAGAGTAACAAATTACAATGAAACAACGTATGTAGAGTTTAAACACTAAGATATCGTTAATTTTGTTATCATAAAGTCATTATGTTTATATAAAATAACTATGATTCTCCCTTAAATAATAAAAATTTTGGTTATAAAGGATTGTGACTTATGCTCAAAAAATCAGAACCAATATAATTATTAATAACCTTCTCTAATACAAACAACAATGAAAAAACTATAAATATAACATTTTCTTGTTTATTTATACAATATTTAATATTTTTTAATTACCAAACACTTATAAGGTTTAGAGGATTCTATATTTAAGTCAGAAATCATATATAACAATCCCATATATTACAAATTGGAAATTTCTAATAATTATGCATTTTTCTCAAGATATAATGCTTTAAAATAAAACAAGTTTTCCTTTCATGAAGAAATTTCATGACATTAAAAATGAATTATTATTTTACATAAACCTTACTTATTCCCTATTAATAAATATTTTAAAAAGTTGGATGAGCACAAAACCATATATAAGTACATAAAATGAATGAATAAAACTGTTACTCAAAGAATAAATTAAAAAATTCTATATTGAAAATTATCTTTTGGGTCAAAATAAATATTTTCCTAACAAAAAAATCACCTTATCTACAAAAAAATGTTTTAAAAAATTTCATATGAAATAGTAAAGAAATAAAAAACTCATAATGTATTATTTGATAAAAAAACATAAAATTAAATTTAGTTATATATACCTTTTAATAAAATTAATTTTAAAAAAATTATTTTATAGTTTCAAATCAAAATATATAAACCCATACAAGGAATATATACAACATAGAGGTCACTTGAGATAAATTATTTATATCACTCCCACATACACATGAAATAACCATCGTTTTTATAAATGGAGTAACCATCACAATTACACTCAAAATGACAATCATGTTTATACTTAAAATAACCACCACTGTAAATTCTATTAATTTATTAGCATAAACCTAATTTATTTTTTCCACCCATTTATCAAATTCCTTGTTAGGATATAAAGATATCACACACCCATAGTTTATAATGGAACTAATCGACATTACAAATAATTCCCAATAACTATATCATAATCCTGACCCAAAAAAATCCATTAGTTTTAAAAATAATCTTTATATCCATAAGAAAACATTTCCGGATATTAAAATGTCCATTTTTATAAAACGAAATTTTCAAAGAATAAATCATCTAATATAAGAGATAGTGTTTTTAAATTAAATAAAACATGAAATAATATAAGTAAATAAAAATATAAAATAACAGTTATAAGGGTTGTAAATTTCATTATCGCTATATATAATATAAATATTCATTCCATCCATTACTAGATGAACCGGTGTAAAATAAACGATTTCCAAGAAAATGTCCTTTAAATAAAAATAATCAATGATGTGTAATATTGAGGATGATTTCCTTACAAAATATCCCTACTTAATCAAATGTAAAATGAATTTTCATAGACATTAATGAATTAAAATTCTATTTAAATATCATAAAAATGAATTTGAGGAAAAGAATTTTTTTCAATTTTTAATATGTTATGAAAAATATGTAATTATAGTGGAAACAATATTCATTGAAAAGAAAAATGTAAACATGAAATGTAAGATTCCACATTAGGACCGGATAATGTGGTTAGAACACTATTCTTTTCATTCAACTTAATAATGAAATCTTGTTATTCTTATTGTAAAAATTGTTACAAAACTACCACATTTGGTAGGAAACAAATAAGATTCCATTCATACTAATTTTTTAAATTAAAGCATGGGTCAAAATAAATTTAATAAATTAATGTATAATATTGGATCCCATTTATAAATTTTTTAGAAAATATTGATTTGGGGAAAAAATATTGTTTTAAGGGAAACATGAAAAAGGGGATTTTTAAAAGAAATCCACTTACCATGAATCTAAATCACAGAGTATGTTATTTATCTTCCTAAATAGTAAGCATAACTAAATTATTTTATTACATAGAACCATTTCATCTTTATTATTTTATTTCTCTTATCCCTGACCATTCTATAATTTATTTTTGTATTAAATTAAAATCACATCGGGCATTTTGACGATATTCATTCCACAAGCCCAAAAATGATTTGTTAAGTCGTTCGTAGTCCAAGAGATCATTATGAAATCATTTCTAGAATAATAAGAATGAAATAATTATCATCTTTATACATAAATTATATTTTTAAAACCTACTATGAATGATGTTTATGAAAAATGAACTATGAAACAGTCATGGAGAATATAGGTAATACCCACATATAAAAAACAGATCAATTTATCAAAGAAAATTATGAGGAAATGGTAAATAAAATTTAACATATCTATAATTCACATAATATATAATTTTATAATTAATTAAAATTATATATATATATATGATCCTACTGATGTGATGATAAAAAATAAACTTCATCGCTTCATGCATGTGGTAGTCTACACATACACATGAATGACATTATCATTCCCCAATATAAAAAATGGATATAAAATAAGTTCTATATTACCATTAAATAATGATAAATGTTCCAAAAAAATCGTATATAAAATAAAAATATATAAATATAATCCCTCTATGAGAGATGATGATGGAAAATGATTTACATTAGTTGTTGACGTGGTAGTCCTCTGTACACCCGAAATATGGTTTCCCTTCCAATATGATAGAATAATATATTGATAAATTTCATTAAATTTTACTAATACCATACAGACGTACAGAGGGTACATTTTTTTTAATTATATATTGGTTTTGGAATTTATGAAGGCGGTCAATGTTGTAATAAAGTAAAAAGTATCAGTTAATAATTATACATGTCTATTAAACATCTTCCTTTTCCTAACAACATAATATAACTAATGATGACATTATTCCCAAACTATATCCTATAACACAAGTGTATTTATTTTAAGAAGTTATGTAGGTAGATGATTTCTAAACCAAATGGGTCTTGAGGAGTGAGGTAAATGGATGATGAGATTCTACATTATAAGAGAGTGGAGGGACACTCATAGAATTTCTAAAAAAATTGAACTAATATAACTTTTTTTGTTAAAATTGAAGTAGAATTATTTATATAAAAGATAGTATAATTATGGGTCAAATATTTTCAGAATAAATAATATTATTGATGTTTTTTTACAATTTATACCCTAAAATATTTTTTAATCTCTCATTAAACCCTCTCACAATTACTCTGACAACATGGATCTTTACACAACAAGGGTAATGATATTTAATATAAAATGAAAAACTGCCCAAAATGGACAATTTTTAATATAATCAAACATATACTTATCACTTGGTTGACCAATGATTTTAAGGAATATTATATCATTTAATATACTGTTAGTTATTATAATATATCAATAATGTCAATATGTATAACTATTTATAGCATTTCATTAGAAAACAATAATACAATAATTAAAATAATAAAAATATTTTAATATATACATAAAATGTAAATTTATACAATAAATTTTTCCAATCACATTATTTATAAGATATTTTAGTATATTACACATTTTTTATCATTTAGAAGATTTTTCCATTAAACGACTAATTACTCCACCATCGTTGTGTATGAATTAATGTTAATTATTTATTCACTAAAATTTATAAATAAATTACCATGATGGAGAATAATAATTTAGTATTTGTATTCCTATTTAAATCAGATCTGTCTTCTTTTTATCTTTATTTTAAATGTATTTTTTTATTAAATACATGAGTGATCAATTTTTAATTTTATACACTTAAAATATTATAGCGGAAAAATATTATCAAAATGGAGAAAATGTTATATAATGTAATATAAGATTATTATGGATGAAATAAAATCATCAAACACAAATTATTTATGTGGGATTGTTATTTTATAATATTAATAATCTTATTATTAACCCCTAATTAAAATATTGTCCTCTATCCAAGGAAAAAATTTAAAAAAATTACATCTCAATTTAAGTAAAGAATAGAACTTTTTAACGTTGTTTATCCTTATAATTCAAAATATTGAATCCATTCTTGAAAATTCAAAACATGTAATCTGAAAAATATTATTTAAAATTAAATTGAAAAAAGGTGATGAAAATGTATTTTTTTAGAAAAATGTACTCTTAATATATTAAATGAACTTATTACAAAATGTTGTATAAAATGTATTTCAAAAACCATATTATGAGTATTTAAAATCAAAAGGAACTAATTTAATTTAAAAAAAATAAAAAATAGAATTTGACTTTGTTAATTTGTAAAAAACATAAAAACAGTTTTCAAAAAAATTAATCCTTTCACTATTCATTGAAAGATTAATATTTTTAGAAAATTAATTAAAATACATCAGAGATTTATTTTGACCTGATTATTTTGCAACAATTTTTTTCTAAATATATCAAACTAAATTTTCAAAACTTAATTATAATATTTACTAATTAAAATAAATATTAACTATTTTTTATGAAAAAATATTTTAGAATAATAAAAAAACATTTCTATAAAAATGTTCTTATTTACAAAAATAATAATAAATATATTTTTATTTACCAATACCATAATATATTTCATGGTGTGGTCAATATTATCCAATCATTTTAATTTAATGTCTATGTTATAGTGGTCGCATGTAAATAATAATAATTCATAGTTTGTTTATGTTTAGTGTTACATATCTTGTAAACTATTAAAAATTGAAATGCTTTATAAAATATCATCAGATTACAATTATTTGTCACCAGTATGAAAAATCATGACCATTTCTTAATAAATTATAGCACAATTTTAGATCAATATTTAATACATCACATTATAATACATTCTTAATGAATATAATGTAATAGTGTTTTTAGATACTGGGTTTATAATCAATTAATTTTAGGAATAATCATTAGAATTTCACCAAAAAATTAATATCACATAGTGATATTCTTAGACATACCCTTTTTAAAAATATCATTACCTATGGAAATATAAGAATTTGAAATGATGTGCTCATATTATAAGTATGGGTAATCACTGAATATATTAATCGATGATCATTACTAAGTATAAGGTAAGCCAATGGGTATGATAAACTGAAAATATCTTATAAAATATATACCTAATCATAAAGAAATCATTAATCATGTTTCCAAGAATAAGTATTTCCCTTAAAAAATATTATTTATAAGACTGAAGAATCATCATTAATTAACCATGATCCATAACCACATATCTTAAATCTATGATATATGTTTTTTGGAATAAAAAAAGCATAGAAAATCATTTCCATATCCAAGGATCACATCCAAAACTATAAAATTATAAAATTTCTTATAATGGACTGGGTTCCCTCCCCATTCCATAATTCCCATATCTGTGTATCACCACCATGATTTTTTTGTTGATATAATCCACTACTGAACATGGTCCACACCACATCTTAGTTCTTATTATTACATTAGATATCAATATTTACCAAATGAATTGAAGGGACATATAATGTTTTTACCAAATAAAATTTTTTATAAGATACATAAGTATTTCACAAGATCCTGTAATCACTCATCATATAATAACCATAAAAAAAGATATGTGTTCAATAAATATTTTATTATATCATAATTATCCTTTGTAAAATAAATGGGCTTTATTGATTATTCATTAACAAAAAATCATTGCATACCGTAAATGAATGATATTTGATTGAATCATGATATAATATCCCAATATAAGAATAGAAATTATTTAAGGCTATTTAAATATAAGAAAATTCTATTTTATAATACCATTAAAAATATTAATTTTAATATCCAAAAAAGCATCCAATTTCCTTGAATTAAATTTAAAATTAAAAATAATAAATAAATTATATAATTATTTTTTTAATGGAATTCAAAAATTTATAAGGAACCACGTGAATAACTATGGACATTTCATCAAGAAATCTTTCCATGTTAAATATACTAAAATAAAACATTCATTTCTATATTTTGTGAGACATAATATCTGAGTAAAAAATAAACCATTAAAATATATCATCAAATAATTTTTAAAAAATATAAAACGTGGAAGAAATAAACCTTTTTAAACATTTTATGTATATCTAAAACCATACATAAATAATTTTTGATGAATATGGACATGAAAGAGAAAGATTCTTGATGGAAAAAAATAAATTTAGTTGTATTTTTATAAAAAATTGCTTCAATCATTTTATGTTCAATAGTGAAGTTAATTATACAAATACATGATAATTTGTGTAATATAAAGTGGAGAATAAAATATATTCAGTTTAAAATTCATGGATCCAAAAATTTAGGTCAATAAAAAATTAATAAATTAAATCCCTATATGAAAGGTTATTGTTGTATACATTACTATATCTTGTACATTCTTTATCCATATACATTAAATACATCGGTATAATAAACATATATTTATTATTAATATATTTAATATTAATATCAGTATTTTTATATTACAATACAAATGTCAATTATAATTTCATATTATATATTTATCATTAGTTATTTAGTAACGTCCTTTTCTAGGTGAAATTTTTTGAATGTTTCATGATTGTTCTGGTTTGATGGTTCTGGTCCATGTACCATAATCATGGATTAATAATTTTATATATCTAAATAAATTTTTAAATATCATATTAATTTATTATAAAAAAAATTTATAACCTTTTATATATGTTTCTCATGAAAAATAAATTACATTACCTTATGGAGATTATAGTCTGTATATAGGAACATGTCGGGTTTCCAATTTTATTATTAAAGTAAAGAAGGAAATGAAAACAATATTTCACCAATAAAAAATAATTTTTAAATCAAAAATTTAATATAGATTCTTCAAATAAAACATTATGAATAAAAATAAAAGGTGTTAATGAAAACTTAACCCCATTATTTTTTGGAGGTGGTAGTCTTCACAGATTTAAGAGCGATGTGATAATTTTCCATAAAATGGAATTTTTTGAGGGTATATAATATAATATATTATTTGAATCATAATCCTATTATAAATATCATATGAATCTTTAAAATTTACCTATATATCTATCCATGAGTTATTGAAAAGTAATAAAATATATATCACTTTTAGGTGATTCTAGTCCATATATTCACACAAGTGTTGTATACTGTTTCTATAAGATGAAATAGTGATTGAAAATGGTTAAAACATTTACATAAAATAACATGATTTAATATTAAATTATTATATGTATTCAGGGGATGAGTGGTATGGATTATTTTCCGCAGGTTTGAGACTTATGACATAAAAGAGGCTGGTAAGAATATATAACGATTCTACGGGTTTCTTACTTTGAAAAGAACCTCTGGGATTCCTGGAAGGGAATTTTAGGAACAAAAACAACAAATAGATTGAAATAAGTATCTAGGGAGGGTATTTTTGTAGATACTAGTAGAGAAAAATTTCTCATGTGGTGTATATATGTGATATGACAAAGTGCCGATTTATAAGTGATAAGGGTGAAATCATCAAAATATAAATAATATTAAAATTTAATAATGAAAAAAAACCATTTGAACATTTTTAATAATGGAAATGTAATAAAATATAATAATGTAAATGTAAAAATATAATTATTAAATCCAATTAATATATATTTTTATTGAATCTATAATCCTTATCTCTTTGGATAACCCATGTTTAACCATTTTAACCCTCATATTAGTAGTAATAATTTTCCATTGTAACTATTCATTATGAATTAAGATTAATTTGAAATTATTAATTAATATTAATTATTATAATTCAAAAAATGTAACCTAGCTTCTATTATTTAATTATAGAATGTGTTACAAGTTAATTCTAATATCCATTCAAAAAGTGAATAATTTTTTCAGAGATTGGGCATCTTGAATCATAAAAATTATTTTATTATATCTATTTCTAGTAAGAACTATTACATAAATTTTAAAATATTTTATTGATTAGATGATAAACTAATAAAATAAAAAATAATTAAATTTATTTGATTAATGTATTTTATTAATAGAAAAATACATTATGCCAATTATTTTCCAGAAAAATAATATGTATTACCACCAAATTATTTTATTGTTACTTATAAGCGACTAATAATATTTATATGATTAATAATAATTCATTTTACACTAAAAATAATATATTTTATAAAAATACTTTTTTATTATTTATCATGATACATCGGATATTTCTAAATAATAATATTTGAATATATTATCTTGCAATGTATTATGATATTTTTTTTGTTATTTATCATAGATTTTTTTATTTCTTATGAATTAATCAATACTTATTTTACTAAAGAAAACATGTATTAAATTTGTTTTTGGATAAAATTTTGTATTATTCATAGTTTTTAATCTAATGATTATACCATAATAATAACATTTATAGATATATTCCCATTGAATATTTTGTTTCATTTATTCCCTTGATTTTATAAAATGAATTTTATCAATCACATTAAATTAAAAAATTAAATATTTATTCTAAAAAATTGTGATGGTAAATTGTACCACATATATTAATGTATCCTTTAAAATTCTAACCGACTTATAAAACATTAGGATGCCTATCCCTATTAACACCCTCATAAACCCATATAGAATCATAATATTTATGGTGTCCCCACAAAACATTTCTTTAGTGAGTTTCCTTGTTCTTTATAACATTATCTCTTCATTATAAGAACACCACTGGTGGCTCTTAGAAAAATGATCATTCTCCACTTGTACTAGCTATGATATTAGTATATGTGAAGGATTAAATTTGTACTTCCAAACAGCTTATAAATTGAACACATCATAATGTTGATAATGATATGGTGGAAGGGATAACTAATAATCAACCATTCCAATAAAATGAATAATTTTTAAGGTGATGATATATCTATAGATCATATTTCTTTTTGATCAAAATCCCATAAAATTATTTAATGGTTATTTAATAAAAATACATTATTTTGAACTTCATTTAAAATAGCATTCATATGATTTCCACTATTACTTATCAATCAACTACTGGTAATCATGATCTAGTTCTCAATGGATCAAATTTTATACATAATTACTACAACTTGATCAGGTCCAATTATCAATCATTCTCAAACATCTTGACAAAATTTTTATTTTCGTTATGTCATACAATATAGGACATCCTCTTGATAAAATCTAATGCTTGATTGAAATCTATATTTAAAAGAAATTCATCTTGAACACATTATTCATACAAACCACCTCTAAAATCAATTAAACAATATATTATCACATTTTAAAAAGACCAATTGGTTCTTTTGGACCAGCCATTTGTCCAAGGATTTTATGGACCACTTAAGCTCCATAATATATTAAAATACTAAGAAATTTTTCTTTAAAAAATTAAGAAAAACCTCATATACCAATCATATATTATATAACATGGTAATCTATAACACCTTACTAGTTCATTAATGTATATCATAGAGATTTTACCAAAGGAATATACTATAAAATTTAAATGAAATGTGTTGGATATAAATGTAAATTAACAAAAACCCAAATATAATTTTGGCTATTATATTTATTGTGGATCCAAACAATGATATCCATGGTGACTTCTTCCTATCTCCATTCTAGTTTGATTATGGTTTGTAACATCCCCTTAGGATTCTACCAGCCAACATTAAATTCTTGATATTGGATTCATTGAGATAAATTCTAAAAAATATTAAATTTTACTTCTCCCAAATATATATGTGCTTTAAGATCATTACACACCCATTTATATCAATTATATATACAAAATTATGAACTGTGATATTTATCCAAAAACTCATTCTTCAATTATGGCATTGATAAGGCACATAATCAGTTTCTAAACATTATTATTACATAATATTTAGATTTTAAGATAGTAAAATTACTCAACATATTCTATATTTTTATATCATCATGTTGTACCTCTCTATTCCTCTCATGGTTGTATTATTGATTATTAATCTATGAAAAACATGATTTACCCCCTTTTATGATAGTTTAATAATAACGTTTTTAAAAACACATAATTATTTCATATATTTCAATACTCATCATGGATTTAATTGTATGGTCATTCTATCTCAAAACATAATGCACCTTATTTTCTATCCCATAGTAGTGGTGTATTGAGATTTCATAATAATTAATCACCATAAACCATTTCCTTTCGTGAATATTTTTAACAATTTTATGGGAATATATATTTAATGTTTTAAATCAATTTAAATATCAATGCATTCATTAAATATATAATAACTATAGTTTTTTAATGAAAAATTTAACACTACTATCTCAAAATAAAATGGACTATAATTTTTTTAATAACCTTTTATAGTCATAAAACATATGATACTATAATATAATTTTGTACAAGAACACATCCCATTCACCTCTATTATGAATCCCAAGGGATCAGAAAACCATCTTCACTATAGTGTACTGTGATTATCAGTTAACTAACCAACCATTAATTCATATCATTGATGTTTTATAGAAAATTAGTTATCAAAAGAAACTTCTATCACTTATTTGTAATCTCTATTATTTTATTAGATATCTTGGACAAGCCTCTCACAATACAAATGTATTATCTATCCATCCCATGGAAAATATGAATCTCGATTAATAATATTGGTTAGAGATATTTATAAATAACATATTCACATTAAGGATCCCCAAATAGATCTTACCTTGAGACAATATAACTAATTAATGATACTTTCCAAATTTTAAATTCATGCATAAAAAATATTTTCATACAATATATCCTTCCACATGATGTTGGAAACAACCCTTAATTGATCATAATTATCTTCCATGCTTGTTGAATATATATGAATTTATTATATAAAGAATAATATAATGAATTTTTTTTAATGTCAAAATACATTATTCATTATGTCTATGAAACTGTAGGGGAATTTATAAGTACATATTAAATAATTATAAAATCATAAAGTCTATACCTTATTAAAAAGGACTTCATGGGTATATCTTCCGTATTGTCCCTTAATCTATGATTTATATGACAATGGAAAATCCTCATAAATTATTTATCTCAACATGTTTCATAAAATGATTCTTCAATATTTGTTATATGATACATATTTTTGATAGTGGGCTTTTTAATGTTTGTTATAATCAGTTAACATATTCATTGACCCACATTAATTCTTAATAAGAAGTAATGGTCCACCCTATAGTGATTCACCTGAACAAATGAACCACATATCTAGATTATCATAATGTTTTTTTCAAATCATATAAATCAATTTAGATAATTCATTAAGGGTAATTTGAAATAAGTGTATCATAAGGTATGATTTCTATTGAAGACTCAACAATTTTATTTGGAGGAAGACTATTACTGACTATAAAACATTCATTTTTTTATTCTTAAAAAACATGAATATCATTAAAGATGAGTTTATCCCCAATTGTTTGAGATAAATATATCTTAGGAATATATTATAATAATCATAAAATAAATAAAAATACATTTTCAATAATGAATCAATTTTATAAATAATATATCTTTCAGCATTCAAATGATTTATTACTAGCTTCTAACCAATTAATAATAATTTTGAGACATATAATTCATTTTTTATAATTTAATTACAATATAATTATTTAATATCATAGTTTATTATAGTTTAATATATATAATATTTTAAAACATAAAATATTTTGAAAAATAAAAATTTAACATAGCATGATATTACTATTACCATTGTGAAATTGAGTGCTTATTTATTAGGCATTAGTTAGTAAAAGTTCATTGTGGAATCTTTTTTATATATTTTTCATAATTTATTATCTATTATTTATAGCCACCAATCAATTGTCAATGTTATCATCTTGATATTTAAAAATAAAATTTCCATATTATAATATGGATCATTTGTGTTCAAGGTTTTGTATAAAAAACACTATGGAAACCATAGAATAAAAAAAATAAAAAATATTACAAAAATATCATGGTGTTACAACATAGTTTCCCAATTATTACATAGTCATAATGATAATATATATTATAGAGGATAGGGGGAAATCCACATGGGCGAGGAACTAGATTAATGAAACTAGATAAAACCTCTTGATTGAGGATATATAGGAATGGTCTAGAGTGAATTGAAACGAGGATGCACTATAGAAAATGATATAAAAAACCCTATAGTGATTTTTAGGGGAATTACATAACGTGTTATTTTAATTAACTTATTAATTTTATCATACTTGTATGATGTTTTCAGATTCTTTATAATTTCTTTATTTCCCAATCTTCTCATCATCTAAACATGTTTTACCCTAGAAATTATGCATTGTCCCTAACACAATAAATTTCTACAATATTTTGGAGATGATATATGATTCATGGTTTGTTACTATATGGCCACCCTATATGTTAAAATTATACCAAAATATCAAAAATGTACCATTAAGAGTAACTTGATTCTTTGTTCTATACACTACATGTATTTAAACTCCATTCAAATCCTGGAATTCCCATATTATTGAAAAATATTCCAACATACCATATTTCTTCATTTTATAAAATGGTAAGTGTTAAATGAATTATGGGAGGAGATAATATAAACATGGTGAATGCACCTCAATTAATATCCTTCATCAGACCAAATTTACCACTAAACATATGGTGTATAAATACAATCTAGAGACACATTTAAAATAATTAATATTCTATGAATATGAAATGGATCATAAAAATTACTGGATAAAAAACTAGAAAATTCCCCTTGTGGGAGGAGTGAATCCTGAATGGATGTGTTCATTCATGGTATTGTAAATGTGTGTGTATTTTTAGAAATATTTTAACATTTTATATTTCTACAAATCATCATGGATTACAAAGATATATTCTATATAAATTATGAATATCTCACTAAACTTCTCAACCATTTGAGTCTAGATTAAACTTCTATCTTCTAGTTTAAGGGGGAAATGAGGATCCACACATTAGGCATCTAAAATATATTTAGGCAACTAGTCCAAATATCTATGTATGAAATTTATTTCCCTCTCAAAAATTTATAGTAATATTTTTAATGAACATATAAATGTGATCACTACATATAAGATATAATTGTCACTATTGAAAATGTGTTTCGATGGTCACAAAATTAAATTGGTAATTATGTATTTTATATAGTAATTTCATTTCTAGAAGATGATTATAACTTTATATATGTATCCCCCATGGTTCCCTTTGGTATATATAAGATGAATTCCATAAACCAACTTGCCCGAGTTAGAGAGAGGCTAGAATAATGACAGGGGTTGTGATATTACTCCTAATATCCCATATCAAGTTTGACAAGAAGTTAATCTAGAAATGTATTTGAGAGGATATATATAATCCATGAATGATTCTTATATTGGTGTTCATCCAACATAATAATTTTGAAACCAACAATTGTATTGTAGGGAAAAGTGAATTTGATAGTTCCCATGCATAAAAAAATATATCGATTCTTGTTTCATGTTTATAAGGAAAAGTCTCTCTTCCACTATTTAGGTCCATTATAAATATTATGGGTGTTGATGGATAAATTTTATAATAACTATGTAATGATAATAATAGTGGATGATAAATAATGAATATAAAATTTATATTCATGTTATTAATGATATTATGTATTTATCTCTAAAGGAGTGGAGATTTAATAAAATCATGAGCCTATATTAAAACTTTTTATTTTCCTTATATAGTGTGAATTCTATTACAGTAATTTTGATGGAATTAAATTTTAACTATGAATGAAAATATTATATTATGGCCAAAAAATAATATGTATTACTGGATAAATTGATTACAATATAATCTATGAAACATATATAAGATGTTTATTTCTATCCATTTTATATAATTATATAAAAAGGTAGTGGAACAATTTCCAAAAGAACTTATGAAGAAACACCATATTGAAGTGAGGAAGATATTAATCATGTTGTATATGGATAATAATCTAGTCTAAAATAACCAACCTTAACTATGTTCTTTTGTTTTGTAACTTTTATGATATGATCGATCATGGATATGATTATATCTAAATGAAATATTAACAACATGCATCCAAGACATCATATCCCCTGCTATAATTGATAGATTATGGAGGGTGAACCTGAATTTTCACTAAAACCTAGTTAAGGGGGGTACACCTGTAGCGACATGGGTATTGGCCCTGTTATACTTTGGAATATTTCTATGAATAATTCCATAGTTAGGCGCAAAGACGGCATGCGATTCCGAAGCCCGGGGTTCCAGGAATAAATTTTATAAAAATATTAAGTGTTTTTATACTATGCACATGGTGGGGTTGTGATATCTCATAAACGGTTGCTCAGTACGAAAATATGAGTGCACGATTGCATCCAGAATGTGCTATTTACACTAGGCGAGGTGTAAACTTTGCGGGTGCGGGCCTGTGGTGGAAAGCGCCACTAGGGGAATTTTCATAAATAAGTGGAAAAGTTTAATTATGAGCTTCGACTTAAATAAATCCTGAATAGAGTCCCAAATCAAATATCTGATCCCGTCGTTGTGCTCAGAACGACACGTTTACCCTAGGGGTGACATAACATGCTCCTTGCTGGGAGGTTTGGTCGGGGCAGAAGATTAACAGATTTATATAAATAGAAAACAAAAGAAAACAAGGAGAAATATTCCCCTCCCACCTACGCTGCCCATACCCCCTCCCATTCATCGCATGTTCTTCACCAAATTGAGCTATGAGTGTCTGTTTTCAACTCTGTTCCTTAGCAGATCCTGCTTCAATGCATCGTGGGTGCTGTTCTGCACCTAATGTGTCGGCGATCTGCCAACAGGTAGGCGTTTTATGTTTTGAAAATCCCAGATCCCAAATTTCTTCATGTTTCTCTGTTTTGAACCTGCAGATGGGTAGATCAGGTCCTAGGGGGAATTTAGATGCTTCCAGATCTACATTTGGACATCTAAGGCGCCTCTGGTGGACCTGAGAAGGGCCGTCGGCATGACACCGGTAGGGGAAGCCCGCAGCGGCATGCCATGTTTCAAATAAGGACCACCGCGACAGCGGTGGTCCTGTGTCAATCACCGACGGCCCCCCGGCGGGGGGTCGGCCGCTTGTGCCCCGCACCTCACTATGCCGAGTCACGGTGGCACGGACCGCCGGCCGATGCTGCCGGCGGTTGCGGCGACGCGGGCCTGCCAAGGCCGGCCTGACCGGCCTGAACCTGCCGGTCCCGCCTAGTTTGGTACACGGGGGTATTTTAAACCCCCATTTCCTACCCTTTGGATGTACGATTCGTGATCCGTCTATGGAGGCGCGAGCCTGGGGACGAGGATAACCCTCCTCTATGGGTATGATGGTTTAAAGATTCAAGATCATGGCCAAGGAGCTTGAAACATCAAATAAAATAATAATATTTTGTTATTTTATGATCTCGGGCCACTGTAACTTCTACCTGTTGTGTTTGAATGATGTTTTGTCAGTGGTTTTGAGACCTTGATGGTACGAATGACATTTTCAGTGGGTTTCTGGGTGATGGGACCGAGTTTGGGGTACCCCCCCTGAGGCCAGGTTTTGGCATTTGCGGTGGAACACAACATTCTCACCAGAAGTCCGATTTTGGTGGATGAATAGTTGATCTTGTGTGTTTTTCTGAGAGGATCACAATGTTGTGATCCGTTCGATGAGTTTCAAGATCATTATGTGGGCCCCACCCAGGCTGGCTGTGGTGAATAGTACCTTTTTACCCGGGTGTCCGTTTGGGAAGAACGAGTAGTGGATCCTGTTTATTTTTCCGAGGGGATCACCATGGTATGATCTGATTGGTGAGTTTTGGGATCATTGTGTGGGCCCCGTGGAGACTAGCTATAGTGAATAGTGCATTTTTCACCAATCTTCATTTTTGAGCAAGTAAATAGCATATCCTTCATGCTTTTCCATGTGGATGGTGATGATGGAATCAATATCGGCCTTGGAGGTGTGCGTGGTGGTGTTGTGGCGGGTCGCTTGGGTTAGCGACGTTTGGACCCGCAGTGGTTGAGGGTACTCCCATGGTTCGTTCCCACGAGGGTTCACAAGGCATCACAACCTTAGTACATGTTTGTGATCCTCTCGATGGGATATTTAATCTATTAGAGTTGTGGCATCACTCCAGTGGGCAAAAAGTAGAATCCTCTAGCATTGTTACCATAGATCGTGTTCTTGCTATCAATGTGAGAGCTTATCCACGGGCGGCGATCCCCTATCTAGTAGGTTAACCCCGTAGGGATTTTGGCATCATCAGGAATATGATCCCCTACACGGTGGGCCGTGCTCAGTAGGGTTGTTGCATCGTTGGGAATAAGATCCCCTACTGAGCATAAGGATTATAGTAGGATTGCAGTATCATTGGTTATGTGATCCCCTACTCAGTGCATGGTTTTGTAGAGTTATGGCATTGCCTGTTTGATCCCCTAAATCACGAATTATACCAGATAAGTTTCATGTATCTTTGTGAAAACATTTATATGGGAGACGATCCTCTATCTGAGTGACATGCTTCTTCGAGCGCCAGATCAGGTTGTGGTATCCCCCAATGGATCCTAGGTGTGATCCCCTATCTGTGAGTTCTAAGAATGCCAGATCGGGTTGCATCATCCCCCAGCGGACCCTGGGAGTGATCCCCTTTCTGTGAGATCTTTGTATACCAGTGTGGGTTCTGATATCCCCTAGAAGACCCTAGGAGGGATCCCCTATTTGAGGACTTTGGTGTTTATGTTGTTTCAATGAGGTTTCCCCAGTGTTGATATCCGACGAGCGTGATATCATGGGTGAGTGTCTGAGATGTTTGTGTGGGACCCGATGGTGGGTATCTCTCTGATGAGTGTCATCTGGGATGATAGTGATCGTGGAGAGTGATCTCCGGGTTGTGGAAACTTTCTAGTGATGTGGTCGGTACCTCTTGTAGCTTGGTGCGTGAGATGAGTATATATGGATATTCATGGTGTATGTATGGGAATACACCTGGATTGAGCTGACTAGTTGTGTTTAGCCGAGGTTGGTCACAATATGGTCTTTCTCTCTCTTCTGGATTCCCTCTAGCTGGGATGAGCATACTTTTTCCTTTCATTTTCTCTCTTTAGTTTTAGGTTTTTGGGGTGCATACTGAGTATTTTTATACTCACCCCGGCACAGGATTTTCCCGCACATGTTTGTGTCTTGTGCAAACCATGAGCCTTTCGACGGAGTCACAGGAGGACCCATAGTAGTCAGAGCTTAGTGAGCGGGATTGATCGTGGTGTTTACTATAGCTCTATCGAGGAGCTTATTGGCAGGTGTTATGACAGTGTTTTCCCTCATTCGGAGCAAGTTGGACACTTTTATAGTTTTCTTTTGGTGTGCCCTGTTTTTCCCTTTTGATATTCTATTGTACTCTAGTAATGGGATAGTTGAATGCATGCATTTACTGTTTAGTTTTATATATTTCTGCATTGTTGCATGGAGGTGTATGTGGGTGCGTGTGTATAGGTACCTTTGGTTAATGCCTCTCTTGTGTGTGATAGCCTACTCGGTGCTAGACGCTAGCCCCTGGACTATTAGAGATGGGCTTTGGGAATCACGGCTCGAGACCCATTGTGTCGGGTCGTGACAGAGTGGTATCAGAGAAGGTTCTACCTTTGGGATCTCAGAGCATAGCTGGTCCAACTATGAGTTTTGTTTAGGTTTCATGTCAGTAGTGTTATGATGTTTTAAGGTCATATTTCAGGCTAGTGACTCCAGTGTTGGTGCGGCTGCCGACTTATCCATACACCAGGACTCTGATAACCTTCCTTTCAACTCGAGACATTCATACACTGGTCTTATGGGCATAACAGTACATGAATCATGTAGGACTGGGTTTTTGGTTTTTCTGTGTCCTTCTTGAGTCAGCTCTCCAAATATACTCTTTGAATTTGGTGCATCTTGAATGTATTTCAGGATGACTCCACGATGATTTCCAGCAAGGGTTCTGTAGCAAGGTTGTGCTGATGATCCACTCTGTGTAGAGGGTGTGGACCAGGTTGTGGGCTCTAAGGCTGGACTTCCAGGTGGTCTGCCAGTTGATCCACCACCTGTTGAGAAGTTGGTTTTACCAGCAGTGCAGGATGAGGTTGCGCACAGGCTGAGTGCACTGCATGACTTCTGGAGGTAGCGACCTCTGAGGTTCTAGGGTGATCCAGACCCCCAGGAATCTAATGACTCGCTTGAAGTAGTCACCCGAGTTTTCCACCTAGTGAGGACTCTTCCAGATCTGATTGTGGTCCTTGATGTGAGCCTTCTGCATGGTTTGGCCGGGCGATGGTGGAGTTTGGTGACACAATCCCATAACGAGGAGACGATCATGTGGGAAGAGTTTGAGCGACTCTTCAGGGAGGAGTTCTATATGGTGACACTGAGGTTAGTGCAGATTCAAGATATTCATCAACTTTGGTAGGAGGGCCTGAATGTGTTGGAGTACTTAGTGAGGTTTGCAGACCTGTCACATTACTCCCTAGATAAGGGTTTAGACCCATTATTTAGGGCTCATTTCTACGAGCAGTGCCTATGTTGGGACATCCAGGAAGGTGTGGTTTCCTTGTGTCTGCCCACCAATGCTGGAGTGTAAGAGAGAGCTTTTTTGGTGGAGAGTTTTCTGGCCGAGCAGATCCCACCTATTAGTGCTGGGCATGCGAGAGATGAGACTTGGTCAGTGAGATCAACATCTGGTAGCTGACGACAGACTCAGGGTTCCGGACGTGGGTGATGTTTCAGGAGGTGACCCAAGGATGGAGGATCTGAGGCTCAGGGCTCACAAGGCTCGCATGATAGTTTTGGTCAGCCATAGGAGAGGCGGTGTTATGTTTGCGATGATCTGTGACATTTTTCTAAAGAATGTCTGACCCATCATGCTGCTGAAAGGGAGACAGTCGATGGACCGCCTTGGCTGAGGAAATGTATCAAGAAAGGAGTTCCTCAGGGTGGCGAACGAGGTGACTGAGCTGGTTTAACAGCAGAAGGTAGTAAACGGTATTAGTTGCCACCACCAACACCCCCTGCTGGTCCACGCCGAGCTCAGGGAGCTGGATGGCGAGGACAGGAACAGCTGCATGCCCTAGAATCTGTTGACCCAGAGGATCTGTGGATGGATATAGGTACGCCATGTATCCTTTCTACTTACTGTAGTAGTTTGATAAACAATATTTAGTGGTACCCTTCCATTCCGTTGCTTTCTCTTGTTGTGATTAGGGAATTGGTAAGACCCTGTGTGGGTGTTGTTTGGCATGCTTCGAATATGTGAGGAAGAGGTATCCTTCCCCCACCGAGTCACATTTTTGTTAAGCGATTAAAACCCAATGGGTGAGTCAGTGCCTCCCAAAGAGGATAGTGTTGAAGTGTGGTGGATGAGCCCATCTGACTTATGTGTTCAGGCATGGGTGTTTGTTGGAAAACTCGCTGGTGTGGGAGACCCAGTTGAGTGTCCTATTGCATTCCTTGTGCTTATGGATTTTCTGGGACAAAAATTTATAAGCGGGGGGGGGGGGGGAGGATTTAGTGACTTCGATTTTGACCATGTTCAACATTGGAATAATTATACGGATAATTACAGAGTTAGGCGCGATGACGGTGTGCGATTACAAGGCTCAGTGTGCGCAGAATAAATTTTATAAAAATATTAAGTATTTTTATACTATGCGCATGGAGGGGGTGTGATATATCCTAAACGGTAGCTAAGAACGAGAATCTATGGGAACAGTTGCGTCCAAAACATGTCGTTTACCCTAGGAGACGGGTAAACATTGCAAGCGCAAGCCTGTAGTGGAAAGAACCACCAGGGGCATTTTCATAAATAAGTGGAAGAGTTTAATTATGAGTGTCGACTCAATTAACTCATGAATAGAGTCACAGATCAAAAATACGAACCCACCATTGCCCTCAGAATGGTGCATTTACTTTAGGGGTGACTTAACTTGCTCCGCGCTAGGAGGTTCGGTCGGGGCAGAAAATTACCTGACTTCATTAAATAGAAAACAAAAAAATCAAGGGGAAAATTCCCCTACAACCAATGCCGCACATACCCACTCACATTTGTCTCCCGTTCTTTGCCAAATCGAGCTCTGGGAGTTTGTTTTTTGCACCGTCCATCTTTGGATCCAGCTTCAGGGCGTCGTGGGCGCCGTTCTGAACCTTAAGCATTGCGATCTGCCATCAGGTAGGCATTTTATGCTTTGAAAATCCCAGATCCCAAACGTCTTCATTTTCTATGTTTTCAACCTGTAGATGGGTTGATCGTGACCCAGGGGAACACAGATGCTTCCAGATATTCGTTTGGACCCTTGATGCCCCTCCGGCAAACCTGAGAAGGTCCGCCGGCACGACACCGAGGCGTCAGCGCCGACATGGGCGGCCCGCGGCGGCGGGCTGCGTTTCAAATAAGGACTGCTGTGACAGCGACGGTCCAATTTCATTCACTAGACCCCCCCCCCCCCCCCTCAAAAGGGTAGGTCGGCTTCTTGCCCCCCACGCCGCAGTGGCGTGGAATACCAGCTGGTGCTGTCGGCAGTGGTGGCGGCGCGGGCCTGGCCAGTTTGGTACACGGGGGTACTTTAAACCGCCGTTTTCTACACTCTGGATTTCCAATTCGCGCACCGTCTAGGGAGGCATGACCTTGGGGACGAGGCGAACCCTCCTGTGTGGGTACGACGGTTTAAAAGTTCATGACTGTTGCCTGAGAGTTAGAAACGTCGTATAAAATAATAATATTTTGTTATTTTACGACTTCAGGGCACTGTAATTTCTACCCAGAGCGTCTGAATGATGTTCCATAAGTGGCGTTGAGACACAGATGGTACGATAGAATTTTTGAGAGGGTTGTTGTGTGTTGGGACCGAGTTTGGTGTGTGGGCCCCATGAGGCTGGGTTTTGGTGTTTGTGGTGAAACAAAACATTCTCACTAGGAGTCTGATTTTGGTGGATGAATTGTCAATCATGTGTGTCTTTCCGAGAGGATCTCAATGGTGTTATCTATTCAACGTGTTTCGGTATCGTGTTGTGGGCCCCACCCGGGGTGGCTATGGTGAATAGTACCTTTTTCACTGGGTGTTTGTTTGGGACGAATTAGTAGTGGATTATATGTGTTTTTATGAGGGTATCGTCGTGGTAAGATCCGCTTAATGAGTTTTGGGATCATTGTGTGGGCCCCGCGCGGACTGGCTATGGTAAATAGTGCATGGTTCACCGGTTGTCCATTTCAGCCGAGTAAATAGTCTATCCTACGTGTTTTTTCGTTTGGATCATAATGGTGGCCTCAATATCAGCATTGGAGGTGCATGGGATGGAGTTGTGGCAGTTTGCTCGTGTTAGCAACGTTTGGACCCGCATTAGTTGATGGTACTCTCTCGGTTCGTTCCTATGAGGGTTTGCGCAGCATCATGACCTTAGTATATGTTTGCTATCCTCTCGATGAGATATTTAATATGTTAGAGTTGGGGTATCCCTCCCTTGGCCTTGGAGCCGAACAATCTAGCATCATTATCCTAGATTGGGTACTTGGTATTGATGTGACCACTTATCCAGGGGCAAAGATCCCCTATCTAGCAGGTTAACCCTGTAGATTTTGTGGTATCATCAGAAATATGATCTCGTATGTGGTGGGCCATGCTCAGTAGGGTTGTGGAATTGTCAAGAATATGATCTCATACTAAGCATGAGGATTATTGTAGGGTTTCAATGTCGTTGCTTATGTGATCCTTACTCAGTGTGTGTTTTCTATAGGGTTGCAACATCGTCAGTTCGATCCCCTAAATCGCGAGTTTTACTAGATAAGGTTCTGGTATTTTCATGACCTCCTTCATAGGGGAAACGATCCTCTATCTGAGTGACATGCTTCTGTCGAGAACCAGATCGGGTTGTTGTATCCCCCATTGGATCTTGGGTGTGATCCACTATCTGGGAGTTCTACGAATGCCAGATCGGGTTGCGGTATCCCCCAGTAGACCCTGGTAGTGATCCTTATCTGTGAGATCTTCGTATATCGGGGTGGGTTCTGGTATCCCCTAGTGGACCCTAGGAGCGATCCCCTATCTGAGGACTTTGGTGTTTATGTTGTTTCAACAAGGTTTCATCAGTGACGATATCCGACAAGCACGATCTCACGAGTGAGAATATGAGATGTCTGTGTGGGACCCGATGGAGTGTATCTCTCAAACGAATGTTATCTGGGATGATAGTGATCGTATAGAGTGCTCTCATAGTTGCGGATAATTTCTAGTGATGAAGTTGGTACTTCATGTGGCTTGGTGTGTGAGCTGAGTATATCGGGATGTTCATGGTTTATGTATGGTAATACACATGGATTGAGCTGACTAGTTGTGTTTAGATTAGGATTGTCAAGAGATGGAGTATATCTCTCATCTGGGTTCCCTCTAGCTGGGATGAGTGGACTGTTTCCTTTCAGTTTCTCTCTTTCGTTTTGGGTTTTTGGGGTGCCTACTGAGTATTGTTATACTCAACCCTGCATGGGATTTTCCCACACATGTTTGTGTCTTGTGCAGACCACGGGCCTTTCGACAGAGCCCCATGAGGTCCCATAGCAGGTGGATCATGGTGAGCATGTTTGAATGGGTTGTTTACCAGAGCTGTGTCGAGAAGTATATTAGTAGGTGTTTTGACAGTGTTTTCCCCCCTTCTGAGTAGGTTGGACACTTTTGTAGTTTTTTTTGGCAGGCCCTATTTTTCCGATTTGTTCTTCTATTGTACTCTGGTTGTGGGATTGTTGTATGCTTGCATATAATTTTCAGTTTTATATATCTCTGAACTATTTTATGGAGGTGTATGTGGGTGTGTGTGTACAAGAACCTTCGTCTAATGCCTTCCTTGTGTGTGATAGCCTACTCTGCGCTAGACGCTAGCCCCTGGCCTATTGGAGGCGGGTTTGGGGAGTCACGGCTCGAGGCTCGTTGGGTCGGGTCGTGACAACACCTATGATTTATGGTTTTCCACAAACTATAGATGTCCAATCACCAATGGATAAAGAGCCAATAAACCTAGAAGTTGGTTTAAGGTTTTTTAGCCACTAATTACCAAGTGGGACCAAATATAGAATTAAATTTTTTTTATAACAACTAAAAATTTTGGTTTTTGATTCCACCTTATTGAATGTAAAGGGTCCAACCATTACACATATAATATACATATATATATATATATTAACCTATTATGTATATATAGAATATATTTTTTCATTATCCATGACAAATGGGAAATCATCTATGTATGATTTGTGTTTCCATAAATCATGTATTTTAAATCCCTATGGGATTTTTAATTTATTTAATATATAATAATGATGGTAGATAATATTCAAGATATTTATATTTTGATCATAACCACTGATGGAATGGTCTCTATCATGAATAAAGGGCGATATATAGTCAGTATAGTAACTGTCAAAGGCATAAATGGGAAATACCTTATGTAAAATTAAATGATTTTTTTTGAAGATATGTGTTACTTAAGCATAACAATATTAATCAATGAATGTATTCTAATATATCATCCTATATTTAATGGGATAGAGAGGAAGTGAATAAATGGTCATTAAATTCTCCCAAATACAATATCTCCAGGTCATCAATAAATGTTTAATGGATTGTAATTATGGAAAAGGGTGTGTTTTCTCAATATTGTCATGTGATGAATATGGGTATAGTGTCATAACATCACAAATAATCCTCCATTTATTCTTGTATGTACATGTCCATATCCTGACCATTATACTATGGTAAATGAATGAAAATGGGAAAATTCATAAGATTCTCACATGATTTATTAGATGAGGTGTTAGTTTCTAGGGAAAACTTTGATCATTTTTCTATGTTTTATGTGTAAATTCTAACAAAAATTCTAAATTTTATTCAATGTTTGATCTCACCTTTCAATAAATTATAAATAAAATATCTAGAAATATAACATAGATAACGTTTGTTAGACTAATGTCTTTAGATTTGATATGGATGATCCATTAGTAGTTGGGGAGTAGATATATAGTGGTTCACCTGTATAAGATAGAGGATATATGGCTGTCTCCCTAACAACTTTCATTGACAATTGTGATCTTGGATTTGGTATTACAAATAAACATCATCATTAAATTATACCATAGCTAATAAATTTCTATCTTATGACAAATCTATTTTTTCTTTCTAATTATTTTAACACGATGGAAAATATCCCAGAAAACATGAATGGTGTCTCTAATTTGTCATCAGTAACATAATAAGGAAAAAATCTGACCCAAAATAGGGCATGAAAATCATCTTGGTGGTGTTTCCCATACTGATGTCCCTATCCAATATAATAAGTAGATGGTTTTCACTTGGAGGAGGATAGTTGTTGTGGGTAGTCAGGCTATGGTAGAGTATGAGAATATCTTTGTAACACATAAATATTGGTCCATATTGATATTTAATGCTTTCACTGAATCCAATGATTGTAATCATGTTAATGGATATACATAGTTAGTAGAAATATACATGGGCACACATTCTCTATAAATTTTCAAATTAGTATAACAAATTGAGTATCCTCACTATATCACTAAAGAAATGTATTGACTATCTAGTGATTATTAATCTTATCCATAAATTCATTGCAAACACATTCAAGATGGATGGATTTGGAATGAAACATATTATCCAATTCTTTATAAGATTTTTTCTAAGTCTAAATTTTAATTTCTGGGAGAACCTCCAAAATGAACCAGGACACTCTAAATGTCAATCTGAATTCTTTTCAAATTATTTGGAATAGAATATGGAAATTTATTTTTGAAGCATTATTAGGTAATGTAAATTATATGTTTTCATAAATTTAATTCTACAATATTGTAATATGTTTTGGGGGATTTAACTATCAGAATAGACCTATTACACTAAATGTGATAATACAAGATTAAAAATGAGGAAGTGAATCCAATGTTTTTTCCATAAGACATTAAATTAGTGGTCACTATATAAATATCAAATCTACAATGATTCAATTAAAATCCTACAACATGGTGTTGTGTCTTGAGTAGTAGTACTTTCTTAATGATGAGGCTTCACCCAAAATCCACATTAAAAAACTATATATCACTATATGATTATTAGTGGGTTAAAAAACCATCTTAGAAATGATGAAGTTAAAAATTAAATTGTTTACTCTAAGAAATAAATAATTCATCATGTTAAACTGTTTGACCCTCTTATGCTATATAAATTCCAACATATCATTTTGGTTGGGCAAGAGTTACTCAATAATATTTTTCCCTTTATAAAAATATTTTTTTGACAATCTATTAAGATAAAAAATGGATCTAACCTAAGTATTTTCCTCTTTAACATGGTCTTAATGGAATGGAAATAAATATTGTATCAAATAATTTTCTATATTTAATGTTCTTACCCAAAAATGACTGTAATTTATTAATAATTAATAATTAACCAAATATGAATATTGTGATAACCAATGTATATTTGGATATGAACCACAAATGATACATGTCAACCGTGATTGAAAAAAACTATGGTCAACATAATTTATATGTTGTTGTGCTTTAAAGATAGGTATAGTCCCAAATACCATCCCCATGGAACTAGAGATGGTTCATTATGATGACTTATTAGGCCTACTTGAATTAATGATTATCATAATGGGGGAATTTAAGTATGTTATTTGAACATTAATGAATTTTTCAGTATGATGATATATAACATTAATGGTATTCAAGTAAATTTATACAACATGTGAATTACAGTACTCTAACTGTTTCACAGAGATATCAGCTCATTGGGCATAGCTTGAGGTTTTCAAGGGTCATATGGTGGGCCCCAAAGGCCTTGAGTCAGTTACGATGAATCCCATATTTTTTTATAAGCCTAACATTGGTAGTACCCAATGGTAGTGGGAATTATTTTTAATTAAATCACCATTTATATTTCTCAATCTATGAATATTTGTGCTATTTAGTCAAATGCTGAATTTTCTTAACCTGAAATAGGTGGCTTGAATTTAATCCAGGATATCCATGTTGGGTTATAATCATGGTTAATCCTATGCCATTTTTATTTAGGTATTTTATGGTTTTTAACACCAGAACAACATATTTTAAGGTTATGGTTATATAGTTTTGATCTATGGAAATCGATATATTAGGATTACCATATTTACCAAATAATAGTTATTTAGCCTATCTAGTAACATGAGTGAGATACTCCTAAAACGAAATGGAAATTCATGATGATATCGATAGAAATTGTTGCAAACATGAGAAGTTTAGATACAATAATGAATTATGGACCTTATGTCACCAATTTTTGGGTCATATGTTTAGCACCAATAAAAATTCCATCAATTAAGTGTCACATCACTACTCTCATAGTAGGTATGATTCTAGATTTTGTAACATTGAGGGTGTTAGAAGTATTTTAATATTTGGATTATGGATTTTGTAAATCATGAGACTATGAGATTGAATGTAGAATGATGAAATGAATTATATATGATGGAAATTAACATATAATATCTTTGTATAATGGGTAATGAAACAACGTTGTAGAGATATATGGAGATTAGATGGCCCTCACTTTAGGGTTAACGATCACTCTGTTTGATATCCCCTCTTAGGGGAACATATTCTAGAGCTGAATCAGGCCATGTATTTGATGGCAAGTATATTTTTTCCAAAAAATCATATATCCTCAATAATGGTAATAATGTAATATTTTTATGGAATTAGGCACTAGTTAAAATATGTAAGTTCATAGGGGACTGGGAATTCAAGGATGTTCTCAAAGACTGATGATCATATCATCTAGTATAAAAGACATCATCAAGGTAAAGTGGCTTTATGGATAATTTCTATAATATTTTCTTTAACCAAGGTTCTCAATGAGGGTGACATGGATTTTTCTTGCGCTATATTGTGATACTGGTGGGTTATATATATATTTTACAATTTTTCTTTCATGTTTCTATATATACCACCCATATATGGAATTTAAAATTTTCAATACACAAACAATAAAGTGGCAGAGAGATACCAACATGATCTAAGAAATTACTAGTTTGAACAATATTCTCAATGTTTGAAATGAATACCCTGCGGAATGGTGCATAAGGATTGTGGTCAAGATAATCTAATCACCAAAGTGTCTATGGTAAGATAAAATAGATAGCATGGGTAATGAAAATGAACTATGAATGAAGAGAATTGTGATATACTATAATATCTCATGGGGAGTAAACTTATTTAAATTTCATAGTGCATTAAATATATAAAATTAATGGGAACCATGAAACATCTTCCTACATGGGACTCTAGGGTCCATAATACTCTATGAACTTGTTAATGGAGTATTAGATGTGAAAAACTGTTAATCAAGTTTCTAAAACAATATGTGCTGATATAATATGTCTATGTATGGGATGAAAATTGAAAAAAATTATAATGATTGGTCAAACTAAGATTTTATTTCGGTCTATGAAAAATAAAGATACTTCTCATCAAGATAATGATGACTTCAGTCAGCAGGATAGACTAGGTTAATGCTTTGAAAAGCCAAAAAAATGATATTATATCTAACTAGGATATTCTATACCATGAATTTGGAAAAGTTCATTACTAATATATAATGAATATTTTCGAAAATATGAGATACATAACAAATGATGGGTAATTTATGGAATCAAATATTTGGATATGTAAACAAAAGAAGGAAATGAAATTTTTATAAGAGGATATAGAGTAATTAAAGACTTCATTTTACCAAGGTTATGTTATTTTAGGCCTTTATAAATGAGTGATAATGGATAATGTTCCATGTAGTTTAGTGTTATTTCTACAAAGATTTTTGTTTCATGAAATTTAAAATCTTCTGATATGGACTTAAACCAGCCAGTTTAATATCATGATGTAGGGATGTAGTTATAGGGAATGTTTCCTAGATATGGGTCATATATAAGATGACATAGAAAAATTATTGTGTTAGGTCAAAAAGGGTTGAAATATAGAGAAATAGTTATATTATATCATTGAAAGGATGTTTATAAAAAAATACATATTCTATTTTCCCTTTTTATTTAATTTCTGAAAGAGGGAACATTTATTTTCAAATTGAAATTGTTAAGTTAAGTCACTAAATTAAAAATGTGATGGATCAAGTTGAGGTATCTATAGAATTTTTGGTTGGGTGTGGCCCAAGTAAATGGGAGGTTAATTAAATGTTCTAATTTTGTTATAAACACATATGGAACCTCATAGCTACAAGCAGGGTAATGTGTCCATGTATAGTCAACTATGAAAATGTTTCACTCAAATTACATTGAATTGTGTTGGTGAAAGGGAAATTTAATCTTGATATCGGACCCCATTATCAAGTTTTCCTATATGGACTGAGATCATGTGAAGGGTTGTTGGGTTGTACACCATGGATCACTCTCATTAGATTATGTTCATTCAGGATGGACCACAAAATTTAAATATTCAAATCACATGATAATGAATGTGGTTATAGACATTCCAATGTTATACATCAAATAACCTTATATTTTGGTTTTTTATTTATTTGAATCACATAGAAAATGAAAAGGCTCAATCCACGTAATGAATACAGGGAGGAAATATCATAATGAATGATGTGTCTAAATAAAATAATGAGGTTAGTATTTATTGGGAACACATGACTTGATCAATGCTATGAAATCATAAGATCAATATGTATCATATAAGGACAAGAATAATGACACACATGGTTTTTTAGAGGAATAGTACCCATTTAAATGAACCATTTATATTGGGAGAGGGTAATCTTCAAATATAATTCCACGATCAGTTATTAAAGACATAACAATCACATCCCAATGAATATAGGAATAAAACCTTTGTAGATCTTGTTCCCAAACATAGGGAATAATTTTCATTAATATATTTATATATAATGAATCTATATTTGCTTGAAACACACATTCCATATAAATATCCATATCTTGAAAATAAATTCAGGTGTAGTGAATGAAAATTGAATTATCTATAATCAAATGTCATTCACTAATGTAAAAGTGGTGTTATATTTATAGAAAATAATATATAGAACTAGGATCATGGGTATGGATATAACAATATATATAAATATATTATAAATCATTCAATATATTGTGATTTAAATGTATCTGTATTAATCTGGATCATATAAAATTCAATGGAATAAAGGGTGTTACCTCATTGTTGTGTCATATGGTTAATGGGATATTAACAAATGAGAACAAGGAAAATATTAGAAGTGGGTATATTTTTAGCATTTATGGTTGGGAATAAGATATGAGGTACGTGGATCACTATATAACTTGATATAATCAGAATTATTCCATTCATAATCCCGACAATATTTTTGTGTAATATGATGTTGGAAATGACCTAATATTGGTATAGAATACTCCAACACCAAGATGGGGGATTTTTTGTAGCGATTCTCCTTCATGTTGGAGGATTTTAAGTGAATCTTCCTATAAATATTATATGTATATTTAACTCATAAATTGGGGATATGGGAATACTAGTCTCCATATTTTAGTTTTAGAAATTGAATACATAATCTAGGAATCACTACCAATCCTATTCAGTCTAGAAAAAATATTTATATAATTCAATGTTTTTTCTCTATAATATTATTAATCTCTTGTAAAGGGGAATTATTTTCTTCACATATTCAAGGATAAATAAATAAATGATGATAAAATCTATGTTGATCTAGCACATATTGAATAAAGTTATAATTTAATTTAGATATATATTAACCAAAAAAATCCAAAATGTTTCTGGACATTTTGTACGAAGAAAATTTCATTATAGTATGCCTTATTATATTTTTTTTGTGTAATTGATATTCATTTTATGTTGATGTAACTCCCAAAGAGTTGAGTATAAATCACATAAAATATGTTGATTAGATTTATTAACTAGGACCAATAACCTCAAAAGTGTTTTGATTATTATGAGTCCCAATATATACATAGATATCTACCCATGTGATGTTATTATAAATTCCAGGTCATAAATTAGAATTCATGGGTATTTTATATTCTATATTTTCAAGAAGATTCTTTCCAAACTGATTCATTTTCATATTTTAAAATGCTAATTATTGTTCAGAGTCGTACATTACAGATTCCCACATGGAAATGGACCATGTTCAAAATATTTATCCTTAAAAACATTTACCTTGGAGTTGTAATTATTTTTGTTTTTTAGACATTATCCTATTGATTTTAAAATTTAATACATGGATGATTTCGTATTGTGTAACATCATGATTCTATGACAGGAGGTGGTCCCAAATCGAGTGGTTGGTGCATGAGGGATTCTTTTTTTATTCATGGTTATAAAATGTGTTGTCATATGATATGTTTCATAGATATAAAAAGACCAATATTAAGAAAAAATGATGTATATATATACTTTATGGTATTAGACCACTTAATGTATCATGTTATGAAAAGAATATATATATATATTGTTTTTAAAACTCCCATATATATATATATGGTATACATTAAGGGGAAAATGGGATATGTGTTTTTATTTTATAGAGGTTAATTGACAAGTAATCTGATATTGGGGGATCCTGGATAGTTATAGATCCATTTAATTGGAAATGGTTTTTTTATCTTTTCATATGAAATTTTGGTTGCACCAAAGATACATGATCCCAACACTACTACATATCCTTTAATAATAGTAATCAATCCACACATAGATCTCAAATGTTTTCTTGACTATGTGAAAAAATAATAAATATAAGTGATATCTTTACTCATGGAATATCTTCTATGTCCTTCGATGGAGGTCATGGAATTATTATGTATCCTAAATTTAAATGAATTAATCCACACATAGTTTTCCATGATAAATTATTTTCACAGATCAAAATAATATGTGAAGAAATTTTAATTTCTTTGTTAATAGGTCAATCATACCATGATCCACTATCCTACCAATATAGCCATATCAATCAAATGAAACACTATGTAAATAGTTTTCTTACATTGGGAAAGAGTAATTTTTTATTCCTAACACTGCGCCTAAATGAACCAATCAGGGAATCACTATTTATCATGAAAGGATATGATTCAGGATTCCTTTAGTTCAAGAAACATCCTTTCACAGATCTATTTCATATGTTAATAAATTATCTTCAATTATCTTATATTTAAATATATTATGTTCCTAAAAATTAAACATCGATCATGCTCTCACATAACAGAGAAGGTGGACATATAAATCATGACACTCTGAGCTATTTAGAGTTATGCTGGATTGATAGTTGTTCTATTTGGTATTGGATCATAATGAATTAATTAATTTCTATAGATGATAAAAAAATATGATGAGTAACTCAAAAAAAAAGATTAACATAATGTGATAGGGAAATTATGAAACTCAGTTCATGGTTATTTAATAAGTACCATTGTTTCTTTCATGTTAATGTCATGAAAAATAACATAAATATTCTATTAAATAGCATAAAGTTTTTATGTGGAATACCAGTGTTAAATCATGAAATATATTTTTTGTTAAACATTAAAGTTGATTTTTTGTGATTAATTTACATTTCATTATGGCCATAGAATACATTATGTTTATAGAGGCCATTGGTATTATGTATTGTCCCTCTCAATTTGATTCTAATATTGATATATTGTATCATAGTTTCATTTGAATTCCCTATGACATCACCAATTATCATTAATTAATGAGTTGGGGAAAACCCTCCTCTTTTAGACTCATGATATCTAGTTCTGATTGGAATTTAGGTTTCTCTAATATAATTTCTCACTTAAGTGTGTTCTTTAAAAATTGAAAATCATAAAAACAGAAATTACACATTCAATTGTTGATCCTCCTTTCTTCCATGTATAATAAAATATGTTTATAATTAATTGATTCATATGTTACAGTAACGTAAAAACACCAGAATGAAAATTATTATCTAGAAAAGAATTATTTTATATTTACTATATGTATTTCATTATATTGAATGTGGTCTTATTGTAAGATGAAAACTATCCATTTTCTGCTAAATGATATTGGGATGACTATTTGGAATCAATTTTATACTCTAGATATATACTTTTTATGATATGTTATTTTAAAATTGTCTCATTTTAAAATAGGATTATGTGAGGGACCCAAAATTTTGCGATAATTATATACTTCATATAGTGAAATATATTATTTTTTTGAACTCCTTGATTGTTATAGACCCATCCATTTTGGAAAGTGATATAGTGGAAAAAAGTTTAAATATAAAATCTCGATGTATCTAGGGGATATGTCTCCATGACATCCATTACCCTTGAACTGAGTAACCCAATGTATTTTGAAGTATGAAACATATATTAGAGAATATTCATAATACTGGCATGTATTAGAAAAAAATGTCACTTCAAGGGAAATTCCAACCAATCATGTATCATATTTGGAAAAAAATATCCATGTCCTTAAATTTTAGTGGAGAGCATGGTTCTTGACTAATGATCCCTAAAATATCCCACAATGAAATATAAAGTGTTATGTAAGGATTATAAAAACATTTTCAATTGTCCCTTATTGATCGTTCAGGGTTCCAGTGCTCTGCTAATGTGTATAGAAGCATTCGTGTCAAATCCTCGATGATGATACTTTTTGAATGTTGATTGTTTTTAGTTGATTTTATTTTGATGGGGGGGGTGTTGTTTTCAGAGCATAATATAAATTATTAACTAATAAATATTGATTAAAAAATTTGATAAATACAGGGTGAGTTCATCATTAGGTATTTATGCATGTGGAATCCTTGAGCCTTTCTTTATATAGAGTTAAATTAACTCACATATCAGAAGTTGACGTTGATTGGAATTAGAAAGTGTTAAGGCTTTAGTCCAAGCCTTAACATAACTAGGGGTTCTATTCTTAATCATATCTTGTATATGGTAGTGTATTTAGGGTTCAAATAATCCATGGAAACCACTTTTTAAATTAAACAATTCATTAATTCATGACATGTTAATTCCAACGTACATAATGTTAATTAAAAAAATGTTTATTTTGTAAATACTCTCAATCACATAACAACCCTAAATTTTAACTCATACCAATGAGATATTTACTCATCCATTGAAATTATTATTAATATGGATTTTTATGTCTATGATGACAAATTAATATGAGAAGAAAATTAAAGGGATAAGAAAAGAGTTGTGGACCAAACACATACACGAAAACAATGACGTTAATGTTAAATACAATATTTAGATTGAACGAGAAAGAGAATGAAGGGAAAGGGTTTAAACATGATATAAAATATTTTAGGATTATTAATATTTATTAACATAGATTGGATGATTCAAAGATAATATGAACAATAAACTTTTATTAATATAGAATTACAAAAACAAACACTTATGAGGTTACAAATGAAAAAAACACAAATGTAAATGAAATAAAATAGAGGATGAAGGGTATCTCAAGTGAAAAACTGAGTTTAGAATTTACCCCTAGCCTTTGGAAGATCCTTCGTCATGCCAATTGATCCTCCTCTATTATGAATTTCCATACCCTAGAAAGGATAGGAGGGTGAGGTATTTAAAGCCCAATGTTTTTGGCTATTTGCATTCCAAACATGCCCCTCCACTTAGCTTGAATATTGAACCATCCAAACCGCATAATCTCAAAATATATTCTTATTAAAATTTTAATATATACATGTTTACTATCTACTTGGAACATTTTGGGCCATTTGACATAGGTAGACAATGTTATGGAGGTTCAATTAAACAATGTTATTCTATCCCCTTCAATCCATAATTTTTAATGGACAAAATGTGAATGGATTTTTTAATAGTAATATGACCTAAAATCTTAAATATTTATTCAACTATGTATTCCAAATATATCTCCTATTTAACACTAAAAAATCTCAGCTCGAAAGGATGTTCCTATCTGGATAAATATAAATTTTGGTGTGATGATCTCAATTCCTGGAATGAATTTTGGGATGAATTTCAAAGCTTCATTTGTTCAACTTGTTTTTAGATTTGGGCATTTAAATTTTTATAAATGACTCCCTGAATTGTTCACTAAATGTTGGATGAGCATAAATGAATTTGGAGATATAGATTGAGGCTACTAATTCAATCTTCCTGGATGGTAATGTCTCATTACTGATTCTTAGGTCCATCTGGTGAGGACCATATAATCCTTAAAATGGAATAATTGAACACTGATTCCTTCTATTGATATTGTAGAAATTGGATAGGGAATCCTCATAAAGAAGAAATAAACATTTTGGATCAGTAGGTGAATGTTATTATTAAATCATTAAACAGACTCGAATCTGGAAGAATTCAAATAAAGATAAAAATTATATTTAATATTTAAACATTATTATTTCACAAAAATTATGCACATTTTTTATAAAATTAGCAAATGGAGTATATAATAAGTTATTAATTGTATTAATAACATCAAATATCCCACAAATAGTCTTTTTCATGTCCCCATGTTCAATAAATATTGAAAACATTAAAAAATCATTTTAACTCATCAAAAAAAAATTAAACAGAATTGGTCCCCACTCAGGGGAGGTTAGACTATTTAACTCATCAATATTGAATCAAACCTCAAATTGTTGAAAAAAATGTTTGGAAAACACCAATTTTTTATTCTCAATTTGAGAAATGGAAATTGTGGGCAGTCGGAACATACTCCCCTTATGATGATAAACAGTTATTTCGGGTGGCTCAATCATTCATCAAAAAAAAGTGAGAATCATAGTGTTTTAAAGAGATATCAGCTTCCATTACCTATCCTAATGTGAACAATAATAAATAGGAATTTTAAAGGGGTTTGTCTGTGGCTATGGGATGTTATGAATTCAGTATTCAAATGAGTATAAAGAGGGTTAAAACACCAACATAGAAAACCAAATGCACTGTATTTTTGAAATAAAACATGGAAAGAAATAGATAAACATATTTACAAGTGAATAATTGTGTGAATCAAGAAACAAATGTGGAATAAAATTATAATGCAATGAGAAGACGAAATATTTTAATAAAACTTCTCCCAATTACTTAAGTGTATTTTTCTTTTTTCTTTTTTTTGAAACATGGACTAGAAAAAGATATCACACAAGTCTCCCAACTCATGTTTTATCTCCTCATGGCACTAATTATAATAGTTATAAAAATATCAATGGTTAAAGGAGAATGATTTTGGACCCACCCAATACACACACCTTTTTTGTTCTTTTTTTTTTGATTTTTTATCATTTCTTTTTGAAAACATGTCAACATTATTTAATGAATTACTTAAATGATAGTACCTTCCCCAAGACTCACGGAATAAAAACCTCCCCCCATACTAAAATGGATGCTTTCCCCCAAGAATATGATAAGATGTTGAATATCAATAAAAGGGATCGCTAAAATGAAATCCACCCCCATGATTAAATTTAAATAAACAATGAAATGTAAATCCATGTGGATGTTGGGTGGGATAAGGTATTGGTCTTGTAATGTGGCTATCAAAGAAATGCTTTTCATAGGCTTAAAGGGGCTTTCAAAAGTAGGATTAACATAAGGGTAATGGGAGGCAATTTTACTATTGTGAATCTCATTAGGTTTAGAAAATTCCTCTATCCAATTAATTCAAACCAACATATAAAATTCAGCTCAATGATCCACAGACTCAAGACTCACAATCGAGGGTGAAAATACCTATTTTGAAAATATTTCCCTAGGCTACCTTAGTATGAAATATATTGTTATTCCTCATGGTTGAGGAATAATAATTTTTAAAATAAAAAACAATGCATTAAAAATTTATTATTCTTGACATAAAATTTGTTATCTAATGTCAAGATGAAAAAAAATTGAGATTAAAAAAAATTCTTTTTGACTCCCCAAAATGTTTGTACAAAATTTCAAAAGTTGATGGTGAGTATGTATAGATCTTTTTTATTTTTTTCATTTTTTTTTCATTTTTTAGGGTTTTTAACAAACACACCCACACAAAAAAAGAGAAAAAGAAAGGGTTTGATGAAGAAATCTATAAAAAATGAACTATAGTGGAATAAGAAGTAATATGGAGATGGAAGAAGACATAGAGAGAGATATTTAAAGGGAAGGAGGTGCCCGATGTTTGGATTTGGTGGGTAATCATCTCCATCTAGTAGTTTGTTTATGTTAGAAGTTGGGGATTTGGTGGAAGTCGATGTTGTTCTAGGGTTTTTCCTCCTCTTATAGTTATTCTTTAACCAATGTCAATTAACTATGAATGACCTTTTGGAAGAGGGGTATTTGACATGCACTATAACAAATGGGTAAACATGAGAAATAATAAAAGGACTTTCCCAATGATAATTAAGCTTACCTAGGTGATGTTGAAAATGAGAATTAAAGATAATTAACTTTTCACCTTCATGAAATAACTTTCATAGACTTTGTTTTTAATGGTATGCAATGTATTTTTCTTTGAAGAGATTAGAATTCTTGAAAGAATCAAGTCGAACCTCCTCCAGTTCATCCAATTGTGAAATTCTTTCTTCACCAGATTTTTCAGAATCAAAATTACATGTTTTTACAGCCCAAAATGACTTATGTTTAATTTCAACTAGATAACGACATTTTATACCAAAAAATACCCTAAAAGGAGACATACCAATTGGTGTTTTGTAGGCAGTTTGATAACCCCAAAGTGCTTCCCCAGGTCTCTCAGGTCAGTCATTCCTTGTGGGCATAACAATTTTCTCATGCACTCCTTTAAATTATCTATTATAAAGTTACACCTTTCCATTTTTGAGGGTGATATGCAGTTTATGTTTTATGTACAAAACCATTGTTTTGGAAAATATATTCAACGGTTTTATTATAAAAATGGGTTCTTTGGTCACTTATTAAGGAATATGGTGTGCCAAATCAGTGGAAGACTTGTGTCCTTAGGAACTCACTAACAGTATGTGAATCATCTTTTCTAGTGGTTTTGGCCCCGACCCCCCTATAAACATAATGAAACAAAAGACGAATGTAGGATAATTCATTATAATTGGAGAATGGTCCCATAAAATTGATGTCCCAAACATCAAAGTTCTCACAGAAAATTAATGGTTTTTTGTGCATTTCATTTCTCATTGAAATTTTGCGATACTTTTGGAAAGTGGGTCATCATTGAAATAAATCATGTGAGTCCTTGAAGAGTGATAACTAGAATAATCTAGAGTGTAGAACCATTCAGGGGGTCCTTTGTGGTCCATATGGCCACCTATGGGAAGTTAGTGAAAGAATTCTAATATGGAAGAATGTTCACCTTCATCAACATATCTCCTAATTACCATGTAAACTGCAGTTTTCCAAAGTTAATTTTCTTCCCAAAAAATGTTTTTTGAATCACTTTTCGACATCAATTTTTTGTTCATTTAAAAAAATATTTGGAAAAACACCAGAAAGTAAAATTTACAATTGGGGAATACCATTGTATTCTTGGAGTGAGAGATGAAAGGTGATCAGTTGGAAATTATGGATTAATTATTTTATAATGAGAAGAATTAGAAATTATACTCAGGTGATCAACCACAGGGTTCTCCTATCTAAGTATAAATTTTATTTCAAGGTAAAAATCATGGAGAATTAGGATCCATCTTATTAGCCTTGGTTTGGAATCATTTTTATTGAGTAAGAACTTTATAGAAGATTGGAATATAAAGATAATGACTTTGGGACCTAAGATATAGGGCCTGAATTTATCTATTGAAAGAACCACTACTAAATGTTATTTTTCAGTGATAGTGTTGTGATATTTAGATTCCTCCAATTTTTTTGAGAAATAATAGATGACATGAGGAATATTTTCTCATCGTTGACCAAGAATATACCGAAAGAATCTATCAAAATAATCCAACATCAAATCAACTGGTAATGATGAATCCAGGGGTTGGATTATAAGGATAGATGTAAGATCTATTTTGATTTCAACAAAGGATCTCTATAAAACCTCATCCAAATGGAATGTGACATAATTTTAGAGAAACAGAGTGAGTGGGAGGTAAATCTAAATAAATTTATGGATGAATTGTTGATAGAAATCGGCATGATAGAGGAATAAATGGATGTGTCAAACAGATGTGGGATTAGTAAGTGATTGGATCACTTCAATTATTGTAGAATCTACATCAACACCCTAATTTGAAACAATGTTTCAAAGAGAAGTCCCATTTTCATCCATGAAGGTAAATATTTCAAAATTTAACACAAGGTTACACAGGACACTCTTTTGAAGGAAATGATAGAGTGAATGCAGGCGTGATTCAAATGACTAACCATAAATGGTAAATTAATTCATGAAGACTTCTATGCATTGTTCAATTAATTCGGAAAAGATACTCACCGTACACCTCTAGAATGATTCAAGAGAATTTCAAAGGCCAAAATACATTCTCATATATAGATATGTTTCAAAGGGGTAAGTCAATGTAGTCTTTTCTTCATCCTAAGGTGTGATTGGTATTTTTATGTACCCAGTGTATCCATCAACATAAAAATAGTGTGACTTTCTAGCTAATTGTTCTAACATTTGATCATGGAATAGAAGAAGGTAGTGATATTTTCCTATTTCAACACCCAATTTTCTATAATCAATGCACACATGCCATTTTTTCATCACTCAGGATGTTACTACCTCACCATGTTCATTTTTTAATACATTTATCCCACCCATATTAGGTAAAAATTGAATTAGAATAACGCATTAAATATTGAAAATTGGTTAGATGATACCATCTTGAAAAAGCATCGTGATTTCTTCCCAAACTATCTCATGCATGAGTGGATTGAGTATTCTTTGTTGTTTTTTAATTAGTTTAGATGATTATTCAAGATGGATATGATGCCTGCAAAGGGAAAGATTGATTCCTAGTATGTTATCTAGGGTCCAACCTGAGGCCTTTTTTTCCTCTAAAACGTGATCAAATTTGGAATCCTCAGTTTTAGCAAGTAAGGTTGAGATAATGATAGGATATGAGTGATCATGAAAAAGGAACACATATTTCAGGTGTTCAATAAGTGGTTTTAGATCCGTATCATCTATAATTTGAAGCATAGACAACTCATGAATAGTAGAAGGTCTATTAGTTGATTTAGATTCATTTTTCATTATACTTTCCAAGGTTGGGCAGTAGAAATTAGAGTTGACATGGGATTCAAGTGAGTTTTCAAGATCCTCTTGATTTATGGAGTCTATGAATGAGAGGTCCCATGAACTTCTATATTTAATATTTTTTAATCATGGTTCATATTTGTCAATATCTATTATCATTATAACATGATGTATTGGGGTTAAATTGACTCTTAGAAGTGTCATATGAATCCTGGATTGGGAATACAATGTGATCCTCATATGGGTATCACATGGCTTGGAAAATGTTGAACATGACAAGTTGTCACCAAATTCCATGGATAAGATTCCTGAATGGACATCAATGTTCATTATCACTATCATTAGGAATTGTATTCATAGAATTTGCGGAGATAGAGAAGAGTTCATCTCACCTTCCATGTGAATGACATAGAAATTATAATGGAAGATAATGTCATTCAGACAAACAGGGACATCCTCGATTATACCCTCAAGACAAGTAGGGATTCGATTAGCCAATTATGTGACAACCCCCATTAGATGTATGGGACCTAGAACAAGGTTGGATAAAATGGATTTTGTAATGACATTATTTGAGGCTCTTAGGTATATGAGTGAATCATCTAAGATGGAATTTTCAATTTGGCATGGAATCATAAAGGTCCCAGGATCTTTCCACTTCATGGGAATTTAATTCTAGGTGGAAAAATTTTCTAAGGTCCTATGGTTCCTCTTGTGGGTACATAATTCCTTAATAAACTTAGTGTACATAGGGATTTGTTTTATGGAACCTAAATGGGGAATGTTGAATTTAACAAGTCTAAACATGTCAAAAATTTCAAGATCTGGTTCAAATGACTTTCTTGGATGAGAAACATCAATAGGAAAATGAACTGGATTCTTAATTGGAATAGAAGGAGGTGAGGTAATGGATTCATGTTCCTTTTCATGTTTCTTTTTATATTCATCTTATAGGTCAACAATTAAAGGGGTGTTGGGGGACTCATCATGAGGCATAGAAATTTTCTATCCCAATGTAACATCCCAAGTACGTAATGAATAATATATATTTTTTATCTATGTATATTAATGAATTAGATAGTGTTTTAGAGGCTTAAAATGAAAATAAATCCAATCTTAAGCATGGAATACACTAATATTTTTTAAAAGATTGTTTTACTGCCTTTTGATGGAAAACCATTTTTAAATATATATTTTGAAAATTTTATAAGCTATGTTTGTCAAAATAAACTTATTCTTTATGATTGAGACATCAAAATTTACTTTGTGTGAATTTCTGGTATTTTTCAGACAATGTTTATTTTTTAATGAATAGTGAAAAATACTGCATTTGACATCAAAACTGCTTTTTAATCTAATTTATTTATATAATTATATTATATTTTGAATTGGTTTTGAAGTGAAATTAGATTTTATTTTTACCATTTAATCCAATGGTGGTCATTGGAATCAATTTCACTTTGAAATTGGACTTAAACTGGTGTCAATCTTTCGATAATTATTGTTTCATAAAAACACGCTCTTTGTCATGACAACGGGAAGTAATTATTAAATTAATTAATGTGACTTATATGTTTTGAATTTTGTAAAATAGACAACATTTTTTAATTCAGAATATCAAATATAGCTTAGGGTGATGTTTTGGTATTTTTCTGAAAAACATCAATTTTTGATGAATAGTGAAACCACTTAGTGGTAGTTAAAGAGACTGATTTTTCGTTTAAATTAAACTTTGCCACTTCTGTGTTTTGAATTTCAAAAATCCGACATACATGGTTATCATTAAGAAGTAAAATGTGTTTCAATGAGATTAAAATAATTTTTTGGTGAATATTAACTCTTAAGTTCTTAATTGTGATTAGAGGTATTTAGTGTAGTTTAAGGTAACAATAATGCTTTAATAAAATGAGATGAACTTGACACATGTCCTACCTTCATTGGATGTGTCATGGCCGACCAAGAAAATCCATGGGTCAACTTGGGGACCCCATGGAGCCACATTGGTTGGGAAATGACATAAATAACGTTTTATTTAATGATAAATGAAAAATGACACAAACATGATATGTTTTACTAAACCAATTTTTAAATTGGGTTCTACAAGTAATATTTTTGACTATAAATATTCATTAGAAATATAAAAATATTTCATACATCATAGTATTTGTTTTATAATTTTTAGACATTAAATAAATTAAATTATTTATGACATCATGATGATGCAGCGATGACCTCATTATTTAACGATTTAAATAAAATGGAATGATAATGTAAAATTTAAGACCTACACATGGCCAAAACCAATTGGATGAGTGGATATCGAACCCTTATCACCTTATCCGAGAATTATATCAATGTGGGACCTTTTGAATCTGAAACTCATTTTAAAATAATGTAACTTATCTTTACTTTCCAAGAGTGCCCCTCCTCTCCTCTTATAAAAGGCCCCCAACTCTACCTCCTTACCCAAACATCCAAAGCCTTTGGATCAGAAAACCCCTGCCCATTTTGTCTCTCCACTTCCCTCTATTACTCCTTGAACCCTCACTTTGGGCATAAGGCTTCCCAAGGAAGCCTTTGAGCTCAAACCAAAGGGAGTTACCCGATTTTAAGGTAATGTCTTCTTTTGAGTCCTTTTGTTTTATTTTGCTTCTCCAACCCCCTAAACTCTTTTTATTATTTTCTTTTGTAACAAATACAGTATCCTCAATATACTAGGATGTTGTTATAATAAGGATTCGAGATACACTTACACACACCTACATCTAATGGTTAACGAACATACTGTTTCCGTGGATGGTGAATTTATGCCTCCCGAAACGATGATTGTTCAACATTCTTTTAACACCTTCAAAGGTGGACATTAAGATGTAACTCTATTTATATATGATATATAATATGTTTATGTTTTCCTTAAACTTATGTATTTTTCATTTTGGGTATACCTTTATGGTTTCCATTATGGGTAAACATGATATCTTCATTTAAGAAAGTGCGGACTACCGCCCCCTCAAAGTGATTTGATTCATTAAATACCATATGTGGGACGTATAAAGGATGGAACTATGATATTATATATGATATTATACTGGAATTATAATATACCTTGATATCATTATGATTCCATTCTATAAAATACGAAATAGAAATGAAATTAGCGTTTATGCGTACGTACGGCTTACCGTCTCCATGAACGATGCATTTCGTTTCTTACCTCTAAATGATTATGTAATATTATAAATGCATGCTTGTACTGGATATATATGACATATATTATATCTACATCATGAATACCATTCTGGATATAATGGATACATGAACAACTTGTAATTATAAAGGGTTTATTTTTGACTCAAGTACCAATGATCGTTAAAATGACCGTTATTAACTTAAATAATTACATAGTGTTCATTACATGGTAATAAGTGATATAAAAGGAATAATGAACTTGAAAAATGTTCTTAAGAAATTAATAATTAACTCATGTTTATTATTCAGGACATTAAAGAATGATCGAGTCAATTCGGACCTGAGGTATGGGACTTCGTCTCAATCTCCTTTCATTGAGGCATATTTTGTTTTATACACAACCTTATTTTATATGGTGTATAAACCCCTCTGACTTTTACATTTATTCAAAAGGAATATTTTTTATACGAAGCGCTTACTAAACGACAAAAGGGAATGTTTTTGTATTACGTATGCGGCGACAATGACTTCTCCGCCACCGTGACCATTATTTGAGTTTCGGCTTCCTCTACAAGACATACTTTTATTAAAAGAAAAATAAATACCATGATTTACTTTTCTTTTATTTTGGTATTGAAAATGAATTTCATAATGTTTTTATATCAATGTGTTGTATTGATATCTTGTGTTTGAAAGGTGGAAATATTATGTTTCATTTATGCATGTTTTATATGATACGATTATGTTGAGGTTCTTGGGAATTATTATGAAAACGGGTGGTTCTGTGATAAACTAAGGGAGGGTGAGCCCGATATAGCTCTCCAATGAATTGGGTAACGCGAAGGAGTGTAACTTTAAGGATTCTCTGAAGAGATTTAGGAAATATACTGTGATGGGTATTCCAAACGTAACCTAGAGGGTTACTCCCTACGTAATAATGTTATGAATGCCTCAAGTTACCTTTTTGTCTTATGATTTCTATGATTTATTCATGATTTGATGAGGTATGTTAAAGTGTTTATGTTTTATGGGTAAATTATGATTTCATTCTTATGTATATATGTACCCATGTTTCCTTTCCATATTTTTATATCCCTTACTGAGCTTTTTACGCTCATCCCAAGTTTTTTTGAAATGTTTTTCACAGGTCAAGGGAAAGGTACATGATATGATGATAGTGTCAAGGAAGTGTGAAGAAAAAATCCATGTTATATTTTAAATATTATTCCATTGATGGGAAAGAAGAATACTATCTTTATGTAACGACTTTGTTTATATGTGGAATGTAATGCAAGTTTTATGATCCAATCCTCTAAAACTCTAATCCTGAAAAGATCCTCAAGGTGTAATCTTGTAATAACTCATGATTAAGTAAGGTTTATGGCTGGGGCCTTATAGTTGGTATCAGAGGTCGGTTTAGATAACTTTAGGAGTTAGAATTCTATTAAATGATTATCCAAAAATATTTTTTATGGTTAAATTGAAGTGATATAGTATTTGAAGATTACCATGTTGCTTCATCTAAGACATGTTTGTTCAGAATGGTTTTCCGTAGAGGAAATAGGGAAGCAGTGATATGAAGGCATACAGAAGGAAATAACCTTCCGAATCAGCATCCTGAGATGGTCGGAATTCGAACTGAATAGTTTGTTGCTGTAATGGCGCAGTTGACTCAAGCGATAAATGGTGGTGGTATCAATGCACGAGATCAGCCATATCAACCGCAGAGGAACATGTCAGTGGTGGAACACTTCATGATGCAACATCCACCATCATTCAGAGGATCATCTGACCCTGTGTTAGCTGGAGGGTGGATTAAAGCACTGGGGAAGATTTTTGATGTCATGGGGTGTTCAAACAATCAAATGGTTAGTCTTTCTATTTACCGTTTGGAGGGTGAAGTAGATCAGTGGTGGTAGATGGTTAAAAATATCAGGGACGCTGATGAGATTGATGCTCTCGACTAGGATGAATTCAAAGGTATGTTTCTTGAGAAGTATTTTCCTAAGGCTGTTCGACTTAGGATGGAAAAGCAATTCTTGGAATTGAGGCAAGAGAAAGACTCAGTGGCTACCTATGATGAAAGGTTGACTCGATTGGCAAGGTATGCTCCAAATTTTATCCGAGTCCTTGATAGTAAAATCAATCATTTTTACTCGGGATTAAAGCCAAAATATCGAAGGTCATTAGCTTCTCGTGAGTTTAAAAGTTATGAAAAGCTTGTTCGATGTGCTGAGAAGGTGGAAATGGAGTTTTCCGATGATCAAGTGTTCTATAACAACCAATAGAAGAAGAGACCGAGGTGGCAGGAGAAAGGTAAGAATTATTCAAAAAAGTCTGATGGTAAGAAAACTAAGTTTCCAGTTTTTGATAAATGTGGAAAAAGGCATACTGGGGAATGTTTTCTGAATTCTGGAAAGTGCTACTGATGTGGTAAGATGGGACATAAGGCTCGTGATTGCACTGAAAAGGATTAAGGTGAAGGTAAGACCAAATTTGATTTACAGTTAGTGAAATGTTATAAGTGCAATGAGATGGATCACTGTACAAATGAGTGTCCGACAAAGAGCTTGAGTGATGGGAAGTAGTTATACTACAAGCAGAAAGGGGTGGTGAAATCGTTTGCAACTACTTCAGCAGATGTCGGGCCATCAAATGAAGTTGTATCAGGTACTTTGTTTGTTTTTTCAGATTATGACAGTGTGTTGTTTGATTCGGGGTCTACACATTCTTTCATCTCCGAAACCTTTTCTAGTAAAATGGGAATACCATCTGAAGAAATGACTCCTGAACATTTGGTAAAAACACCTGGGGGGAATGTTGAGGCAAAAATAATTTATAAGAATCTTCCTATCCTTATCTGTGGAAAGAACCTACTTTCAAACCTTATTGTTCTACCTCTAGTAGAGTTTGATGTTATCCTGGGTATGGATTGGCTCTCTATTTACCAAGATTGACTAAATATCTAAAGAAGTTTCTTTTTAGAAAGACTTTCAGTTTGTGTAAAAGAATGAACCCTTACTGTTGATAACTTATCAAGAGGCCGAGAAACTTGTAAAAGATGGAAATAAATGTTACCTTGCACACATCGTTGAAAATAAAGGAACTGTTCACATTAATGATGTGCCAGTGGTAAATGAGTATCCTGATGTTTTTTCTGATGAGTTGCCTGGAATAATACCAGATCGGGAAGTTGAGTTTACTGTTGACTTAGTTCCTGATGCTAAGCCAATTTCAAAACCCCCTTATCGAATGGCTCAAATTGAACTTTTAGAGTTGAAGGAGAAATTTCAAGATTTATTAGAGAAAGGTTTCATTCGACCTTGCACATCACCATGGGGTGCTCTTGTTTTATTTGTTAAAAAGAAAGATGGTTCAATGAGACTTTGAATTGATTATAGAGCCTTGAATAACATCACTGTTAAGAATAAATATCCTTTGCCTCATATCGATGATTTGTTTGATCAGCTCCAGGGAGCTCAGTATTTTTAAAAGATTGACCTGAGATCGGGGTGCCATCAGCTGAAGGTAAAGGAAGAAGATGTCCTGAAGACAGCATTCCGTACAAGATATGGCCATTATGAATTTGTAGTAATGCCTTTTGGGCTAACCAATGCACCTTCTGTATTCATGGACATAATGAATATAATTTTCCATGAGTTCTTGGATAAGTTTGTGGTGGTTTTCATTGATGATATTTTGGTGTTTTCTAAAAGTAAAGAGGAGCATGAAATACATTTAAGGGTTATCTTGTAAAACATAAAAGAAAAGAAAATGTATGGTAAATTAAACAAGTGTGAGTTTTGGATGCAACAAATTTCTTTCCTTGGTCACATTGTTTCTAAAGATGGGATAACTGTTGATCCTGCAAAAACAAAAGTTGTGGAAGACTGGCCAAGACCCACAAATGTAACTGAGATTCGTAGCTTCCTTGGTTTGGTAGGCTATTACCGAAGTTTTGTTTGAAATTTTTCATGGTTATCTAGTCCAATGACTAAGCTAACTCGGAAGGGTGTTATGTTTATCTGGACAAAAGAATATGATGATTTTTTTCAGGAATTGAAAAGAAGATTGGTGAATTCTCCAGTTTTGGCACTACCTTCCAGGAATGGTGAGTTTGTTATATACAGTGATGCTTCATTGAAAGGACTTGGTTTCGTACTAATGCAGAATGATCAGATAATTGCTTATGCTTCACGACAGTTGAAAACTCATGAGGTAAATTACCCTACACATGATTTGGAATTAGCTGCTATTGTTTTTGCTTTAAAAATTTGTTGGCATCATTTGTATGGAGTAATGTGTGAAATATATACTGATCACAAATGTTTAAAGTATATATTCACTCAGAAAGAGTTAAACATGAGACAGAGGAGATGGCTGGAATTAATCAAGGATTATGATTGTACAATTCATTACCATCAGGGAAAAGAAAATAATGTGGCTGATGCTTTGAGTCGAAAAAGTAATGCTTCATTAGCAATGTTGCGTTTGGAATGTGATCCTTTAGTTAAGGATTTGATGAACTTTGGCATAGAAGTTGTTGGTGCAGGAAGTTCTTTTTTTTTGTTTCATGTATCAGTGAGATCATCTCTATCATATAGAATCAAGCAAGCACAAAAGCAAGACAGTGAGTTGCAGAAAAAGATAGAGCTAGTTCAGAAAGGTAAGTTTCCTGAATTCAACATTGATAGTGATTGCATTTTGAGATTTGGGAAGTGATTGTGTGTCCCTTGTGATTCATAGTTGAAGAGAGAGTTGTTATGTAAAGATCATAGTTCTCTGTTTTCAGTTCATCCTGGCAGTACTAAGATGTACAAAGATCTTCGGGAGTATTACTGGTGGGATGGAATGAAAAGAGATATTACTGATTTTACTGTAAAGTGTTTGACTTTTCAGCAGGTTAAAGCAGAGCGGCAGTTACCAAAAGGGATGCTTCAGCCTTTACCAGTGCTAGAGTGGAAATGGGAGAATATATCCATGGACTTTGTTGTGGGATTACCGAAGACATATCGAGGTAATAATGCAATATGGGTTATTGTTGATCGCTTGAACAAATGTGCACATTTCCTTGCTATACGAGATAATTTTTCCCTAGATCAACTTTCCCGTTTTTATCTTAAAGAGATAGTCAGGTTACAAGGAGTCCCTTTCTCCATTGTATCTGATCGTGATCCCAGGTTCACTTCTAACTTTTGGAAAGGCCTTCAGAAGTTGTTGGGTACTGAATTAAATTTTAGTACAGTATTTCATCCTCAATCAGATGGGCAGTCAGAACGAACAATTCAAACCTTGGAGGATATGCTACGAGCTTGTTCTATGGATTATCAGGGATGTTGGGACCAACATCTTTCTTTGGTTGAATTTTCATATAATAACAGTTTTCATTCCAGTATAAAGATGGAACCATTTCAGGCATTATATGGGAAGCGGTGTCGAACTCCAGATTTCTGGGATGAAGTGGGTAAGAGGAAGTTGATGGGACCAGAATTGGTAGAAGAGTTGGTAGAAAAAGTTCAGTTGATTCAGAAGCACTTGAGAACATCTCAGAGTAGGTAGAAGAGTTATGCGGATAACCGGAGGAAGGATCTATCTTATGAGGTAGGTGATCATGTTTTTCTCAAAGTCTCACCAAGGAAAAGTGTGATGCGATTTGCTAAGAAAGGAAAGATGAGTCCAAGGTTCATTGGACCATATGAAATTCTATAGATACTTGGATTAGTTGCATACCTGGTGGCTTTACCTCCGAGTTTATCTGAGGTACACAATGTTTTTCATGTTTCGATGCTGAGAAAGTATATGCTATATCCATCTCATCTTTTGAGTCCAGAGGTAGTTCAGCTGGAAGAGAACCTATCTTATGAGGAACAACCGGTCCAGATTCTTGACCACATGGAGAAAGTGTTACGAAATAAGGTGATTAATCAGGTAAAGGTTTTGTGAAAAAACCACATGATTGAAGAGGCAACATGGGAATCTGAAAATGCAATGAGGGATAAGTACCTCCATTTATTCGATAAGTAAATAAATTGCGGGGATGTAATTTTCAAAAGGGGGGAAGGATGTAACATCCCATGTAAGTAATGAATAATAGATATTTTTATCTATGTCTATTAATTAATTAGATAGTGTTTTAGAGGCTTAAAATGAAAATAAATCCAATCTTAAGCATGGAATACACTAATATTTTTTAAAAGATTGTTTTACTGCCTTTTGATGGAAAACCATTTTTAAATCTATCTTTTGAAAATTTTATAAGCTATGTTTGTCAAAATAAACTTATTATTTATGATTGGGACATCAAAATTTCCTTTGTGTGAATTGTTTGGTATTTTTCAGACAATGTTTATTTTTTAATGAATAGTGAAAAATACTGCATTTTACATCAAAACTGCTTTTTAATCAAATTTATTTATATGATTAATTTATATTTTGAATTTGTTTTGAAGTGAAATTAGATTATATTTTTACCATTTAGTCCAATGGTGGTCATTGGAATCAATTTCACTTTGAAATTGGACTTAAACTGGTGTCAATCTTTCGATACTTATTGTTTCATAAAAACACGCTATTTGTCATGACAGCGGGAATTAATTATTAAATTAATTAATGTGACTTATATGTTTTGAATTTTTTAAAATAGACAACATTTTTGAATTCAGAATATCAAATATAGCTTAGGCTGATGTTTTGGTATTTTTCTGAAAAACTTCAATTTTTGATGAATAGTGAAACCACTAAGTGGTAGTTAAAGAGACTGATTTTTCGTTTAAATGAAACTTTGCCACTTCTGTGTTTTGAATTTCAAAAATCCGACATATATGGTTGTCATTAAGAAGTAAAATGTTGTTCAATGAGATTAAAATAATTTTTTGGTGAATAGTAACTCTTAAGTTCTTAATCGCGATTAGAGGTAATAAGTGTAGTTTAAGGTAAAAATAATGATTTAATAAACTGATATGAGATTGAAACATGTCCTACCCTCATTGGATGTGTCATGGACGACCAAGGAAATCCATGGGTCAACTTGGGGACCCCATGGAGCCACTCTGGTTGGGAAATGACATAAATAACCTTTTATTTAATGATAAAGTAAAAATGACACAAACATGATATGTTTTACTGAAACAATTTTTAAATGGGGTTATACAAGTCATATTTTTGACTATAAATATTCATTAGAAATCTAAAAAGATTTCCTACATCATAGTATTTTTTTTATAATTTTGAGACATTAAATAAATTAAATTATTTATGACATCATGATGATGGAGCGATGACCTCATTATTTAATGATTTAAATAAAATGGAAAGATAATGTAAACTCTAAGACCTACACAAGGCCAAAACCAATTGGATGAGTGGATTTCAAACCCTTATCACCTTATCCTCTAATTATATCAATGTGGGAACTTTTGAATCCGAAACTCATTTTAAAATAAAGTAACTTATCTTTACTTTCCAAGAGTGCCCCTCCTCTCCTCTTATAAAAGGCCCCCACCTCTACCTCCATACCCACACTTAAAAAGCCTTTGGCTCGGCCAAATCCTGCCAATTTTGTCTCTACACTTCCCTCTATTACTTCTAGAAGTATCACTTGGGGCATAAGTCTTCCCAAGGAAGCCTTTGAGCTAAAACCAAAGGGAGTTACCCGATTTTAAGGTAATATCTTCTTTTGAGTCCTTTTGTTTTATTTTTCTTCTGCAACCCCCTAATATCATTTTATTATTTTGTTTTGTAACAACTCCAGTATCCTAAATCTACCAGGATGTTGTTATAATATGTATTAGAGCTACACTTACACACACCTACATATAATGGTTAACGAACATACTGTCTCCGTGGATGGCGAATTTATGCCTCCCGAAACGATGATTGTTCAACATTATTTTAACACCTTCAAAGGTGGACATTATGATGTCACTATATTTATATATGATATATAATATGTTTATGTTTTCCTTAAGCTTCTGTATTTTTCATTTTGGGTATACCTTTATGGTTTCCATTATGGGTAATCGCGATATCTTCATTTAAGGAAGTGCGGACTACCGCCCCCTCAAAGTGATTTTATTCGTTAAATACCATATGTGGGAAGTATAAAGGATGGAAATATGATATTATATATGGTATTATACTGGAATTATAATATAACTTTATATAATTATGATTCCATTCTATAAAATACGAAATAGTAATGAAAGTAGCGTTCATGAGTACGTACGGCTTACCGTCTCCATGAACGGTGCATTTCATTTCATACCTCTAAATGATTATGTAATATTATAAATGCATGCATGTACTGGATATATATGACATATATGATATCTACATCATGAATACCATTCTGGATATAATGGATACATGAACAACATGTAATTATAAAGGGTTTATTTTTGACTCAAGTACGAATGATCGTTAAAATGACCGTTATTAACTTAAATAATTACTTAGTGTTAATTACATGGTAATAAGTGATATAAAAGGCATAATGAACTTCAAAAAGGGTCTTAAGAATGTATAAATTAACTCATGTTTATTATTCAGGACATTAAAGAACGATCGAGTCAAGTCAGACCCGAGGTATGGGACTTCGTCTCAATCTCCTTTCATTGAGGCATATTTTTTTTTATACACAACCTTCTTTCATACGGTGTATATACCCCTTTGACTATTATGTTTATTCAAATGGAATCTTTTTTATACGAAGCGTTTACTAAATGACAAAAGGGAATATTTTTGTCGTACGTATGCGGCGACAACGACTTCTCTGCCGCCATGACCATTATTTGAGTTTCGGATTCCTCTACAAGCCATATTTTTTAAAAAAGAAAAATAAATACCATGTTTTACTTTTATTTTATTTTGGTATTGAAAATGGTTTTCATAATGTTTTTATATCAATTTGTTGTATTGATATCTTGTGATTGAAAGGTGGAAATGTTATGTTTCCTTTATGCATGTTTTATTTGATATGATTATGTTGAGGTTCATGGGCATTATTATGAAAACGGGTGGTTCCGTGATAAACTAAGGGCGGGTGAGCCCGATATAGCTCTCCAATGCATTGGGTAACGCGAAGGAGTGTAACTTTAAGGTTTCTCCGAAGAGATTTAGGGAATATACTATGATCGGTATTCCAAACGTAACCAAGAGGGTTACTCCCTACGTAAGAATGTTATGAATGCCTCAAGTTACCTTTATGTCTTATGATTTATAAGATTTATTCATGATTTGATGAGGTATGTTAATGTGCTTATTTTTTATGGGTAAAGTATGATTTCATTCTTATTTATATATGTAACCATGTTTCCTTTCCATATTTTTATATCCCTTACTGAGCTTTTTACGCTCATCCCAAGTTTTTTTGAAATGTTTTTCATAGGTCAAGGGAAAGGTACATGATATGATGATAGTGTCAAGGAAGTGTCAAGAAAGAATCCATGTTTTATTTTAAAAATGATTACATTTATGGGAAAGAACAATACTATCTTTATGTAACCACTTTGTTTATATGTGGAATGTAATGAAAGTTTTATGATCTAATTATCTAAAACTCTAAACCTGAAAAGATCCTCAATGTGTAGTCTTGTAATAACTCAAGATTAAGTAAGGCTTAAGGCTGGGTCCTTATACCCAATCTATGTGAAATTTATCTTACATTATCCTTGGGGTTGGGTAATGGGTGAGCTAGCAGTTGGGAATAATTTTATTGTTGTCGAGGGCTTAGGTGGGAAGCAATTTCACCAATTTGGGTTTCAATATTAATAAGGATGGAATGGGTGAAGGAGGAAAGATATTCCACTGCACTTTCCCATAGTTCCTAAGAAGAATAGGCTTTTCCATGATTTTGATTTCCTTGATTTTGGTTCTTGGGAAATGGAATGTATTTGTTTTATAATTGTGAAGGGTCACTAGTATAGTGGAATCCAGGAAGAGGATTTTTCTTTTAAGGTTTAGGAAAAAATGTGTATGGGAAATGGATGTTACCAACACCTTGACCAAATTGGAATTGGTTTTTGTTTTGAAGATGGAATTGACGGGGATGTGAAATGGGATTACAATTCCTTAAGCGTTGAATAATTTTTTAAGATAAGGGCTCGGAGTGGGGTTGATTAATGTTTATAATAAACTGACCTGATTTTTGAGGGTTAGTGTTCCATTGAGCATATGCGGAATTTAGTTCCATTAGGCTAGATAAATCAGATGGATCCTCTTGAAGTTGTGGACATGTGTGAGTTGGATGAGATGGGGAGCTACAAATTCCAATGTTCTTGATAGGTCCCAGGAACAGAAACCGTAGAAAAGGTGAGGGTGGGGTGTTGGATTCCACAACTAGTTGTCACACAAGACCTGTAAGTTCACTCATCCAATCTGATTACTTATTTAGCAATATCGATGGACTATCTTGGGATTGTTTAACTTGATCATGTTCTTGACTATGGAATTGTTGTGTGTTTTCATCCAAGTTTCTTATAAGATCTCTAGAAGCTACAAGAGTTTTATCAAGACGAGATCTACCACTTGTGGTCTCAATGAGTGTTCTCTCCATATCCTATAACCCCTCATATATGTATTGGATCAATATTTGTCCAAGTATTTGGTGGTGTGGGAAGGTTTCAACAAGATTTTTGAAATGAACCCAATACACATGGAGAGACTCATTGTGGAAATGACAGATATAAATAATTTCCTTTAGGATGGTAGAAATACAAGAAATAGGAAAGAATTTCTATGAGAAATGTATCCTAAAGATAATCCAAGAGTTTAAGTAACCAGGAGGGAGGTAGTAGAGCCATGACTTGGTAGTTTCATCTAGTGATAAAGGGATTGATCAAAGTTTAATTTGATCCTCAGAAAACCCATGAGGTTTCATAGTAGAGTACACCACATGGAACTCATTATGATTGAGATGTGGATCCTCACTAGCTAGCCGGTGTAAATGAGGTAGAAGATGAAACAATCCCAATTTGAGTTCGTTGTCAGCCTATATGTTTGAATATTGAAAACCAAACGGTTGGTAATTCATATATGGGGAAACAAGTTCTTTAAGGTTTTTCTCCCTAAGATTATCCATATATAATTAAATTGGTACGAAGAAGATTTTATTATCCATATAGATCAATTTTAGGTTTAAACTAATCATAGGTAATGTTTGGGAGGCTATGAGACATTCATAGATATTATAGAAGAATGTTGAAGATAGGGTTTTATTTATGTTTTTATTGAAATTTGTTAAAATTTAGTTTTTTGTTTTGTTTTTTTACAATAACCAAAAATGAATTACTAGATAATTAACCATCCACAAAAACGATTCCATTTAATAGAGTATAAGATTTTTTCATATCAACCATTCATGGTTCTGGTGGTTTGATATTGTGTAAAGAATCACTCAGGTCGAATCCTTGGTGATGAAACTTTTTAATGGTCAGTTGTATTTTGATTGAAGGGATTTATTTTCCGAGGATAATTGAAATGATTGATTGATTAATATTTATTTAACCATTTAATAAATATTGGGATGTGTTCATCATTTGGTAGTTATTCTTGTAATATCTAAGATCCTTTCTTTATATTGCATTAAATTAACAACCATTTCTCAAGTAGATTTTGATTAGAAGTCCAAAGTGTAAAGGTTTTAATCTAAGACTTAAATTAACATAGGGTTCTAATATTAATCATATATATTTTAGGTTAGTGTATTTATGGTTAAAATAATCCTTGTAAATAACTCTTTATTCAAAACAAGTCAATATTCCCTAACATGATATGCCCAATAAACAGAATGTTAATTCAAAGAATATTCATCGACAAAATACTCTCAATCACATAACAACACTACATTTTTCACAACCCAATGAGATATTTTCTAAACCATTGAAATTTTTATCAATATTGTTTGTTATGTTTATGATTATAAATTATTAGGAGAATAAAAATAAAGGGATAATAATATAGTGGTGTGCCAAACACATACATGAAAAAAGTGAAGTTAATGTTAAATAAGAAATTTTGATATAATGAGAAAGACAATGAACGGAAAGGGATTCAACATGATTTAAACTATTTTAAGAGTATTCATATTAAATAATTGATAGTGGATCATTAAAAGTTAATATAAATAATAAACATTCATTAAAATAGAATAATAAAAACCACTTATGAGATTACAAATGATGAAAAAACGCAAATGTAAATGAAATCAATGAGAAGGAAAAGGGTATATCGGGTTAAAAAATGGGTATGGACTGTCCTCCCAGGGCTTTAGAAGAACCTTGGTCATTCCAATTGATCCTAATCTATTAGGAATTTTCTTCCTCTCGCAAGGATAGTAGGGGGAGGTATTTATAGACCAATGTTGTGGGAAGATTGCATTCAAAAACTACCCCTCCACTTGGATCGAATATTGGACCACCCAGACAGTATAATCTAGAAATATATTCTTCTTTAAATTTGTAGATATTCATTTATACAATCCACTATGAAAATTTTGTGGCCATTCAATATATGTATATGAAGTTATGGTGGTGTGATCAAACAATGTTAATCTGTCCATTTCAATCTAGACATTTTCAAGGAAAAAATATGAATGGATTTTTGAATAGTATGATGCCCTCAAATCTGACATATTTATTAAAAAAAAGTAGTCAAATTATATCTCCTCTTTCATAATGAAAAATCTCAGCTCAAATGGATGTCCCTACTAAGAGAAATATCAAATTTGGTATTCAGATCTCAATTCTAGGATAGAATAGTCGTCTGGACTTTAATGATTAATTTTGGCCCCTTTTTTTAGATTTGGGCCTTAAATTTTTTATAGAAGACACAATGAACAGATCCAAAAACTTTGGAGGACCACAATTGAATTTGGAATTTTGTATTGAGCCTAGTAATTCAATCATCATGGATGGTCCAGTTTTATTACAGATTCTTTGGGCCTTCTTGTGAGGACTATATGTCACCTCAAATTAATGAATTAGACAATAACTATTTCTAATGATATATTGTAAATTTAATAAGGATTCCTAAATAACAAAAAACACAATTTAGATCATTAGGGTGATATTTATTATTAAATCATTAAACAACATTGAATCTGGATGAATTTAAATAGTTCTCCAAAATTATCATTAATATTTAGACATTAATATTTCACACAAGTTATGCACATTTCATATAAAATAATTAAAGGGGGTATTAAATGAGTTATAAAATTATTAATAACCTCATATTCTCATCACCTGATATATATTTTGAGGACCCCATCAGAACCATATTTTTAAATGTCTTTATGTAAATTTGGCATTGTGTGTGTTTGGGGGGAATTTATTCCCTTGGTGAGATCTATTCCATTATATAATACATTTATAAATGGAACTGAAATCATAAATATTATACTATATAATGAATAAATATGGTAATCATATGTTCAGAATGAATTTGGGATGTGATTATTTCATTGATTTCATCCATGTAAAATAATACAACATTGGAGACCACCCAAAAATGTGTGGTGGGGATCAAATTATCATCTTGGTCAAGGTCATCCCAAAGCATGTATATATTAGAAAGGAAATTATATTAGGAATTATATGATAGAGGTAAATTAATAAATGCCGATTTAAAAATAAATTATATTTTCATTCTCCAAATATATATAAGGATATGATACACCCCTTCATTAATAAGGGAACACTCACCATTATTGTTTAATGAATTTATTTTTTTCACCCTTAACATTCAAAAGTGGTAACAATATCATAATATATAGATAATATACAAAAAAATATTTCTTTTTAATCTACCTCATTGTTGGTAAAACCCTCATATATTATGAAAAAATAATATATAACATCATTATATAGAGATGAAAATACAATCCCCAAGCCAACTCTATTAACCTTAAAGTCATTAATTATTTTACTTGATGAAATTCAAGAGGAATCATCAAATTAAATATCATATTTATATGGATTCACATGGATTGTTATAACATATACATATGAGAGAACAATATCCAATAGTGTTCTTTCAATAGTATGGTGTACTGTGAGAAAACAGGTCATTGATTTCTCATTGATGATTTTTTGACCCGAATTCATATCAAAATATTTTTAGATAACTTAATATTAATGAACATTTCTATTTAGTATAAAAAATATTTAGATTTACAAGAATAGTTTGATGTGAGAGACCATTTGGACCTCAAGGAGTTTCAAATAGTGAACTAAATCTCATACTGAATTATACAATACAAGTAAGTCATTTTCAACATTGGAATATTGTGTTTTTGTACCATGAACGGGTATGTTGAGGTATTAAGTAGTGTTATCATTCCATTGATCATTTTTATAATCAATAATTTCATAGAGAATTAACACAATATTAGATAAATATTAGATGAGAATCCTCCCTTATAAAAAAATAATTAGGGCTACTAGTTGTAGAAAATATTTCTTGAAATATTCAAAGGATTATAGATAGTATTTACACCATTAGTTTGAGACAACATTATTTATTAAATTTATTTTGAGAAGGTATTTTATAGAATTGTTTTATATAATAAACTGGTTGTAGGTGATACATTCCTCTAGACCTCCCTATTCATTGATATTTATTGATGGTGGTCCTTCAAGGAACACACTACTCTTGTGATGGTTAACATTAATGCCACTTGGGAATTATATGAATATGAGTAACTCATATATAGTAACCTTGAAATAATCATTTTTTAGTTTATCTTCTAGTTCTTCTAAAAAATGTTATTGAATTACATTGGATTGTAGTCAATATGAACAATAAATTATTAGGATCTAACAACGTGATTAATGATATAACACTCTCAGATCATTCCCAAAAAGATTGAATATGTGGTTCACAAAACATTTTTATGTCAGTATAATATTATTTTATCCAAATATTAAGATATGATAGTTGAATATTCCTTGTGGATCTCTATAGATAGATGTTTCTTCATCCATGTGGGAAATCAGGGCCTGATTGTACACTGAGTACCCCTCAAATAATGAATGTTCATAAAATAATACGATTTAATCGATCAAGGGTTCTATAATAAGTAAATAGACATAATTACTATTGAATTTCAGGTTGATTTATTGAAATAAAAAAAATTATCTCTTATTTATTATTCATAATGAGGACGATCTAGTTGAGTTACTATGGGTATTGGACTTTTTGAATAAATGTAACATCAATATGAATATAAAAATTATATTTAACCTGGTTGAAATCAGTTGGATTAATCCCCATAGATATTAGGTGGAAACCATGATCATCATTTGGAAGGAAAACATGGTTCATGGACACATCAATATCTATTCAAGGAATCCATATATAATTGAAGGAAAAAAATAAAAAATTTATTTTGGGAGGCTTATTAAAATTTTATATAATTTTGGATTAATAAAAACAAAAAAAATATGGGACATTGATCCTTTCTTAGACCCTTATTATAAAACGATTATATTTATGGAATTTTTTAAATAATTTTATTTTTTTGATAGCTTGCATTATGTTAAACTAGGTGTTTAAATTTTTAGTAATGTAATATTAATATAATACAATATAATGTGGCAGTTAACTCATAGTTATTGGATTTGTGGGTATGAATAGTATGATATATCTTATTAAAATTATTTTTTTTACACATTTATAAAATAATTTAATTGGTAATCTATTTATTAGAAATAATAATAATATAAATATCAACATAAAATGAATATTTATCTCCAGAAATTATTTTTATGTGATTTTTATTTAAAATAATAATAATTTAAATTTATCACTATGGGGGAATGATTTTAATTAAATTTATATATTATATGTGAAATCATATATTTTATCAATCAAATATTGATTTTTATAGAATGGGAATAAGAATAATGATTTTTCTAGGATTAACATTATATTTTTATAAAAAGTGGTTTTGTCTAGTTTTGAGGACATATTTTATGTTTTTACAATATATATTTATTTTATTCTATAATATAAATTTCAATTTTTAAAAAAAATTAATAATATTTCTTAGATGATTTTTTTATAATTTTCTAAATAGATTAATGTTTTGTAGAATAACAATAACTAATCATTTTGTTTTTAATATTTTCATTTCATTTAATGAATTTACAAAGATCCTATTTATTGTAAAACTATTTAAAAATGTATTAAATTAAAATATGTTATGTAAAATATAATTTATATAATTTGAAATAATTTAATGTTTAATTTTTTTAAAATAATTTTTTAGAATTAATAAAATTATATATTTTGAATATTTTTTGTCATCCCGAGTGTGGGATTAATTGTAAATTGAATTTGTCTTGTTAAATGAATAGAATATGATAAAAATTATTTCATGTTTGGAAATATAATATTTAATATTTTTTAATAATTTAAAATTACACTTTTTTTCATTATGAATATTACAAATAATAATTGATTGTTACCATATTAAATGTTAAAAAAAATTTACTGAGAGATAAATATAAAAATATAAGAGATTAAATGACATTAAACCATTCGTAATATCTTTTTTTACCATGGGGTGGTAATGTATCATCTTGGATTTGGTTATTTTTAATTTTGGATCTATTTTCCAGTTAACATTAAAAGAAATAACTTTAAAACATAGAAATTTCACATGTGTTCCACTCACCTCAATTATAAAAGGGAACCCACTATCCATTTTTATTCAAAATTCAAAAGTTTTCTATTAAATAATATACCTTCCAAAATATGATCCATAAATACCTCCCCACAACAGAGTGTTATATTTTGAATCAGAAATCCATCCAAGTAATAATTTATTTATATACTCAAGGATGTCTTCCAAATAAGAGTTATATTTCCCAACGAGGGGTTTAAATTTTATTTCTTACTATTCCTCATTAAAATATTCTAAAAAATTCCAAAATAACAATAAATTTATCTTACATATTCATTTATGTTTTTATGTTAAAGCAATAATCAAAATCCATTTTTTATTTTATCAATTATAAAGTTAAAATGTCGATTGTGCATACGGTAGAAAACCACCTCACGAACAGTCATAATTAATTTTACATCACTACCACTTATGGGAATATATAATATTATATTTATTATATTTATATTTTATTTATTAAATTATTATAATTATATAATCTTTATATCACATCTTTATTTATACCTTCAGATCCTTTGGAAAATTATTTTATCATTTATGAGTTTGTGTGCACTACAACCACCACAATTCGATGCGATTCAATTTTCATTTTATGTTAAATTGGATAGAAATAAAGACATATTTTAGGAATATATATTATATATATTATAAAAATATTTTTCTAAAAGTTAAATATTATTGTCATTATTATATTCTATCTGTTAATGAAATGGAAACAACATTCCTTCGTATGAACGAATAACCATCTCCATGATCGATGTAATTCATTTATTTGTCACTACAATTTATAGAGGAATATAAATATTTAAATAAGGAATACATTTTATATAAGTATCATGAAGAAAATTATAGATATTATTTAACCATGATCAATGTACAAGTAAAAAACCCATAGAAAAAAACATACATGAAAAAAGTTGTCGTTACCAACCATAAAAGAGATTTTAAAAATAAATTATTAATAAATGGGTGATAAAAGGATATAAATAAAATATATATCATATTATATATATTATTATGGTTATAGAATATATTTATTATGAGTCTATATTTGTTTTAAAATACATTCAACTGTGTGTGCTGAATTTTAATACGTAAGGTAAGGGTTTATTATCTTAAATTAAATTCATTTGGTCATATGATTTAATACACACTTATAGTAATTTATGAAGTTTATACACATCCCTTTGACATGTAATATAATGATTTTTTAATTCATGATATTTAATGATTCATTTGTTGTTATTATTTTGTAGGACTTATTAATCAGATGTTACCAATGTGGTAAGGGATTAGAATTAAAATCTCATTATTTATTTGTAAAATTTACGATTATGGTTAAATTAATGATGTTTAACTAACTACCTTTGAATAATATAATGATATTTCTTCTACTATAGTTATTTATAGTGAATAAATTTTATCCTTTAATTTCATAGCCTCTAAGAACTTTATTGACCAAAGAATGTATTTAAGGAAAATTAACTTTAGTTATATTATATTTTATATCTATGTTTTCAAAAGAATATTTATAGTACTCTATAATTATTTTTTAAAATCATATTTTACAAATTTCTACATTTAAAAAAGGTCTTAAAGAAATCGTCATGACATTTTCTAAATGTGGGTCTTTTAAATATTTAGAGAAAAATGAAAATTCAATATTTATTTAAACATGTATGACAAGAATGGAATTTACCATATTCATGATATATCAATTAATTGAATATTACATAATACATGATACCACTGTTTATTTAAAAGAATGTTACTTACAATTTTTTTTGATATTTTAATAATATAACAAATTTATTACACAATTGATATTTTTTTTCTTTAGATTTGGATTTAATGATATTTTTATTATATTTAGATACGTAAATATAAAGGGCCATTTTTTTTGGCTTGTGATTTACTATGATATGATCTAAAAATAGAATCCTCATTCTTTCTCTTTACGATGATTATATGTTTAACACCCCTTTTATTTTTCAAGGGTTATTATATGAATTATGTAGAGAATGTTTTTGAAGACCCTTTTCTTCACAAGAAATATGATATGTTGAAATAATAAATGATTAATGATCTAATGGAACACATATGTATGTTTTTTATATCATTGGTGGGATGAAATATTTATATACCACCCCTGCATTTGGTATACCATTAGATATGATTATTTAATTATTATTTCCATGTTTATTTTCTTAATAGACTACGAGAAAAATGATATTGATCCTAATTTACTATGAGATGTAGTTAGTGATTTCTGATCCAATATGATAGTGGAAACACTTTAGAATTCTAGATCCCAAAGTTGTGATGGTCATAATAGTTTACCTTGTAATATGAAATGGTTCATATACTTATGATGGTGCCACAATTTTATGATATAGACTTATGTTCCATATTTGAATTTTTATTATTTCTCACAATTATAATTCCTTACATTTGAAATAATAAGGTTTTTATCAATGAATTATGTTTACAATACATGAGAGGTAAGATTTAAAATTTTTATTTTATGTCCATGATATCATAAACATATTCTTTTATTGTACCTTCTAATGATCATCAAAATTTATCTCCCACTATTACCATTAATAAGAATCATATATCATACTTTATTAGGTTTTCACTCCCTAGTTCATGGTGAAAGATTTACCATGTGAATTACTATCTAGAATAAAAAATGATAAGAATATTATTAGGGATTACAAATATATTTAATAATATATTATTATTTCATACGTATTCTCAAAATAAATTAACCCATTTGTGTCATTAGACGTTCGTTTATGAAATGTGTGGGGTTTTTATCATAAAATATTTCTTATTTATGAATGAAAAATATGGGTCCCTATAGTATGTGTCATAGAATTTGTTTAGTAAATACTTGGAGATTAGGATTTGAAAAAATTGGTAAAAATATTGTGATAATTCATAGTATTGGATAACATCCCAATGTTTTTGTAATGACCATAGATATCCAGGGATAAACCTAATGTATCATATGAAAAAATGTGTCATGATTTAATCATCCTATGAGTGACTTGTAATGATTAATAAGAATGATATATGATTCTAGATGACCATTATAAATTTGAATTTTTTATTATGTGATTTAATATAGATTAAGTTAGTTGAGGTTTTAATTAGTATGTTCAAATATTGAAGTACCAAATTTGAGCATGGTTGTATTAATTCTTATATATGATTAAAATTATGAAGGAATAATAGTTCAAATCCTTGATTAATATATGGTTAATTATTAATGAAGAACCATAATTGCATGATGATCATATCAGAATTCAATGATTCATCTCCAGTTAATGTTGTGGGAACATTCTTCCCTAAAATATTATGAATAATCCTCTAGTTGAATTTGATTTAATCTTAGATTGGGATTTGATTTATTGATATGGATCCCATATTAATTTCAAATTAAAGGAAGTCACATTTCATATTTCAAATGAACCGCTTCCAATTTATCAGTGCATGAATGAATAAAAAAAGCCTATTAAAATTACTTATATACTAGGGTTCTTAATTCATATCAATGAAAACTATTTTTCAAATATGGTTGTGGAGAAACTCAACATCAATGAAATATTTATTTTTTTTGGAATTTCATAATTCATTACCAAAATAACTTCACTTCATTCCTCATGTTTGGATATTTATATTTTGATAGAACTCATACTTGGTGCGACACTGATTTTAATGAATTAGTATAGAATGTCCACAATTGTGTAATGGAAATTGAATAAGAAAATCTTAGAGAATATTGAGAAGGGATATGTTTTTCAATGTGCATAATCATGGGGTTTAAAATTTCTTTTTTTTTTGAATTAGAATGGATCAATGTGACTTTAAATTGATTTTTTTAGAAAAAAAATCCTTACTGGGAATCAACATCCTCTACAATATATTGATGATTTGTTTAATCAATTGCAAGGAGGTAAATAATTTTACAACATTTATCTCTGATTTGGTTACTACTAGTTGGTGTTAAAACATGAATGCATAACCATGATATCCTTCTTTTTGATGTTTGGACTGTATGAATTCATAGTTATTATATATGGTTATATAAACACTTATGTTATTTTCAAATAAAAAATTAATTGAGTCTTTGGATATTACCTTTAAAAGTTTGTGGTAGTATTTATTTATGACATTATAAAATATTCAAATTGTTATTTAGAGAATGAATATCATTTTAAACATTCTTGGATTCTTTCTGGATCGATAAGTGGAAATTAAAGGACATAGAGATATGGTTACTTAAAAATATATTCATTATCTACATTTTAGTAGAGAATGATTTGTAATATATAATTATGAATTTAATAAGGTAATGGGATAAGTCATCTTGAAAAATGATATGGTTTATGATTTTTCCTCTTGACAGTTGATGGTTCATGAAAAAAATTACCCATATCATTATTTGGAGTAAGATATATATATTTCATTATAGATATAGATGAATTATCTTAATGGGGAATGATGTAATATATATTATAACAATAAAATATGAAATTATATATTTACTCAAAAATATATTAATTTGTGCTAGAGAATACGGTCGAAGAAAAATAAATATTATCAATTGTCAATAATTTTCCATCCTATACAAGAGAAAATGGTACGTAATTATTTTAGATGAAAGTATTAATCTAGATTAACAATTAATGGGATAAGATTTGAACCAATATTTATAGAATTGAAAATGTTGGATGATAATTTTTTATGGAATATGAGAAATATTTACTCGCTCAATTGAATGATAAACCGTACATTCATATGTGAATTAAATAGGTGAAAATGAATGATTTGTTACTACAAAAAAATTTCAGAAATGTCCAAAAATAAACCATTATTTTTATGTATAGATAATATTTTGGAATCAGGGATGTGATCCATCCATACCATTTTTGAATAAGGATATTTTTGAGGGGGATCTTAGATATTTATTCCTTATATATCTTGGTAGTGTAATTATGTGTTGACAATTGAAACTCTCTACCTAGTGTTATTGCATGGAGAGAAATATTGTAGTTTTTATATCTCAATTTAGCATATGTAATATATTAATGGCTCATAATGAAAATCCTAAGGGTATGTAACAATCATTGCCCATACTAGAAATGAAATAGAAAAATATCACCATATATATTTTCAAGAGAGAGCCCAAAATATATAACATTTATAGTGCACTTTTTATGTAGTAGATCTCCATTAAAATTCTACACACAATATTTATATTATAAAAAATTTATCTCTTGACCATATTATTATAATATATTTTAATAATTTTTATGTTTTCTTGGAGTAACACATTATAATTTATCTAATAAGGATATATAGTTCACCTTATGTTCTAGAGAATTATTCACAAGGATCTGGTCATGGAATTATATTTCAGAATTTCTTATCATACTTAGATATATGGTCAGTATTAGTGGGGAATTCAAAAAATAAGTGGCATATTTATAACTTTCACTATGTAATCCAAATGTAGTTGGGATCAAAAACATTATTTGGTGGAATTTTCATACAAAAATATCTTTCACTCAAGAATTATGATTGATCATTAGTAATTCTTATATTGATGGAATTTTGGAACTTTAACATGTTTTAATAATGATAGAGATGGATTGATATTGGGATGTGATATTGTGGATGAAATGGTAGATATTGTTAGATCCATTCGGCAACACAAAAGGGAATCACAAAGTTGGGGGAGTCTTCTTCAGACAATCATTAGTGAGATCTAGAGTTTCATTTAGGTGAAAAGGTTTTTCTATGAATTTCATAACAGAAGATAGACATGTGATAATAGAATAATGAAATGCTAATACCATTATATATTGGACCTAGTAATATTTTTCATCAATTTGTCATGGTATCATATAATTTCAAGAATCCACAAAACCTATTTCATGCTATTGATGTGTTCTATTTATCTCTTCATAATATGAAAATATAAAATATAATACATGTACATAAGTTAATGTTAATACCACTAGATAAATATCACTTAGATGAGGAATAAATGGTGGAGTTTTTGGAACATATATGGAGTTTTCTATGAAAGATGATTGTTCACAATGTCAATGTTTTATAAAAAACCACAAATTTGGGGAAACTACATTGGAACCTGAGTAAACAATGAGGAAGAAGGATCCACAATAGTTTTTATTTGAGTGATTGAATTATAATAGTTAAATTACATTATAGAGATTTTATAAGACACTCTGAGAGTTTAGGAAATTTTTTATTTCATATATATTTATTTTCATCATTACATAACGTTACACGTAATACCATGTTTAAATAAATCATCATATATTGTTAAAATAATATTATAAAATGTGAAAATTATCATCACTTTTTTTTATTAGACTATATTAATAATAATAATATAATATTAAAGTGAATATGGTTAAAAAAAATTTGAATTAATTTTACGATTATAAGTTGATTAGAAAAGAAAATAAAAATCAGTTAAATGTGATAGAAATGTTTTTTCATAAAAATTGTTTCTATGCACAAAATGTGTTGTAATTTTTTATAAATTATATTTATCATTATTTATAAACTATTTGAATTTGAATTTATATATTATATATTAAACCACAATTTTATCATTCCTCAAATATTATCTTGGTGCATGAAATAAGAATAAGTCCACTTTTATATATAAATTATATTTCTATGAAAATGATTGTTCCACTATTTTTAAACATTTATCATAAAATAATTTTTTTCTAGTTTTAAAAATTTTATTTGGAATAAGAAATTTTATTTCTGAAATATATCGTTCAATATTAAATTATAATTAATTTATGATAATTTTATAAAAATATTAATATTTATTAATGTTAAAAAGTACTAATTTTTATTAAAAATTATATTATATATAATTCATTTAAAGAGTTCCATTATCTTATAAAAATATCTTATTCATTAAATTAATTTAATTATTCTTTTAATAATACAATTAAAATCATTTATTTTTAATTTCTGTATAATGTTTACATAAGATCTTTTTATACATAAGAAAAAAAATTATTCATGAAATATTTTTCGAGTCGTAAGTGGGGGTATAATTTTAATTTCAAATTTTCCATATCATTAAATTTAATTTATTAAAATATATTTCATATAAGGAATAAATTTAAATAATTTTATGTAATAATATAAACATATCTTTTGGTAATAAAGAAACACAAAAAAATTTATATAGTAATGGTCAAAACTAATTTACCAGAGGTGAAAATAAAATGTTTGGGATTAGAACGACATTAATACATTTATAATTAGTATTTTTTGGACATAATTTTACCTAATATCATCTATTTATTGGGAATGATTAATTTTTTACCTTTATTACCCAAAACTAAAAAGATATTATGGAAATACTTTTTAAAATTACAAGTTTTCCATAAACCCAAATTATAATGGGGACCATTATATATATTTCTTCACACATAAAATTTATTTTGGTTTTTCACTAACCTAAAAAATCAATTCCTTACATCCCTTCACATTACCTAGATTACTTTTTTGCATAAAACTATCCCAGAATGGCATTATATATAAACCTGAATAGTTTTCTGAAGAAAATATACAGTTTATGATCATGCATTTTAGTTTTATATATTATCCTACCTCAGTTAAATATTATTCAATTAGGATTAAAATAAAAAATTTTAAAACATCGTATTAAAGTAGGGTATTTTGTTAATTCCATAATCTATATCCATATCTAATACTATCAAATGGGAAAAAAATCATTGAACATGTGTACAGAAGACTACCACCTCACAAACCAGTGTAATTCCTTTTCCAACACCACCTCCCACATATAGGTATAATGATGGATTTAATGATCATTTGTGATATTTATGGAATGATTTTACATAGGTAAATATAATATCATTTGAACCGTAACACTACCAATCTATTGGAAAACTATAATGTTGTTCGGGCATACATGTGGAATACTGCCTCTACGAAGTAATGTCATTCAATTTTTATTTTATTTAGAAGTGTAAGGTAATAAGGATATATTTAATATATATATATATATATATGATATATTGTCATTATCCCATCCAACAAATGATGCCCCTCCTGGGATGACAATAAAGAAAGGGAGACAATGACCCATGAGTTCTGCCTCCACTAGACCTTGATTTCATGACTAGCACCAATGGTATATAATTATCACAAAATGGGAGGAATTATACTTTTGGAAACAAGATAAGGATATAAGATAGTTCATCCCTAAAACACCCCCAAGCCACATATGTAATGAAGGAAAAAAGAACCCATATTTATGCATAAGGTAGAACTATTTCAATTACAAAAGACTGAAATATAAATACCAAAATTGATGATAAGTAGTGACCCAACAACTGTCATGATCTGAGCTAGTAGGATCTTGCAATGTTAGTGAAATCCTCCCAGAAACTGAAAACAGTTTATATATGTATGGTGAGAGTACATGTATACTCAGTAGGAAAATCAATATATCTTGTACACATTAGAAATAATCTTGCTAATTTCCTCTCCAAAATATCAGATCAAAAATGATCCTAATACATATAATAACTATTCTAACTGCTCCAATGAATTACAAACTAATAATGAGAGTCATGTAATTTAATATAATTCACTTAAATGGTAGGATACCCCATACCACTTTCCCATTGATTAGTTGATCACGCCCTAATGGTGAATGCCATGGTGCACCCACCTCATTTGAGTCCACCACGTCACATCCCACCCACACACACATTGGCCTTACAAAACAAGTATCTCATGAAGACACCTAGGCCACTCCCCACATCACATCCTAGCTATAGAAACCTAGGCCACATACCACCTCACATCCCAGACATAGACACCTAGGCCACAAGCCACATCACATCCCACCCTCAAACACCAAGTTTGGAATGAACACCTCATCCCAAAGACACCCATGAAATCATAACACATCTCATCCGAAATATTCTTGGGAAATCAGTACACATCTTATCCTGAATAAATGAGGAAATCACAAGTCGCCCACACACACTCGGTTCTCACAAAAAACAACATGCCAGAAGAATATTTGTATATCACTACATGGAAGAGGGAGCATGGGAGATCGGGTGGTCAACCATCAGTCCTCCCACCAGAATGATTCGGAAAGACACCCCCCCATGTGATGATGGAGGTGTTTGGAACATAATGCTCAACTAAGGTGTGGTGAATATAGAAATCAAAAATAAAATACATGAATATACATATATGTTACCAAACACTCAAGACCAACTTATGGGTACTCAAACAAACAACATGCTCACAAAACTGCCAACTTCATTGCTTCCCTTAAATGCATAACCCCACAAAACTAGCCACAAAACCAATTAACATTCCCAATCAATTCAAATAACCATTTCCATCCTACTATATAAGACAACCATTGCCATTCCATAGTTTATTAATCAATTATTTATTTATTCCATCACTACTCAGTCAAATACAAAGCATAAAACACAATAAGAAATATCATTTTCCAAATGTGAAGACCTCTGATAAATGGATGTGACTTCACATTAATGTCACATAATTCCACAACTTGAACCATTAATACCCATACCAATCACCAATATCCTTTTTCAAAGTCTTCCAACTCAGGTCAAATAACACCAAAACTAACCCAAAACTCACTACCCCATTTGGTAACACATTACTATAAAACCAGTTTTGGAACCTCACATCATGACACATCTCATCCATTTAACGATCTATAAATATCTCAAACATAGTTTCTATTACACCACCCAAGCCATCCTACAACTAACAACTGCATTCAAGAAAAACTACATGCCAAATCAAAATAATCCAATATACACATACATAACCACACATGAGAAGGAAAAAAACTCTATAATTAATAATGTATCCATAATTTATTCCTATTTTTAAATTCAGTGGTTATCACAAATATTGTATGTTCATGGTACATCCATTCATTAGCCGAATATACATTATTAACCAATTTCACATATAAGTGTCCAAAAACCTATAAAAAACAAGTATTTACTAATTTATCAAGTGCGTAAACAATAACCCCCAATGAACATTTTTTTTGTGGGTTGTTATCCCATACAAAATATAACAATATAATAAATACAAGGCTGTAAAGGAAAACAAAAGAAACTTCTCTACCCCTTTAAATCCATGAATCCAATTCATATCATTTGTTTATTTTTAACAATCTAAATATATAGGTATAAAAAATAAAATCACTCATGCATGATGCACATTGTATGGAGATGAGGGAAGTACTACCTCGAGGATTTTTTTCAACAAGTTTGTGCACCGTAGGGTGATTAATAATTCCAACATACAATAACCACACCACTAAAAACAAGGATAAGCTAATTCTTCACCTTGGATTCATAAAAAAACAACACGCCCCTAAAAACAATGAAACAATGCCACAACAGATCCCTAAAAGGTGAATAGAATAAAATTGATTAGAAAGAGGGGAAATCTCATTATGGACCTACCACTGATCTCTAATGAACATCAATCAGGATTAATGGATTTAAGAGGGAGGTAAAGGGGTCGAAGAACATATTGGGGTTCATAGTGTTAACCCAAATCAAAATTAAAAATAAATCCACATTAAAATTAAAGAGGTTTAGATGAAATATATATTAAAATCACACATTATTGGGGGTATTTCATGGCTTGTAAACCCCTTTCAGGTTTTTAATACATGGGGTTCAATTATCTCCAAAAAAACACATCCCTGTTCTATTTTACTTTATTTTTATACCCCTTAAACATAACATGTCACAAAGCCTCTTTGAAAAACAATTTAACATGATTTAATTTAGTGTAATATAGATATACGACGTGTAATATCCCTTTTTCTAGAATTTAGCAACCGAAATTCTCCAAATTCCATCTGAGGACCCTCCAAACAAATCTAATTACTAATACCCCCAATGTAACAAACTGGGAAGAAATGTACCATTAAATAATATACCATTCAAATTATTCTCATCCTCGAGAATTAAAAAAATATATTATAAGAGGAGGGGGTTCAAATAACTACCCCATGAGATACCTCTTAATTATCTCTCCATACCTCATAAATTTTCACCGGCTATACACACACAACCAAACAACCAAAAACACACCACACAACCATGTAACCGTATACAAGGTACCACAGAAACACTACATATCCATATAAATGAAATACCACACAACAAACAAACTGCACCATTATATACACATAAATTAGTGAATTCTTTCTTCCAGGGAATGATAGTATCTGTTCTAGGTGGCACTAACTCACAGAGAATTGATTAATCAAATCAAAATTAATACATCTCTAATAAGAATCTACCCCAACTACTTTCAATGATCTAGACATTATCCTAAAACACACAACACAATAACATTAACCAAGGAAACAACACTTCTCATAAAAAAAGGGAATGAAACATTACAATAAAAGAAAAAGGGAGAAAAACAAAAATCAGAACAACCATAGGTACTAGATAGGAATATATGTTTCTCACTCCTATGTACTCTCGTTCCAACCACTATGCCTCCACAAAAAATGGTTCAATGGATTGGTTCATTCATGAAACACCTTATGTCAACGATCATATATATCTATTGGCTTCCATAAAAACATATGGTCATCCTTTATATCCAAATATCCCCCGTCAATGAAATGAGAGTCATCGTGTAGATAAGAGAAAATATAAGAGACATTAAAGATGTTATGGATCCTCTCTAACCATGGTGGAAACTCTAAATGATATTCCACCTCTCTCACTAAATTTAACACCTAAAAGGGTCCAAATAACATGGTAGAAAGCTCACTCCCTCTGTGAAAAATATGCTACTCATAACAAGGGGAAACATTGAAGAACATGTTGTGCCGAACTTCAAACCCCAAGGGCCTCCACCTATAATCTACATGATACTTCTGCAAGTCCTTAACATCTTTCATACTTTAACAAACTATGTAAACATTCTCAGTAAATATCTTCACCCCATCTAGGCAATGTGAAATATTCTCCTCAATATCCATCCAACACAATGGATAATTACATAGTCTCTCGTAAAAATCCTCAAATGTGTTTATGTCAATCAAAGAGTGATATATATTATTATAAGTGATTTCTATCGAGTATAGTTGCCTTAAATATGTTGTTACAAAGACTAAGATGGATGCTTGGTAAATTTTTTAAAATGTATGGGTAGTCCATTCTGTCAGCCCATTTATCACGGGGTGGAAGGCAGTGCTAAGGCATAACTGGGTGCAAAAGGAATGATGAAATCCCCTTCAGATTCAAGAGGTAGAACATGATTCCCAATACAATAAAATTGATCTCAAAACTCCATAAACAATTAACACATCATCCAAATCACTCTTGGCTAAGGAATCCACTACAACAAAATCCTTGATCACTAAGAAGTGAGAAGATTTTGTCAGCTGATCAACTATCACTCAAATAACATAAACAAATCCATGAGCTTTGGGAAAACCCTAAGATAAAATCCAATAATATTTCATCCTATTTCTACTTAGTAACATCCAAGGGATGGAACAAAACAATGAGAACATGGGTGTCGGCATTTACCTAATGGAAGAATATGAATATTTCCACAAACAACACTACTAACAACTAAATTCCATGTAACAAAAACTATATCCTCAAAACATGGTACACCATATAAATTCATAGGTGTACCGCTAAATTCAATATATGAAAATCATGAAGGACTCCTCAGGCATCCCAACTAGAATGAAAAACCAACAAAAAAAACTTCTGAATATGACCATCCTTCTACCGTCCCTCCAGAGCATCACTATGGAAGACACAATCACGCAACACCACTACCTCTAAGTATTCCCACTGAAAATCATTCACTCAATTCATTACAGAAGACTACAATTTCATATGATAAAAACATTTACCACTATATAATCTTACATCAATGTGGAAGGATTGAAACTCCTCTATTTCCCTCAAAGAATCCACATATTTCCCAAAAAACACATCATGAAACATTCTTCCCAAAGAGTGGACTATGACATTTCCCCTTCTTGAGTAGCAGGAGGTCTCAAAATCAAAGTCCTAATGAAACTCAGCCCAGCTATATTTTATCTAGTTCATTTATATCTGGGAAAAGATTTTACTCAAACAATTGTGCTCTGTAAAGACCACAAAGACCTTCTAAATGTGGTAATTCCACCACAAAATCAATGAAAATATCACCACTACTAGATCCAAATCATGGGTGGCATAGTTATGCTCACAGATAAGTAACTTCATAAACCATAAGAGATCACTTCCCAATACATTATCAAGATTCATCCAAATCATAGATTTGAAGTATCATTGAACACCTCAAACATCACCCCTTCATTAGGAAAATAGAGCACTAGAACACTATCCATATTCCACTTAAAATAGTCAAACACTTACATGTACTACTTAATCTAGTAAAAATATCAGTCCTTCATGGTCAAAGGTGTCAATGGGGCTACAAAACTAGAGAAATCATTTACAAACCTTTGAGAGTAGTCCAAAAGACCATGAAAACTAGAGACATATATAATATTATTGGGTGACCCCCAAGAAAAAATTGCTTGAGACATCGAAGGGTCTACGACCATGACCTATTGAGACACCACATGGCCTCGGAAATGATCCTATGATGTTCATAAGCATCACTTGAAAATATTTATATATAGATGGTGGCATTGAAGTACTTGTTAGAGAGTTCTGATAAGCTTAAAACGTCCCTCCTCTTACTATTAATAGACCAAGATGTCACCAATGAACATGAAAATGAAATGGTATAGGAACCCAAATAATAACGAGTTCATAATCCCAATGAACATGACCCGTCATTTCTTGTCATTCTACTACATGAATAAAAAATCGTAGTTCCTAAACCAAAATATAAATGTAGCATTTGAGTTATCACCCTCCATCACCCTCAAATGGTGATATCTAGATGGAATATTGATCATAAAAAACCTACATTCCCCTATTATATGGTACAAAATATTTCATAACCTCAGAAGAGGGTGAAAGTTCATGAATGTTACCCGATCAACCTCTGTCATTCTATACACAGCCTCAGTCTACTATCCACTTTCTTCGTTAACAACACTAGAGCACCCCATGGAATAAAACTAGGCTAGATAAAACCCATTTTTATTAGACCATCTATCTGAATCCTAAACTCCCATAGAATGGAAGGATACATATTATAAGGATCCATCAAAATAGTAGAAGAACTGGGATACAAATATACTCTGAACTCAACACCACATTGAGGGGGTAGCTTCATAACATCCATAGGGAAAACATACTGGAACTCACCCACGACTATGAGACTATCCACCATCTAAGTGTCTACTGATTACATTGATAGCTAAACCAACATGTAATGAAAAGGTTTCACATGCCCACTGCATACTGAAAACTCCATTCTTCAATGAGAAATGCATGCTAGCCATCCATGTATGAAAATATGATTGTCATCTAGAAGCATTATATAATGGAATTAATTTAATATAACTAGTCGGTTCTGAGCATTACAACATATGCTTGTATCTATAGGGAGAAGAGATCCCTATGAGACTATGTTTTACCATCATCAGTCCACATTCTCGACACACATTAAACAAGCTGGTCTATCCTTTAACTATCATACTCAACACATGCTCCACAAGAATCATCTCAACATCTATTCTCAAATAATGGTAATGATCATATGAAACATAATAGTACGATGTTCCAAAATCCAAAAAAGTTCAAAAAAGGGTACTAGATAAATTGATTGTACCTTTGACGACCACTAGACCTACTGAAACTATTGCCTCTACCATATGAAACAGACTACAACTTCCTCCATTACCTCTATATGAACTACCACCTCTATGAAAATTCCTAGGATGAGGCCCCTGAACATGGGGAACATCATGAGGATGTACTCTAACTCCTTCAACTACACTCAGTAGATAAAAATCTTATTTCCTCTATTATTGAAATGTCATTATTGGAAATTGGTGATGCAGCTACCTTTGGACCTTTCCACCTCCACCATACTGAGCTCGAGTAGCTTCTAGATGTGGGATCCAAATATTTCTATGATCTTCATAGAATAAAAACCTCGTCCCCAAACCCACATGAAAACAATGAAAACTACTAGTACCACAGGGATAAAAAATAATCTTATGAGGTTGATGCCCTACCGGTGAAAACCTCAATGGTCCTGGCACCTGACACCTTCCTCTAGTCACCCTTCCCCTTGAAGACATCTATTGACACCCCTATTTTGGTAGATCTCCCCACATGAACATAATCTCAATCACCAATTCCCTCTTCTGAACCTCCATGTACATTTTCAATGTAAAAAGAGCAATTGCATACTAGATCGAAGGATATATTTCCTCCTCAAGACATCTCGCATGAGACTCCAAATCCATAAAAAGATCTAGGGAAAAATGATGAAGATACTTGAACTTGATCACAAGATCCAACACTTTTATACACCCATCCTAAAGAAAGAGTATCTCCTTCCACGTATTATATTTCATGGTCAACAAGAGGAACTCTTTCTGGAACTCTTTCTCTATGTTGATCCACAAAACATATCCCCCCTTCCACTCCCCCATGTAGAACCCCCCATTTATGATTCCAAAATCCCCATATCTAACTGAATTCCAAAGGAACCTAGTACTCTATCTGAGTCCGATCCAAATTAAAGGTGACCTCATTCTCTCTAGGCTAGCCCTCTATCTCCATGTCCGAAACAACACCTTTATACAGTACCTAAATCGATCACTGGAAATCATAAAATATCCTCTGCTATTGGTCATACTATTCAAATTGATCAACCATACTATGGTAACCATGTTATCTTATTGAACATCAAGTGCTTGTACCACACATGAAAAATGAATATGATCTATAATTAAATGGAAAATAAATAATTTCATTGCCTTATAGTGTGTAATTTTATTATGATTCATTTTAACTCATTTAATTTAATTTTTTATTCATTTAAATATTCACAAAATTTTAAAATTCATACAATAAAACTAGTCAATATGATTAATGTACCTTTCCTAGGTTGCCTACATTAAAAATAGTATATTCTCACATAGTCATTCGATAGGTTCAGAATCCTTGTATCGGATCACAGGGGTCCCTAAAATCCCCTATCCTAACTACAATTCCATATAATATGTCACACATGATGATCACCCAACAAAAATGTTATACTAACCCATTGAATGCACTGGGTTCATAAAAATGAAATCCGTCCAATCTCTTATCAATCAGCTCTAAGACTCTTATATCATGATCCCCTCCCTCAAAATATACCCATCATGGGATGTCAATAATGAAATGGAGATAATGACCCCCCGAATCCTTCCTCCCATAGGCCCTAGGTTGGAAACTATAACCAATGGTTTACAATTCTCACAAAATGGGTTGAATTACCATTTATAAGAAACAAAATAAAGAGATAAGATGGTTAATAAAAAAAACTTTTATAAATATATGAAAATAAATCCAAATACCATCCCATATGCATGCATAATGAAGAACGGTTACAAATAAAATTGTTTCAAAATTAAATACTAAACTAAAATCTAATCAGAAACATAGAAACTATTAAGATCCAATCTAGTAGGGTGAAACATGTTATGAGAGATCCACATGGAAACCTAAAAAATGATTATATACATAGTGTGAGAGTAGAAGTATACTCAATGGGAAAACCAAATTCCCTCAAGGAAAAAATAAAATAAGTATGATAATGCCCCTTTAAAAAATAATAAAAAAGAACATAATAGGTGTATTTTACATACCATCCTCAATAACTCAGGACCACCAAATTATGCTAGTGAAGTAATAAAATTTAATGAACATCAATGGAAGTCTAACCTGCACCACATTCCCACTGATTAGCTACTCATTCCCTAGTGGAAAATTTCCTGGCAGTCCCACTTATTCTGAACGCACCACTTCACAAACCACCCAAACACATATGTTCCTCAAAATATACATCACCCCCATAGAGACCGGAGGTTGACACCACATTACATCCTACCTGAAGACATATGTTCCACAAACTACATCACATACCACCCAGAGACACATGGGCTAAAAACATCATCACATCCTTCCAACAGATACCTTGGACACAAACCAAAAAACATCACAAAGACTCATCGGAAAGCATAACACATCTCATCTAGATGACAACAGGTAATGTACAACACTTATCATCTTGATGACACCCATAAAATCATAGATCACCCGCACACACCCGGGCTTCACAAACGACAACATGCCTAAACATTCTTGGGCTATCCCCACAAGAAAGAGGGAGAAGGTAAGATTATGGGCCATCTATCCATCCTCCAACTAGGATGTTTGGGAAAGACACCCACCCCATGATTTTGGGGGTGTTTATAACATAATGATAAATAATGATGGGGAGAGTATAGAAATAAAAATTATTATACATGTATATACATATGTGTTATGAAACATGCATTCCAAACCTATTGGTTCTAAAAAACAACCAGTTCACAACACTTCAAACTTTTCTGCTACCTCTAAATGCACAACACCACACAACAATCCACAAAACCCATTCAAATTACTAATCAATTTAATAAACCATTTATATCATATTATCTAAACCAACACAATCTATTATAGGATTTATTAAATAATTATTTATTTATTCAATCAATTCCTAAGAAACTAACAACTAAAACACAAAACAATAAACATAGTTTTAATATGGTGAAGAGCCTTGATAAATGAATAAAACAAAACATTAGAAAATCATCATTCCAATAAAACCGCGTTTAACACCCATACCAATAACCCCAATCCATATTAAATGTCATCCCACTCAAGTCACATAATAATAATAACAACTACCAAATCCCAACCCCATCTAGTAACACATTACTGTACTACACGATCCACAACCTCATGGGACAACACATCTCCTTAGTTACAAAATCAAACAATATCTTAACCTATGATTCCAATACACTACTCAATCCATCGTACATCTCATATCCAAGATCCGATCTAAACTAAAATAAAAATCAGAAAAATAGCACACACACAAATAACAACACATACCATGGGAAAAAATGCTTTAATATTAAATAAGGAATCCCATATTAAATTCCACTTGTAAATTATGGGGTTATTAAAACCATTGTATGCTTCTTGGGAATCCATTCCTTTTTTGAATATACATGATTATCCAATTCCACATATAAGTGAAAAACTAAATACTAACAACATTGATATCATAATTTATCGTTTGCGTAAAAAAGGGCCCACAATGACCACAATTTTTAATGGGTATTTTTATTATAAAAATCATAATATCACAATTACAACAAGGAAATAGAGGCATGAAAAAACCCTTATACCCCTTTCATTTCAAGTATCCAATTCTAATCATTTTTTAATTTCATTGAATAAAAATCTATGTATAAAAAAATCATCTCGTATGATGCACATTGAAGAGAAACAATGGAAATATAACCTGAAGGATACATTACAACTTGTTTGTGCACTGTAGAGTGAATATGAATGGCCACAAACAATAACTGCCCCACTTAAAATTTGGATAAACTGATTCTGCATAAAGGAACAATAAAAATAATCCCAACACACTCCCAAAACTGAATAAAAACCATCACAATGGATCATTGTGAGAAGAATAGATGATAATATGAGAAAATGGAGAAGACTCACTATGGATAAAATAAGGATCACCAATGAATATCCTCCATGATTAAAAGATCAAAGTGGGATGAAAATGGATCGATGTACACTCTATGGAACCTAGGGTTCAACCATAATGAGAAGAAAAAGGAAACCATGTATTATGGAATGAGGATTTTTTGAAAAAGGATTTTAAAATAAGTAATGACGGGTGTATTAATTGACATGTAATCTCATTTCAAGACATGTCATACTCCAGGTTCAGTTTTTTAGAAAACAACATCATCACTCTATTTTATTTTATTTTTCTATATCAGAAACAACACATATCATGAAAACTCTTGGAAAAAATGTGAAATAGTATTTCATGTCCGGTTATACAATTACACAAAATGTAATCCACCATTTTCTAGAATTTAAAAACAAAAAATCTCTAAAATTTGTCTGAGCCACCTATAAACACATCTAATTACCTAAAATATCAACATGATAGACCTAGAAGGAACATAATGTTACATATATATTATATTAAAAATATTCCATGAGGATGAAATATTATTTACCCCACTCTCATTCCATATATTAAAAAAATTTAATTACCATTCATGTATATATATGACATACTATCTCAAAAAATAGTGCAATTCATTTTACTACCAAAAACATTTTCTGATTAATCTAAATATTTAGAAAATTAATCTATATGATATTTATATCATGATTATAATTTTTTAATATATAACTATGATCAAATGAATGTAAATAAGTCTATAAAATCGAAACATGCAAGAAATATAAAGCAGTTACCACCCAATTCTTACTTTATCAAATAATCCATAATAAACAGGTGATAAAATATAATAAATAAATCATATATGATATGATATATTTGATTTTAATTATATAATATATTTATGATAAACATATATTTGTTATACCTTAGGATAAAATATGTATGATGAAATTTGAGACACATGGTAAGGCTTTATCATCTCAAATTGTCTTTTATGGGATATATATTTTGTTAAGAACCTATATTATTTTATATTTTGTATATAATGAAATTTAAATTTAAATTTAATAATTTTAATAATAAAATAAAATATTTATATTCTTATTTGATTATATATTTTTTTGAGGATTATTATTCTAATTTTACCAGAGTGGTTAGGAATATACATTACAACAAAATTGTTTAGTGGGATTTTATATGATTATAATTCTAATAAAAAAATTTCATGATCTACCTCGCAAAAGTATCATTATCATTTTATATTATATTTATTTATATATAATACATGTTTTCTATTAATGTTTCTCTATTTATGTACTAAATCAACCGAATGGAAATTTTGAAGGAAAATTGACTTTATTTCAATGATGGAAAATCTATCATCTTCCATATACAAGTCATACAATTTTTTTGTAAATTTATTTTCACACTAAAAATTGTTTGATTAAAAAAAATTTATGATTTTTTTAAATAATATTTTAAAAGGAATCTTTATGTAATTTTTTGAATTACGTACTTTTGTAATTTTACTAAAAAATGGGAATGAAATATTTATTTTTAATGTATATATCTTAAAGATATTATCCCATCATCAATAACAGTAAATTATTTGAATATTTCTCTAAAAGGTTCTATATTTATTTAAAATTATTTTTTCTATAATATGTTTTGATTTTTTATATATTAATGAATTAATTATAAAATATAAATAGTGTTTTCTTCAAAAATGTTTTAGATAACTTTTTGTGGTATTTCCATTTATTAATGATAATGACCATTGGTGTAACTTATGTTTTACAAGGGATATGATCTAGTGGTACACTCATTATTATTTCAATGGATTTTTATTATTATGTTGACTAGATTTTTTATGAAGTCAAATTATCCTCCAAGGATTATTCATTAAAGGATTGATGACATTTATATAAAACTGGTACCTTATACACAGAATATTATATAATGATATAATGAATGGGTAATGATATTAGGGAACACATATTAATTGTTTTATTTATTTTAATTCTATGGAATAAATTATATTTCCCTCCAATGCATTGGTTAAAACTTCAAAACCCTTGAGATGATTATGGAATGAATATTGATGTGAGTAATCCACTATGAGGAACATGTAAATATGTTTGATGTTATATGGGATGTAGGTAGTGATTACTGATCCATTACAATATAGGAAACTGGTAGAAATTAAAGACCACTATGATTTGATAGACTTAGTGGCTAACCTCGATGATTGAAATGATTTGTATTCTTAATATAGTGACAAAATTTTATGAAATTTAATTATGGTTCATGTTTAATTTATGATGATTTATCATGCTTATGGTTGATTACTTTTTAAATGGAAAATAATTGTTACATGAAACTTTTATATAATTCATTATTAATTGGTTATTAAAATTTTAAGTTATATTATCTAGCTCAAACCACTATATTTATCTTATGATTTTTATGATGATCATTTTCTTTCTCCTATATCTCCGTACTGATAAATTGATCATCCGAGCTCACCCATTATTATGTTTCCCTTCACCCAGTTATAAGGATATAATATGATGGGTCCAAAAATTAATTATAATAAATGGGAAGATCATTATTGGATATTTTGGATATATTTTAGGAAAGATCTAATATCTATACAAAGTAATCCATTACAGTCCGCTTGTCTGTCTTTGTAAAATTTATTGGATATTCATCTAAATAATTAAATATCTATCTATGAAAATCCAATTTTTTTGGAATTATTTAATTTTTTGTAGTTTATTTATTATACTGTAGAGACCTTATTCAATTATAATCATTGAATCTCTATGATATTAATTCTCTTCTTAATCTACTTTATTATTATGGAATTTAGTGATGAAATAATATTCCCAAGATGAAGTGAAATATGAGGGAATTATTTTTAAACTATATGAATGAATGGGAGATGTATCTATATCCTCATAGAGATGAAATATGAGATTCAAACTAAGGGCTTATTTGGATATGATCCTCATGTACTCTAATGTCATTGAGAGTTGAAAAATTACTGAAAACCAATGATTTAGTTGATTTAATTATTGAATTTATTATATCTTTATTGGTGGGGATGTGCCTTCTAATTTTGATATCTATTGGCTTTAATGTCAAGGTGGGATGTTTAAATAAGAAATTTACATCTTTGGTGTCAATATCAAAATACAAAAGTATATATATTTAGGATTGGATCGTCATAGGGAATAAAAATGTCATTGTGTAAGTTGTGGCTAGTGATGCCTTTGAATCATGAAATATCCAAGGATATGGGTTGCTAAATCTAACAGATTAACGAAAATATGTAATCATCATTGACATAGTTAAAATGTTTTCTAATGTAGTTCACAAAAATTTGGAAGCTAAAACCCATGTGTCACCTTCTGTTATCAGTTTTTTTCCTTCTCACTTTTAGAAACCTTTATCATCTTATTTTGATTCAATAGATTCAAATAGGGAATTGTTATCACATATTATTCATTATATTCAATTTGTAGTGTAATTTATCCATTGACAAAATATTGATAATTCCTCCATATTTCTAGGAATACGTCTTATTCATCTACGATCAGTAGATGTTGTTCCATATTGAATTATAATGATCCAATAGTCAAAATATGTTCTATACATTGGAATTTTAGTTTCATCCTTGTGAGGTTATTTTTATAACATTTATCAGACCCATGAATGGTAAACTGTATTAATGAAACATCTTCCTCAAAAAATCCCTAGAATTAGAGTGGCATGTCATGGATTATATTTATGTGAGAGATGTTTACAATTGGATGTGAATGAATATTATCATTTTTTACATTTAATATGATGCACAAGGGTCTAATATATCAATAGATTAACTAATCTCAGAATAATTTTTAATGGGATTGATACATGCTATTCTATAGATTCAGGGGCTTCATGACACAACTCAGATATAACTAATTTAGAATAAAAATCCAAGGACCTCAAAAAATGCATGAAACATAATTCAACATGATATTTTGAGATATTAAGGGTAGCCATAATTGATTTTTATGTAAAGAATCTGGCCTCTTCAGGATTCCAATTTTTTATAATAGGGTTCAAAGAATCCCATCATGGAGTTACTCATTAGCCAATATATTTTTAGTAGATAAATTCGGGGATGAAGACCACTATTCCTGGATACAACTAAAGGAAATTTTTTACTCAAGGAATCTGTGTTGAGTTGGTCTACCCACACACCATATTTGGTTGTTTATTTTTATTTTTTATATCCTATCTTTAATTATTATTGAATTTCATATCTTATAGGGATCAATGAAGTGATTTCCCACAATTTTTGGTCATGTATACAACCTTGGTAGGGATTTGTACGGAAAGGTGAGTCTACCAATAATTTCATCATCCATTTATGCATTATATTTGATATACCATGAATCAAAATTAATATTTTTATCTGGATATGTTGATTTCATAGTGATAGTCTTCATCAGAGTAGGGATCTTACATGTTAAAAAAATGGGATGGACATAAATGTTAATATTCATCATCAAAAGGTTATATTCGATGGTTCAATTTATTATTCCTAAATAACAGGGAATGAAATATTTGATTTTTAGAAATAGTTTTATAGTTTTTCATGATGTAATTTTTACAACATGTTCTACTTTTACCATTTATTCTTAGTTTTAGAGGGTGGATATGATGGTGTTTATATAGATTATGCAGTGGGAATTGGGGCCATAACCAGCTGTTAAATTTTTACATGTAGTATTGAATTATCCCAATAAACTCTCTTTTGGGTCATCTAGTTTCAAAACTATAATCCACATCTAGTTGGGACGTATTTCATGTTCCCACCTTCCACAGGTTGGATATTGGGTATAAGAGTAACTTGATAAACAAGTTTCTTAAATGTTACCTATTTATAATGGACCATTTTATTGAGGATATTATTTATGATAAAATATTCCTTGATTGTGTGTCCCAAAATCTAGTGAAGATTATAATGGTTATAATGATCACTATGTCATAAATAATTATGTTTCATAGACTTGGTCATATTAATGCAATATTCTTCTTAGATATGATGTTCTAGTTGGGGATATCCACCTATATAAATGTATAGTCTATTTTTTCATATATTCGGTGTCATTTTTATTTCATTACAACTTGATTTGGGAATTTTATGTTTTTTATCAAATAGGATGAGTCACATTGAAAAATGGAGTTTATATGTGTTATGTAGTCATTAAAGGTGTTGGATTACACATGATAGATATTGTTACCACAATTCCATGTCATTTTCCTTCAGTACTAGGAATATGTTACGATATTTACAAAGTTCACAAATTATAATCATCAATAATTTTTTTTCATTTAATAGAACATTTCTATCCATAAGGATACAATAATGAAATATTATTTTCGAATACTCTTAATAATTTATTACTTTATTCAATATCATTCACCACATGAATAATCAAACTAAAAATATTTTAGAAGTGTTTATTATATATAAAATTAAATAATAATAATAACCAATAGTATATATAATTATTATAATAAATTATTAATTAATAAAATTATTGATAACACTCAATATTTTATTATGTAATGTTTTAGTAAAACAATGTTTTTAATAAAAATTGTAATTTAATTTTAAATAAAAAGTATAATATTTTGAAACTAAATTTTAAAAAACAGATTCAATTTTTAATTCCAACTATAAATTGTATACTAAGGTTGATTTTGTATATTTTTTTTAAAAATTATATTATATTATTATTGAGATATGTTGTTTTTACTAAAATCACAGTGTTTATGACTACATAAAATGTTGAACTAAACAAGTGTAACATAATGTATTTTGAAATATTAGTCATAATAAATTTTTTATTAATTATTAATACTATACCTTTATTAATAATTTTATAATTTTAGAAAATATTATATTTATTTTATTAAGTAACACATTCCTACAAAAAAAACTATTTTTGACTTTTATTATAAAGGAATATTATTTTGTTAAAATTGAGTTATTGTTTGTCTTCAAAGTAAAATAAATTTTATTAGATATATTAATGAAAATATAATAAAAATAAAATAAAATATATTGATACTTTTATACTACACATAAATTTTAATTTAAATAATACACATTTTCTAAAAACAGGTTTTCACATGTCACATGTCATAATATAAATTTTTTATTTCTACAGTTAAAAAATATATTTGGAAAAATGTTTATTCAATTTATAATAATTATTTACATATTATTTAATTATGGAAAATTTATTATCTTGATATAGAAATAAATTAAATAGGTAAACATTAGTTACCTCAGAAAATTTTATAATGGTAAATGTGAAAATTAAAATTGAAAAAGAACATAAAATCATTATTAAAAAATGTTTAAAATAAATTAGTGAGGGAATAAAAACCATATATCATCCCAAAATCCACTATTTTCCATCATTAAGTCTCTATGACCTATGAAAAATGTTATATCATTATATTAAGTTGAATTTTTTTAAAACAAATCTCAATGTAGACACTTATAAATTGGGCCTTTAACAAAATATTTATTAACAATAGAATAATAAATTTTCCTCTTTATATTATTACCTTTTTACAACACCTATCCACCAAATAATATTTCCATGTCTATAGTTTAAAAATAAATATTGATAATACCACCAATTATTTTGAATCCTCCAATAAGAAAAAAATTATTTCAATATGGGTACTACTACATTCTTTAATTTATTTTCATTTCATTAATAAATTTCCAAAAAATAATAATAAAATTACCATAAAATTACCTTAGTATTGGTTTTATAATTAATGATATTGTTCTAATGGATTAACTATTAACCACATTTCCCCATTTTAATTTAAAAAAAATGAAATTTTCATTCAAGTGTTGTGCGGACTACCACCCCTACGAAGTGAAAAATTCTTTTTTTTTCACCAAATCCCCTCCTCAATTATTAAAATGAAAAAAGAGAGAAAAAAAATATTTGATTTAATATAATAATTTTTATAATGAGGAAATTATAACACACCATCTCTTTTTTTCATTCTTTGAGTAATTAGAACGTTAACTCTATGTTGTGTGGACTATGACCTCTACAATGCAATTTATCTCATTTTCAATCATGTTTCATTATAATATTTTACAAACAAAAATTTTCTATTAAAAACCATAAAATTATAAAATTAAAATCACTATTATTATATAATAATTAAACTATGAAAATAAAAATCGCATTCATAATCATAATCATTCCCTAATAATGGCACTTCTTGGCTTGGTCTAACTACATATTTGATATGTGATGTTAAATAATATCACGAATAAATATGAATTCATATATAAAAATTATATAATATATAAATAATTAAATTCATATACAATATTATTTCATAAATAGTTAAATTAATCTTAAAATCATCAATAAAGAAACTATCCTTCATTTGTCATAGATCTGTGAAACATGTTTTCCACTAATTTCATTGAAAATATCCATGGAAGAAACAATCCTGTAATGAAGTTATATATTTATAAAAATACAACTAATCATAAATAATATCGATTTATTTTATCAATAAATTATTATCGTTGGGATAATAGTGAAGAAAAAAACTAGTTATACGAATCTAGTTCAAAATGATCAAAATTACTCATTTCTGAAATTGAAAATAAATAAGTAATAACTAATATATATATATATGAATAATGAATCTAAATTAGGGGAATAATTATTATTATTTGTGAATATGGTTGTAGAATATTTTTTTATAATATTTATGTTTACCATACAAGACATTGGAAAACTTTCTACAAGCATTAGTACACAGTAACTGTTTCAAGTCTCAGATTTTATTTCATAAGACATATTTCATAATGAAATATTTTTTCCATGTAATGGTAAATATATTACCCTTTTATACCATTCATCATGATACTCTTGTTATACATGGTGTTTAATTTTTCATTTGAAATCATATCTATCTAGGAAATTTTACTTGAATGATTATATGGATGTTTGGGATTCAATGTTTCATTTTTCAATCCATGATACATTCTTGATAATAAAAAACATAATTTATTTTACATTATTTTGATATTAAATTATGAGTTTATTTTTATATATTCATGAAATTAATGGGGTTTTAGGATTCATATAATGTTTATTCATAATGTTTCACTCTATTTAAAAGATACCAAAATTATATGTTTTTTGTTAACTAAACTTCCTTTAGGATGTTACAATACATCTTCAAAAACCAATTTAATCCAATATTTTAATCTTATAAATTATGATTTAATGATTATTTTATAGTCATTCTTAAAATAATAATAGTATTTATACAAATATTCTCATCAATAAATTTATTCCCCATTAATTTATATCAATTTTATAATAATTGAAATCATTTTAAATGATGGTATCTCATAATTGTCCATATTTTCATAAAACTATAATTTTATCCTTAATATATAAAAACCATATTTTTGTTTTGTAACATTATAAATTTCTATTAAAAATTATAACATTCTAAATTGATGTTTTACTCCCAATTATTACAAAGTGGGTTTCAAAAAATGACATTTCAAAATATCATAAATGTTATACATAATTTTGATATCAAATAATTTCTCTTAAAATGAAAATTTCATTTGATAAAATTTATATCATTTTAAAGTTATATTATCGATTTTATCTTCCAAATGTATGTGTTTTTCAAAGATATCACTTCATATTGTGAAACATTTTTTATTTTTCAAGGATTATTTACTAAACATTATTTATCAATGTTAATTGTTTCCAAAAAGAGTACACAGAAGATTTTTTAAACTTTTATGGCATGTTTGAGTCTTAAATATTATTATTACTTTTTAAATTTATATTTTTTCAAAATCATTAATATTATTTCATTAAATATAAAATTTTCAATGTTAAAATAATAATAACTGATATGAAAATTTTTACGGAGTATCATGAAAAATATTTTATGGTTTCATAAAAATATTCCTCATCATCACTAAATTATTTAATTAGAAATAAAATAATTTTGATAAATAATCCACTAAATTTTAATATCAAATAAACTTTTACGTGATTAAATTATTTTACAAATCGTTTACTTTCATGTGGTAAATCTCATTTACACCATGTTGAAATTTTAAAAAGAACATCCTTCATCCCATGGGTTAATTATGATGAGATGAATGATTATTTTCATCCCACACACATACATATGGATTAGTTAGTATTGGGGTCCTATATATTTCTTCAATTATTTATCAAATATTATATTTAATAAATATAAAAGTTTCAAAGGGGAATTATCCCATGTCAAATTGTACATGGGATGATAAATGTGAAGCTGATAGTTTTAGGGGTATATTTATCCCAATACAAAAGGGTACACTGTAATATTTAAACATAAAAAAGTTTTCACTAGTGGATTTATCTCAAAAAAGGTAAGTAGGTTGATTTTTCCTATGCTAAAGGGTTTCATGCAAGGATTTTCCCAATCTAAATGGAATATATAGGGATTATCAATGAATTAAGTTGGAAGATGGGTCATTGGTCCAAGAATACTATATAAATAATATAGTGGTGGGAAGAAATTATATATTATTTTTATTCAAATCTTATTACCCTACTCTTATTCTGAAATGTTTTACCTATTATTATTATTCATCACTCATTTTTAATGTCATATTATTTCTCACAATTATTCCATTGTATATTTTTGTTTATTCTAGAATAAAAGTCTATATAATTTTACATATGGACACCACTTATAGTTCATTATACCTTTTAATAATAAATTTCTCTCATTCCCATGATTTATCATATTCTTACGATCTCACCCTAGATTACATGTTGATATATATTCCCTTACAAATAATTTGAGCTCATCACATTCTTATATTTTTCCTTCCCTGGTTTATAATGATAATTATATCCTATGGAATGTATAGAAGGAAGAATAGAGGAGTTCAATTATGTAGATATTTTCCCATATGTTGTAAAAGAATTTTCTTATTTATCTAGTCCATAATGATCCTAAACAAAAAAATTTACACGAGTCAAGTGATATTATTGCGATATATAATAATAATTTGGAATATATTATATTATAGACAATATTAACTCAATTGGTATCAATGATAATTTGTAAATGTATGTATTTTGAACATTGAACTAGGGAATATAGGTTTGGGGGACCTCATTTGGTATTAGTGGTATTTTTAGTTATTATTATGTATTAATTTATTTATTTATGGGTTTTAGGAATATTGAACACTAGTGAATACTATAGATATAACTCTAATATATATGCCTATGTATAGGATGTCGTCTCTATTTTTTTTGGTAAAAGTTAGATTATTGTTGTCCAATTAGAAATTTTATCCCTAACTGGATTCTATATGTGGAAGTAGGGTTATACATAGATGTAACTAGGTTAAATAAAAAATTAAATGTTTTTTAATTAATTAAATTATCACATTGTTCCAAAACAATTCCCAATAGGGTACTTGGATTCACAATATAAATAGATATTCTATAGTAAATTTACATTCTCCACGAAAAACTTTTATGAAGGATTTTACTATAAAGTTAACTTATTAGGTAATATAAAATAATCAAGAAATGTACATAGATGACCTATTACTAAAAATATATATTCATAGGTTGAACCAATAGTACCACATGTCATATAATAAGGTGTAATAGGGTTAGAAATCTTCACATTGGTGTTTTAATGTTTTTTTAACAAGAACAAAATAATTTTTTCATTATAATTTATTTTTAAAACATTCATCAATATGTTGATGGGGAATATATATGTATATATATAGAATCAACTATTTCTTATTGGAAAAATGGATCATTATTATATGGCTAAATTTTTTTAGTCCAACGAGGTTAATTAACCTTAGGGGAAATCATGGAAGGAATGATTAAAATACATTCCCCTTAAAATATAATTTCATTTTACAAAACAAAATTCTATCCACTTCTTATATAAATTTAATCAAATAAATGAAATCATGATTGGACACATCAATTTTACTTAGTTCACTCTTACTTTAATATTTCAATGGAGTATACAACAACAATGTGCTAATGTTAAAAAACCACTGAGCCTCACCTCTATAGAAATGTTCATGGAAAACCACTTATATAACCCTGATCACTACCATTAAAATGTTTAAGGACAACTCACTACTACCCTAGGATCACTCCCCTAATCAGTCCTTTAATAGATAAATACAGGTTGAAAGGATCACCTTTGTCTCTCTCATTTCTCTGTGTCCTAGAAATAATTCACACATAGTGTACATACATTTAGGTCCCTTAATTTTCAACAAATAATGTATCCTAAATTATAGATTGATGATCTATTGATGTCCCACTTTTATCTACATTATGAATATCAGTTTACCATAGTTTTACTAGTAAATCCCTTTTAAATAATTTCATGATTATCACTACATTCCCAAAGCTCACACAACCTTCCTGAAACTACCCAATTAATCACAAGTATATGTTGTCATCATGACCACCAAAAATATTGTGAATATCACCTTTTTCACAAATCTCAACTATCCATTTCAATGTAACCACATTTGATGGTGCTATCACACTTTCATGAAGATCAATTATCCCTTACGAATGTCAAAAATTTCAAATTGAATTTTATATCCTTATCTAAATTCAATACTTTTCAGAATTCTTACAAATTTAGGCTAGCATTCACAACCTTTTATAAAATCATTTTTTCATTTAAAATTTTACAAGAACATTTTTCATGAATCACCTACATGAATTCAAAACCATTGATTCATTTTTATGTGTTGCACTATTTTTATTAGAGGAATAATATCCTATTTATATGAATTACCTCTCATTCAAGAAACTTCTATCAACATCATCAACCTTTTTATCTTGGGGTGAAGCCTCATAAAATCAGCAAAAATTCTCAATCAGTTGCTAGGGTTTCCTCTTGCGGCCTCGTTCCCTCCCCTCATACAGCTTCTTAGTAGGCTCAGTGTCATCATCGGCATCCCCAAAATTGATGGTGTCGATCATCCTTGTTGTCATCGCCATAACGTCTCGACGAGCGGTGAGTTCGAATATGGGTGGGTGAAGATGTCTTGATGGTGGCTCTGCTTGGAGGCTACTGGCGAAGTTTCCATTTCTTAGCGGCTGGCGTCGGCCCCATAGTGACGCGGAGGAGGATGGTTATGTTTGTTCTTGTGTTTTTAGGTTTGACGGAGGTTTTTAATCAGGTTGTTTCACCAGTGCTCTTTTTTCATCACTGCTATACTTCTTCTGCCTCATTGGATACTCTTGCTTTCTGTGGTTTTCCCGATATGGAATCTGGCGTGGGATCTTTTGTGGTTTGATTGGTCCGGTTCTAGACCAGTGTCGCATTACTGGCTCAGTCTACTCAGATCCTCTCATTGGAGACTCAACCTCAAGGTGCTGCTAGATCTCCCAATCCTAGGTGATAACGACATGGTTTCATTATCCTCGGATTGTAATCCTCGTCGGGTTGTTGTGGATGTGATTGGAGATGTCAATTGTTACAGCGGGGTGCTTCCGACATCGTTTCTATCGCCTAGTCTAGGAATTGATATTGCATGATGGTTGTTTCACATTTTGGTTCTGGTTTATTGGATAACTGTCAATGTGTGGTTAGTTCTCATGATTAGAGGGTAGTAATGCATTCATGGAAGTTTTGTTCTTGATGTGATGTGTCTTAAGGGATTCTGCAATAGTTATTTTACAAGAAGATGCTCCAGATGAGGTTTTGGGAAAGGAGGCTTCATTATTTCATGGATTTTCAGAATCATATGTGTTAGAGGGTATGGCTTTGACCATTAGTACTAGGCCCATGCTCATTGGCATGGGAAAACAAGATGTGATGCGATGAGACAATGAATATTGGTCTTAATGGTTCTTTTTTCTGAGAGGAGCTTCTCTATTGTAGTGAGTGATGCTTTTGAGCTTGAGGATCATTCTGTTGGAGACACGTTTTTTGTTAAATCCTGAAGTTTCGATGGTTTTCCCCTAATACTTAAAAAGGGGGTTTATTTCAATAATAATAATATTAATTTTTAGTCAGTTAGTCACCATCACCTTTTTTACATTTTCTCCATTCTCATTGTTGAATATCCATTTCTTCGTGAAACTACACAAAAATTTTCTCCTTGAAAATATGCTCATAGTTATAGAGATTTACAATTTAACATCATGTATTAATGAAGTTTTTTATAGTTCTAATGATTTACTATTTTTATATCCTTATATTAATGTGGACTATGTGAATCAATAATGGATTCACATTCGTTAATTATCCATTAAATTTTTGGAAACATATATAAAATTGCACAGAACCCCTTTGAATAGAAGTTTACACCAATGATATATTTTTGTTGACAAATATGGAAAAAATAGTATGGAGTGATGGATATCCCATAGTATTTAATAGAGAATTGACTTAAGGAAAATAGAGTTATATATTATTGATCACTTGAAATTTAATTTTTATTTAAATAAATAATTATCAAGGATATTTTTTGTTACTTTAATATCATTTATGAATTATGATATATATTATCCATCGTAAAACCTTATAAACTAGTGGTAAATTAAAATTACATGGTAATAAAAATTTTATTTTCTTGTGGAAGACATGATTTCATTATGGATTATTGTGATTTATAGTAACATTGTTTTGAAAAAAAATTTGGATTATGTAATTTTAGGGAATATATATACAATATTATATGATTATACGAATGATTAATATTTTTTATGGAGTTATATGTAAGATGATATAGACTGAGATAGTCAAAATTATGACTTATTATATGTGATACCGTGAGTGATATATATATTATGAATACACACACATACATTCATCAATGAATAATAAATTAAATTACAAGGAATTTTTTTAAGGGGGTATAATGTAATGACATTGGATTTTATAATTCATTTAAAAATTTAATACTTGTTTATATATATTTCTCTACATTCCACAAAAAAAGTAAAATTAATCACAAAATAATATTTATTATGTAAATTTATTAATGCTATTCCAACTATCGAATAAACATATATTATCATTTATGAGATCATAATTTTTTTATTAAGGACACTATATGTTTTAAAATGTAATTCTTCATTAATGAAATATTTCATTATATATATTTAATTATAATTAAAAATAAAATTTTTTAAGACTATGAATTTAAATTAATGAAAACTAACATGATTTTTAATTTAATTTATCATTATTATATAATGATTATTTTTTATGGTTTCTCTATAATAAATGAATAATATGTATATAGTGAAAAATTATATTTTTTACTAAACCCAAATAATTTATTAATATATCATGATTATATCACCATATGAAAACATGTAATAAAATTTTACTAAAAAATTATAATAGAGTAAAATCATTCCTTCCAAAATAAAATTATGAATTTATAAAAAAAATATTTAATTTCTTATGTTGTATTTTCAAATAAAGTGAACTATTTTTGAAATTAATCTTTATTAATAATTATTTTAAAATTATTATTATTTAGAATAATTTTTTAGAGTAGTAAAATAAATTTGTTAAACTGTAAGATCTCAAACCCTTTCGGAGATGAAATAGCCATAGATACAGGTATTTATATTTTTCCCTATTTTAATATGCATTGGTTTGGTTTTACCTTGGGAATTATTTTGGTGAATTTTTAGAAAAATTGAAAGAAGGATGGTAGTGTATGAGTGGCACATGGTTTTAACAACAATGCCCCCTACTATACGAAAACATGTAATCTTGGACTGAGGGAGATTTTATGGTTTGATCACATTTTATCTAACAATCCTCCCACTTAGTAGAAATAATGAACACATATGATAAATTCATAAAGTCATGAACACGATTAAGAGAAATCATATTCCCCTTACCAACAAACCATGTGTGGGTAATTGATTACACTAAAAATTAGATAAAAAATTTTCCAAGACCTTTTTTTAATCCAAAATCGACCCTAGCTCCACCTTACAGTTCATTCATGATTTTGTAACCTCCATGACTAATTGCATGTCATTATAACATCAATTCGTGGTTATCCTAAACTCATATTAAATATTTTCAACCCTCCCACTAAGAGGACTACATCACATGTAGTTTTCTTTCTCAGTCCCATCCATCATCCATCGGTTGAAGTATCGTTCCTTATTTTTTTGTTAGATACATATCTATTTTTTCTTAACTGGATCGAGATTAAATGGATCATGATTTGATTAATCTCGATGTATTTTTTTGGGTCAAAATCTATTTCTACAACATTATCCCACACAAACATTGGGATTATTCAATGAGAAATAATTTTCACAAAACTATCATATGTGGTATATCATTTAAATATCATTGTCTTCATTGAAATTTTGTTTATATAATTATAGAATTTCTAATTGATGTTTATAAATTTAAATTTTTATAGAATTAAATAATTTTTTAAATTAATTAATTAATAAAAATGTGAAATATGGATATTGAGATAATTGACCTTGAATAATTAATTGATGAATTAATTATGAGGGAATTGTGAATGGTGGTTTAGGGATAATTAATTTTTGAGTTATTAATTATAATATTTAATTCAGGTTTCATATAATTTTTTTTAATTTCTTAAGACATATTGAGATTATAGAATTAGAAAATTAATTTTTTAATAAATTATGAGATAATGAGACGGAATATATAATTTATTAATTAATTGGTGATATTGAATTTATTGAGATGGAACAACTAATTGATGAATTAATTGGGGTTGTTAAATTATTTGAGTTGGATTAATTTATTAAAGAATTCATTTTGAGATATTGAGATGATTGATTTTAGATAATTAATTATACAATTCATTGGGAGATATTGGGATGGTTTTTTTTAGATAATTAATTATGGAATTAATTATATATTATTGATATTGTGATTTTAGATAATTAATTGTTGAATTAATTATGGTATAGTGACTATTTTTTTAATTGATTAATCGATTTGACATGGATTAATTAATTGATGAATTAATTAATGGGATGATGTGAATTTTAAATTGATATGTTTGATTAATAAATTGGTGAATTAACTAATTTTTTGTTGAGATACATGTAATAATGAAATATATGTGTTATTGTTTTATTTTTGTTCATGTGACTATAACTAAGTAATTGTAACATGGTCATTTAGTCTTGTATTAAGAATGATATCATGTTTATTAAATTATTAAAGGGGGAATGGTAGCATTGAAATTATTTTCTGAAATATGAATTGAAACATGTTCACTCAATTATGAAACGGTCCACGGTAACATGGATATTAACTTATGAAATAAGAATAGTAACATTGTCTTTAAATTATGAAATGGTGAACGGTAACATGGAAATTAATATATGAAAATAATAATGGTAACATGGTAATTCAATTATTAAATGGTGATTGGAAACATGGTCATTCAATTACTTGATTATGAATGGTAACATGGACTATAAAATGTGATATACCTTTTATATAGTTAGGACTTTTGAAAAGGAAAAATCAGGTTTTGATAAAGGGGTGTCAGTGGAAACTAGTTATTGAATGTGGCTAAATAAAGGTTAATTGACCATGTAATAAATGTTATTTATGACATGTAATTATTTATTTATAAAATTTCATAAATTATTAATTTACTAGAAATTGTTTTTTGACAATGTTGTTGGTGGCCTACGGAGTTTTACTCACACCATAATTATGCTTCTTGATGAGTACCTCAATTATTTTCATGGTTGTAGGGAAAGAAAATGTAAAACTCTTTCTGTTAGGTGGATAAGTTGTGATGGTGCATGGATGAGGAAATTAGACATTATTTGGGACATTCTTGATAGTTTTAAATGTATTTAATTTAATTATTACCTTTTGATAAAAGTAACATACATTAGCAAGACATATTTATTATTCATTTCAATATTGTATCAATAGTTTTGGTCATTATATGATATTGATATGTTTATAGTTTGATTATATATTTGGTATTTTTTATTTATTTTCTACTGGTGTTTTAGTCATTCAAAAATGGTATGGTTTCCCCATGACTGATATTAGACCCTATTTTCTAGTTGGCAGCAACTTGCGTACATGGAGTTTTGCTTGAGGTCATGTGACTGACTGTTTTGGGGAACCGTTGTGTGGATTCCAGGCAATGATTATATAAATTAGAATTAGAATTCAGTTTTATTTTATTTTTCATTTTTCATACAATTTTTTAAATGTAGATATGAAACAAGGAAGTCTTTGGCCTCTAGTATGATCTCATTCAATGGAGTAGCTAACACATGTATGCCGGAAAACCCAAGAGCCCAGGGTGGGATTGTTGTTATTATTCTTTTGTATTATTGTTGAATATTTTTTCATCTTGGGTGACATAATGGTTCTGTGATGTAAATATTGTAAAAAATATTTATTGACAATTGACTCATGACCTAGTATGGAATGAGAGTTAATTTTTCATTCATTATTCTAGGAACATAGTAATATTGTGACATGATTTATTTTAGGAAAAAATGGAATAATAGGTTATGGAAAAGTTCTTGAATTTGATCTGTTTTTTCTTACATGATAAATTTTACTAGAAATTGTACATATTATAAAAGTTTATAATTATGGTAGAATGATTCACGATGAGAATAAATTAGTGTCAAAATGAGATACATTAATAATGAAAATTAGATTACCCTTTTCTAACTATGAACAACATGTGTGGTTGTTTAAAGGTTTTGATAAATCATTTGTTTTGACTATGTGGTTGGGCGTGGGAAAATAAATGGTTGTGAAATATTGTGTTTCCTGTGAATGTGTGAATGTTTTGAAAACTGTGTCCTAATGTGCGTGCTTGTCCTTGTAGAAATATTCCTCCATGATGATGATTGCTGAGAGGATGAAAAGAGGACATGGTTAGAGATGATATTCCAATACTAGGACTCGAAAAAATAACTATGTTGGTTGAGAAAGTCAGGGAGAAGTTTTGAGATAATATTTCAGGCATGATGCAATTCAATGAGAAAACCCCCAGTCAGTTTTGTAAGTGTATGTCTCACCTGAAGTGGTATTTTTAGTTTCCAAAACCTTTGATATGTATTGGAGATGGTGGATCTAAAGGAGTTGAGTTTTTGTTTGTGTACTTTGGGATAATACTTGAATATTTAGATACTCCTACTAAGAGGAGGGTAATATATGATTCCTATATACTATGAAATTTTTTAATGAACTGGAGGGACATTCAAGCACAGACTTGAGAGGAGAAATGTATATTATGGATGTTATTCATTTAGAAGTTCCTAGATTACCTTTATACACAGACACTAAGGGAAGAGGGAGCATCTCAGTTCATGAGGATGACTATGAGGAGTATGTTAATGCTAAACAATGCAGGATACATTACATATTTATAGATATTTTCTCTAGTGTTTTAAAGGGATAAGACAACTATGATGATGTATTTTCAAGACAGACTAAATGTTATATTTAGTACACCTTAAACTTTTTTGTTAATGAATATCGCTATTGAGGTGGATCAGGATCTCATATCAGAAGAGGTCATAAAGGAGGATTCCAATTCATGACATATAATTATAGTTGGATGACTAAGAGGTAGTCATTCTAGGAGTAGGAATCATCACTCTTATATCATTATTAATGGATGTGGGAAGCAGAGAGCACAAATAGAGAGATCAGGATCTCATGATTGTAATCAAGTTATCATTCACTAGTGTGGTTGGTAGGGAAATTATTATATATAGTTACCTTGAATACCACAAAAGTGATGGTCTTGCAGAAATATGGGACACCTACAGTCATTCTATATGACTCGATGCCATATGGGTACTGATGGAAGAACAAGATAAAACTAGTGTGCATGAATGGGATATTATACACCAAATCAGTCTGGTAGCTAGTGTTATACTAGCAGAGCGGTTAAGGTAGTGGATAGAATGCTTCTGTGAAAGAGTTCCCATTTCAGCAGTATGGGGTTGCACATGGGACTCATGTTGAATTAAAGGGAAGATGGGTAGGATAATTGCATGCCATTTAGCCCCACATATGGATATTGAGGCATGAACATCAATCATATGAGTTACTATTCTTATAGCTTCTATTGAAACTAATTCCTTATTTGATACTGGTTCCTTATTTGACTCTGGTTCCTTATATGATACTGGTTCCTTATTTGATATGGGTTCCTCTCATTCCTTTATTTCTATAGAACTTGTGAATGGTTTGTGCCTGTTGCTGGGGTTCCTCAGTGGGAATATGACAAGGGATACACCATTAAGAGTGTGATCAAGAGGCATCTATTTATGCATGGGTTGTTATCTCTTGGTTAGAGATTATCATTTTATGTTGGTTATTTACATATCTGATATGGTGAGATTTGACATCATTATGGCTATGGATTTTTAGTAGCATACATATCCCACATTGACTGTTATCATAGGTGAATGGGTTTTGCATCTCCTAAGAGTTACCGTTATATTCACTGTGGAGAGTAAGATATCAAGGAGGTTTGTGTCGGTCTATTTAATAAGAAACTAGGGGAGCATACCATCGATGTTTATATCCCATTGCTCGATGATGGTGGTAGAAATAATGTTTTCTTTCTACATTTAGTGTACACGTTCCAATATTTGTTTCCAAAAGACTTATCTGGTTTCCCACCAGAGTGATATACGGAGTTTACTATTGAGGTTATGCTAGGGTTTGAGCTAGATTCTATTCCACCATATTGAATGTCACAAATAGAGCTTCACAATCACAAGACTCAGTTGGAGGATATTAATGATAAGGTATTTATCTATCTGAGTATATAAACATGGTGTTCTCTACTTGAGTTTTCCAAGAAGGAGGACTGTAGATTGAACATATGTGTTGATTATAGAAAATTGGATGAGATGGCAAAGAAAAATGGTATCCTCTTCCATCCATCGATTTTCCTTTTGACAAGTTGGGAAGATCTTGTGTCTTTTCAAAGATATACTTGTTACCAGGGTATCGTCAACTAAGAGTTTGAACTTCCAATATACCAAGGACTAAATTTAAAAGTAGGTATTACCTACTTGTGTACATTTTAATGCCATTTTTATTGAATAACATGTAAGAAGTCATTATGAATTTAATCAAAAAATTCCTTCAACCACACATGTATTAGTTATTGGTGGTGTTTGTGGATGACAGATTCATGTACTACAACACTCATGATGATCATGCCCATCATATGGATTTGCTACTGAGTACACTCAGAGAGAATTTTTTATACACCATGTTATATATGTGTTAGTTTTAGATGGATCAGGTATACTTCATGAGTCACATCATCTCCGATGAAGGTGTGTGTGTGGAAAAAGAAATGGTCAAGGTAGTATTTTTTGGAGGGTAGCCTAAGAAAATATTTAAAATTCATAGATTTTTCTGTTTAGTTGGATATTATCAAGGATTAATCCATGACTTTTCATATTTGGTAGTGAAAAATTCTGGCTTGAGATATAAAGGGATGAATCTTGGGTGGTCAGAATCATGTGATAATGCTTTATAAAAGTTAAATATGCATTTGACATATGCACTAAACATGATCCTAACTGAACCATGTGAGGAGTGTATAATATATTTTGATGCTTTCGAGATTAGATGGGGATAATTATTGATGTAGGGAGATTGAGATTTGGTGTATAGGTCTTAGAAGTTGAGGCATCATGAATAAAACTACTCTATACATGATTTCGAGTTGACTTTAGTGGTTTATGATTTAATGTGTTGGCGTCATTATATATTGTGAAAACCATAATGTTCATAAGGATTACAAGATATTGAAGAATACATTTTAACAACAAGATTTCAATATTTCTTAGTTTAGATGGACTGAGTTTATGTAGTCATTTTATTTTTAGATAGCATATATACTTGGAATGGGGAATATTTTTCTAATGATTTGAGCTTGAAAACACAACCTCTGGTGGTTTAGGGGTCTATATTTGTGTGGAAGTTGACGACATTCTGGCACAGATGTACGTTGTGGTTTAGGGGAGTCATGAAAAGATGTATCTTGTATTAATTTTGCAAGATTCTAATCTTTCATTCTAGACCAAAGATATGATATATGAGTAGCTAGAGTGATTGACCATGGGGGAAATCCTTGATGGTGGAGTGTCACCATCTGATTATGGCATAAATGCGGATGAGATCATTTATGTGAATAATTATTTTATTTTACCTATGAGAATGCAGGAGGAGATGATTAATGACTTTTATGCCAATAAGTGGGTGTTACATACAGTTGTAACAAAAATCTTCCATGAACTATGATGATAGTGTTTGGGGTAGGCAAGAAAAAGGAGATAGCAAGGTTTGTGACATAGTGATAAACCTGTGAGTAGGTGAAAGATTAGAATCAATGATAGGGTGATTTTATATAATCATTTTCAATTCTAGAATGGTTTTGGGATGATGTTAGCATGGATGTTTTTGTGGCCCCCGCATAGATGACTCCAAATAATGACACTATTTGGAAATTTTTAGACAATTTGGAAAAGGTAGTGCATTTCATGCCTACACGGGAGACATTATAAGTAGTTTGGCATGGAAATTTGTATGTATGTTAGGTAGTTCATTTTCATGAGGTTCTATAGAATATTTTTCATATCGAGGATTCTGATTAACTTCATGCTTCTAGAAGGTCTTATAGAAGGTTCTAGGAAGATCAGTTTTGTTGAGTACGTATTTCCACCCATAAATAGATTTCATATTAGAGTGTTCTAAACATGTGCTTGAGGATATATTGGGAGGTTCTGATCTATACTTTAGTAGGTATTAGTAGAATAACCAAGAACTAGTAGAGCTCACCTATAACAATAGTTATTATGAAAATATACAAGTAGAACCATATGATGTTATTTATGAAAGGTCACACATATAAACTCAATAATTCATGGAGGAATGTGTGTAAGTGTATTTGGGACCGATTCACATTCCAGAGACAGAAGAGTAGGTACATTCGATTAAAAAATGTATCACTATAGCTCTGAGTAGAAAGAAGTCAAATGCTAATATAGGTCGACCTCCCCTATATATTTTAATGGGTTATTGTGTATTCCTTCATGTGTCACCAAGGTTGGGTCATCATAGGATACATAGACATGGAATGTTGGCACTCCGATTCATTAGATTGTTTGAGGTTGTAGAGAGAATTCGGCTGGTGGGATCCAAAATTTATTTTCCATTGATAATTAGTGCAATTTATTAGGTTTTACATGTTCCACAACATCAATGGTATCACGCCAACCCTTATAATGTAATTTATGGGCATGATATTGAGTTTTAGATAGATTCATACTTTGAGAAGAATCTAATATGCTTGTCGGATTGTAATGAGGAATTGTTTTGGGTAATGACTGTGCCAATAGTTTCGGTATTGTGAAAACACATCCATGTTAATGAGGAATCATTTGGAAGGGAGGAAAACATCAGGGATCTATGGACTAATACTTTTGAATCCAAATCCTAGAAATTAATGGAAGTACATCTCATGTTTGAGCGATTATAAGGTTGGGAGATTACAAGATCCTGAACCCTTATAGAGTTGAAACATACTTCATTTTAGGTATTTACTTTTTTCCTTGTTTGAGCATACATTTTTGGGTTTTTCCTTTGTGTGTGTTTGGTTGAAATTTGAGAAACTATGAAAGAAAGTGGTTAGTGAATGAGTGGTGTACATATTTCCATAACTGTGCAATATGTCCCAACAAAACGTATAACCATATATAGAAGGAAATTTCATGGTTGGTACATGGTTTGACTAACGATGCACACTATTATGGTAAAATATCCACCCAAATAATAATGGAACATAGTTAGGATTTTTATTAGGGGAAAACATGTTCACATGCCTAGAAAACCATTTCCTAGAATTTAATTAGCATCAAATTTGATATAAAATTTTAAAATCCCCCATTTTAAAAACAAATAATCTCTATCTCGCCCCCTAATTATTTTCATGATTTTGGAGCCTCCAAAATAGATTCCAATCCATTATGAATACCGTTATAGGTGATAGGAATCCCAGAATGAAGAACCGATCCCCTCCCAGTAAGAGGTTATTATCTTATATGGTATCTACTCTCTTTCCCATTCATCATCCATTCATTAAAGTATTGTTATGAAATATTTTTTTTAAGTATAGATCTATATTGGCGGGTCTAGATTCATTATTTTGGATATTGATTTTTATTTAAGGGATATTGATTTGTTCGATCTTTATTTAGGTTCTTAGATCCATATGTTATACTATGCTATTATTCTGCACAAACATGGAGATTACTCCATTGGTGAGATGTGTCCCCAAATTGTGGTTTGTAGTCTATAATAAAAATCCCATAATATTTATTTCAATCATATATATGTATTAGTATAATCTCTTTTATATTTTTAGAAATTGAGTTATTCATTCACTCAATTAATTTTGTGAATTAATTAATCATGGGAAATATTTAATTTGGATATTGGTATTATTGATAATGAATAATTAATTATTTAATTAATTAGGGTGGAATAAATATTGTTGATTTAGGGATAATTAATTTTTTATTTAATTTTTTGAATACTGAAATGTGGTTTGAGATAATTATTTTTTGAACTAGTTATGAGATATCAAGATTTATAAATTTAAAAATTCATTATTGAATGAATTATGAGATATTGATATGAAATAGTTAATTTAAGATATTGATTTTATTTCGATGGAACAATTTATTGATTAATTATGTTGAGTAATTGAACTGTTTGAGTTGCATTAATTAATTCTTGAAATAATTATGAGATATTGAGATAATTGATATTAGATAATAAATTGTTGTATAAATTATGAGTTTTTTATATGGGTTGTTTTAGATAATTAAAAGTGTAATTTATTATGGAGTATTGGGATTCTGATTATAGATAATTAATTATTGAATTAAATATGAAAAAATGATTAATTAATTGTGGAATTAAATAATGGAATTGACTGGGACAAATAAATAAATAAATTAATTATTGGGATGATGTGAATATTCAATTTCTACAATTGAAATATTAATTGGTTATTAACTAATTAGATTTTGTGATACATGTAATAATATGATATATGTGATATTGTGATATAAGTGACAATAAATGGTGAATGGTATCATTGTTAGTCATTCCTTCATTAATAGTGGTAACATAGTTAATAAATTATGAAATGATGAATGGTAACATAGAAATTCACTTCTGAAATTAGATCATAACATGGTATTTAAATTATCAAATGGTGAATGGAATCATTGATATTAACTTGTTAAATCTTGAATGGTAACACATTCATTGAATTACAATGGTGGTTAATAGTAACATGGAGATTCACTTATAAAAATAAGAATGGTATCATAGTAATTCAATTTTGAAATGGTGAATGGTACCATGGTCATTCAAATAGAAGATTATGAATGGTAACATGGATATTCAAATATGATATCTAATGGGGATAGATCTGACTCTAGCAGAAACAGATGTAGGTACTGAGATAAATGTGTCCATTGGAACCTGATGTTTTATGTTGTTAAATAAAAATTAATTGATAGTGTGATAACTGTCACTTATGAATTATAAATATTTCATTATACAATTGAACACACTATTATTGGATTTGATCTTATTTTAGACACTGTTGGGGGTGGAGTACTGAGTTTTACGCACACCCTTCTCGGGCTGCCTAACAGGTACCCAAATATATTTCATGGTTTTAAGAAATGATAAGGGAAAATAACCTCTCTGAGGTGTCTGATTCAGGATGTAACGTAAAAGAGGGAACCAGATGTGATTTAGGACCCTATTGGGAGACTTCAGTGTATTTACTTTTGGGATTTCAATTTTGATACATGGAACATACATTAGAATGAAATATTCATTGTTTATTTTGATTTTATATCTCATATTTTGGTCATTATTTGATTTGGTATCTTTCTAGATTGGTTATATATTTAGTTAATGTTATGTTTTTGTCTTCTCATGGTTCACTCTTATAAAGAGGATATAGTCTCCCGATGACTGATATTAGTCCCTCATTTCTTGTTAGTAGCATCTGGAAAATTGGGAGGTGTGCTTGAGGACATGTTACTAAGCAGTTTGTGGAACTCGTGTGTGGAAAATATATTGTTAAATTACACTTATAATTATCATGAAAAAAATAAAATGATAATGTTATCCTACAAATAAATTTGATGCATAGAAATTGATTTTTTAATAAAAAATAACGCAATACATTGAAAAAATATTCAAATTAAATTATAATATTCATATAATTTTAACTAAAATATAATATTTAATATTTGTGATTATTATGTAAAAAAATGTAATAAGGGCTATTATAGTGTTAGGAAATAAAAATAAATTATCTGGGTAAGTTAAAACAAAAAATTTAATTGTGAAATTTCAATGCATATAAGACCTAAATAACATCTAAAACAAGTGAGAAAATGAATTATTTGGGAATTAAAGACAATATCTTATTCCACATTCCATTATTTTTATTTTTTTATTATTTTAAAATGAATAAATTTTTTTATATTTATATTATGATGAAATATTTATCAAAATTTTATTATCAGCACTTATAAAAGGTGTCACTCACAACCACAGAATGAAAATAAAAATTATTTGGTTTCCTTTGGAAAATATTACCATTATCCCTTCCCTTATAAATATATTCCCCTTGAACTAATTCTCAGAAGTTATTTCCTTAAAACATCTATTCATAGTAAACGTCAAATGAAAAAATAAATATTTTAACATATGTTTTCCCAATATCAAAATATATTTTTTTATGTTTCCAAACTTTATATTTTAATTCATATATACTAAAATAATTACTTTTTATAAGACATTTCATTACCCTATGGAAATGGAAATAAAACTTATTTCCTCTTTTCAATTACAAAAAATAAACTATTATTCCTGCATGGTGAAAATGGTTTCCTCCATGATGTAACAACTTCTGTTTTTCACCACAATGTATATTTGTTTATTATATTGGTAAAACAAATTAATAAATGTTATATATTAAAAATAAATATTATACTAAATGTAAAATATAAAATATACCTTTATTTCCATTCATTATTTAGAAAATATCATGTTAACCATTCGTTGTGCGAACTACCACCTCAATATTTTAATTTTATCACATTTTTCCTATAGATTTCATATTTTTTAAAATATTATTCAACAACATAAAATTATCCAAATAATTTATATTTACCATGAAAATATTTATATTATTCAATGAAAACCAACATTCATATTTATAATGATTGATTAATAATGCAATGATCCTGTTAGAGAATATCTAACCACCAATTTTAACAATTATAAAAAATAATTTCATGGATAACTATGATTGGTTAATTAATGATGATATATTACTTAATAAATTATATATTTATTTTATTTCAGATGATTAATGGTAACAATAATAATAAACTCATGAATTATGATATCACTATTCGTATGTTAATGCTCAATGAAATATGTTTGTCAATAATTAAAAATTCAAGAACAACAAAAAAATAATTCATAAAATGAAAAAAAAATATTACATAAAATTCATGAAACATCAATCCATATTAGGTTTATGATTATTTTTAAGATTTAATTTTGGATAATAATTAAATGAAAAACCATTTTTTCAAAACCGGTTCAAAAAAATCATGATTTCTCAGACCCTTTATTGAACATAGCTAATTAGTAATTAAAATACTTATAAATAATGATTTTTAATGAGGAGAATAATTGGTAATATTTATTAATGTGGTTATAGAATAATTTGTTATGACAGTTTCAATTATTATATATGATCTTAGAGTATGTTCATGAAATCTGGAGTAAACGTATAGGGTTTCACACCTCAAATTTATTTGTTTGAATGATAAATCTTATTATTCACAATTATTTAATTATGATGGTGTATATAAAGAGCCTTTAATATTTTTATAATGATGCACTAGTTATTCATGTTATTTAATTTTTATTTCAAATCATATTCTTCAATGATTTTTGACTCGATTGTGTCTAATGTATCATGGCTTTCATTGTACCATTTCTAAAACCATTATAAATGATTCAAATTATGAACCATAATATCATATATATTCTGTAATAAATTAAATTATAATATATATATATATATATATATATTTAATAGTTTTAAATTTTCATTTCATATTGTTTCATTTAATTTCATAAAATTCCGTAGATTTGAGTTATATAAGTGTATTTGATTAACCAATTCTATTGGTTGAGTGATACTAAATTTTAATGAACTTAATTTATCATAATATTTTATGTCATGGTTCTTTCTCTTTATAAATCTAGAAATGAATCATTTTATTCCAATATTCCTTCTTAATTAATTTCTTCTATAAATAAGTATAACATTGTGGAGACTAATTCTCATCCACATTAATGATGTTATCCACTACATGCCTATATTTTACATTACTAAAAATATTACTTTTTATACGTGGAGTCTGTGTTGATTTTTTAACTCTTTGGACCATCCTACTTTACATTTGTACATTTATGATCTCTTCTTACCTTAATTAAATAACTTCTTAATTGGGGTTTTTCCTGTTTTTTTCATGCGTGTTTAATTGATTTTGATAATCATGAAAATTGTTTTAAGGATTATAATATATTGTTTATTTATGAATGTTTTTTGGAGTTAATGGATGTTTAGTAATTTTTTTAATAATTCGAGTGTCATAGTAAAATGGTTGTGGTTTGGAGAGACCAGGATATGTTGTTGAACATCTTGATAGATCATATGCGAGAAAGAGTCTTGTATGCCCTGTGATTACCATTTCTAGAATAGATTCATTGTGGAGTACATGTTGCACCATGTAACCCAAGCTGTGGAATTTTAATGATCCTCACTATTTTGGAATAATTTTGGCATGGTAATTCTTTTATTACATAGGATTACACATATAGAGGTTGATATGGGAGAGAGATGTTACATGTTTTTTGGAGACCATTTGACGTTATATAGTAGAGTCTTCTTCTATAGAGGATGTGGTTTGGTTAGTTGGTTTTTATCATTTATGTGATATGGCCTTGTGAATTTCAGTGTGGTGTGTGTTTTTGTAGAATTAAATTCTGTAATACACAATTTATAATTCATTCTCTCACCATTGGCTATTATCCAAAATTATTTAACTTTAAGGTTCTGTAGATGTGTCTTGACACAAGAAAACATCATTCTTCTTAGATCAAAGCCCTAATAGGATTAATGTGAATCTTATATGATAAGTTAACTCTCCAATCATTGTATTTTTCTTCATTCTTTAATTTTATCCATTTAGAGTGATGAATTACTCTGATGACGATGGATTATATGCACGTTTTAATAGATGGTGATTATATGGACTTCATGTATAACTTATGATCCATCAACATTCCATTATTATTCCCGTTTTGTGTATTTTATTGGCTGATATCTGATTAAACAAAGGTGGTTCTATAATGTTTCATACAAAAAAATAAAACCTTGGTGTGATTTATTTGTTAAATAATCAATTTAAAATTGATTTTCAAAGATTTGAATTATTATGTATTCAAAATATAATATTAATTGACTGTGTTCCTGAAATAAATGTATGTTTTAGTTTCTTTTGACACATGGAATTATTTTCAAAATATAGCATATAATGGAATTTTTTTTAACATTTTTTTCAATTATAAAGAAATAAATTAAAGATAATTTGAAAATTAATGAATTGATGAAAACCCTTGACTTGGTTTTGAAATAAAGAGGCATGTTGTATAAAATTGGGAAATCAAAATATGAAGGATTAAATGATTTATAATGATTTATTATTACGTTATTGAGTTATTATTAGATTGGATTAACACATATCAAGGGTATTTATTAGTAATTTTTGTAATTAGTTATGACCCAAAATCCATGGATTGTGGATTATAACATAGAAATAAATTTACTATTACAAGATTTTTTTCTCCATGGGGAGTTGACATCGTATAGTCTTTGTCATGGGATGTGTGAACACATTGCATCAAGAAAACTGATTTAGTAATGTGATGAAAATATTACATGAAAAACTAATATGCCATAGGGTGGGACCAAGGGTTCTATTTTACCCTTGACTAGATGATTAAATTCCTTATATTTATAGAAATATTTTATTCAATCCATCTAATATAAACAATTTTTTTACTTAAAACATTCATCTAATAATGGTATGATATATCTCTTATCTCTTGATTATAACATATTTATTTGTGAGAAATATTTAAATTTTATCCCATTCCATTTGTAATTTAAATTTAAGGAATGATAATATTTTTTAATTGATTACTTGATGAGAGGTAAGACACTTCACGGAATTATATCTCACACTATTCCATTGAATTTTGGATTTTCCTGAATATCTAATGTCATATTTGAGTAAGGAAAATGATCTAATTAGAGGTGGTGGATATTGTTGATCTCTAAAACACTAATTGAGGGAGGTGACTAAAGGATATGTTTTCCTCTTGTTACATGTAATTATCATAGTGATTAATATTTAAAGATGTTTTGTCTCATGATAGTATACTTTTTGTGTACTATTTTAATTATTTATTTATAGTAATTTATGACTATGATGTGTTGAGAAAATTTACTTGTGTGAATTATGTTATACCTTTAATATTTTATATTAAAAATGGTTTTTAAATAAATTATTCTCTTTTTATTCAGGATGAATCTAGGTGTTGGTTACTATCATGGTTGGATTAGGAATGCACATCAGGCCATATAAGGGCTGGCTCCGGTATCATGGTAACACATTTTCTGGGATAGTTCATGAAAAAATTGTATCTAGGAACATGTTGTATTTTATATATTTCCTTGATGTTAGTATATTGTTTGGTTTTCCTAGTAGACTTTAGGTAGAATTAATTGGACGTAGTGGGTTATTTGAGTGAGTTCATGACCATATCTATTGAGACTCAATCATAGAAAACATGGATATTAAATTATTGAAGATAAATATTTATTATATTATAATAATACATGCTCGAGGACTGTAATAGTTTAGTGTATTTGTAATCATGGAAAAAAATCATGTATCTGAGTAAAAGTTCTTCAACATATCCCATAAATATATCCACCTTTAATACTTATACCGAAATTCATTCTTTATAAAATAGGGAAAGGAAACATAAAAAAGTGTGAGCTCATATTCTCATTATGGGTAAAATAGGGAGAGATGTAAGAATATTCATGAGCATATGTGTATGAGTAAACGATCAGGAAAGTAGAAGATCATACCCTGCATATCAAAGATCATATAAATCCATCATGTTATAAATGATGGTAGTTCATTGGAAATAAATCATAACATAGCAATAAAACATTGAATTGTGGAATACAAATAATTATATAATATAATTTCTATTTTATCCAAGTCATATCTACCCAAACCATATTGGTAGAATGGGTTAACTCCCCATACTACCTTGGATTTCATGGTTCACTCCCATGTATATCATATTATAATGATATCATATCTCATACTATATTAGTAGTCATGGTTCACTTCCTTGGTTATCTTAGTTTCATGAGTTCACCCCGCATACCATCTTGGTAGAAATGGTTCACTCTCATAGCCATCTTAGTAGTAAAGGATCATTACCAAGACCATCTTATTCAATATCATGACATAAAATTCTATATCCAATGCATTGTTGAGATATATAATTCCCACTCATCTCTTAATGAACTCATACATACATGTCCCACATGATCATAAATAAACATATCATGACCAATGAAATGAAATGGGTATTATAAACTTGATATCATATCATAAGTTTTGGAAAATATGCATGTTTTTTAATCATTTCAACAAATAAATAACATATGAAAACAATTGGGCTTTTAAACATAATTCCATAAAATACAAAAACCATTTGTATAAAGAATATGAATTTTATTCTTGAACAATAAAATAGTATGTCGTCATCGCTGGGGAAGGATTTTAAAAGATCAAATTGAAAATGAATTTTTCTTAAAAATCACTTTTCTAAAACACAAAACATTTTCAAAACGCTTTTTATTGAATCCAATTTGAAAAAATATAAATGAACCATGAAAGTCTTTTAAAAAAGTTATTAAGTAAAACATGATATCATTATTGAAATTGTTTTCTTTTCTAAAAATACAGTAATATTTTAATGGAAAAATTTTTATTTTAAATTGACCTTGTAAAAATGTAGTGGAATATTGAAGAAAATAAGGCATCATTAAATAATAAAATCTTTTTATGACATATATTTTAAAAACATATATTATCGTACTTTTTTCAAAAAAGTGAAATATTACATCGTTTGAAAAATAAAAGAAATATTCCTTTTAAAACATGTAGTAAAAAAAATTAAAAAAATGTTAAAATTGAAATAAAACATCTATAGGGTAATAATAAAGAATATTATGAAAATAGTTTTAGAAAACATGGACATGGATGTTAAATATTTTCCAATAGAGAGTAAAAATGAAAAAATCTTAGATATAGAAGAGATTGTGAAATCAATATTCATCAGATTATAATCAATAGAGTCATATGAAACATGTTAGAAGAAAATTTTAAGAATATATAAATATTTTAATATTTGGGATAATACACATAAAAGAAATCCATTGGTAGTATATAACCCACATAGGATAAAGAATTAGTGTATGATGATTGTGTCTCATAGAAATAATGGTGAGACAAAAATCCCCTAACCTTGTGTCTTGAATCACTTAGTAATTGAACAAGATTATTTTATAATAAATATATGTTTTTTTATAAATTTTTTATAGTAGAATATTCTTATATATAATAACCCTTATGGTTTTATTTTGACCTTATATTACCCTCTTGTTAATGATCCTATGTTATGGTTTCACATGAGATAATATTTTCTTTTTTATGTGCATCTGTCTTAACTTGTTATATCATTGCTCCTTATACTAATATCATGATTCCATAATGTAAATCAGGATATAAGTATCATATTTACAGGTTATGTATATTAAAATAATCAATATAATAATTAATTAAGAAATATAATACACTATTAATTTAAATGGAAATCTGTATGTACGCATTAACGTTTTTCCATTTAGATCGTCACACTGAAAAATGCATGTAAATGACATATGAATATATAAGTATTTATATATGTGTAGGTATATATATATATGTATATATATATATATAGTTATTTTTTTTAATTAATAAATCATATATATCATATAAGTTCATGAAACCCATCCTTAAAAAAATTCATGAGTTTTGTGATGGGATCATGTCACTTTGAGGGGGAGGTAGTCGACACATCATCAAACAAGATTATAATATTAACAACAAATAAAAAGTAAAAAAGTTATTTCTTATACAAATTAATATAGAGGCTTATATAGATATTAAATATTATATATAAAAAATATATATTGAGAGATAGTGTCCATCATAATCGCTATGATGATTCGTGGTAACAAAAAATGGACAATCATTTTTTCGTGAGTTAGTAGATCACTGTACACAGAAACAATAAGTTTAATATCCATTAAATTGTTGTGTGTGTATATGTAGTAACAAAAAATAGTAAAAACAACATCATATATTATTGAGGATACTGGTGTTGTAATAAAATAATGTCTTAAAGTGAGTGTAGGGTATGTAGAAGGAAAACAAAGGATATGATCTTGAGAGAAGACATTATCTCTAAATTGGGTAACTCTTTTTGGGTTATGCCAAAAGGATTCCTTGAGATGAATTATATAAAATTTAAGAAATATATGTGGATTGGATCGATGTTTGGAGAATAAATGGGCAGGTTTTTGTGGATAAAAAATGATTTAGGGGCATGAATAAAAGATAAGTAGAGGTGAACTTTTATAAGAGGGGGGAGGGGCACTTTAGGAGACTCCAAAACTATAAATGTTTTAGAAATTTATATTTGATTAAAATAGTTAAAAATGAATTATTTTAAATTTGAGATGATTATGGGTCTAAATAACCTCAACCAATGAATTTGGGACATGTTCAGGTCACAAAATGAACCACAGGCTTTAACCCTTAGTTAAATAATTTAACTATTACAGTGACAACATTCCTTTTGTACACTATAGGGTTAATATAGTAATAATAAAATTCGAAAATAACCCCATTTAGTTTCATTATGACATATTTAACATCATCCTATTTTTTAGATTAATTATATATTTTTACAAAGTTTATAACATTTAATAAAATATTATTTACTCTAATGTATCGTTTATGACAATTAAGATAATATTCAATATTGTTTTAAAATAAAAAAACCTTATATCTGAAAGACAACACATCCAATATTTCACTAACATTTCTAATTTATATATAATATTAGTGGATTTCATTAATTAGGAAAATTAATATATTTTTAATATTTTCAATATCACTTATTTGACATATCAATTAATTAAACAATTTCTACATCATTATTATACAAGACATTACTTAAATTACATATTCTATAAAAAATAAAAAAAATTATCGTGGTGAAGATATATATTTATCTTTATAAAGAATATTTATTGTTTATTTTTTATTATGTATAACCCTATATTAAAATTTTCCAGTTATTAAAATTAGAATATAATTTTTTTTACTCTAATTAACATAAAATATAATAAATGTCCTAATTGAACAAGAGTGTCCTATAAAGGATCATATTTTCTATATAATGTTGATTGGGGTTTATAAACTCCTATTAAATTAAATTACATAATGCGTTAGGGTAATTTTATATTATTATAATATTATTTTTACCTTTAATTATCATATTTAACTCTAATTGAGGTAAATAAAATTAAAAAGATACTATTCCTAAAACATTATTTTTATCACATTATAAAATTATTTTAATACTGATTAAAACCATATATTTCCATTTTTTAATTCAGTCCACAGAATAAGTAAAATTATTTTTAATGATAATCTCATAAATGTGGATCGAGGGCGGGTAAATGAAACATTCAAAAGTTCAATAATTTTTTTATATATAATTCGATTATAAAAATGGTTCCAAGTTCCTATATTGGATTAATATATGTATTATTTATCTATTTTGAAGTTAAAATCTACCTAAAATAAATTAATTATTTAAATGGAAAGTCATATTTTAATTTCAATATAGTATTTTTCATTATTCAAAAAAATGAAGCATTTCAAAAAATTATCCAAAATTCACCCAATTTTTTTTTGTATTCCTATTTCAAAAATAAGATTTTATTTCATGAAATTAAATTTATAAATGTTTTTAAAATTTATTCTATTTTAAACTTTTTTCTTTTAAAGAACTGGTATTTTTAACATAAAATGACTTTACCAAAAACAATATCTTTCATTATAAATATGTCTTCTTTTTATAAAACAACTGTACAACTTTTTGGAAAGTATTTATTACTATTCCTATGACTAAGTTAAATGGTTATGTTATAATTATCTCTTTTAAATAACTATATAAAATAAGTTTTGTTGAAAATCACTGTTGCGTGCATCGAATGCCATGTCGATGTTGGGTGTAAAGCAAGCCAATGTTTTTGTTTCATGTAAAGAGTTACTAACATTGTGTTTCATTTAATTCAAGTAAAACGTAGTCATTTAATAAAATAAACTATCTTCAATGTTTTATGAAATAAAAAATAACAAATAAGATAAATTAATTCTAAAAAAAATTAATTAAAAATCATAGGGTGTATCATCTTACCCTTCTTAAAATGAATGTCACCCTCGAAATTCATCTTAGTTATCAAATTCCTATTACATGAAATTTTCATTCATAGAAATCCAAATTGTACAAAGTATTATTAACTTATCCTTTAAAAAGGGAATGTTGTAACAATAATAGTTACACAATGGAAAATATTACTGGGTTTATAAATGGTAAAAAATAGTTTGGAGTGATGATTTGACATATAGGAAAAGTGTAAAAATTTATAGGGAGTGATTGAGGAAATTATTTAAAAAAGTGAAAAATTGGGAATATTTGAGGGCCTTAATTTCAAAAATCATGGATGATTTAAATGCCCATCTGTTCAACAAAAATTAATGTATTGGTTGAAAAAATTATTTTCTATTCATTATCCAATCGTTGAGTAATTATTTTATTGACCAATAATACAAAAAAAATTCATTCATTAGTTATGATTTTATCATGTTTTAATTAAGCCATTACTTCATGAAATGAATGTACATAAATTAATATTGATGCCTGAAGCACTAAAATATTTTGAAGATATTAAGGACCATAAAAGAATGAAAATTATAACTATTTATCAATAATTATTCATAAAATTAAATATTTTTAATACATTAATCTATAAAAACAGAAAGTAAAATGATTGGTTCATCATAAATAATTATTTATCAAAAATAATAATACATAATCCTAGATATCATGTAGTTCATGGTAGGTGTGAAAAGTTTATCGTCTTTTGGTCATGGGTTCAAGACCTAGGACCTTTCTAGACATGATTGGTTTTCACCCACATAATTGATGTCCTCGTACTAAAATAGTTTCCAAAATATATATGATGGAAATCATTGAAATAATGTTAGTCACTAAATAAACATTAATCCATGTATTTTAATAAAAAATCATTACATAAATACATCATAAAAAGTTTAACATAATTTTTTCAGGAATGGTTAACCTTATAACCCTTATGAAATATCATAATCTATATAGCGTACAAAGAAATTAACCTATCTAGATTAACATTGATCCCCTGTATTTCACAAAGTTTCTCTTAGTTGACATATTCTAGACATATGAATACCATTATAGTAAATTCACTTAGAACATTGTAATGAACTAAATTACCATAAATCCTTTTCCAAATCATCCATGATTATATACTCAAACTTATATTGGTTATGTTCCATAAATCCAAAAATTCTATAAATTTCATCCAATATGAAAAATAATACATTTTCTATAATCTTCTCCAGGGGTAATTCGTACTGTCAAATTTACTTATTCATAAACCACATATCATTATCTGATTAGAATTATCTTAACATAAAGAACATCTAAATGGTTACCTTCTGTTAAACAACATATCAGAATTTCATTAAATCACATCCCTAGTCCATCAATGACATTCAACATAAATTTTTAAATACTCAGTGAAAAACAGAAATATTAAATCCCTTTTATATTTCATTGTTCATTATTTTTTTGAAACTATATATATAAAAAAATCGATTACTTAATTTTTAATCCATTAAAAATTGTACATCATAATATTATATAATACATATTTCCATTCACATTTAATATATAGTTTCATCGCCATCAATAATGTAATGATTATTCACCCCACATTGCTTATTTTCATTAGGATATTTCTTCTTCTGAAATTGATTTTCATAATGACTATTTATTCTACACAAAAAACATAATCATTTATGGTGAAATATAGAGGCCAATATTTTCCTCCATTTTCTTAACCAATCTATTCGTTTTTTTATTATAATCACTTGATTTTTTTCCTTTTACATAGTTAAAACATCTTCATGTTCCAAAAATATATTCAATTATGTGATTCATTCCACACTCTTGACCCAAAGGAAACTAAATATTCTTTCCTACATGGCCCCCATTACCAGGACTCTAAGATAACTCCTTCATTCTCTTCTTTAGTGAGTATTCGTGTTGATTAAGGTTGGTATTGTCAATCATGTTCCTTGAAAACTAATTATGCTAGTTAAAACATATTTCACTCTATCAATATACCCACTATATCACTCATCAAAAAACATCCACTAAATTAATAATTAATCTAGTAGCGTTTGGTTTCCACCATTGATTAAAACTAGAAGCATCAGGAGAGTGTTTCTTATCATTGTAGAAAACCACACAGTTATCAAAATATATACATTTTGGATTTCTAAATCATGAGACAATAATTAATATATGACACCCTAGGTTTATCCTAGGTTATTCATAGACAACTTATATAATAATATTTGAGGATGATTCATGAATAATATTTCAAATTTCCAATGAATATACCTTGGGAGTGTCAAACTAGGAGTGCTATAAGGCCCGTTGTTGGGAACCATAATACCCCGAGTCAGGCTCATCATATCATGTGGGAGTTTTTACCCCTAGTTAAATCAATTATTGATCCACATCCACCTATAATATACAGATATTGATGAATTTCAATGAATCCACTCACTCCACCCTTTACTAAAATTCAAGGATATTTTAAAAAATGTTGACTCGTCCTTATACTTATCCTTAGAGATATCCCTAAACATATCCTTCGAAATATAAAAATGGATATCAGTAATGTTTTTTCATCCTATTTTATAATGGTTGAATAAAACTTTCCTTTCATACAAACTATAGTGACCCCGAGCTTAACATACAGGGATATTACATAATTTTAGATGAATATTCAGTATATTACAATAATACATATCTCAGGACCATAATTGTTCACTATAAGTTTAATCATATAAAAATTATCTTTTATCATTGTGAAATATCATCAAAATATCCCATAATGATATACCCCGTTAGTAACTCCACCTAAAACTATTCTTCATAACCTAGAAAAAGGAAACATAAAAAAATGGGTGATCTCAAATGATAAATAAGGTTAAACAGGGAAGATATGTAAGCATAATCATGAGCATAAGGGTATAAGAACATGATCATTAAAAGAGAAAATCATACCCTTCATATAAATTACCATATATATTAATCATTTCATAAATAATAGTAGTTTATAAGACATAAATCATATGTATATAATGTACATATCCAAAAATGCATAACATAGGAATAAAACATGTAATTATTGTAGACACATAGTCATATAATATGATTTACATAGTATCCACCACATATCTAAAAAGAACATTTGGTAGAATTGTTTACTCCCACTAAATATTTTGTAGTAATGGTTTACTCTCAGGGATATATTAGTATCATGAGTTCACTCCTCATAAAATCTGGGTAGTCATTGTAAACTCACATGTCTATCTTAGTAGCATGAGTTCACTCATCATACCATATTGGGAGTCATGATTCACTACGAAACCCATATTAGTATTCAATGATCATTCCAAACACAATCTTAGTCTATATCACAAGATATAAATATTTACCCAATGCATCATAGGGAGATATAGGTCCCACGCATCTCATAATGAAATCAAACATACATGTGACAAAAGATCAGAAATAAACATACCCTAACCTATGACATGAAAGGAGTATTATAAAAATGAAATCATATCATAACAATAGAAAAATATATAGGTTTCATTATAATTCCATAAAAAATAACCCACGAAAAGAATATTGATTCTTAAACATCATGTCATCAAAAAATAAATAATTTTGAGAAAGAATACAAATGGTATTATTAATCAATAACAATGTATGTCATAATAGGCCAGGAAATATTATTAATGATTTATCGGAAAAAAAAATATTTTTTAAAAATTAACTTTTTATACTATAAATAATTTTAGAAACCATTTTCATTGAAACCACTTTGAAAATATATATATTAATCATGAAAATAATTGAAAACATTTCTTTAGAAAAATATCCCCTCTTTATTGAAATAGATTTCTTTTATTAAAATTCCATACAATATTAAAAGAAGAAAATTTTATTCTAAAATAATATTTTTAAATATTTAGGGGAATCCTAAATGTAATAATTAATGATGAATGTGTAAAATCTATCCATTCCATATAATTTAAAAAAACATTCTTCTCATAATTTTGATGAAAAAATAAAAAAAGTACGCTGTTTAAAAATTGAAAGAATGATTTCATTTATACATTGTACTAGAGAGTAAAAAAGTGGGTAAAAATGACTTTAAATATTTATATGAGAATAATAAAACATTTTATGAAAAAAATTAGAAAACATGGACATGGATGATAGATATTACCCAACAAAAACTTAAAACGAAACAATCTCAAATATTGAAGTGATTGCTAAATCAACACTCATCACTTTATAATCAATAAAATCTTATACCCCTGGTAAAAATAAAATTTAATGAATATTTAAATATCATAATCCTCGACATAATACTCATAAAAGACATCCATGGTCATTTTAGACACCAAATTGAAGAAACAAGTAGTTTATGTTGCGTGTATCTCATAGAAATAATGGTGAGAAAAAAATTCTTTTGCCTTGTGTTTTGACTCACTTTGTACACGAACATGATTCTGATATAATAAATATATGTTTATTATACATATATTAATGAATAATATTCTTATATCTAATAACTGGTATGGTTTTATTATTGCCTTATATTACCCACTTGTTAATGATCCTTTGTCAAGGTTTCACATCAGGTAATAATCTCTTTGTTCTTTGCACATATCATAACTTTTAATATCATTGGTCATTATAATTATATCATGATTCAATAAATTAAATCTTTATATAAATTTATTTTATATCAATTATATTTATATTACTATAATCTATATCATAATTATAGATGAAATGAAATATACCATTCTGGGAGATGATAAGTTGTACGTATGCATGAACATTGTTTCTGTTTTAGTTATCATATTGATAGAAAGTATGTAAATGAAATATATATATATATATAATTATTATAGTAAAATTATTATATCATATATATCAAATATGTTCACTAAACCCATCCTTAATACCTTCAATGTTGTGTGAGAATGAATCACATCAATTTGAGGGGGCGATAGTCCACACTTTCTCAAACGAGATTATCATATAAATGAAAAATGGTAGGTAAAAAGGTATGTGTTGTAAAAAGAAATACAAAATATTCAATACGTAATAAATATTACATATAACACACACATATATAGTATCCATCATAATGGCCACCGTGATTGGTGGTCAAGGAAAAAGGATGATCATCATTTCGTGGGACAATAGTTCTCCCTACACATAAATAGTAAGTTCGATATCTAGAAGGTGTATGTGTGTGTAATTTAAGGTTGAAAAAATAGAGAAAAAATTTCATAATATATTTATTCTTCTGGTGTTGTTATAAAATAATGTAATTAAAATATTTTAGTGGGTGGAGATGGAAATTAAAGGAATGTAGCATGAGAGAAGATATTAACTCTTATCCAGGTATCTCATTTGGGATTATTCCAAAAGGATTCCTTGAGTTTTATTCGTCGAAATTTAATGTTATCAATGTAAGGGAGGGAATTTGGGAGCAGAAATTATCAGGTATTGGCCAACCAAAAAGGATTTATAGGTGTGAATAAAAGGGAAGGAGTGGTACCCTTTTTTAAGAGGGGGTAGGGGCACTTTAGGAACCTCCAAAAAATTAAATTATTATAAATTTATTTTATACATAAAATAGATTCAAATAGAGTTATATAGAAGTTGAGGTGTGTTTGAGTATAAATCCCTTAAACTAATGAATTTTGGACATATTTAGGTCACAAAATGAACCATATCTTATGGATTTAACCCATTGTTAAACAATTCAACTCTTAATGCGACAACCTGTATTTTTTACAAAATGGGGTTTGTATTGTTAGTATAAAATGACAAAGTAACCCCAAATATATCCTTTATGAAATAATTTACATTATTATAGTTATTTGGACGAGTTTTAAATTTTTAGAAAATTTATAACATTTAATAAAATGTTATTTATTTTAAAGTATCATTTATTCCAATTTTTATACTATTGAATATTTTACTTTCTAAAAATATAATAAAATATTATAAATTAGAATTAAAACATAAAATATGTCACCTAAATGACTATGTTATCTATAAATTTTCTTTATGTCATTAATTATTTTAAATTATATTTATTTAAATATTTATAATATCATTTATTTGATATCTCAACTAATTTACCACTCACTGAATCGTTATTATGGAAGCCATTAATTTAATTTTATATTCTATAAGAATTAAAAATACATTATCATTAATAATATATATTTCTTATTATTATAATTAATATATGTAGTCAAATTATTAATTTTTATAACACTATATTAAAAATTATTTACATATTAAATATTAGAACATGACATTTTTAACACTTCTTTAAATAAAATATAATAAATGTCATAATCTTATAAAAGTTTTGTAAAAGGGATAATATTACATATCTAAGATTTATTTGGGTTGAAAAACACATATCCAATGAAATTAGAAAATTACTTTAGTGAATTTTATGTTATTATAAAATTATTTACTACATTAATTATCTTGTTTGCGTTTAACCATTGTAAATAGAAATCAAAAATCACTATTCACCAAACATTATTTTGAGATTATTAGACAAAATGTTTTATAATAATTAAGACCATTTATGTCCATTTTTGAAATTAAATTCCCAAAATTTGTAAAAATATGTTTAATGTTAATCCAACAAATGTGGTAAAAAGGCGGGTAAAAGAGACATTCCAACGTTCAATAATTTTTAGTAATTATCATTCAATTATAAAAATGATTCCAACAAACTAAATTTGATTAATATATGTGTTATTTAACTATCGTGACATTCAAATATATTTAAAATAAAATAATATTTCAAATTAAATGTCGGTTTTCAACTACAATGAAATATTTTTTATTTTATTTATCATAAATTAAAACACTTCAATAAAATACCAAAAATTAACCATACGATTATTTTGAAATTCCAAATTCAAAAATTATTTTTATTTTATTAAAATAAATATTTAAAATTTTCTAAAATTAATTTTATTTTTAAAATACTATCATTTAAGTAAAAATTATTTTTAATATAAAAGGATGTTACCAAAAATCATATCTATTATTATCAATATGTTGTATTTATATAAAAAAATTAAAAAATTATTTGAAAAGAAGTTATTAATATTCCTATATCTAATTTTAATGGTTAGGTTTTAATTATCTCATTTAATAATTATATTATAAAATGTTCCATAGAAACTTAGTGTTACCTGCATCGTATACCAATTCAGCGGTGTGTGTAGGGCTAGCCAATGTTTATGTTATGTGTAAAGCAGGATTAACATGGTGTTGCATATAACACATGTAAAAAAAAAATTTAATAATAAAACTATCTTTAGTGCTTAATGAAATGAAAAATATCAAAAAGGGAATGTTAATTTGAAGAAACGAAATATAATTCACAAAATCACGGGGTGTTACAATATTATATCATATCTAGCCTAAACTATAATGGGTGACTAGGAAAATTATTATGAGAAAAGTTGATCTAATTTCTATAAATTTACCAACATTTGATCTGATTATTTCAAAAACATAATCATGAATGATTTTTCATGGAATATATATTCCTGTGACTCTTGTTTGATTTGATAATTTTTTATCATTGTAGACACTCTCTATATTGTCTATTGATCTTGTGTAGGATGATGACTTGGATAAGATATTTGAATAATATGTACGAGTAATATGTTTTTTAAATATAATTGGTGAATCCTATGGTCATCATAAATCTTATTGAGATAGTATGCAGGGATGTCCATGATTAGGGATAGGCACCTGGGCACATTCCAATTTAGGTTCCTGTTATTGAACTTTGAAGGGATGAATGAAGAGATAGTACTCAATATTCCCTTCTTTAGAAAATAAAAAATTTGTAAGGATTGAATTAGCCATTAGAAAAATATGATGGGTTGATGAATTTTGAGGTACTTTTTCAATTCATGGAAACACATGATTTGACACTAGTAATGTATACTACCACTATAATGGAATGGCATAGTAAGAGAATGTGGGATTCAATAGTGATATTGAAAAAGAAATTATGGATTTATGTTCCAAGATATTATTATTTTTTCCATATAACAATTAAATCCATAATTGATGGTCTTGGTGAAATATATGGAGTTTCTCCACCTCCATCAGGGTGATAGGGAAATGAAATAAGATGTGAACAATTTTTCTGGGCTTCCCTAGTTTTTATTGAGGTGGTGATGAATGAGAAAATAAATACATTGTTATTTAATATGGGTATGTTTTCTAACATTTAATAAACAACTATTATAAATATAGAAGAATTATTATTATATTGTCTTGGATAGAGATATGATGGTTGAGAATAACCACATCAGTATATCTGGGTTGATGTGAGTTACATTTTATCCTAGTTGTAGTTTTTGGTGTTTCTTTAACTGAAATTATAATAATGATGATTCATGTATTGGTTCTTAATATCAAGTGTCATCTATACCTACCTTAGTGAATGGAACAATCCCTAAGACATTTTTGTAACATAGGAAGATTGGAATTAGGAGACAAATTTCGCTGAGGCACTCAAAACCTCTAATTCGTGTGATCACTCATGCCACCTATAGATTTTTTTACATTTACTGTCTACTCCACACAGTTGCATGGGATCATGGTAATTAAAAATAAATACTATTCAATTATATTTCCTATGTACTATAGGGTTAGTTTAATTAGAATATGAATATAATCTTTATCAAGCAATAAAAGTGTCTCAAGAAGCAACTGACGTGGGTCCAATAACCGTGAGAGGTCCCATCAATATATCATCACCCTAATTGAATGATTTATTTGATATTAGTGATTAAAATTGTTTATTATTAACCCTTGTTATGTTTTTTTAATCTTCTTATAAAGATCATTTTCATCTATAATGTATATTACTATGTACCTTGGATTGGAACGAGATTATATTCTTCAGTTTCTTACTTGTGTTTTCCCTTTATCAATGATTTTGAATATCTAGATTTCTTTGTTTCTAAAAAGGAAACTCATTATGTTATTATTATGACCTTTTGGTTGATTTTTCATAAGGCCCTATTGATCCTCATCTTACTCATATCTTCATTACTATACCCAATGGGGTGTGTCGTGTTTTTCAAGGGGAATGAGACCCAATTTTGAGAGAGATACACCTCTTTTTTGTATATCGATAGATTTTTGTATGATTATTCATCTACATAAGGAATGAATAATTTTTTATTATATACCACCAATTTTAATCATGATTATTTATATTTTACCCTCATATTTCTTTGGATTTCCACTGGTAATAGAGGTGGCGTTTTTTATTGATCTAGTACCTAGTACTCAACTAGTATCAATTACTTCTAAATATAATAATCCCATAAATATTAAAGAGTTGAAATATATGTAGGATGATCTTAAATAGAATGGATATATACTCCCTAGTATGTTACCTTGGAAGGAAAATGTTATATTTTTAAAGAATATAGATGGCACACTTTTCCTATGTCATGATTATCATAAAAACTTTCAAGATACGGTAAAGAAGAGGTATATAGTACCACATATTGATTAACTATTTGACTAGATGAAATGTGTAATGTGGTTCTCTATGATCAATCTATAATATGGTTATCACCAATTGAAAATAAATGAATCCGAAATTTATATGACATCCTTTTAGAGTTGGTATTTCCATTATGTGTTT